>CM077667.1:327914592-328609592 GCA_039707655.1 Elymus sibiricus
GGCTCCCAAGCGACACCTAACCAATCTAGGAGGCACCACCCTCCAAAAGGTAATAGGCTCGGCAATGTCGATGAACTCCTTGCTCTTGTGCTTCAAGATGATAGACTCCTTAACACACAATCACTCTCTCATAGATTTGGCTATGGTGGAAGAGATTGATTTGGTGGAAAACAACTTGGGGAGGCTAGAGATCAAGATTCATATGGTAGGAATGGAATAGCTTGATCTCAACACATGAGTAGGTGGCTCTCTCTCAGAAAATTGGATGGGCAAGTATGGAATAGTTCTGAGTGCTTCTCTTCCGAGTAGGTGGTGGTGAAGGGGTATATATAGGCATCCCCAAAAATCCAACCGTTACACCTAAAGTGACCAACTCAGTGACACCGAAGTGTAAAACTCGGTGGTACCGAAGTGACCAAAAGGAAGTAACTTTTGAATCTCGGTGAGACCGATACATAATTCTCGGTGGTACCGATTAGGTGACCAACGGTCAGATTGCACAACTCGGTGAGACCGATTCTCAAATCTCGGTGGTACCAATTCTTGACAACGGCTAACCAGAGAGTTGGTCCAAAAACTCGGTGAGACCGATTCACAAAACTCGGTGGTACCGATTCTTGTGAATAGCTAACCAGGAAGTTGGTCTGAATCTCGGTGAGACCGATTGACAAAACTCGGTGGTACCGATGCTTGAAAATGGCTAACCAGAAAGTTGGCAACTGAACTCGATGGCACCGATGCAGAATCGGTTGCACCAAATGGCTAGGGTTTGGCATGGGTCTGTCTGAGTTTGGGAATCGGTGGGACCGAGTGGGAATTGTTGGTAGCACCGATTTTCAAGATAGGCTTGGACAGACTTTTGTGGAAGAGCTTGTGGGTGTTTTTGGTGACTATCACTTGTGCACGTGGAGCATCTTGTTCACCAACAGTACCTTACCCCCTTTTAATAGTATTGGCTTTCCTATGGACTCAAAGTGATTTCTCACAAAGTAAAATGTAGAGTCCTCTTGCTTGAAGCTTTGCCAATCCATTTCCTTGCATCTAGGGGTATCTCCACAATCCTTTTGCCAACCCATCATTGAACTTTTCCTGAAATATACTTAGTGGAAACATTAGTTCAATGACATATATGTTGTTATTAATTACCAAAACCACCAAGGGAGCAAATGTGCTTTCACATGCGGAATAACTTGGTTTAAAAGTTTTAGATGCACAAGCAGCATTCTCGCTTAGTACAGGTGAAGGCTAGCAATAGTTTGGGAAGCGACCAACTAGAGAGCGAATACAGTCATGGATAGCATTGCGAATAATTAACATTGGACATAGCATGAGTAGGGTACGAACACTCTGAATTTAAACATCATGAAGGCTACATTGGTTTTAAATCAATTACATGTGTGCACATGGGCCAAGTCAAGCCGCTTGAATTTCTCAGAGGGAAATACCATACTACCATACCACATCATAACCATTTTAATGCATGTTGATCTATAAGATAAATCATTATTCACTACTAGCTGTTTAAGCATGGCATGAGAAGCTATAATCTCTAATTGTCATCATGAACATGTTCACTCATAATATACTGAATCGAGATCGAACGAGCTAAACATATTTACAAAAACGGAAAACAAGAAGAGTTCATAGCAGCTTCCCTTGCCACGATCACTTCGTCAAATATCGTCATTATTGCCTTTCACTTGCATGACTGAATGATGTGATAATAATTATAGTGCAAGAATACCATGGACTAAGCTGGAATATGCAGGGCAGTTTTGGACAAAGGAGAAGACAAGGTAATATCGGCTCTATGTTAGATCAATAATAAAGCATATAAGAGCCACTCAACATTTTCATCGTGGTCTTCTCCTTTCAAAGACTCAACAAAAAGAAAAGAAATTCAGAGAAACACACTGAAATATTTTTGGAGTTTTTGTTTTTACCAAGCAACCGAATAAACTAAGGGAAAACAAGAACGAAAAAATTATATACACGGGAAAGCTCCCAACATGCAAAGGAAATCTTTTTGGGTTTTCTTTTTAGTACTAAGATAATTAAGCGTAAAAGAAAACTAAAAAGAAGCGAGAAATATTTTTGGTTTTTCCAAAGTTTTTCAAACACACAAGAAGAAAGCGGAAAAATAAAACTAATATGGATATACAATGAAAGAGGATGAATCACCGAAAATTTATATGAAGTGTGTGAACATGAATGTAATGTCGGTGAGAAATACGTACTCCCCCAAGCTTAGGCGTTTGCCTAACTTGGTGATCACCACTGATAATATCCATCAGGTCCGGGAAAGTGTTTCTACTGGGGCACCTGAACATCCCATGCCTGGACCTCGGCCTCCACAGCAGCCAGCTCAGTCTGGTAAGCAGTTATATATTCTGGCATTATTTTGTATCCGTGCCTGGCATGATAGTTGTAACGAATATGTTGCTATGTTTGCGGTTCCTCAATAAATTGGTGTTCCTTCATAGACTGGTGATCAAGATAAACATTAGGCAACAAGTAATCAGTAGGGCGTATAGCAACTTCAAAACGCCTTGCCAAGTGAGTGGCATAAACACCACCATGAATCTTGCCCTTGTTTCGGTTAAGATTTAATCGACGCGCAACAATAGCTCCTATGTTGTAAGAATTATCACCATAAAGTGCACGGCGTAAAATAGCCAGGGGTAGGGGCACTGAGGCCACCACCCCGTTCCATGGTGGTTATGCATTTTCCTATAAATAGAGAAAAGTAGTGCACAGAAGGAAATTGCAAACTAGTAGCTCTAGCGTGTGACACGCCCCTAGTTTCTCCCACAATTAAGGTTTGGAGGAAGTCCTCAAACTCCCCGGGCTTAGGCTCACGCATCCCCCCGTCAGAGGGAAGCAAACATAATTCACAAAACTCATGTAGAGGCAATTCATAGTTGGTGGCATAAAGATCAAAACGTACTGTGGGAGCACCGGGCGTAGTTGTGAAGAAAAAGTTTTGCGCGAAGGAATTGGTAAGGAGATAATATTGGTCACACTCATCTACGAGGAAGTTGGTCAGCCCGGCATTTGCAATGAATTGCGTGAACTCTTCATTGAAACCCGCTTCGTTCATGAAGGGTGTATGCGGCCATTCACATGGCCTAACCTCCGTGTTGCGAATAAGGTTGATGTTTTGGTCCTGAGTTCTCCTAACAACTCCCTTGGGGCTCCGGCTTGAAGAACCTTTCCTCAAGAAGTTCATTTTCCTAAGCATAAGTTTTCTGAAATTTTTGATCCACAAATTCATGTCAATAAAACTTTGCAAGATTGATAGCAACTACTCATGTGGATGCCTAGAGGACATATCAAGCATTCATACTACATGGAACTCAAAGAATTCAACATGCAAGCTCATTTTCTATAGCACCAAGTGCAGCACATTATGCAAAATATAAACCACTAAAACAAAAAATAGTTGGAGGAATGGAGGAGTCACATACCAAGGAACAATTCCTCAAAACAGTTTCGGAAACGGAGTTCCGAGCAAAGAGATCGAAAATTTCACTTTCTGGGTGAAGAACACGGGAGAGAGATGGCTAGGAAATTTTTGCTGGAGGTAAGAGAGAGTGTGGGACGAAGGGATAAGGCAGGGGGGCTGTGGGCCCCACAAGCCATCAGGGCGCGGCCTGGGGGGCGCCCTGATGTGTGGTGCCACACAGGTGCAGTCCCCTGTTGTTATTTTTATGCCAATTTTTTTATTTATTCTAGAAAAATTCATGTTAAAATTTTGTGGCAATCTGAGACTTTTTATTTTTGGGCATTTTTTTCTACGCACGGGAAAAACAGAAAAATAGAAAATCATGTTAATTTATTTTATATAAACTACAAATAACAGAGGATAAACTTTTGATACATATAATTGTGAGTACTAAATTCATCAATCACATGCCTTCCGAAAAGGATCCATTAATAAGGTTGATCAAGTCTTATTAGCAACCGTTTCCGGTTAACATGCCACCGAAGAATTTTCGTATATCACTAGGTTACCTCAATGGGGATTTGCATCTCCCCAACAATAAGATTATAATATTTCTTCTTGACAGTAGATAGAGGAATTGCAAAAATTCCAATGATAACCATGGGAGCAGGCTCAATGACATTAATATTATTGACCAAAGTTTGCTTCTTCGGAAAATGAACGGTATGTTGCTTGCCATTGAGGTGAAAGGTAACCTTCCTTTTATTGCAATCAATAATAGCCCCTGCAGTATTTAAGAATGGTCTACCAGGGATGATCGACATATTGTCGTCCTCAGGCATATCAAGAATAACAAAGTCTGTCAAGATAGTAACATTTGCAACCACAACAGGAACGTCCTCGCAAATTCCAATAGGTAAAGCAGTAGATTTATTAGCCATTTGTAAAGATATCTCAGTAGGTGTAAGCTTACTTAAATCAAGTCTTTTATAAAGGGATAAAGGCATAACACTAACACCGGCCCCTAAATCACATAGAGCAGTCTTAACATAATTTCTTTTAATGGAGCAAGGTATTGTGGGTATGCCAGGATCTCCTACCTTCTTAGGTATTCCTCCATCAAAAGAGTAATTGGCAAGCATAGTAGCAATTTCAGTTTCAAGAATCTTTCTTTTATTAGTAATAATATCCTTCATATACTTAGCATACGGAGGCATTTTCAATATATCAGTCAAACGAGTACGCAAAAAGACAGGTCTAATCATTTCACCAAAGGGTTGAAAATTTTCATCACCCTTATTCTTAGAAGGCTTACGAGGGAATGGCAT
Organism: Elymus sibiricus; assembly: GCA_039707655.1. NCBI lineage: Eukaryota > Viridiplantae > Streptophyta > Magnoliopsida > Poales > Poaceae > Elymus > Elymus sibiricus. The sequence goes on from CM077667.1 coordinate 327,919,366, forward strand.
GGGTTTTTGAACCCATGGCTCTCTTTCCCTTCCATGTTTTCTAGCAACGAAGTCTCTCTTATCATAACGTTTATTTTTAGGAGGTGCGTGACACGTCTCCAACGTATAGATAATTTATGAAGTGTTCATGCCATATTTGCCTATGTTCACAATACTTTATATGGTTTTGATGCACTTTATATGATTTATTTAGAACTAACCCGGACTGACGTTGTTTTCAGCAGATTTACCGTGGTGTTGTTTTTGTGCAGAAAATGAAAGTTCTCGGAATCGCCCGAAACTTTTTGAGGATTTTTTCTGGAGGAAATAAGCAATATTGGAGCGAAGAACCACCGGAGGGGAGCCACCCGTGGGGCACAAGCCATCTGGGCGCCCCTCTAGGTCGCGCCCTGATATGTGGTGGGGCCCACGTGGCTTCGTTGCGCGTGATTCCAATGCTGAAAAATCCTATAAATCCCAGGAACCCCAGAAATAAACAGAGTCTCTCCGTTCCGCCGCCGCAACTCTCTGTATCGACAAAAAACCAACCTGGAGACATTCCAGTACCCTGCCGGAGAGGGGAAACAATCACCGGTGGCCATCTTCATCAACCCGGCGGAGGCCATGACGAGGGGGAGTAGTTCACCCTTGGGGCTAATTGTATGTACCAGTAGCTATGTGTTCAATCTCTCTCTCTCTCTCTCTCTCTCTCTCTCTCTCTCTCTCTCTCGTGTTCTTGAGATGTCACGATCTTGATGTATCACGGGCTTTGTTAATATAGTCAGATCATATGATGTTATTCCCTTGCTATCATGTTGTGATGAATTGAATCTTTCCCTTTGAGATATCGTTATGTTGGATTGAATATTTTGGTTTGAGAACACATGATGTACGTCTTGTGTGGGATACCCGTAGTGACATTGGGGTATTCTATTGATTCCCTTGATATATGTTGAGGCATCAACTTGCGGATTCCGATGACCTTGGGGATCTATGCATAGGGGTTGATTGCACGTTTTCATACCACGTTCTCCGATAGAAATCTTGGGGTGCTCCTTGAAGTTCTTTGTGTTGGATTGAATATGATAGACCTGAAATTGTTTGATGCATGTCGCATAATTTACCCATGGATACTTGAGGTAACATTGGAGTATCTAGGTGACATTAGGGTTGATTGACATGTATCATTGGTGTTGTTCTAGTACGAACTCTAGGGCTGTTTGTGACACTTATAGGAATAGCCCAAAAGATTGATCGGAAAGAATAAATTTGAGGTGGTTCTACTACCTACACCAATTTCATCTTATTGTTCTCCGCTAGATAGGAACTTTGGAGTGATTCTTTGTTGCATGTTGAGGGATGATCATATGATTCAATCATGTTAGCATTGTTGGGAGATTGCACTAGTGAAAGTATGAACCCTAGGCCTTGTTTCCAAGCATTAATATACCATTTTGCTCGTTGTTTACTATTTATTACCTTGCTGTTTTTATATTTTCAGATTACAAAAACCTATATCTACCTTCCATATTGCACTTGTATCACCATCTCTTCGCCGAACTAGTGCACCTATACAATTTGCCATTGTATTGGGTGTGTTGGGGACACAAGAGATTTCTTGTATTTGATTGCAGGGTTGTTTGAGAGAGACCATCTTCATCCTACACCTCCCACGGATTGATAAACCTTAGGTCATCCACTTGAGGAAAAATTGCTACTGTCCTACAAAATTCTGCGCTTGGAGGCCCAACAAAGTCTACAAGAATAAAGTTGCGTAGTAGACATCAAGCCGTTTTCTGGCGCCGTTGCCGGGGAGGTGAGTGCTTGAAGGTATATCTTTAGATCTTGCAATTAAATCTTTTAGTTTCTTGTTTTCCCCTAGTTTGGTTGTATAAAAGAAAACTACAAAAAAATGGAGTTTAGGTTGCCTCAATTGCTTCGTCTTTTTAATATCTTCTGTGAAAATGATGGTTCGGAAAATTGTGCTCAATTGGTAGAGGAAGAATTTATGAAAATACTTAATGAGAATTCCTTGAATGATGAGCATGACTGCAATGTTGCTAGTATGAATTCTCTGAATATCCATGATGCTAATGATATGCAAAGCCACAAGCTTGGGGATGCTATGTTTGATGAAGATGATATTTTTAGTCCCTCAAGTTTTGATGAGCAAATTTATTATGATGATGGCATGCCTCCTATTTATGATGATTATGATGATGACATGTATGCTATAAAAAGTGATAGTAACCATGAAACTCGTCATCATGATTTTAATATTGAATGTCGTTATGTCAATCAAGTGTCTCATGATAGTTATTTTGTTGAGTTTGCTCCCACTACCATGGATGAAAAGGAATTTGCTTATGTGGAGAGTAATGAAAATTCTATGCTTGTGCATCATGAAAAGAATGATTTATGTGATAGTTAGATTGTTGAATTCCTTCATGATGCTACTGAAATTTATTATGAGGGAGGAACATATGCTTGTAGGAATTGCAATAATATCAAGTTTCCTCTCTATGTGTTGAAAATATTGAAGATATGCTTGTTTTGCCTTCCTATGCTAGTTGATTCTTGCTCCCATAAATTGTATGCATAGGAAGTGTGTTAGACTTAAATGTGCTTGTCATGAGATTCATGATGCTCTCTTGCATGTTTCAATTACTACTTTTTATGCGAGCATCATTGAAATCATCATGCCTAGCTAAAAGGCTTTAAAGAAAAGCGCTTGTTGGGAGACAACCCAACACTTTTACCTTCTGTTTTTGTGTGTTCACATGATTAAGATACTGTATTAATCATGTTTTGTGTCTTTTATTTCAATAATGTGCCAAGTAAAGCCTTTGGGATAGTGTGGATACTTGTTGATTTGATTCTGTGCAAAAACAGAAACTTTTGACTCCAGTAAAGAATTTCTCTGGTTTTACTGGAGCATCAAAAAATTCTGAAATTTTTACACAATATTTACATGCAAATTATTTAAGTTTTAATAATTTTTCAGAATTTTTGGAGACAGGGAAGTATGACTATACTACAGATCTTCACAGACTGTTCTGTTTTTGACAGATTCTGTTTTGCATGCATAGTTTGCTTGTTTTAGTGTTCCCATAGCTTATATTCAATGATATAAATTATGTGAATGATAGAATACAGTAGGTATTATGTGATAAAAATTATGAATCTTGTCTTGACAGTACGTAAGTGAATGATCTTTATTTATTACACTAACCCTTCTCACGAAGTTCCGTTAAGTTTTGGGTGATTGAAGTTTTCAAGTTTTGGGTGAGACACCGATATGAGGAGAATAAGGAGTGACAAGAACCTAAGCTTGGTATCCCAAGGAACCCCCAATGTAATATCCAAGGAAGACTCAAGCGTCTAAGCTTGGGGATGCCCCGGAAGGCATCCCCTCTTTCGTCTCCAACATTATCGGTATATCTTACTTAGAGCTATATTTTTATTCGTCACATAATATGTGTTTTGCTTGGAGCGTCATTTTATTTTGTTAGTATTTGCTTGATGTTATTTATAATCTTGTTTTTCAATAAAAGGTTCCAAAAATTGCCTTTAGGATGCTTGAATTGCAAGTTTGATGTGTGCTGTGTAAAAACAGAAACTTTTGCTGTAGTGTTTGAATTTTCATATTTTACTGGAAGGTGGAAAGTTTCTGAAATTTTTACAAAGTATTGTCATATATATTCTTTATCATTTCCTAAATTTTCATAATTTTTAGAGTTACATAATTGCACTTTGTAAATTAATTGCTACAGACTATCATGTTTAGACAGATTGCTGTCATAGTTTTGTTATCTACTTCTCCGATGGTTTTCATGACTTATATTGGTAGATATAAATTGTGGAAATGACAGTATACAGTAGATAATGTTTGAAAATTATTATGCAACTTGTCTTGGCATTACATAAAGAGTTGATTTATTATTATGTGCACTAACCTATCTCACGAGTTCTTTTCAAGTTTTGTGTGGATGAAGTTTTTCAGAATAGGTGAAACCGGGATATGACAGGATTGAACGAGATACAAAAGCTCAAGCTTGGGGATGCCCAGGGCACCCCAAGTAAATATTTCAATAAGTCTCAAGCATCTAAGCTTGGGGATGCTACGCATCCCACCTCTCTTCGTCAACTATCGGTTAGCCTATGTTGAGCCTAAATTTTTATTCGTTCACATGATGCGTGCTATTCTTGGAATGAATTTTTATTTAGTTTGATGTTTGAATAAAATACTCAGATCTGAAAATCTTTATTGAGAGAGAGTCCTCACATATCTACTTAATTGTTTGACTACTCATTGATCTTCACTTATATCTTTTGAGAGTAGTTTGATGTTTACTCTTGTGCTTCACTTATATCCTAAGAGTAAATTGTGAATGAATGAAATATCATAAATCTGATTTTATCAATGTGCTATATTCTTAGTAGCAAGTTCACATTTGGTTTAGAAAGTAAAAACTATTGAAGCTTAACAATCATTGTATTGGTCATATGAGCAATTCATGAATGATTAGTATAAGAAAGAGAACTTTCACATAGAAATATATTATCTTGGACATCTTTTATGATTGTGAATACCCATTAATTATTTTCAAACTTGATCAAATAGTTGAAGTTGGACAAGGAAGACAACGTAATGGTTATGTTTGGGTATATTTGCATAGAAGTTATATTGTTATGGATCCTCTAACATGTGGTGCTTGTTTAGAACCTTTTGCTAGCCAAAACTTCGTACTAAGTACAGATACTACTTGTGCATCCAAATCCTTGAGCCAAGTTTCTTCCATGAGAGTCCACCATACCTCCTATATATGGTATTTCACTGCCATTCCAAGTAAATTTGCATGTGCCACCTCTAAAACCTTCAAATAAACATCCATTTTGTGTGCTTGTACCGTTCATGGAGCAACGGGGCGGTCATTATCTTCCATGCTAAGCGAGTTATTCTCAAGATGAGTGTTTACTCACTTGTCAGTGCATGAGAGAGGCTGGTAAAACAAAGGATGTCCAGTCCTGCATAATACAAAAATAAATAAACAAAAACTTCCCCTAGAAAGTTGATTGTTTGGAGGGCAACCGTGGATTTGGCCAGCCATGGAATGTGTTTGAATGGTGGAGGGGAGTAAAATTTCAATTCTGTTTGGGAACCGCCAATAATTTAATTAGCATGGAAGATATTGAAAACTTTGTTGTGACGTTGACAGGAAACGCACACCACACAAAATTACATATTCATCTCTGTTTTAAACAATGAACTCTGGCACCTATGCAAATCCCTGTTTCCCTCTGCGAAGGGACAATCTATTTACTTTCATGATATTTCCTATTCATGTTGTGTCAACTTCTTATTCCAACCTCAATCTATTAGTTGGCAAGCATCATGTGGTGGGGAAAGATCCAAATATATATATCCAGTCAAATATATTTGATCATGGTTCATTATTATTGACAATTATCTTCATGATAAGTGTGTTGGGAGGCGAAACATTAAGCCCCTATCTTTCTATGTGTTCGATGGATGTTGTTTGTTCTAAAAATATGCCTTGAGTATTAGCAATCATAAAAGACTATATGATAATTGAGTATGTGGATCTCTTACTAGACTTGATGATGCATTGAAATTATTTGGTGACCAAGAACATAGATTGTTAAGTTTCACGTGAATGAATTGTTTGAACCATGACATGTGAATTGATTGCTACTCTATCATGATGATTTTTATGAGAAAAAGTTATTGGTTATGATGCTAGAAAAGTGACTGAAATTATCAATAATCAAATTTATATATTATGCTAGCATTCACACTTCATAAATTACTTCTTTTATCATTTACCTACTCGAGGACGAGTAGGAATTAAGCTTGGGGATGCTGATACGTCTCCAACGTATCGATAATTTATGAAGTATTCATGCCATATTTGCCTATGTTCACAATACTTTTATATGGTTTTGATGCACTTTATATGATTTATTTAGAACTAACCCGGACTGACGTTATTTTCAGCAGAATTACCGTGGTGTTGTTTTTGTGCAGAAAATGAAAGTTCTCGGAATCGCCTGAAACTTTTTGATGATTTTTTCTGGAGGAAATAAGCAATATTGGAGCAAAAAACCATCGGAGGGGAGCCACCCGTGGGGCACAAGCCATCAGGGCGCGCCCCCTAGGTCGCGCTCTGATATGTGGTGGGGCCCATGTAGCTCCGTTGCGCGTGATTCCAACGCTGAAAAATCCTATAAATCCCAGAAACCCCAGAAATGAACAGAGACTCTCCGTTCCGCCGCCGCAACTCTCTGTATCGACGAAAACCAATCTGGAGACGTTCCAGTACCCTGTCGGAGAGGGGAAACCATCACCGGTGGCCATCTTCATCATCCCGGCGGAGGCCATGACGAGGGGGAGTAGTTCACCCTCGGGGCTGAGGGTATGTACCAGTAACTATGTGTTCAATCTGTCTCTCTCTCTCTCGTGTTCTTGAGATGTCACGATCTTGATGTATCACGGGCTTAGTTAATATAGTCGGATCATATGATGTTATTCGATTGCTATCATGTTGTGATGAATTGAATCTTTCCCTTTGAGATATCGTTATGTTGGATTGGATATTTTGGTTTGAGAACACTTGATGTACGTCTTGCATGGGATACCCGTGGTGACATTGGGGTATTCTATCGATTCACTTGATATATGTTGAGGCATCAACTTGCGGATTCCGGTGACCTTGGGGGTCTATGCATAGGGGTTGATTGCACGTTTTCATACCACGTTCTCCGATAGAAATCTTGGGGTGCTCCTTGAAGTTCTTTGTGTTGGATTAAATATGATAGACCTGAAATTGTTTGATGCATGTCACATAATTTACCCACGGATACTTGAGGTGACATTGGAGTATCTAGGTGACATTAGGGTTGATTGATATGTATCATTGGTGTTGTTCTAGTACGAACTCTAGGGCTGTTTGTGACACTTATAGGAATAGCCAAAAAGATTGATTGGAAAGAATAACTTTGAGGTGGTTCTACTACTTACACCAATTTCATCTTATTGTTCTCCGCTAGATAGGAACTTTGGAGTGATTATTTGTTGCACGTTGAGGGATGATCATATGATTCAACTATGTTAGCATTGTTGGGAGATTGCACTAGTGAAAGTATGAACCCTAGGCCTTGTTTCCAAGCATTAATATACCATTTTGCTCGCTGTTTACTATTTATTACCTTGCCATTTTTATATTTTCAGATTACAAAAACCTATATCTACCTTCCATATTGCACTTGTATCACCATCTCTTCGTCGAACTAGTGCATCTATACAATTTTCCATTGTATTGGGTGTGTTGGGTACTCAAGAGATTTCTTGTATTTGATTGCAGGGTTGTTTGAGAGAGATCATCTTCATCCTACACCTCCCATAGATTGATAAACCTTAGGTCATCCACTTCAGGGAAAATTGCTACTGTCCTACAAAACCCTGCGCTTGGAGGCCCAACAAAGTCTACAAGAATAAAGTTGCATAGTAGACATTAGTGGGTTATCAAGATTCTCCGCATGTTCTATCTCTACATCATTATCATGTTCTTTATTACTATCTGGTGGAGCATCTACTTGCACATTATTATCATCATCTTCCTTTTCGTTATCACTAGGTGCATGTTCACTACCATATTGTGTCTCAGCATCAGAAACAGAAACATCATTATGTTTCTTAGTAGGTGTTTCTATAACAGGTTCACTAGAAGCATGCAAGTTCCTATCATTTTTCTTCTTCTTTTTCTTATTAGACGAACTAGGTGCATCAACATTCATTCTCTAAGAATCCTGTTCTATTCTTTTAGGATGACCTTCTGGGTAAAGAGGTTCTTGGGTAATACGACCTCCCCTAGTCATCACTCTAACAACATGATCATTCATATTAGCATTTATCTCAGCAAGCAAATCATTTTGTGACTTAGCAACTTGGTCTAATTGGGCGTGAACCATAGAAGCATGTTTACCTAGACCTTTCACATCATTAGCAATTCTAAACATTAAGTCACCTAAGCGGTCTATCATCATGGCATTACGTATCAATTGATCTTTAACATAGTTTTTGAAGTGTTCTTGCTTGACAACATAATTATCATATTCATCCATGCATTGTTCAGGAGTCTTATTGTAAGGTATATCATTTTCACTAAAGGAACAGAGAGAGTTTACCTCTACTACCTGTGTCGGGTTATCAAGTCCATGTGTTTTTTCAATAGGTGGTAATTTCTTGAAATCCTCAATTTTAATACCTTTCTCCTTCATAGATCTTCTTGATTATTGCATATCTTCAGGGTTGAAGAATAGAATACCTATTTTCTTTTGAATAGGTTCCGGAGGTGGTTCAGGAAGTGCCCAATCATCGGCATTTTGCAATATGTTATTCAATAATTCTTCCGCTTGACCGACAGTTCTTTCCCTGAAAACACAACCAGCACAACTATCTAGGAAGTCCCTAGAAGCATCGGTTAGTCCATTATAAAAGATATCGAGAATTTCATTTTTCTTAAGAGGACAATCAGACAAAGCTCTAAGTAACCAGAGAAGCCTCCCCCAAGCTTGAGGGATATTCTCTTCTTCAATTTGCACAAAGTTAAATATTTCCTGTAAGGCAACTTGTTTCTTATGAGCGGGAAAATATTTTGCAGAAAAGTAATGGAGCATATCCCGGGGACTACGCATACAACCAGGAGCAAGAGAAAGAAACCATTCCTTAGACTCGCCTTTTAGCGAGAAAGGAAAAGGCTTAAGGATATAATAGTAGCGTATCTTTTCATCATTGGTAAAAAAAGCAGCAATATCATTCAGTTTCATAAGGTGTTCACCGACGGTTTTATTTTCATAACGTGGAAAGGGTCATATTCTACTATAGGAATTACCTCAGGGTCAACAGAGAATTCATAATCCTTATTAGTAACAAATATAGGAGAAGTAGCAAATTTAGGATCATATTTCATTTTCTCCATCATAGATTTTTCTTTAAGTTTGCAAAGCAGTTTCTTCAAGTCATCTCTATTTTCACAAGCAAAGAAGTCACTAGCTGTTTCCTTATCCATAACATAACCTTCAAGTACATGAGGCAATTCATATCTATTAGGAGCTCGGGGTGTAACACGTGATTCAGAGTCCTCATCAGTTTCAGCATTTTCAAGTTCTCTTGCTTTAGCAATATGAGCGTCAAGTGATTCATTCAGTGGCAAAATTTCAGTTTCAACATGTGTAGCAATAGTATCATCATTAATTTCAGAAGTAGCATCATCAAGTTCATGTGACATATCAGGACGATCAACAGATGGTGGTGTAATAAGTTGATTCAAAACAGTAGGTGAATCAAAAGCAGAGCTAGATGGCAGTTCCTTACCTCCTCTCGTGCGAGCGGGGACGATCTTAGTTCGAGTATCTTTCAGATTCTTCATAGTAGCAATTGGATATCCTCAAGTTAACACAATAAATAGAGCTATGCTCCCCGGCAACGGCGCCAGAAAAAGGTCTTGATAACCCACAAGTATAGGGGATCACGACAGCCTTCCCGGATAGTATTTCACCCTAATTTATTGATTCGACACAAGGGGAGCCAAAGAATATTTATTGGCCTTGACAGTTGAGTTATCAATTCAACCGCACCTGGGATATCTCTCTGCAGCTAAGGTTTAGTAGCACGACAAATAGTAGTAGCGAAAGTAACAGTAGCAGTGACAGTAGCAATTTTGTAGTAATTGTGACAGTAGCAGCAGCAATAGTAACTTAGCAAGATTCAGTATATGTAAAGCATAGGCACGCGGATCGGTGATGGATAATGATTTAGGTGACATTGATCATATAATAGTTACACACTAGGGCGACACAGAACTAGCTCCAATTCATCAATGTAATGTAGGCATGCATTCCGTATATAGTCATACGTGCTTGCGATAAGAACTTGCATGCCATCTTTTGTCCTACCCTCCCGTGGCAGCGGGGTCCTATTGGAAACTAAGGGATATTAAGGCCTCCTTTTAATAGAGAACCGAAACAAAGCATTAACACATGGTGAATACATGATCTCCTCAAACTACGGCAATCACCGGAAAGAATCCCAATTATTGTCACCTTGGGGTATGCGGATCAAGACACGTAATAGGTGCATACAACTTGCAAGATAGGATCAAAATCAATCTTATATTCGTGAAAACATAATATATTTAGATCTGAAATCATGGCATTCGGGCCCTAGTGATAAGCATTAAGCATAGCAAAGTCATAGCAACATCAATCTCAGAACATAGTGGATACTAGGGATCAAACTCTATCAAACTTAACTCGATTACATGATCAATCTCATCCAATCCCACCACCGTCCAGCAAGCCTACAAAGGAATTACTCACTCCCGGTGGTGAGCATCATGGCGGTGTTGATGGAGAAGGGTTGGTGATAACGACGGCGATGATTTCCCCTCTTCGGAGCCCCAAACGGACTCCAGTTCAGCCCTCCCGAGGAAGAACAGGAGGTGGCGGCGGATCCGTCTCATGAAACGCGATGAAAATTTTTCTCGGATTTTTTTCTCCGAGGATGTGATTTTATAGGACTGGAATTAGGGTCGGAGGAGCCTCGAGGGCCCCACAAGCCATCAGGGCGTGGCCTAGGGGGGCACCCTGATGTGTGGTGCCCCCTGACACATGCCCTCCGGCAGGTCTTTGCTCCATAATTCATCATAATTCTCAAAAATAATTCACAAAAAGTTTCGTCCAATTCCGAGAATTTTTATTTCTCCACAAAAATAACACCAAGGTAATTCTGCTGAAAACAACGTCAGTCCAGGTTAGTTTCATTCAAATCATGCAAATTAGAGGTCAAACCAGAGCAAAAGTGTTTGGAAAAGTAGATACGTTGGAGACATATCAGTGGACGAGGTGCCTCGGAATCTGCCATACGACCGCTCAAATGAGCGGTCGCGGTCGTTATCGTCATCTTTTGATATGTCTTCTCTGTTGCGCCTCTTGTTGATTTCCTCTATCTCCTCTTTTACTTCTTTCCTTGTTTCGGCTTGATCTCTTCCATTTGTAGGCCATTTCTTGTAGATACACAATAAAGAGAGGATTTGTGGAATCCTTTGCATTCATTAGTCATTAGTACCAATATCGAAGCAAATATCTTTGTTTTACAGCAATATCTCGGTTTAAACAAAGGTGAAATGAGTGTAAAAATATCACTCATCACCGTCTAAGCTTGTGGCCTTCTCATAGATCTTATGGCTTCCTCCTGATGCTTCTAGGGTCCGTCTTTGTCCAAAAAAAATCACTGAAATTTTCATCGTGTTTGGACTTCGATTGGTATGGTTTTTCTGCGAAACCAAAAACAAGCAGAAACAGGAATTGGTACTAGGCACTGATTTAATAGGTTAGTTCACAAAAACGATATAAAATTGCATATAAATCATACAAGATTGATAATATGATAGCATGAAAAACAATCAAAAATTAGAGATGCGTTGGAGACATATCACCGTGGTTCCTTGAATGTCTGGGTCTCTAGGTTTTGCTGAGGCTTGGCGTGGTGACGTCGCTTCTTGGGCGAATGGACGAGGAGTTGGAGCGAGCGGAGGGAGATATGTGGGGGGCAAGGATAGGAGTGCCACCGCCTACCGACTGATGGATCGCATGCCGCAGGCGTCGCAACGCCTGATGGACCTGCAAGAGGCCGCGACTACTGGGGCGCAATACGTCTTGGTGCAATTGCAAGTGTACCATCCGCAGTGTCCTACCCACGGTATTGTTACCACGGAGCCGGATGCTCGCCAGACGCATAAATTTTATGGTGATGTAGAGTTGGCTGCGGTGTTTGCAGCTGCTGAGAGCCGCCGCCATGCCTGATCCTGTGCCCTAGAAGCAAAAAATATTTCACAACTTTATTTGCGAGACTTATTAATAAGACCCCATTTATATGCTTTTGTTGCTTGAAAAATGAGATATTTTTTGTTTTGCTATAGAGCCCCCCTTGTGTTTGTTGATGTCGTAAGCGTATTTAGTGGGGCTCGATGTGACCAGAATGCTTGATTCTGTCTTTTGCCATACCTTGCTCTCCTCGAAGGAAGGACTACCAAAAAATTGTGTTGATGCAGCCCCGAAGCACGAAGATGTGGGAGGTTGGCAGAAGAAGCGTCCACGGGGGTCTGGAGCAAAAAGCAGGAACGTACGATGTAGCCTTCGGGTGGAGCTGCGACGGGTGCACTTAGAGCGGTGCAGCCCCCGAGTCCATCAACAAAGAGATATGTTTGTTTAGCCGCGATTTGTGTGTCCCAAGGGGTTCATGATAGTGTTTGTGCTAAATAGTTGTGTGTCATGTTATTTAGCAAACTATAAAAGGGGAATGGAAAAATGTGGGAGGCCGCGGGGGCCTCCTTATTTCTCAACTTGATTTTGTTTGAGCTAAGCACACATGTGATTGACGTGGCTTGAGACTGTGTCGGTATTTCCCCAAAGAGGAAGGGATGATGCAGCACAGCGACGGTAAGTATTTCCCTCAGTTATGAAACCAAGGTTATCGAACCAGTAGGAGGATCACCACCACCCAATAAGCAGCACCTGCACACAAACAACAAATACTTGCAACCCGACGCGAAAGAGAGGTTGTCAATCTCTCTACGGCAAAAAGATATATTAGGTAGTGATAGATAGGAGAGATAGATCTCTCAAGAACACAAAATAAAAAGCAAATAAAATATGCAGCAATATGTTTTTGGGTTTTTGGTTTTGTAGATCTGAAAACAAAGATGCAAAAAGATAGATCTGAAAGCAATATGTTGGAAAAGTAGACCTGGGGGCCGTAGGGTTCACTAGTGGCTTCTCTCATGAGTATAGCGCACGGTGGGTGAACAAATTACTGTTGGGCAATTGATAGAAAATCGAATAGTCATGACGATATCCAAGGCGATGATCATTATATAGGCATCACGTCCAAGATAGGTAGACCGACTCCTGCCTGCATCTACCTCTATTACTCCACACATCGACCGCTATCCAGCATGCATCTAGTGTATTAAGTTCATGGAAAAACGGAGTAATGCAATAAGAACGATGACATGATGTAGACAAGATCTATTCATGTAGGAATAGACCCCATCTTGTTATCCTTAATAGCAACAATACATGCGTGTCTTGCTGCCCCTTCTGTCACTGGGAAAGAACACCGCAAGATCGAACCCATCACAAAGCACCTCTTCCCATGGCAAGAAAAATCGATCTAGTCGGCCTAACTAAACCAAAGATTCGAAGAAGAAATACGAGGCTATAAGTAATCATGCATATAAGAGATCAAAGAAGACTCAAATAATATTCATGGATAGAAATTGATCATGAACTCAAAATTCATCGGATCCCAACAAACACACCGCAAAAGTTTACATCAAATAGATCTCTAAGAGACCATTGTACTGAGAATCATAAGAGAGAGAGAGAGAGGAAGCCATCTAGCTACTGGATACGGACCCGTAGGTCTATGGTGGACTACTCACGCATCATCGGAGAGGCACCTATGAGGAAGATGACCCCCCCCCCCCGTGATGGTGTTTAGAATGGATCTCGCGGTTCTGGAACTTGCGGTGGCTGGAATTGTGTTTCATCGACTCCCCTAGGGTTTTTGGAATATTTGGGAATTTATAGGCATCAGAGGCGGTGGAGAGGGGCCCCGAGGAGGGCACAACCCATCAGGGCGCGACGGGGCCCCCCTGGCGCGCCCTGGTGGGTTGTGGTCTCCTCGGCCCACTCCCCTGGCACTTCTTTGGCCCACTGGGTGTCTTCTGGTCCAGAAAAAATCTCCAAAAAGTTTCGTCGCGATTGGACTCCGTTTGGTATTGATTTTCTGCGAAGTAAAAAACAAGCAAAAACAGCAACTGGAACTTTGGCACTATCTCAATAGGTTAGTCCCAAAAAATGATATAAAGTTGCTATAAAATGATTGTAAAACATCCAAGAATGATAATATAACAGCATGGAACAAGCGAAAATTATAGATACGTTGGAGACGTATCAGTGATGCAAATTTACAGTTATCTATGCAGGAAAGTACGTAATACTTAGAATTTATGCATAGAATAAACGGAAATGCTCGACATTCCAAGGTCGCGATGTTACCCGACCTGGCTTCTTGTTGCGGAGATAGTAGGCCCTGTTGTTGAGGACCTCATTGGTGATGTAGGAACCCTTCCATCGGGAGGACAGCTTGTTCTTGTGTGGCTTCTTTCTTGAGGCGTAAGACGAGGTCACCGACGTTGAATCTGTGTGCTCGCACTCGCCGGCCTTGGTACTGGTGCAACTTCTGTTGATAAATTGTGGCGTGTTCGAGAGCTAGGAGGTGTGCCTCCTCTTTAGCGCTCACGTCATCCTTCCAGCTTTCTTCGGTGGCCTCTTCTTCGTATGCACGGACTTGTGGCGAGTCATACTCGATATCTGATGGTAGAACTGCATCTGCTCCATACACCATAAAGAAAGGTGTGTAGCCTATTGATTTGTTTGGCATCGTCCGCAAGCTCCAGAGGACGGAGGGGAGATCCTCCACCCAGTTGCCTTTTGCTCATAGCAACGGCGTTATAAGTCGTGGTTTTAGACCTTGCATGATCATCCCATTAGCCCGCTCGACCTGTCCGTTGGACTGGGGGTGGGAGACTGATGCGTCGTCTATTTGGATCCGTCGTTTGAGAAAGGAATCTTGGAATACCGCGGCGGTGAAATTAGACCCATTGTTCATGATGATGTTGTGCGGGACGCCAAGGCGGTGGATGAGTCAAGAGACAAATTTGGCTGTTGTGTCGCCCTCCGCGTTTGTCACTAGTTTGGCCTCTATCCACTTTGTGAACTTGTCGATTGCCACCAGTAGGAACTTGTGTCCTCTTGGTGAGGGGTACAACTTGCCGACCATATCGAGCACACACCATGTTAGTGGAATTGTTTTTAGGTAGTTGATGGAATGTGGGTCTTGTTAGCGAAGCGTTGACAACCATCCAGCTCCGGACGATGTCCTCCGCGTCGCGCGCAGCTTGGGGCCAGAACAAACCATGGCGGAAGTCCTTTGCTGCTATCGTTCTGGGGGTTGAGTGATTGTCGGTGCACTAAGGATTGGGTCCTTTAGTACCCTGTACTTGTGCACGGGCAGTTGTAGCCACACCTGCGGCAAGGCCTGCCGGGAGACAACCAAATGCGAGTTCATAAAGTCAAGAAGGCATCCAAGACAAGGCAATAATCAGAAGATAGTAGACTAGAGGCTGGAGCCCCGGCAAGATCTTGCCGGGATGGCTTGCAGCCCCGGCAAGGCTCGCCCCCGGCAAGCCCTCGCTGCCCTGTCACCGCTCCAGTGCGGTCACCAGCTTGTCTTTTAGCTGTTGTCCTCCTGGTAACGTGTCAGGTGCTAGCGGTGGATGGGCTTAAGCGGTGCGATGGGACGGCCCCTTTTTCCAGCCCCAAGACGCTAAGGGACACCACAACAGAGCATTTAATGCACTTGTCCTAAACCGTCAGTGTTAGGTATGATAACACTGTAGCTACTTTTACACCTCATGTATGCACTGTGCGCCACTGTTGGTGACCCCTTCGAACGTATAAAAGGAGGCCCAGGGCGTAGCTACAGGGGGGGATCTTCTAGAGCTCATTCTGCATGTGTAGCTGCTGAGTACTGTAGCGCTCCCAGAACTTGAGCTAGAACACACCTAATATAACCAAGCAGGAGTAGGGTTTTACGCATCTTTGCAGCCCGAACCTGGGTAAAATTCCCGCGTGTTGATCATCAAATCTGCTCTCTGTACAAACCCTTCCCCTTGCCGAATCGTTAAGGGATCCTCGCGATCCCATAGGTGTCGTTTCTCCGACATCTTTGGCGCGCCAGGTAGGGGTCGAACCTACGGCCTTCCTCCCTCGCGGCGGCAGTCCATCGAGCCGGCACGCGTCGGCGGTGAGAAGACTGTGGGCGGTACAACTACGGTGTACTCTCCCCCACAGCGGCAGCAGCGGACGCTGACTCGACGGGTCGACACCCGTGATGACGATTCCACGGCGTCGTCCGATCCGTGAACTCGCCGCGATCAACGTCAAGTTCTTCGGGAGCAAGGCAAGGAAGACGCTCGAACCACCATCGAGCGGCGTCGGGAAGCGCGCCATCAATCTGACAAGCGCGTAGGACCTACTGTAGACAAGCCAGCGCCGGGGTATCCTGTCGATCTACCTTACGAGGTGGGTTGTCCAGCGTTTACCCGTGAGCTGCGGCGAGTCCAGTGGCCCAATTCCCGCACGTTCAAGCCGGAGGTCCCGGAGAAATATGACGGCAAGACCCATCCATCAGAGTTCCTGAGAATCTACACCATTGCGGTGCAGGCTGCCGGGGCTCGTGACGACAAGATACTTGCCAACTACTTCCCATTGGTGCTTAAGCCCAACGTCAGGAGCTGGTTGATGCTCCTGCCGGAGAATTCCATCTGTTCTTGGGCAGACCTGTGCCATGAGTTTGTTGGCGCCTTTACTGGAGGCCACCAAGCTCCTGGCCAGCAAAGCGATCTGCATATCATCCCCCAGAAGGAAGGCGAAACTTTGCGCAAGTACATCCAGAGGTTCAGCCGCATACATCACAACATTCCAGACGTTCATCCTGCCGCTGTTATCAGCGCGTTCCATCAGAACGTGCGCAACCGCAGGATGCGGGAAGAGCTGGCGATGAACAAGATCAGGGATTTTGCCGAGCTTTATGCTCTAGCAGATAAGTGTGCTCGAGCTGAAGAAGGGAGGAGACTCCCCGGCGAAGATGCTGGTGCAGAGGTCGACTCTGGAGATGAGGACACCGCTGCTCCGGCAAAGAAGGGCCGACGGCGTAATAGGAAGCGCAAGGGCAAAGCCGTGCTTGCCGTTGAGGGATCCGGCAACCCCGGTGCCGCCAAGAAGGCCAAGGTTGATGACCCCGGCAAGGACGTTGCCGGGTGTGCCTCCTGCCAGGCCTTGGCGGCTGCCGACAAGCCAGACGGTTCCGGCAAGCGGTACTGCAAGATCCATCGCACCAAGGGCCATGATCTCCAAGACTGCCGGCAAGTTGAGCAGCTTGTTGAGAAGCAAAAAGCCGAGTACGAGCGGCGAGACAAGGAGAAGGCCCATGATGGCGCGGAGGGGTCCGACAAGAAGCGTGGTGGCCGAGGAGGTCGCCGCGGCAAGGCCAAGCAACAGAAGGACCGGCCCGCTCGAGGCCGCGACAAGCAAGAGGGGGGTGATGATGACATTGAGGAGGACGATGAATCCAGTGAGCAAGAGTTCCAGAAAGCTACGGACGCCATGTGCGTTGACGGAGGTGCCTTGTTGCATTCTTCCCACCGCCAACTTAAACAGTGGGCGCGTGAGGTTAATGCGACTGAGCCATCTGTCGGCGCCCGGAAGCCTTTGAAATGGTCCAACACGCCTATCATTTTCGATGTTGAGGATCACCCTGATCGTGTAACGGCGGTTGGGTGTTTGCCGTTGTTGGTCTCACCAACGATTCGCAACCTCAAGGTGACGAAGATGTTAGTTGACGGTGGGGCCGGTTTGAACTTGATCTCACCCGAGGTAATCAAGAGATTGCAAATTCCTGATGGAGATCTCGAGGAAACGGGCTCGTTTCAAGGGGTCAATCCAGGAAGGAGCCAGCCCAAGGGAAAGATCACGCTGCTGGTTACATTTGGTAGCGAGCTGAATTTCAGGACAGAGAAGATTGTCTTCGATGTCGTCAAGATTCCGTTGCCATATAATGGGATCCTTGGCCGTCCAGCATTGGCCAAGTTCATGGCGGCATCACATTACGCCTACAATGTGCTGAAGATGCCCGGGCCGATGAGCGTTATCACTGTCGGTTCCGACAAGAAAGACGCGCTTATCTGCACCGATCAACTCTACCGGCAGGCAGTTGCAGCATCTGCCGCCAAGGCACTTGCTCCTGCCGCTGAAACTCCCGGGGGGAAGAAGACCGGCAAGACCTCCCGCGCACACTCCGGCAAGCGCACCTCTTCGGAGTGCTGCGCTCCCGTCGAGGATGTGCCAGAGAGTTCCACCGGCAAGAGCAAAAAGTCCAAGGCTGCTCCGCCAGAGACCAAGAAGGTGCCCGCCAAGGAGGATGGTACGGGAGGAACTTTCACCATAAGTTCCACCCTCGACAGCAAATAGGAAAGCGCGCTCGTTGCCTTCCTGCGGGCAAATGTCGATGTGTTTGCATGGCAACCATCTGATATCCCCGGTATTCCCAGGGAGGTGATTGAGCACCACCTTGCCGTCTGTCCACACGCGCGGCCCGTCAAGAAAAAGGTCAGGAATCAAGCTTTGGAGCGGCAACAGTTTATTGCCGAAGAAATTAAGAAGTTAGAAGCAGCAGGCTTGGTTAGAGGAGTACTTCATCCAACATGGTTGGCCAATCCAGTTGTAGTGCGCAAGGCGAATGGAAAATGGAGGCTATGTATTGACTATACAGATATCAATAAAGCTTGTCCAAAAGATCCTTTTCCCTTGCCGCGCATCGACCAGATTGTGGACTCCACTGCCGGCTGCGACTTGCTGTCATTCCTTGACGCCTATTCAGGCTATCATCAGATTTTGATGGCCAAGGAAGACGAAGAGAAGACCGCATTTATCACCCCATGTGGTACGTACTGCTTCTTGCGTATGCCTTTCGGGTTGAAAAGTGCTGGTTCTACATTTGCAAGAGCGGTCCAGATTGGTTTTGAGCCCCAGCTACATAGAAATATGGAAGCTTACATGGATGATATAGTGGTCAAAACCAAGGATAAGGCGACGCTCATATCGGATTTAGAAGAAACATTTCCAAATCTGCGCAAGATCAACTTGAAGCTCAACCCTGAGAAGTGTGTGTTTGGTGTCCCATCCGGCAAGCTTCTCAGATTCTTTGTATCTCAGCGTGGAATTGAAGCAAATCCCGACAAGATCAAAGCAATTGAGCAAATTGAAGCGCCAAGACGTGTCAAGGATGTGCGTCGTCTTGCTGGCTGCGTTGTTGCTCTGAGTAGGTTTATCTCAAAATCTGCTGAGTGCGCCCTGCCCTTTTTCAAAATCTTGAAGAAGGCGGGTCCAATGAAATGGACTCCGGAAGCGGAGGCAGCGCTGCAGGATTTGAAGAAGTACCTCTCCTCTCCGCCAGTACTAGTCGCGCCAAAATTACAAGAGCCATTGCTGCTATATCTAGCGGCAACGAATCACGTGGTAAGTGTTGCGCTAGTGGCAGAGAGAGAAGCTGATGAAGAAGCAGCGCCAGCGGCAGGACCGCCAAATGACGAGATGGGATCTTCCCCGGCAGAGCCTGGTGCCGACAAGGTTGAATCTGCGCAGTCAAGACAAGCAATACAGAAGAAGAAGATGGTGCAGCGCCCGGTCTATTTTGTCAGCTCCCTTTTGCAGGGGGCTAGGTCAAGATATTCTGGTGTGCAGAAGTTGCTCTTCGGCCTCCTTATGGCCTCGAGGAAGCTGCGCCATTACTTTCAGGCACACGAGATCACCGTTATCACTCGCTTTCCATTACAGCGGATTTTGCGGAACCCAGATGCTACCGGCAGGATTGTGGAGTGGGCTTTGGAGCTGTCAAGCTTTGGTCTCAAGTTTGAAAGTACTTCGACCAACCAGAGCAGGGCCTTGGCGGAGTTCATTGCAGAATGGACCCCAACGCCAGATGAAGAAGTTCCAGAGTCAACTCTCCCCGGCAAGGAAACAAATCAAGAGTGGATCATGTATTTTGATGGGGCTTTCTCGCTGCAAGGCACCGGTGCTGGTGTGCTGCTTGTCGCACCCATCGGAGAGCACCTCAAATACGTGATTCAGATGTATTTTCCTCGGGAAAGGTCAACGAACAATACTGCGGAGTATGAAGGGTTGCTTGCCGGTCTCAGGATCGCGGCAGACCTTGGAATCCAGAAGCTTATTGTCAGAGGTGATTCTCAACTTGTCGTCAAGCAAGTCAACAAATATTATCAGAGCCCGTTGATGGAAGCTTATGTAGATGAAGTGAGGAAGTTGGAAGAGCATTTTGACGACCTGCAAATGGAGTACGTTCCTCGTGCAGAAAACAGCATTGCTGATGGCCTATCAAAATGCGCTGGTCTCAAGTTACCTGTGGAACCAGGAACTTTTGTGCTTCGACTGACTCAGCCATCCGTGACACCATCAATGGGACAAGAGAAGAGAAGAAAGTTGAGTTCCGGCAAGTACTTCCTGGCAGAGCTCCCAGAAGCCGCCGGCAAGGAAGTTGCCGGGAACAACGCCCAGCTTGCCGGTGAGCGACAGCCTCCGGCAGGGCCTCAGGCTCTTGCCGTCGAGACAAACGCTCCCGCCAAGCTTGCCGGGGAACAGCAAGCTCCGGCAGGGTCTTAGGCCCTTGCTGTCGAGATGACTGCTCCCGCAGCAGAAGATTTGCCTTTAGTCCTTGCCGTCGAGCCTCAGGCTCCAGCATGGGCACAGCACATCGTCCATTTCCTTCAGACATGAGAACTCCCCGAAGAGCAGAAAGAAGCAGAGAAAGTAGCCCGTCAATCTAAAATGTACCAGTTTGTGGACAATGCCCTGTACAGAAAGAGGCCGAATGGTGTGAAATTGAAATGCATTCCTCGGGAGGATGGACTGGAGCTGTTGGCAGAGATACATGGAGGCATATGTGGCTCCCACATAGGATCAAGAGCTCTTGCCGGCAAGGCATTCCGGCAAGGTTTCTTTTGGCCCACTGCTCTCCAGGATGCAACTGCGCTAGTAACCAAGTGTGAAGCATGCCAGTTTCATTCGAAGAAATTCCATCAACCAGCTCAAGCTCTTCAGACAATCCCTCTCTCCTGGCCATTCTCGGTCTGGGGGCTCGACATCTTGGGCCCTTTTACCCGTGCTACCGGGGGCTTTGAATACTTGTACGTTGCAATCGACAAGTTTACAAAGTGGCCGGAAGTGGAAGCAGTGAGGAAGGTGACAGCACAATCAGCCGTCAAGTTCTTCAAAGGAATAGTTTGCCGCTTTGGTGTACCAAACAGGATTATCACCGACAACGACACACAGTTCACGAGTCGCACCTTCATGCAGTATGTCCAAGACCTTGGCGGCAAGATTTGTTTTGCTTCTGTTGCCCACCCGAGGAGCAACGGCCAGGCGGAAAGGGCTAATGCTGAAGTGTTGTGAGGCCTCAAGACGAGGACTTTCGACAGGCTGCGCAAGTGCGGAAGGCGCTGGGTTGATGAGTTGCCGGTGGTTCTTTGGTCAATCAGGACGACACCGAATCGAGCTACCGGCCAGACACCCTTCTCCCTAGTATATGGGGCGGAAGCAGTTCTCCCCACGGAACTCACATACGGGTCACCTCGAGTGCTCGCTTATGATGAGCTCGAGCAAGAGCAGCTGCGGCAAGATGACGCTGTGCTCCTTGAGGAGGATCGTCTCCAGGCTGCTGTGCGAGCTGCACGCTACCAGCAAGCTTTGCGCCGGTACCATAGCCGCAAGGTTCATGCCAGGAGTCTTGAGGAAGGTGACCTTGTTCTTCGGCGCGTTCAGTCGGCCAAGAATTCCAACAAGTTGACGCCGAAGTGGGAAGGCCCTTATCGGGTAGTACGAGTCACCAGGCCTGGCGCAGTCCGCCTGGAGACCGAAGACGGTATTCCGGTGAGCAACTCCTGGAATATCGAGCATCTTCGTAAGTTCTATCCATAAGGCGCGGTTGCCGGGGCCCCCGGCAACCACCTTTTGTACAAGTCTTGCCGCTGTAGCATGTGATCCTTTGTACAAAGCCAGGCGCAGACCCTGTGAATAGTTGAATAAAGCCTAAGTGTTTTGCAAATCTTGTTGATGTTCATGTTTATTTACATGCATGTGTATCTGAGATATTGTATTACACCTGCTTCCAGCAAGTACTAACGAACCGCCAAGGTTCCATATCTCTATTTTCTCTTCTTTCTTTTCTCAAAGGACAGAAGGTTCCCTCGCATGCAAGTTTGCCGGGGGGATAGGATGGTATGGGTACCGACAGGCGACGTTCAAGGTTGACATCTTGCCGGAAGAAGTACTGCGACGGAAAGCTAAGTTGCAGAAACTTTGAACAAATTTTTCTGTTTTGTTATTCTCCTTGAACGATTTCAATTCTTGTATGGAAAACCTGCACGCGAAGGAACCTTGTTGTGATTGGTTGCGCCCTTATCCTATTTCGAGTCCACTCAACAGTTTAGGTGGCTACACTGAAAACACCAAGGTCTCTTGCCGGTAGCAACACCGCCAGCAGGCTGCTAAAGTCCCGCACCTAGCGCTCGCGGCAAGGGTGCGTGCGCCGGCAAGTTTCCAATCAAGCGTAGGGCGAATACATACACGAAGAAATTAAACAAGGGGAATATTAGCATTCATCTAGAACATAGCAAGTCATATTACAATAGTAGCTGCCGCGATTCTAACATAAGGCAATATTGTATTTGACATGGAACGATGGCGGCAAAGAGGGGGAGAAGCAGCTAATCCCGGCGATCGCCTTCGACTCTCTTGACTTGGCTTACCCTGTCGACGATGGGCGCGACAAGTTCTTCTGCCGCCTTGAGATCTGCATCCTTCGGCAGGCGGTCAAGGACGTTGGCGAGGTTGATGCCGGGGTTCTTGTGCACCACCTTGACAAGCACCTTGCGGAGGACAGCCTGGCAGAGCTTGCGTGATTCGCTGGCCAGATGGGCTTTTCGGTCTGAATGGAGCTGCTCCAGAGCTCCAAGCACACGGTCGAAGAACATGGTCACCTTGGCGCTCGGGGACACCCTGTCATCAAGAGGCTGTCTGTGATCTTCCAGACCCATGGTAGACAGTTGTGCGGCAAGCTTCTCCGCGATGTCGACAAGCTTCTTAGTCCAGATTTGCACTCCCTGCACATAGTCGTTGTGGGCAGCAGTAGCACACCGGACCAGCTCTTCCTCGTCCCGGAGACTTTTGACCTGAGCTTTCTCGCGAGTCTTGGCGGTCCCCAGAGTCTCCTCCAGCGTGGACAGTTTCAGCTTCAGATCAGCGATGGATTCGTTGGCTATGGAGAGTTCTTTGGTCTTGTCGGATACGGCAACTTGCGTCTCCATCAAGCTGTGGAGAGCTTTGTCTCTCTCGGTCTTGAGCGTTGAGATCTGCTTGCCGTATTCCTCAAGATATGCCTCCAGCTTCTTCACCCCATCGGTGAGCTTGTCCTTGGCGGCCTCTGCAGCTCTGGCGGCATTGACGGCCTCCTTCAGCTTGCCGGCATGATCTGCAGTCAGAGCCTCGAGGGCCTCTTTGTGCTTCAGCTCCAGATCCTAGGTCCGTTGCGCGACAAGCCTTTCAATCTCCTCGTCCTTGGCGCAGAGCTTGTCGGCAAGAGCCTTCTCGCGGGCGGTGAGGTCATCATCATGCGCCTCAAGCCCGATGCGAAGTTCCCTCAAGCGTGCTTCCTCTGTGGCAGCCTGTTGCTTGGCATCCTCCTGTGCCTTCTCCACATCAGACTGCTTCATGAGGAGATCGTTCCATCTCTGACGCAGCTGCTCTTGGCCAGTCCTCAACTCCTGGAAAGCTTCGGCAAACCAGGCCTGCGTCTCCTCAACGCGTTTCTGGAGATCTGCCTCAATCTTGTCGGCAACCGCGGCCCTGGAGTCTAGTTTCTCCTTCCGGACGCGGTGGAGTGCTTGGAGCTTCTGGTAGTTGTCGTGCATGGCCTTGAGGAGCTTCTCTTCTCCAGATTTGCTGCTGCTGGCGCTTGGTTCATCGACGACCTCGAGCCCAGCGGCGGCAATGGCGTCTTCATCGAAGACTTCCCCTTTAGTTGGCGCCCTAGTGCTTGCCGTGCCTGGGATGCTGATGAACAAGGTGTCGCCAATCTTGAGGTACTTGCTTGACGACGGAGCTTCGGATGTTGGTGGCTGTTCCTCAACAGCCGCCTCCCCGGCGGCTGGGGGCTCTATGTCCGGCGTAGCGCCTGGCGCTCCTGCGGCAGGGATGCCGTCAGTACGGTCACTAGCCTCCTCGCCGGCCCTCTCGGCAGATTCCTTGGCGGCCTCTTCCTCTGCAACCCTGGCAGCTTCAGCGCTGGCGTCCTTGGCGGCCTCGGCAGCAGCGTTCTTGGCAGCTTCGGCGGCTTCGGCGGCAGCATTCTTGGCGGCCTCCTCGGCGGCAAGCCTGCCGGCCTCGACGGCAGCATCCCTGGCGGTCTCCTCGATGACGGTGTCAACGTCCATTTGCTCTGCCGAGGGAATGTCTGGGGGCCAAGAAAGCAAAACAAGATGAGATTGAGATGGAAGTTCAAGAAGACAAAAAAGAAGGAAAACAGAATGACAAGTACCTGTGCCAATATTGGTTGCCGGCGTAGAGCTGCCGGTGCCCATGCTTGCCGGCTCTTCCTCGCCGCGATAGAGCACGCTAGAGGAAGTCCTTGCCGGCGATCCATCTCTGGGCGGCGTGGTTGACGGAGGCGGCATATCAGGGGTGGCCTCTGATGGTTCTCCTTGTCACTGCTCTCCTCCTGCACGCCTAGCGATGTCAGCAGTAAAGATGCACACCCCGGCACTTGCCAGCGGAAAGTGAGTAATAGACTCACGCTGGGGGCTGCGCCGGGGGCTGAGTCGAGGGCTGCATCGCGGGCTGGGCTCTGGGCTGATGGTAATCGTCTCCGGCGCACCTGAGGTGCTTGCCGACGGTTCCTCGCCCGTCGAGGTCTTCGCCCTCTTCGCCATCCTCTGCACCAGAGTTTCTGTATCCCTGCGGAGACAGGCAAAAGCAAAACAAATGAGATGAGAAAAAACAAAAACTCAGAAAGTAAAGGACGCGGCAAGATCCTTACTCTTCTTCTTCTTCTCCCGAGCTAAAGGCAGAGAGGTCGAAGTCGACTTCCGCCACGGGAGGAGGTGGGGGGGTGCTCCTGGGTCGCTTGGCTGCGGCAGGCGCAGATTGCTGAGGAGCTCCTTGCCGCTGCGTGGCCTTGCCGGCCACCCCTTTGCCGGGGGCTGCACTGCACGAAGAAGCTTGGCGGACCGGACCCCAGAAGCGGCGCTCCGAAGGACACGCCTACTCCTTGGTTCAAGGGTCGGGGCTTCCTCGTGCAGTTCCTCCTCGGCGGCGTCTCTAACAGAAGGGCCTTCGGCTGATGTGCCGCCCTGCTCTTCTGCGGTCTCGTCCTGCCCGGCAAGATCCTCATCCGGAAGCACTTCCTCTCCGCTGGTTCCCTCTTTCACGAAGCCAGCGCTGCCGGCCTCCGCGGCAAGATTTGCTTCCTCCGCCCTGCTGGCAATGTATGCCACTTCTTCCTCAGTGGTGGCGCGGACGAGGCCCTCTTCTTCGCGGATGTCCCTCTCCGTCAGGTTGTCAAAGAATTGCTGCACTGGCTCTTCAGATGGCTCAATCCAAGATCCGTCAAGGCTGTGAGTGTCAAACGCCGGCATCATGGCGATGATTGGGCCTAGAGAGGAGTTGTTGCATAAGGGGATTATGCTTGCCGGCAGCTTGCATACCACGTCGCCTCTGAACAGTTTCTGGCAGAGAGCTGCGTGCTGCATAAATGTCAGATTGCCATTCAACCCAGGGCGCAGTCTCATGATGTCTGCCGCGTTCCGGAATTGCCAGGCTGGTCTCCCTTTGTTCTGCAAAGGGGCGATCCGCCGGCGAAGGAAATCCTGGTAGTAGCGACGGTGAGCTTCTTGTCGTTAGGATCGAAGGCGCTCCAGTCATTGCTGCGCACTATCTTTGTCTGCCGCGGCAAGCAGAAAGGTTGGACTTCGGATTTTTCTGTCTCCCGAACCCAGCACCATTTGGCTCGCCATTCATCCCACTTCTCGCGGAAGGCCCCGTCTGGGTAGACCTCCTTGGTTCCTGGCCGTGGGATCCAAGCGATGGAGCCATAAAGGGCCTCGCCTTTTTGGATGCGAGGAATGAAGTAATGGCGAAAAAGAGCGGTGCTAGGAACTACTCCGGCAAAGTTTTCGCAAAGGTGAGCGAAAACGGACATGCAAGTTACGGCATTCGGCGTGAAATCCAAAAGTTAGAAGCCGTAGGTGAGCATGATGTCGTTGAAGAAATCAGAGAAAGGGGGGCAGAGTCCGCAGTAGAAATAATCGGCAAAGAAGTGGTATTTATTTGGGCCGCCCCTAGAAGAACCTGGACTCATGGCGGTGGCCGGATGCGCTGTCGTCTCTGTCGCCCACATGAACTGATACCGCTCCCTCAGTGCGGCCGCATCAAGCGCCGGAGGGAAAACGACGTGCTCCTTCCGCATCTTCGCCAGCTTGTTCTCCGAGACAGCGGCGTCCACCTCCTTGCCCTTGCTTGCTTTGGGAGGCATGGCGGCTGTGGAGGCTGAAGCTGAGGACGGGGAGGGAGCGGAGGCGCGGATGGATGAGAGGGGCTCTGTTTCGACTCGAGGAAGAAGACGGCGGCGGCTCCCAGATTGGAAAAACCAAGAGGTAAATGAGCGGCGCCTCTGCGGATTCCTTTTTATGGGGAGGACGCGAGGCCGCCTCTTTACTAAAATAATATTGAAACGCTTCGCGAGCGCGCTGCTGTAACGGCCGTGCTGCGCACGTCCCCCACGTCCCGCATTCAATGGGCGTCGTGGGCGGCGCAGTAAATGGAATGATTACGGTGGATAACTCCTGCCACGCGTACCCGTGCACTGTTTGGGCCTGGCCCAACAACGCCTCGCACCCATGTATGGCCCAGGCCCGGGGGCTCCTATCGGTGCACTAAGGATTGGGTCCTTTAGTACCCCGTACTTGTGCACGGGCAGTTGTAGCCACACCTGCGGCAAGGCCTGCCGGGAGACAACCAAATGCGAGTTCATAAAGTCAAGAAGGCATCCAAGACAAGGCAATAATCAGAAGATAGAAGACTGGAGGCTGGAGCCCCGGCAAGATCTTGCCGGGATGGCTTGCAGCCCCGGCAAGGCTCGCCCCCGGCAAGCCCTCGCTGCCCTGTCACCGCTCCAGTGCGGTCACCAGCTTGTCTTTTAGCTGTTGTCCTCCTGGTAACGTGTCAGGTGCTAGCGGTGGATGGGCTTAAGCGGTGCGATGGGACGGCCCCTTTTTCCAGCCCCAAGACGCTAAGGGACACCACAACAGAGCATTTAATGCACTTGTCCTAAACCGTCAGTGTTAGGTATGATAACACTGTAGCTACTTTTACACCTCATGTATGCACTGTGCGCCACTGTTGGTGACCCCTTCGAACGTATAAAAGGAGGCCCAGGGCGTAGCTACAGGGGGGGATCTTCTAGAGCTCATTCTGCATGTGTAGCTGCTGAGTACTGTAGCGTGCCATCGTTCAGGGCTCCAATTTCTGGCAAGGTGGAGCTCGGTGCGGTCTTCGTGTGGCATTGGATTTTTGTTGTGGGTTTGTGCAGTATTTCCAGGAAGGTCTCCTTGGGCACTGCGTCTCTTGATGACCCGATTCGCGCCAAGTTGTCAGCTACAATGTTGTTGCTTCTCTTGATGTGATGCAGCTCGAGTCTGTCAAATTTTCCTTCGAGCACCCTGAGGGCAACACAGTAGGCCATTAT
The DNA here is from genome assembly GCA_039707655.1 of Elymus sibiricus. Classification (NCBI taxonomy): domain Eukaryota; kingdom Viridiplantae; phylum Streptophyta; class Magnoliopsida; order Poales; family Poaceae; genus Elymus; species Elymus sibiricus. The sequence goes on from CM077667.1 coordinate 327,946,868, forward strand.
CTTTGGGTCCTTTGTGTTGAATGTCTTCATGACTTGTTGGACTACGAGGTCGGAGTCACCCCGACATATGAGGCGACAAATTCCCATTGAGGTTGTGATCCAGAGCTTGTGAAGAAGGGCTTCATACTGGGTCGCGTTGTTGGAGTCTCGGAAGTGAAGTTGTAAGACATAGTTCATCGTGTTGCCTCTAGGGGAGACGAGGACCACTCCGGCCCTGAGTCCTTGCACTGTTATTGACCCATCAAAATACATCGTCCAGTATTCGAGTTCGACATTTTTGGGGACATGTTGGGCCTCTGTCCGTTCTACCAGGAAGTTGGCAATGGCTTGTGACCTGACTGTTGTGCGTGGCTTGTAGGTGAGCTTGAATGGTGAAAGTGCGTTATATCGACTAGAGGGGGGTGAATAGGCGATTTTTACAAATTTGTCACTGAGGAATTACTGGTTGAGGAATTTGCTAAGTGACGAACTACTTGCAGTGGAATAAGTACTCAAGTGCATGTGAAACATAGCAGTAGCAAAGTCATCATGATGAAATGAAACATACCCAGAGCATGAATAGCGTGAACAGGATAAGCAGGCTGAAGATAAAGTGACTGAAGAATTTGAGATGGGGAAATTGAGAAAGTCTTCAGTCAAATTCTTCAAACAGTAATGATCAGATTCATCAACAAATACTTCGAGGAAATAAGGGGTTGAGGAAATAGAACTAGGGGCTCGATGAAGACAATGATTTGATGACCCAGTTCCAACTGTTGTGACAGTCGTACGTCTAGTTTGGAGCGGCCTGGTATTTAAACCAGAGGACACACAGTCCTTACCGTATTCTCCTTGAGCTAAGGTCACACAGTCCTCGCCCAACACTCGTGGTAAGTCTTCAGGGTAGACTTCCAAAACCCTCACAAACTGGTCACCCGGCGATCCACAATTGACTGCTAGATGCTCTAGACCACGGTCACCTGGCGATCCCCAATTGACTGTAGGATGCACTAGACCATGACGCCTAACCATCTAGAAGATACACAGTCTTCAAAGGTAAAAAGCGTCGGTTCCACACAGGAACAATTTCTTCAGGGATGCTCAATCACTTTGGGTTTTGGTGGTTTGGGTTTTTGGGTTTTTCCTCACTGATGATTTTAGCTGAAAGTCCTCGAGGAATGGGTTGCTCTCAAATGACAAGTGTCAAGTTCTCTCTCGGAGCAGCCAACCAGCTAGTGGTTGTGGGGGGCGGCTATTTATAGCCAGGGTGCAACCCGACATGATAAGACATAAATGCCCCCCAATGATATGACCGTTAGGTGGATAGAATATCTGGACAGCTGGCGCAAAGCACAGCAATGGTCGGAATTTGAACTGTCAAATTCCTCAGGGCTTATCATATTCCTCACTTGTAGGCAATTCGCACTGGCAAAATCCTAACTCCTCAGTCAGACCAATTTCCTCAGAGACCAGAAGAACATCATCTCTGTCACTGAAGAACTTGACTGAACTGCAAGAGGTTTCCAATGGCTTCACTCGAAGGATTGGGTTGTGTTGAGGCTTTTGAGTTGAGCATCAGATGGAAATTTTTCCTTAGTTTTACTTCGGCCCCCTTTAACAGTACGGTGTTTCCTATGACTCAAAGAAGGAAATGAAACAATAAAAACAAAAGTCTTCATGATTCATTGTCCCCGTTCATATCTTCAAGGTCACACCATCTTCTTCACCTTCAAAGTCTTCAGGGAATACCAAAGTCTTCAGCAAAGTCTTCACAAAGTCTTCACCAAAGTCTTCAGTTGAAGACATTCATTTTTAGGGGTCGATATTCTTCGAATATACCAAACTCCTCATCGACTTATAGAGCCTGTGTACACTCACAAACATATTAGTCCCTTAACCTATAAGTCTTCAATACACCAAAATCACTAAGGGGAACTAGATGCACTTACAATCTCCCCCTTTTTGGTGATTGATGACAAATAGGTTAAGTTTTCAACGGGGATAAACATATGAAGTGTAAGTACTGAGTTTGAGGAATTTGATTGCAAGATATAGAGGAACTCCCCCTGAAGATGTGCATATTTGAGGAATTTGCTTTGGACTGCAAATGCACATGGCATGATAAAATATTGGAGATCTCCCCCTATATCTTGTAATCCATACACGCATTTTATATATATCATGAGGAAATTGAAATGCGTGATGGAAAATGGGGTCTGAGGAAATTCAGCATGCGTGCATTAAGATTCTTGAGGAAATAAGCATGCAGAAAGCAGTTCAAAAGTATCAGACCGACAACGGACTTAAGTTTACAGCTCAATCAACAAAAGCTTCAGAAGAGCGAGAGTTGTAACTTAAACAAAACACAGCCCATATAAAGAGACCCGCTTGAATACTAACTCAAATTTCTCCCCCTTTGTCATCAAGTGACCAAAAGGGACGAAATTGAGGACTAACGCCCTTGAAGAATTTCATCTTGAAGGTGGTGGAGGAGCGCCAGCGTTGTTGGGGTCGGTTGGTGGAGCAGGGCCTTCACCAGTGTCGTCAATGTCCTCAGCTTCATCCGTCGCACGCGATGAAGAATATGAACTTGTCACCAGCTGAGGAACTTGAACTTTCTTCCACTTCTTCTTGGGAGGAATTGACCAGTCAAAGTTCATCTGAAAGTCCATCTCCTTGAGTTCTTCGGGAGTCTTGAGGTGAGACAGAATGGCCCAAGTGCGATCGAAGATTTCATGCACATAGTAATGATTTTTCCTCATAGAGTTATGCGTCACAGTCATGTCACGAAGAATTGAAGCAAACTGACGCTTTACCCACTTGTGATTATGATCGACCTTCTGATGAAGACTTAGAAGAAGCTCACGACCAGTCATCACACGAGGGGCAGAAGCTTGAGGTTTTGGAGTTGAGGCTTTTGCGGTAGAATCTTGTGTAGCAGAGTCATCATTGGTGGAATAAGATGCAGCTTTGCGAAACTGACCATCCAATTGTAACACCCTGGTTTTCGCTCCTATTTTTTTCCTTCGCGGGATTTGACTCCCGCCTTTTTTTCTCGGTGTTATTGGATTTTCTCTAGCTCTTGGGTATACGAAGATGGTCATTTAGCCTTGCCTCCCCTATCCAACCAGAGATTCTCTCCAGTCCAACATTGCCACCCAAGATCTATTCTCAGGGTTTTACCATCGAAACCCTACCTTCCGAGTTGCCGGAAGGGAAACCCTGATCCTTGCAGTTATAAAGGAACCCCAATTTCCTTTGATCTGCTGACTCCCAAACTTCTCCCAGTGATCATCCTATCCTTATAAACCCTAGATATGCAAAAATATTGCCAGGTCATTTGCAATATTTTTCATTTATAATTAATTCCTTTTTCTGCCAGTTAAAGGAATTAAATCCAGGAAAATATCTATCCATCTCCAAAGTTCATGAAAACTTGTGGAGATATTCTTTGTGATCATATTGAGCTCCCATAAAAATATTGGCCATAATTAAATAGGGGAAATTGCCTTTTCCTATTTAATGCCAATATTGCATTTTGGGTCCTTTCTAAAGGAACTACCATTTTGGTAGCCAGGAAAAATCCCAAATAATTTGTGGAGCTTCTCCTATCCATATCTTCACCATTTCCATCAAGAACCCAAGTTCCATAGTTCAAATTTTGAGCACAACATCAATTTGCAAATTCTGTCCAGTTGGGAAAATTGCAAAGGAAGTGTTGTATTCCTTTATCTATTTGAGCTGAAATTTTTCATGGTGATTAACATTGCTAAATCACTCATGGAAAACAAAAATAAGCTCAATCCATCCAACCATTCATCCACAGCAATTTTCTCAAGTTTCTGCCCATTTGGAAGCTCTGTGAAGGAAGTAGCATTTTGGTATACCCAAATGGTATGAAACTTTTACAGTGGCTTCATATATTCAAATCATCACTCTACACCAAAACCCAGTTCATTTCATCAAGCCATATGAGTGCCTCTTCAAGATTTAGTTTCTGGACTAGATGTGGCAGTTGTGAAGGAAGTGCATTCAAACTTGGTCCAGATGCCTTCAAAATTTGCCATCGCTTAGTCCCTCTTATCACATTTCATTTTGAAAAAGATTCAGCTCCTCTGCTTCATCCATCTCTCCAGAAACAACCACAAATAGCTTGCGTTTAAATCCTGTTTGTGCAAGTCTCTCCCACCCTAGAGCTTTCCAGTTGATCCCAGCCACTCCTATCATCTATTTGAGCAGTGAGGAGAGTATTGGACAAGGTCCCAAGGCCATTTAATGCCTCGGACACGCGGTGCCCGTGGTGACCACTGGGAGAGCACGCCAAAATGGCGCTCTGCGTGCTGACCGCGTCTGGTCGTGTCGGCAAGCGAGCTCCGACGTGTCCGGGTGTGTCCTACGGCTCCCCTGCGTCCACGCCGACCCCCTCCAGTAGCTTCCCCCTACTTCTTCTTCTTCTCCACGCCGCGACGAGCTCCGCCACTGTGCGCCCGTGACCGCCGTCATCGTTTTCCTCTGCCTCCTTCCTCCCCGAGCCCTCTCGAATGCACCCGAGGCCTCCCCACCCTCCTGGAGGCCTTGCCGACATCTCCCCCTCTCTCCGCGTGTCCCCGAGCGCCAGTATCCGGCTAAGAATGCCACGGCAGCCGTGGTTATCGCCTTGCCGCGGCCAGCTATATATAGGTCGTGCCCGACCCCGTCGACCTCACTCACGGCCTCACCTCCACCCCAGCTCCCTTCCCAACCTCTCACTTGAGCCCGAGGGGCTCTCCTCGCCGCCCACTGCCGCCTCGGTCCCCGTCGGCCGCCGCCTAAATTGGCGCAACCCCGAGCTCCATTTTCCCTCATTCCACCACCAGGAGAACCCCCGAGGTCCGGCGAGCCTCCCCAGCCATTCCCCTCGCCGCCGGAGCTGCTGTGGCCCCGTCTTCTCCAACTCCGGTCGCCGCCTCCTCTGCCTCCGCGGCGCGCCACCGTTCCACCCCTCCCCGGCGCTCCCTTGCGGTGTGGACGGGTTCAGCATCGTTCCCTGAAGCCGCCGGTGCCCTCGGCCGAGCCGGAGACCGCCGGAGCTGCCATAGCCGTCGTCGGCGTCTCGCTTCACTCCGCTCTCTGCCTCTGCCCGCCGCCACGCCACCAGCCACTTCCGCCGCCCGTGCGACCCACCACTGGCCGCGGTGCTCGCCGACGACCCCAGCCGCGCTGGCGCCTGCCCTCGAGGCTCACCGGAGCGTCGCCGGCCATCGGAGCCCGACCTCCCTGCGGCGGCGTCGGGAGAAGCAGGGGAGAAAGAAGGAGGAGGCGGGAGGGAGAGAGAGGTGGGGTGGGACCCGCGCGTCGGCGAGCCAGCCACCGGCCCCGCCTCGCCACGCTGGATAAGTGGGGGGGGTGCAGGTGGGCCGGCCCAGCAGCCGCAGTGGCCTAGCTGGCGCCCAGTGGCAGCAGCAGCCGCAGCGCTTTTGGCCCAGAACGGCCCAGCTGCACAGTACAGTTCCTTTTATTATTTTCCAGAAAAAAAAATAGTCAGGGACCCAATTGTAAATATTTATTTTACAGGAAGGTCCCTACCCTTCAAACACTCATATCTTTTTAACCGAGACTCCGATTCAAGTGAAACCAACGCCCACATCTTCAGTTCATCGAGCCCGTTCCGATGGTATCATTTTCATAATGTTTACACATTCTGAAAATGACCATTTTGCCCTTGCCCTTCATTCAGCCCCTCCGAGAGGGAATCCTTTCTAGCGGATTATCCTGCGAGGCTACCGCACTTCTTCCCGGAGTATTCTTCGACCCCAGGCAAGCCGACCATCTGATATATGCCCTAAAGCATTGCTCTATGTTATTCTTGCGTGTTTAATTAATGATTATGCCCGTGATAGAAATAATTAAACTTCTGTTAGATTGCACTTACTGTTTACATTACTTTCATTTACTTGCTATATAATAATTCATAGTAAATAATTTAAATGCCTAGTTGCTGCCCTCATAAGTTATTGTGGTGAACCACATGCTTACTTAATGAAACTTAGCCGGTTGATCTAGAGTCACCTGTCCGGGCTTATCCGTGCAACCACATTTGCCGGTATGGGACGGCCTTGACTTGGTTTGATCGCGTGCTCTTTCACCGGTACCACCAGACAGGGAGGATTATGCGTGCACGCTACCCTGATCAGGTAGGCGGCGATAACCCTGTGAGCCAAGTTGTTTGTTTGTGCGCGGTCCCCGTTTGGGACAATTTAGTTTAGCCACGACGGTGGCACGTGTCGCGAGGTGACACAGGGGCCACCCAGGGCTTGACTCCGGGGGAGGATGATTGCCGGTGGTACGATGGGAGAGTCACGGGTCAGGCGGGTTTAATTGGAGCAACGCTGGTCCACCCGAATGGGATCACGAGGCCAGGTGCTCCATGGTGTGGGTAAAGTGCACAACCTCTGCAGAGTGTAAAATCTATTCGAATAGCCGCGTCCACGGTATTGGACAGTCCGTCCAGGCCTCACTAGGTGGTCAACCGTAACTATGATAAGAATGGAAGAACTCGACATCAGATGATGTCAGGAATATGATATGTTAGCCATGGGATGGCTATGATAGAGTTGGTCAGATGACCGAAGAGTTGGATTGGATCCTGAGATTGTTCGGAGTATGGATTACTTACTGGATATGCTTTACTTACTGTATTTTACTTCAGTAGTGATCCTGCTAGATAAACCTGTTATGACATGATAATTAATATTGCTCTAATAATAAATACATGCTTGAATGCCATGGATTGCTTTGCTTGGTGTATATGTTAGTTTGGTTTGCTTGCGAGTACATTCAAAAGTACTCAGCGGCCTTTAACGTGGCCAAGTTCACATAAGGATCCGTCACCCGTCGACGAGGAGCCGGAGCGTTCGCGGGGTAGGAGAGTAACCCGGTCAGATCCCTGTGGATTGGAGCCACACCAAGACCATGATGCCTTAGATAGAGCTTTTCCACTGCCATCACCCTTTGTAATATATCATGTAAGACTTATAGATCCATTAATAGAAATGCCTATGTTCATGATACTTGTTGTAAACGCACATGCCAGAGTGATTTCCTGGGCTGGCATGCGCGGCGACCGTCTGGCTATAGTGGTAATCAGGTGGGGCGCCACACCAATGGACGAGTGCCTTCATCAATGACAGCCTTGCCTTTTCCTTTAACTGAAGAAAATGTCTTCTTGAGGACTTCAATTGGAGGCAAGAAACTGAAGTGATTCTGAAAGTCCGCCTTGAAGGGAATTGAAGACCTTGATCTGATGAATTTGATGATCCAGGGAGCATAAGGCTTCAACTCGAATGGTGACACTGCAATATTGGCCAAAGTCCTCATAAAGAAATCATGATAGTTGATGGGAATCCCATGAATGATGTTGAACAGCAAATTCTTCATGATGCCAACAACTTCTTCTTCTTCAGAGTTGCGGCCTTTGATAGGACTGAGGGTTTTGGTCAATATTATATAGATTGTCCTGGGCACATACAGCAAATCCTTCACTAAGAAGGTGGTCCTTGGAGGTTTTCCTTATGCCAAAGGCTTCATCAGCACTTGCATCATGTGATTCTGCAGCTCAGGTTCATCATAGATGCATCTTGCTCCTTCTGAAGGAATTGGAATGGGAACACATTGAAGCAATTCAGTTGCTGAAGCAGTGTAGTGAGTGTTTCCAGACATCCAATCCAAGATCCATGAGTTAACATTAGAAGCTTCACCAGTGATATGCAGAGTTGCATAGAATTGAAGAATTAGCTCTTCATTCCAGTCGCAGACATCAGCACAGAATGGAAGAAGTCCAACATCATGAAGAACTGAGAGCACTGGAGTGAAGCATGGAATGGATTCCATATCCACATGAGGAATTTGATGATGCTGGAAGACTTTGTCTTTATCAAATAGCACAGCAGCATAGAAGTTCATCTAAGCTGGGGTCCAGAACCTTGAGCAACCAACCCTTGCTGAGTAATACGGATTTGGTCCAGTGAAGAATATGTGCTCATTGAAGAAATTCGCCTTGATGAATTTGGGGCGCTTCGTGCCTTTGAAAGGTAGCTTTTGCTTCGGCTGAAGATTTGGCTTGAAGCGCCGCCCAGTCTCGCTTGGAACAATGGCGGTTTCTTCACCTTGAGGAACTTCATCAGGAACACTCTGGGCAGGAATTTCATCAGCTGATGCAGCTGGAATATCTTCAGGAGCAGTCACGAGGGGAGTGGATAGACCGGCAGACTCTGTTTGAATTTCTTCAGTTGGGGCCGGAGATTGAGGAATCTGAGTGAGAGGAGTGGCCATTGGTGAATTTGGGTGAGTTGCTTCCCAAAATTCATCATTGATGACTGGAGTGGTAGATCCAATGTCCACTTCCTCATCCATTTCATCAACACCGGCCTCTTCAGCTGTCAACTAAGGCTGGGGTGATGACATGAGAGGGGTTGAAGCATTTGCATCCACCTCTATTTCTTCATCAATCTGCTCTGAGAAAGCAGCAGACTGAGTTTCTTCATCGTCCTCACTTGGGATGACATAGACTTAACCAAATGGGACTATTTCATAGGTTGGGACTGATGAGATGGGAACAACATCAATTGGCTCATTTGAGGAACTTGGCAAAGTCCTCACTTTCTTGGGAGCTGAGGATTCTGCAGATGTTGATGCTTTCCTTTTCTTTGCGGCAACCTTCTCCGCAGCCTTGGTTTTCTTCGCTTCTGATGCAGAAGGAAGTGTAATTTTCTTCACCCTTGAAGATTTTGCTGGGGAAGCATGGGGTGAAGGTGGTGCATTTTCTTCAGGCACGACTGATGCAGTCGCCCTGGCAGTTTCTTCAGGCGCAATAGTTTTGAAAGTGTGTTATATCGACTAGAGGGGGGGTGAATAGGCGATTTTTACAAATTCGTCACTTGAGGAAATACTAGTTGAGGAATTTGCTAAGTGACGAACTACTCGCAGTAGAATAAGTACTCAAGTGCATGTGAAACATAGCAGTAGCATAGTCATCATGATGAAATGAAACATACACAGAGCATGAGTAGCGTGAACAGGATAAGCAGGCAGAAGATAATGTAACTGGAGAATTTGAGGTGAGGAAATTGAGAAAATCATCAGTCAAATTCTTCAAATAGTAACGATCAATTTCATCAACACATATATGAGGAAATGAAGGGGTTGAGGAAATAGAACCAGGGGCTCGATGAAGACAATGATTTGATGACCCAGTTCCAACTGTTGTGACAGTCGTACGTCTGGTTCGGAGCGGCCTGGTATTTAAACCAGAGAACACACAGTCCCAAGACACACAGTCCTTACCGTATTCTCCTTGAGCTAAGGTCACACAGACCTCGCCGAACACTCGTGGTAAGTCTTCTGAAGCTTTTGCAAGTAGACATGTGGCCGGCTGTGGACCTGTAGAGAAATCAACAATATACAAGTCTCCTCTCCTAAAGCCTTCGAAGACTTTGGATTTGTCAGATTCCATGATGACAACACAACGATATTTGCCAAAGATGACAACCATATCAAGATCACAAAGCATTGAGACAGACATGAGGTTGAATCCAAGGGACTCGACAAGCATCACCTTATCCATGTGTCAATCCTTCGAGATTGCAACCTTACCTAGACCCAATACCTTGCTTTTTCCTTTGTCTGCGTAGGTGATATGCTTCAGATGGGAGGGAGCCAGTGGGATATTCATCAATAGGTTCTTGTCACCAGTCATGTGGTTGGTGCATCCACTATCGAGGACCCACTCAGTTGCTTTAGGCGTTTCATCCTGCAGATGAATTAGTACAGTTTACAAACGCATATGCTTCAGAGTGAAGAATATGACTTCAAATTCATCAGATTGAATTTCATCACATAGTATAGTAAGCAAAGTAATGTGAGGATGTGAGAAATGAATGATTCATTTCTTCATGATTAGCTTGCGTCCTTTCAAGCATTTCCTCAGGTCTCCAGCAAATTCATCAGACGTTCAAGTTCGCCTGGAGACCTGACCCAGCATAAGAGATTAGTTCGATTTCTTCACCACCCACATCTGAAGGGGTGGCAAAGAGTCCATCATTCTGCGAGCTCCATATGAGAAGGGTGGCATAGAAGCAAGTGCACTTCGTTTCACAGGACGGGGGTTAGAGTACTCATATGAATAAGTAGAGAAATTCTTCGAGGACTTATGAACATAATGATTTGAAGAATAATGAGCATATTCATGACCCTTAGATTTTCCCTGTGAAACTGAAGCATTAGCACGAGAATGATGTGATTTTTGACCATATGATGAATTTGGTCCATGTGAGGACTTTGGTCCTTGTGAAGACTTTGGTCCATATGAGGAATTTGATCTGGGGTTCCTGTTCTTCACTGGTGGTGTCATGATGACATTCACCTGAAGACTTTCCAAGCAGCTCTTGGGAACCCAAATTTTCCTCAGAGGGGGACCATTCCTGCAGTTAGTTCCAACATATCTGGCAAATACTTCACCATTCTGATTTTTGAACAGTTTATAGTTGGAGTCAATTGACTCATCAGAGGAATATGAAGATTCACAAGTAAAACCAGATAAAGTGGATGGATCTACAGGAGGTCCTTTTGCAGCAACCCATGAGGTTTTGGGGTACTGCTCAGGTTTCCAGTATGATCCATCAGCATTGAGTTTCCTCTCAAAGGCAATACCCTCTTTTCTAGGGTTCCTGTTTAGAATCTGCTTTTTAAGCACATCACAAAGGGTTTGATGCCCTTTGAGGCTCTTGTATATGCCTGTCACATACAATTCCTTCAACTCTGCATTTTCGTCAGTGATAGTAGTGGTGTCCTCAAATGAGGAATTTGTGACCACGGAAATAGTTGAAGAATTTGCAGCAAAAGAAGCATTTGAACATTCAGGTGAAGAATGAGCAGTTTCATGTTCGATGCATTTCAAGCAAGGTGGAATGAAATTTTCCTGAGCGGTACTGATCTGTTGAGCAAGCAAGGAGTCATTATCCCTTTGAAGATCTTCATGAGACACCCTTAGTTTCTCAAGATCCTTCTTTCTTTGAAGAAATTCATAAGAAAGATTCTCATGATCGACTAAGAGAGCCTCATGATGACTTTGAAGGTTATCATACTTGGACTGAAGACTTTGAAGGTCCTTAGTCAAAGTTTGAGTATGATCCACTTCCTCATTCAACAGGTCATCGCTTTTGTCTAGCTGTTTCTGAAGCTTTTCAATGACACTTTGTTGTTTAGTAGCAATATTAGCAAGTTTGGAATAGCTAGGTTTCATGTAATACTCAGATTCACCATCACTTGATTCAGAGGAGGAATGGTGTTTGAGTACCTTGGCACCTTTTGCCATGAAGCAATAGGTGGGAGCATAGTCGTCGTTGCTGACATCAGAGTCGTTGGAGTTGCCATTTTCCTCATCGTTGAAGATGGACTTGCTGACGAAAGCAGTAGCGACAGCTAGGCTCGCCACACCAGAGTCCGACTCCTCCTTAGATTCCTCCTCTTCCTCATATTCTTCAGATTCTTCTTCAGAATCCATTTCCTTGCCAATAAGTGCCCGAGCCTTCCTTAAGTTGTTCTTCTTGTGCGATGAGGACTTTGAAGATGAGGACTTTGCAGATGAGGAATTTGAAGATTTCTTCTTTTTCTTCGAGTCATCAGAACTGTCATCCTTGTATTTCTTCTTTCTTGACTCTTTTTCCCAGAGAGGACAGTCAGAGATGAAGTGACCGGATTTCTTGCATTTGTGGCAAGTTCTCTTCTTGTAGTCGCTTGATGAAGAATCTGATTTCTTCATGCCACTTTTTGATGATTTTCCAAACCGACCTCTCCTTGAGAACTTCTGGAATTTCCTCACGAGCATTGCTAGCTCCTGACTCGGTTCTTCACGATCACCAAGGCTACTATCAGATTCTTTGTCTTCAAATGAGGAAATTGCCTTAGCCTTCAAAGCACGAGATCTTCCATAACTTGGCCCGTAGAGGTCTCTCTTCTCAGCTTGTTGGAATTCATGAGTCTTGAGTCTCTCAAGAATATCAGCAGGATCTAGTGACTTGTAGTCTCCACGTTCTTGAATTATCAAAGCAAGTGTATCGAATGAGGAATCAAAGGATCTCGGCAGTTTCTTCACCACCTCATGGTCGGTGATGTCAGTGGCACCAAGAGCCTGTAGCTCATTGGAGATATCAGTGAGGCGATCGAAAGTTTGCTGAACATTTTCGTTGTCGAGTCTTTTGAAGCGGTTGAAGAGATTGCAAAGAACATCAACTCGAGAGTCACGTTGAGTTGAAATGCCTTCATTGACTTTGGACATCCTATCCCAGATAAGCTTAGCAGTCTCCAAAGCACCCACTCTGCCATACTGACCCTTGCTCAGATGGCCACATATGATGGCCACATATGATCTTCGCTTGAGAGTCGACTTGCTTGAATCTCTTCACATCAGCAGCGTTGATAGTGGGAGTGACAAAGGGAACACCATTTTCCACAACATATCAGAGATCGTTGTCAATTGCCTCAAGATGCATGCGCATCTTGTTCTTCCAGTAGGGGTAATCCGTCCCATCGAAGGTAGGACACCCAGCTGAGACCATGATCATGCATGCAGTCGACATAACTAAAACTCCAGGTGGTTAAACCAAAATAACACAGAACAAGGGAGTACCTTGCTCTGATACCAATTGAAAGTGCGTTATATCGACTAGAGGTGGGGTGAATAGGCGATTTTTACAAATTCGTCACTGAGGAATTACTGGTTGAGGAATTTGCTAAGTGACGAACTACTTGCAGTGGAATAAGTACTCAAGTGCATGCGAAACATAGCAGTAGCAAAGTCATCATGATGAAATGAAACATACCCAGAGCATGAGTAGCGTGAACAGGATAAGCAGGCTGAAGATAAAGTGACTGAAGAATTTGAGATGAGGAAATTGAGAAAGTCTTCAGTCAAATTCTTCAAACAGTAACGATCAGATTCATCAACAAATACTTCGAGGAAATAAGGGGTTGAGGAAATAGAACCAGGGGCTCGATGAAGACAATGATTTGATGACCCAGTTCCAACTGCTGTGACAGTCGTACGTCTGGTTTGGAGCGGCCTGGTATTTAAAACAGAGGACACGCAGTCCTTACCGTATTCTCCTTGAGCTAAGGTCACACAGTCCTCGCCCAACACTCATGGTAAGTCCTCAGGGTAGACTTTCAAAACCCTCACAAACTGGTCACCCAGCGATCCACAATTGACTGCTGGATGCTCTAGACCACGGTCACGCGGCGATCCCCAATTGACTGTAGGATGCGCTAGACCATGACGCCTAACCGTCTGGAAGATACACAGTCTTCAAAGGTAAAAAGCGTCGGTTCCACACAGGAACAATTTATTCAGTGATGCTCAATCACTTTGGGTTTTGGTGGTTTGGGTTTTTGGGTTTTTCCTCACTGATGATTTTCGCTCAAAGTCCTCAAGGAATGGGTTGCTCTCAAATGACAAGTGTCAACTTCTCTCTCGGAGCAGCCAACCAGCTAGTGGTTGTGAGGGGCGGCTATTTATAGCCAGGGTGCAACCCGACATGATAAGACATAAATGTCCCCCAATGATATGACCGTTAGGTGGCTAGAATATCTGGACAGCTGGCGCAAAGCACAGCAACGGTCGGAATTTGAACTGTCAAATTCCTCAGGGCTTATCATATTCCTCACTTGTAGGCAATTCACACTGGCGAAATCCTAACTCCTCAGTCAGACCAATTTCCTCAGAGACCAGAAGAACATCGTCTCTGTCACTGATGAACTTGACTGAACTGCAAAAGGTTTCCAATGGCTTCACTCGAAGGATTGGGTTGTGTTGAGGCTTTTGAGTTGAGCATCAGATGGAAATTTTTCCTTAGTTTTACTTCGGCCCCCTTTAACAGTATGGTGTTTCCTATGACTCAAAGAAGGAAATGAAACAATAAAAACAAAAGTCTTCACGCTTCATTGTCCTCGTTCATATCTTCAAGGTCACACCATCTTCTTCACCTTCAAAGTCTTCAGGGAATACCAAAGTCTTCACCAAAGTCTTCAGTTGAAGACATTCATTTTTAGGGGTCGATATTCTTCGAATATACCAAACTCCTCATCGACTTATAGAGCCTGTGTACACTCACAAACATATTAGTCCCTTAACCTATAAGTCTTCAATACACCAAAATCACTAAGGGGCACTAGATGCACTTACAAATGGCAGAAGCTCGATTTCACATTTAGCCATGTGGCATGCAGCGTCTTTTTTGTTGGTGACGTCAAAATGCGGTGCATTGCTGGCCATCATTATTGGGATCGCTTGAAAATAATGCCGCGGTTTCCTTGTGGCCATGAACACCCCATAGATGATCTTTTGGTAGTGTGGATACCTTGTCTTGCAGGGTGTGAGTACCTCACTTACATAGTACACTGGGTGTTGTACCCACTACGCTTTTTGGCCTCCTTCCTCTCCATGACGATGACCATGTTGACCACCTAAATGGTCGCCTATATATAGAGGAGCATTGGTTCTGACTGAGCCGGGGACGCGGGGAGTGGGTTTGACTATAAACCTATTTGAGGTCTGTGAATGCTTCTTTGGCCTTGTCACTCCACTAGAACTTGTTGCCCTTTTTGAGGAGGCAGTACAAGGGTATCCCTTTCTTGCCTAGCCAGGAGATGAATCTGCTGAGAGCTACCACGCAACCTGCAAGCTTATGTACCTCACACAATGTATCTGGAGACTGGAGGTTCACTATTGCTTAAATTTTTGGGGGGTTTGCTTCGATTCCCCGTTGGGATACGATGAACCCCAGGAGCTGTCCTGTGGGGACCCCGAAAACACATTTTTTCGGGATTCAACTTCATGTTGAAGTTGCGGAGAATGTCAAAGGTATGTTGAAGGTCGCTAATCAGTCTGGTGCTCTGCCTCGACTTGACAACGATGTCATCTATGTAGACCTCCACGTTGACTTTGATCTGTTTGTTGAAATCCTTCTGCATTGTCCACTGGTATGTTGCTCCCGCGTTCTTAAGGCCGAAAGGCATTGTGATGTGACATAATGGTTTGTACGGTATAATTAAGGCGGTTGTCTCTTGATCAGATTCATTCATGCATATCTGGTGATATCCGAAGTATGCATCCAGGAAGCATAGGCGCTCGCATCTTGTCATGGAGTCGATGATCTGATCTATCCTGGGTAGCGGGAATAGGTATTTGGGTCATGCTTTGTTGAGGTCGGTGTAATCCACGCACGTGCGTCGTGTGTTGTTCTTTTTATTCACCATTATTGGGTTTGCCGGCCACCTGGGTGCGCGACCTCCCTTATGAATTTGGCTACGAGCAGCCGTGCTATTTCTTCCCTAATCGCCATTCACTTTTCTATAGCGAAACGACGCAGGGCCTGTTTCCCCGGCATTGCATCTTTGCGGATGTTTAGGTAGTGCTCGGCCTTGTCGGTTGGCACACCCGGCATGTCGACGGGCTTCTAGGCGAATATATTCCAGTTTGCTTGGAAAAAATCGAGCAGCTCTGTTTCTTGGCTTTCTGTGAGATCTCTGTCGATCGTTACTGTTTTGTTGGGTCCTCCGGGTGTACTTGATTTTTTTCGTATGTTTGGGTGTGTTGGAACACAGGCCCTGGCCTTGGTTTTTCTAGGAGCTAGGCCTCTGATGGCCCTATCTGCTTCTTTATCCTAGCGAGCTTTGTTATGGCCGGAGCAGCCTTGGCGAGCTCCACGTTGGTCATCTCCGCCTCGTAGTACTTTTGCAATCTCCCTCATATGGTGATCGTACCGTTTGGGCCTGGCATCTTCAGCTGTAGGTAGGCGTAGGATGGTACCGCCATGAATTTTACGTATGCGGGTGATAGTTGTGATCTGCGTTGGGTTTTCCGTGAAGAGGAACGTGTGATGCAACACAGTATAGATAAGTATTTCCCTCAGTTGAGAACAAAGGTTTATCGAACCAATAGGAGTAGCACGCAACCCCAGTCTTCAGCGACTGCACACAAAGAAGCAAACACTTGCACCCAACGGGGCAAGAGGGTTGTCAATCCCCTTGGAATCGTTATTTGCAAGCTAGTGAGTATGTAGATGAAAGTTGAATATTGTAAATTGCAAAATAAAATAAAAGTAAATAAATGGCAGCAAGGTAATGAAAGCTTTTGTAAATATATAATTGAATAGACCCGGGGGCTGTAGTGTTCTCTAGTGGCATCTCTCGTGTAGTAGGCATATGGTGGGTAAACAAATTACTGTTGGGCAATTGATAGAAAAGCGCATAGTTATGCAATCTTTATTCACGACAATGATCATGTGTATATAGGCATCACGTCCATAAACAAATAGGTGTATATAGGCATCACATCCATAAACAAATAGGTGTATATAGGCATCACGTCCATAAACAAATAGGCCGACTCCTGCCTACACCTATTACTATTACTCCACGTCGAGAGCGCTTCTATGCTTGCCTCTCTAAGTATTAAGTTCATGACAAACAGAGTAATGCTTAGAGAACGATGACATGATGTAGACAAACAGAATTCAATCAATATGAATTAACCCCATCGTTTTATCCTTAGTGGCAACAACACAAAGACGTATCTTGTCCCCTTCTGTCACTGGGATATAGAAACCCGTCAGGTTGAACCCACTACAACGCACCCCTCTCATTGAAGAAATATCAATCTAGTTGGCCAAACTATTTCAATAGATCGGAGATATTTATGAAGCTATAATAATCATGCAAATAAGAATCATAATAGAAATCAGAGAAGACTCAAATATTTTTCATGAATAATCTGAACATAAACCCACAATTCATCAGATCCCAACAAACGCACCGCACAAAGTGATTACATCGAATAGATCACCGCGAAGATGCGGTGAACTTTGTATTGAAGATCAAGAGAGAGAGAGAGAGATAGCTATCTAGGTACTAACTACAGACCCGTAGGTCTGTAGGGAACTACTCACACATCACCATGGGAGCAGCAAGGTTGATGAAGAGGCCCTCCGTGATCGATCCCCCCTCCGGCAGGGCACCGAAACAGGGCTCTAGATGGGCACACGGTGGAACAGAGACTTGCGGCGGCAGAAAAAGTGTTTCAGGATGCTCTCTAGGGTTTTGGATTTATTGGAATTTATAGGCCAGAGAGGGGCGTCGAGAGACGCCCGAGGGGGCCACCACATAACAGTGCGCAGCCACCCCTTGGGCACAACCTGTTGTGTGGTGGCTCCCTCGTGGAGCCTCCAGCCTCCTCCCAAAGCTTCCAGGTCTTATTTTGGTCCAGAAAAAAATCATAAAAAAGTTTTGGGGCAATTGGACTTCGTTTGGTAATGTAAACCTGAAAAGTCAAAAACATGCAGAAAACAGCAACTGGCACTAGGCACTGGGTTAATAGGTTAGTGCTCAAAAATAATATGAATTGGTAAATAATCACCCAAAAAGCATCCTAGAATGATAATATTATAGCATGGAACAATAAAAAATTATAGATACGTTGGAGACGTATCAGCGGGCTTGCCTAGAATTGCGTGGTAGCCACTCTGGAAGGGGGCGACCTCGAATTGAATTGTCTTGCTTCGTTAGTTGTGTTCGTCTCCGAAGACGACCTCAATCTTGATCTGCCCCAGGGGGCAGACTGGGCGGCTCAGTACTACCCCGTGAAAACCCACGTCCGACCTTCGTAGGCTGGTTGGCGAGATCTGCATTTTTTTATACGGTGTTGGTGAAGATAATGTTGAGGTCGCTGCCTCCGTCCATCAGGACATGTCAGAGGCGGCAGACCCCCACGAGTGAATCTAGCACCATAGCATGTTTTCCTGGATAGACGACGTCCACTAGGTGATCCCCGACGTCGAAGGTCACCATTTCCTGGGACCATGCGAGCCGCTCGCTGGTCGCGCTTTCTACCACATTGATCGCGCGAGCTTCTGGTTTTGGCGTGTGTCCGCCGTCGTGAATATCATATTTACGGAGATCTCACGAGCGGGCCGGCGGCCTTGCGAAACCATAGCCTACGCAGCGCTTCGCTTGCATTCCCACGTGAGGTGGTTAGGGCCGGGGTACATTCCCACAGCCTCTCCTTGCTCTTCATGAACGAACTCGATCGTTCTGAAACGCATGTAGTCAATGAAGGGTGGGGGCGAGGCGTCGAAGAGTCACCCCGGTCTATCAACGGCCCGCCCAAAAGAGCCAAATGTGAAGGTTTGGCCCGGCGAGAACTTGTAGGCTTCCTTTGATTCTCCGCACCGGGTTAGGTCTCTGACCAACGTTGCCCGTGCCTGGCGCGCCAACTGACCGAGTGAAATACCGTTAGATCCCTCGGTAGGGTTCATGAAGAGGTTGGAAGTACCGGACGAAGTCTGCACACACAGTTTACCCAGGTTCGGGCCTCCAAAGAGTAATACCCTACGTCTTGCTTCTTCTTGTTATTCATGGTGAGGGGATACCTCGTGCAGAGGATTACAATGGTGTACGGGATTGCTACCGATAGTTCTTAGATCTGAGATTAGATGATGAGGACCCTAGACCTCCCTTTATATAGGCAATAGAGGTCTAGGGTTTACATGTCGGTGGATACCATCTTGGGCGTGGCCACCCTCTAGTCTTGGAGGGCACGAACGTCTTCTTCGCCCCCTAGGGCTTACTTCTTATCTTGGGCCAAGTGGGCCCAGTGTAGCTGACGAGGCCGGGCTCCCTTACATAAGCCACCCTTGGTACAGGGCCCCGTCAATCACCATCGGATGTCCGATGCGTACCAGAATTACGGTACCCTCCTGTCTAGAGAACACGTAATCGAGGACGGACTTCTGGTTCCTAACAGACGTCTGGCATCTATATATGCCACCGAATGTTTGGCCCCCTAGTTTATTTTACATTGGGTTCCACATACGACTGTGTGAACCTTACAGCCATCAGATGTTTGGTACTTATAGACAGTTGTACATACCAATGGTAATATTTTGACCCACACTATATATACCCCTCTCCCACGCCAGGAGAGGCTTGACCACACACTTTGAAAGAACCCTAGAACACTAAGAGCTCCCTCTCACTTCCTCCTTTGCCAAATCCAAGATCTCAGAGTGATTTTTGAGAGTTCTTGAGAGATTTCCCACCAAGTGATAGATCCACTCATCCACCCTATCTTGACCAAAGGAATTCGTGATTTGAGCTAGTCTTGAGATTTTCCCCATCGTTCTTGTTATTCTTGTAGGTTGGAGAGTCCTAGACGGTAGAAGTTTTTCGGAGAGGAATACGTTGTTGTGATTACCCTCGGAAAGTTTGTGAAGGTTTGGAGGCCACCTCAAGGTTTACCACTAGCGGTTGAGAATCGTCTTTGTGGTGATATCTCAAGGAGAATAGGGTGAGCCTTTGTGGTATAGGTGTGCCTTCATGTAACATATGCCCCTCCAACGGTGACTAGTTCCCTCCAAGGAAGTGAACATCGGGATACATCCTCGTCTCCGGAGTTTCGCTTGTCCCTAACCCTAACTCCTTACTTATGGTTATTTGTCTCCTTGTCTTTACTCATATCTTATTGTGCTTGCTTGTCTCTCTGCTTTTTGTGGTTGAATATATTTCTATCACTAATCACCTTTGCAATTGTTAAGCTCAATTTCATATTCCGTTGTAATTGCCTAAAATTACTAAGCCCTCCCTCTGTCCCAAAATAAGTGTCATTGATTTAGTACAAAGTTGTACTAAATCAGCGACACTTATTTTGGGATGGAGGGAGTAGTATTTAAAATTTGTAATTATACCTATTCACACACCCCCTCTAGGTCCATCTCGATCCCTTCAATTGATACCAGAGCCTAGTGCTCTATTCTTGTGGCTTAACTGCCATAGAGCTAGATGAGCCCAGATGGGACCCCGGTACTTTTGGTGCTTTGCAGTTCCTCGGATGCAAGATAACCTACCATCGAATGATGATGAGAACTTATTTACCTCCGATGACTTGGCTAATGCATTATCTGAATAAAAACTTGAGAATGATGCTTTAATTGAGGATATGGTGCAAGCGAGAATGGCCGCATTTGTCCCAAGTGCTATACCTATCGCTAACATAGGAGGTATACACTTGGTGGCAAATTCTTCCACTCCTCCTTCTACCCAACAACTTCCTTTGGGTTCAAACACCACCGGTTTCCAATGGATTTATCCAAAAGCTAAATTTGAGAAACCTAAGTTAGAATTTGCTACACCTGTGAAGAGTCGGGACACTTCTCCAAAGCTCGCCCATATGAGAAGAGAGGAGATAAACAAAGGTTCCCTAAGAAGAACTTTGTCAAGAAGAAGTTGTGAAATCCCTTGAACACCAGTCTCAAGAAGTGAGATGGTAAATACATCATTGCTCAAGAAGAATCTGACCCGATGATGTTGGTGGTGGTGTCGGTATATCCCAACACTCTCAAAGCACATTGAGACTCGTCAAAGGCTGGTGATGTTGTCGCCTACAACTATATGAAGGACTACAAGGTAAACACTCACAAGTGTCTAATGGCCAAGGCGATGTTGGATAACGAGGAGCAACATGTCTCTTCGAGCAAGGTCAAGGTAACTACTAGTGTAAACCTCCTCTATTCACCCTAGTCCTTCTAGTGATGAGTTTGTTGATACGGAGGGTGATTATGATGAAAATTACTCATATAAAGGATGTTGGAGTACCCGCCTCCCTGGCTCCTTGCGGGCAAAGAGAGCCTCTTGGTCGTCTCATTGTCGGTTGGCTTGACACGGGATCCTCTCGAGGCGGCTTCAGCCGTCCGATCAGCCTGGATGGCTTGGACTCGGGCAACCCCGCTAAAAGGTCCATGACCAATGGACCGAGGGCGCGTCCGAGGCCACCCTCATGTGTCAGTCTTCTCGCACCCCTGCCCGCGCATTAGAGCCTGGCGAGACCCCTGATACGTCCATTTTGCATCATTATTTCCTACTGTAATTTCTATTATTTTGATGTTATATTTCACGTTATGGTTCAATTCCAATGCCTTTTCTCTCTTAAAATGTAAGTTATACCTAGAGGGGGAGATTGTCGGGAGCTGGAATTTTGGACCTAAAATATCAACAGAAGAAAACGCAATTCTTCAAAGCTCAAAATGAAGCATGGGTTTTTGGAGAATTATTTTGGAATATATAATGAATTATGGAGCAAAGATATGCTGGAGGCGGGCTACAACCTGGCCAAATGGACAGGTGGCGCAACCACCCCCTGGTCGCACCATGTGTCCATATGGGGTCGTGGCAACTCACCTCCCGATGCCCTTTGGTCATAAAGTCGTTTTTGACCTAAAAAAATCATAGAGAAGTTTTCGGACTTTTCGCCGCCGTCTGCGAGGTGGAACGGAGACAGAGCGCTTTTGCTCTCTAGAGGAGAGATTCTACCAGGAAAACTTCCCTCTGGGAGGGTAAATCGAAGAATTCATCATCACCAACATTGGTCTCATCGTGGGAATCATCATCTTCATAAACATATTCATCAGCACCGTCTCATCTCAAAACCCAAGTTCATCCTTTATGTTCAATATTTGTATCAAACCTCAGAGATGAGTTGTGAGTAGTTCTATTTGTTCTTGGGGACATGGAAGAAGCCTTGTTGCTAGTAATCATGTGAAGTTGATCATCTATCAATGTTTTGATATTACGTTGTGTTTTTCTTCCTCTAGTGGTGTTATATAAACGTCGACTACAGGACACTTCACCATGCTTGGGCCTAGGGAAGGCATTCTGGAATTAGTTTGTAGATGATGGGTTGCGGGAGTGATAGAAACCTAAACCCCAATTTATGAATTATTTTGTAAGGGGTTGTTTTGGATCCAATTGCTTAATGTTATGGTTAGACTTATCTTAATTACTTCTCTTGTAGTCATGGATGTTTGCATGGAGGGTATAATCATAAGTATGTATGAGTTTACTAAAAAAATACCTTATGATGCAGAGCATCCCACCATCATCCCCATGAAGACTACACCATCAAGCCAACCCCCAAGTGGCCCTATGACAAGAGCACGCGCACGCGACATTGGAGCTAAGGTGAACTCACTCCTCTTCGAGTTTGACTTGGATAGCAAAGGAACTTGGATGCTACCTCACAATGAAACCCTGTGCATCTTTAGGTACAAGGAAGATGACCACAAAGGATCAAGGAAGCATCCCCAAGACCAAGGCCGAGGAGGAGAAGGAGCTAGCACCAAGGGCAAGTATCTGGACAGCCCGGAACTTCCGGCCTGCCCGGAACTTCCGGCCCTCCGGCGACCCACGCCCAAGTCCAGAGGTGCAAACTCTCTGGATAGGCCGGAACCAGCCCGGACCTTCGCCCGGAACCTCCGGGCCCCAGAACTTCCGGCCGGCCCGGAACTTCCGGGCCCCCGTGAAACCAGCTCCCGAAGCCTGCGCCAACTCTCTGTTCAGCCCGGACCCTGCCCGGAACCAGCCCGGAACTTCCGGCGCCCGGAACTTCCGGCCTTGACAGAGCAACTGCACTCGGGCCCGAGGCCCATGTATCTCTCCCACTTACCCCTTCGTCCCTAGGACTATATATACTCTTCTTCCACCTCGAATTAGGGTTAGCTATTGTTTGGCAAAGACCTTTTGTTGAGCATAGCTCCATTACTTCCTTCTCCCACGGAGGTTGCCCTCCATTGAGAGAAGATCCAAGTGATGCCAAGGCCCCTCTAAGGGAAGATCCTAAGGGATTCAAGACCTCCTCCTTCGGAGCGAGAAGACTATCGTTACGTGTATCCTTTTGTTGATTGTGGATCTTGCTACTCGTGTACTCGTGTGTTTCTAGTGGATGTGTGATCGAAGGTTGTCCTTGAGTGTGTGATTTCCTCTTGTGTTCTCTCGTGTTCTTCGTGTTCCTCGTGGAAACCACCTCCAATTCGTGAAAGATCGACACACACGGGCGTGCCCCGTATCATATTGGTATCAAGAGCCAAGGTTTCTCACGAATTTGGAGTCCCCTCCCCCGTTTTTCTAGCCAATTTTGTTTTGTTTTGACCTAATTTTGAAAATCCCCACAAAAATAGCCATACCAAATTTCTTGGATTCATTTGATTTGAGGAGATTTTGTTGATTTCGATCCGTGGATTTCATTGTGGACGTGTGGATCTACCTTTCCATCCATCCAATTTCCCCCAATTTTTCTTTTTCCCTGTCAGATTTGGGTTTTTCCTCTCGGTTTTCCGCCCAAGTCCACGATCTGGAAATTAGGGTTCATCCCAATTTTCCCGACCCCCAGAACCTCCGGCCTCTCCCGGACCTTCCGCCCCCCGGACCCTCCGGCCACCCCGGACCTTCCGGCCCCCGGAACCTCCGGCCGGCCCGGACCTTCCGGCCTTTGCAGAAACTTTCCCTTTGCCACATTTATCATTTTCTTGAGTTTTTCCACCACAGTTTTCCGCAAACCTCCACCATTTTTCTTCCGCAACCCTTTGCATTCGAGATTTTGAGTCACGAGCTTCGCCACTTCCTAAGGTGTTTCGGCTAATTAGGAGTGGTCCTTCATCGACATCGCCGCTCATCATTGCCCCGGATCATCGCCGACCAACTCGTCATTGACACCTCACCGAAGCAAGGACGGTAACCGCGACGACACTCTTGTCTATACCCTTGCCATTGCATTGTTACCCCGAGCCTATTTGCGTTACTTGCCTATCGACACTAGCCATTGAGTATTGCCGGGCTACGCTACTTGTGCACTTTAGTGATACATACTCCGCATAGCTTCAATTGCGTGCATATATCTTAGTATCATTTCGGTATCATATTGGTATCTTTTGTGTTCAAGTAGTACCCGCATACATAATTGCTATCTCGGTGTGCACGTCCCGCATTGTGTCCATACAAAACATCATTGCAAAAGAAAATAGAAGCAAAGCTTTTAAGCAAGAGCAAGAGCAAAAGAGCAATATCATCGCAAGATTCGCATGGCATACTTGATCCTCTTGGATCACTTGAGCGAGTGACACGTGCCGCATACACACATAGCAAGTCGGGCATAGGAAGACGACACTTTTGGTTTATTTTAGGGTGTGCACAAGTGTGTATCATGCCCATTGGAGCAATCGTGCTACCGTCTCTCTAGTGTTGTGCAACGAGAGCATTTTCCGTGGATCCCACATTTTGGCTCATCCTTGGTTGCATGACCCCAATTTTCTTTCGTGTGTGTGTTTCCGTGTATACCCATTGCTATTGATCTACATTGTCTCATTTGCAAATTTTACGAATCTCGTTCAACATTATTGAATCTTATCTTTCAAATTGCTTGAAATTTGTGCCACTATCCTAACCAAGCTACTCCATAAGCCTCATTTGTGTAGGTGTGAGAAGGACGATCTTTGGTACCAATTCTACTATTTCCATACTTGCACATTGAGTGATCTTGATCCACTTTCAACATTTGGAACGGTAATTGGTATTGTCTCCTCACTCTTCCACTTATATCTTCTTGAGTGATATGGATAGGAACATCATGTCGAACCCGGCCTTCGAGGAGAATGACGACGAAGTGAACAACCACGTCACCAAGTTGCACTTCTTTGGTGCACACAAGGCAATTACTCAAGCTCAAGATGTCTTGCATGACCGCATCGACCAACTCGCCTCCAACTTGCATGAATCCGAAATGCGCACAAGGGAATACCTCAACACCAAGCTCTCAAGCCAAATGGAGGAGCTCCGGTCCTTGATGGCCACTCGCGCACCTTCCACATCTACATCGACAAGGAGTCATCACACAAGTCGCAACTCAACGACATACTCTTCTGACGCAAGTCTACAAACGTGTCATCACCATCGTGACGAACACTCCGGCCCAAGTTCTCCACAAGGTTGTCACCATCAAGACAATCCATTTCATGGCAATGGATTATAAGATCGCATCCGCGCTCGAGAACGCCGCTGCCAACAAGATCAAGATGCGTTGGAGCAAGAACAACAACGCCAAGAACAAGAACAACGACGCCGAGAAGAAGAAGAACATCGCCGGCATGAACGAGCGCTTGAAGCACATCGCACTTTGCAAGAAGCTACTCATGCCTTGGAGGAGCGCAACCGACACGCTCATCACGAGCAAGAAGCACTTCGCCAAGCACAACAAGAAGAACTTCGTCGACAATGACAAGAAGAAGCCAATCGCCAAGAGGAGCACCAAGAAAGGCGCAACCGAGTGCGTCCACCTCGTCGCCGTCCTCAAGATCATCGCGACGAACCCGAACATGAAGATGAGCAAGGACAAGATCAACGTCAACACGCTCACGACAATGACAATGAGGATCCACATCCAAGACAAGGATTTCGGCATCACCACCACAATGATGAACAACGCTTCGGCAAGCTCAAGTTCACAATGCCAAAAATTTCCGGAAGCAATGATCCCGAAGACTACTTATCATGGGCCCTCAAGGTTGACAAGATCTTTCGCCTCCACAACTATGATGAAGAGAAGAAGATAGCCATGGCTTCACTCGAGTTCCAAGACTATGTCCTTATTTGGTGGGAACAAGTGATTGGGTCAAGAAGAGAGAGAGAGAGGTGAACCTCCTATCAACACTTGGGCCCAAATGAAGGATCTCATACGAGCTCGTTTTGTGCCTACACACTACAACCGGGATCTCTTCAAGAAGCTACAACAACTCAAGCAAGGCACCAAGTCCGTAGAAGAGTACTATCAAGAGATGGAGATTGCAATGATCCGAGCCAACGTCAAGGAAGATGACGAGCAAGCAATGGCACGCTTCTTGAATGGCCTCAACTACCAAGTCAAGAAAATTGCCGACTTCCAACCATACTCCAACCTTCTCGAACTTGTGCATCAAGCAATCAAGGCGGAACAGCAAGTGCAAGATGACTACAAGTTCTCCTCCAAGACCTATGGC
The DNA here is from genome assembly GCA_039707655.1 of Elymus sibiricus. Taxonomy (NCBI): domain Eukaryota; kingdom Viridiplantae; phylum Streptophyta; class Magnoliopsida; order Poales; family Poaceae; genus Elymus; species Elymus sibiricus. The sequence goes on from CM077667.1 coordinate 327,972,733, forward strand.
TCAAGTGCTCAAGCTACTACGACAACGACTCCTTCAACTATGAAATCTACGACACCTACCGGCGACAAGTCAAGCTACAAGGACAAGACGACTTCGTCAAGCCGACCAAACTCAAGCACCTACAAGCCAAGAGCTTCATCCGCTACTCCACCACTGGATGCTACCGCCAAGACAAGTTCCATCAAGTTTTTCACGTGCCAAGGCCGAGGCCACAAGACCTTTGAATGTCCAACCAAACGCAATATGGTTCTCCTCGAAGACGGCACCTATGACTCTATGAGTGACGACAAGATGCAAGCTTTGGAGCAAGTGGCCATACACCGCCAAGTGAACGAAGATGAAGATTCGCAAATCTTTTGCGACAACGATTCGAGCCCCGCTCTCGTTGTCTCCAAGGTTTTGACGCTCCAACAACAACAAGACGAGGACCAACGTTGACACATCTTCCACACCAAGGCGGGCATCCAAGGAAAATCCATCAAGGTCATCATCGACAGCGGGAGTTGCCACAACTTGGCAAGTGAGGACCTTTGTTCCAAGCTACATTTGGTCAAGAAAAAGCACCCCCGCCCCTACAAGGTCCAATGGCTAAGCGATTCCGGCACCCTCCAAGTGGACCATACCATGGAAGTTTCCTTCAAGATAGGCGCTTATGAAGACACTTTGGAGTGCGATGTGGTTCCAATGTCCGTTTGCCACCTACTACTTGGTAGACCTTGGCAATTTGACCGTGGCGTCACACACAACGGTCGGACAAATTAATATAGCTTCAAAATGAAGGGCAAGCAATATGTTCTCCGACCGATGTCTCCAAGTCAAGTCATCGCCGACAAACAAGCTTCATCCCATCGTGGAGATAAAAGTGAGAGAGTGAGTGCCACAAGCCAAAAATGAGCGACTCCACGATGAGGGACATGAGAGATATAGTTCTTTTAGCCACCAAAAGAGATTTGAGGGATGTGAGTGAGAGCCCATCGACCGTTCTTCACTATGTACTTGTGTGCAAAGATGACGTCGTTCGGACTAACCCTTCACAACATCTTCCTCTTGTGTTATCTAATTTGTTGCAGGAATTCCAAGATGTTTTTCCCGATGAGCTACCTCCGGGACTACCACCAAAATGAGGGATCGAACACCGCATCGACCTCATCCCTGGAGCACCGCTTCCTAACAAGGCTCCCTACCACGTCAACCCCGAAGAAACAAAGGGAATACAAAGGCAAGTCCAAAAACTCCTAGATAAAGGGCATGTACGTGAGAGTTTGAGTCATTGTGCGGTTCCGGTGATACTAGTGCCTAAGCAAGATGGTAGTATGCGCATGTGTTCCGATTGCCGTCCTATCAATGCTATCACCATTCGATACCGTCATCCCATTCCTCGCTTAGATGATATGCTAGATGAACTTAGTGGTGCCACTATATTTTCTAAGATTGACTTAAAAAGTGGTTACTACCAAATTCGCATACAAGAGGGCGATGAGTGGAAAACTGCATTCAAGACTAAGTTTGGTCTCTATGAATGGCTAGTGATGCACATGGGCTTATCCGAAGCACCGGGTACTTTCATGCGAGTTATGCACTATGTTTTGCGACCCCTCGTAGGATATTGTGTTGTAGTCTACTTTGATGACATTCTTGTCTTTAGCAAGTCTCTTGAGGAGCATGCTACACATGTCTGTGACGTTTTGCAAATCCTTAGGAAAGAAAAACTATATGCAAACATGGAGAAATGCACCTTTGGTGTTGAGAAGGTAGTTTTCCTAGGTTTTGTAGTATCTTCTAAGGGCGTTCATGTAGATGAAACTAAGATTGATGCTATTAAAGCATGGCCCACACCAACGAATTTGCAACAAGTGCGTAGTTTCCTAGGACTAGCCGGTTTCTATCGCCGTTTTGTCAAAGACTTTAGCACTATTGCATCACCTCTTCATGCTTTGAGCAAGAAGAATGCACCATTCATTTGGGGTCCTACACAAGACACCGCTTTCCATGAACTTAAAAATTTGCTCACTCATGCACCTTTGCTTGCTTTGCCCAACTTTGATAAAACATTTGAAGTGCATTGTGATGCTAGTGGTAATGGAATATGTGGTGTGCTTATGCAAGATAAGCGCCCAATTGCGTACTTTAGCGAGAAACTTTCCGGTGCTCAACTAAACTACCCCATCTATGACAAATAATTGTATGCTTTGGTTCGAGTTTTGCATGTGTGGGAACATTATTTGCGACCTCATGAGTTTGTTATCCATACCGAACATGAAACGTGTAAGTACTTAAAAGGCCAAACTAAGTTGAACAAACGGCATGCTAAATGGAGTGAATTTATTGAGTCTTTCCCCTATGTCATCAAATACATTAAGGGTAAGGAAAACGTTGTGGCGGATGCCCTTTCCCGCAAATGCATGCTAGTTACTCAACTTGAATTGAATGTTGTTGGTTTTGAGCACATCAAAGACTTGTATGAGCATGATGCTTATTTTGCTAATCCTTACGCTATGTGCTAAGTGAAAACTTGTTGGGGGAACTATTATATGAAAGATGGCTATCTTATGTGTGCTAACAAACTGTGTATACCCCGAGTCTTCTCTTCGTTTGTTGCTTTTGCAAGAGGCTCACGGTGGAGGACTTATGGGTCACTTTGGACGTGACAAGACGTATGCCGCACTATCTAACAAGTACTTTTGGCCCAAGATGTTTCGTGATGTTGCACGCTTCACCAACAGATGCTCGACATGCCGCAAAGCTAAGTCCAAAGCTCAATCCCATGGTCTTTATATGCCTCTTCCTATACCTTTCCAACCTTGGGAAGACATTAGTATGGACTTTGTGCTTGGTTTGCCACGAACTAAAAATGGCCATGATTCCGTTTTTGTCATTGTGGACCGCTTTTCCAAGATGGCTCATTTCATTTCATGTCACAAGATAGACGATGATTCACATATTGCCAATCTCTTTTGTAGGGACATCTTGCGACTACATGGCGTCCCCAAGACCATTGTCTCGGATCGCGACGTCAAGTTCTTGAGCTACTTTTGGAAGACCCTATGCGCCAAGCTCGGCATCAAGCTTCTATTCTCTTCGGCATATCACCCTCAAACCGATGGACAAACGGAGGTGACGAACCAGACGCTTTCTACCCTACTTCGCGTGTTGATCAAGAAGAACATCAAGGAATGGGAAGATTGCCTCCCCATCGCCGAGTACGCCTACAATCGTGCAAGTCACTCCACCACCGGCAAGTCTCCGTTCGAAGTGGTCTACGGCTTCAATCCTTTGTCCCCATTGGACATCCTACCTCTACCACTCCAAGAGCGCGTCAACATGGACGCAAGTGCAAGGGCAAGCTACATCAAGACTATGCATGAAGATACAAGGAGCACGATTGAACGTCAAGTGGAACGCGTCACCAACACACGCAACCTCAACAAGCACCCCATGGTGTTCAAGCCCGGTGATCTTGTGTGGCTACACCTTCGCAAGGACCGCTTCCCCAACGAACGCAAATCGAAGCTACTTCCTCGAGCCAACGGTCCCTTCAAGGTGTTGGCACGCTACAACAACAACGCCTACAAGATCGACATACCACGCGACAAGTACAACGTGAGTGACACCTTCAACGTCACGGATCTATCCCCTTTTCATGGCGATGAAGATCTTGATCCGAGGACAGATCTTCCCCAGGGGGGGGGGAGATGATGCGGAGCATCCCACCATCATCCCCATGAAGACTACACCATCAAGCCAACCCCCAAGTGGCCCTATGACAAGAGCACGCGCACACGACATTGGAGCTAAGGTGAACTCACTCCTCTTCGAGTTTGACTTGGATAGCAAAGGAACTTGGATGCTACCTCACAATGAAACCCTGTGCATCTTTAGGTACGAGGAAGACGACCACAAAGGATCAAGGAAGCATCCCCAAGACCAAGGCCAAGGAGGAGAAGGAGCTAGCACCAAGGGCAAATCTCTGGACAGCCCGAAACTTTCGGCCTGCCCGAAACTTCCGGCCCTCCGGCGACCCAGGCCCAAGTTCAGAGGTGCAAACTCTCTGGATAGGACGGAACCAGCCCGGACCTTCGCCCGGAACCTTCGGGCCCCGAAACTTCCGGCCGGCCCGGAACTTTCGGGCCCCCATGAAACCAGCTCCCGAAGCCTGCGCCAACTCTCTGTTCAGCCCGGACCCTGCCCGGAACCAGCCCGGAACTTTCGGCCTTGACAGAGCAACTACACTCGGGCCCGAGGCCCATGTATCTCTCCCACTTACCCCTTCGTCCCTAGGACTATATATAGTCTTCTTCCACCTAGAATTAGGGTTAGCTATTGTTTGGCAAAGACCTTTTGTTGAGCATAGCTCCATTACTTCATTCTCCCATGGAGATTGCCCTCCATTGAGAGAAGATCCAAGTGATGCCAAGGCCCCTCTAAGGGAAGACCCTAAGGGATTCAAGACCTCCTCCTTCGGAACAAGAAGACTATCGTTATGTGTATCCTTTTGTTGATTGTGGATCTTGCTACTCGTGTACTCGTGTGTTTCTAGTGGATGTGTGATCGAAGGTTGTCCTTGAGTGTGTGATTTCCTCTTGTGTTCTCTCGTGTTCTTCGTGGAAACCACCTCCAATTCGTGAAAGATCGACGCACACGGGCGTGCCCCGTATCACCTTAGCTCTGATCCACCCACATAACACTTATCAAGGCAATGAACGTAAGTCGATGAATCGTGGTGAAAGTAACTTGACGATATTCGCGAGTGTCCTCAAGAGCGTTTTGATCACTATAAGAAGTGCCACCATCTTGTCCTTAGCATAATTAAGTATTGATCACTTGTTGTACATTACTATTTTGCTACTTGTTATCTTGGTACCAATTATCTTGCTCTCAAATTATCTAACAAAACTATCTTACAACACTTGCAGTGAAATACTTGCTGAAAACTGCCTATCAATTCCTTCCACTCCTCGTTGGGTTCGACACTCTTACTTACCGAAAGGACCACGATTGATCCCCTATACTTGTGGGTCATCAACCCGTGTGTCAACGTCTTCGCCCTTGCCGGTTGGGTCGGTCGCTAGAGTCAGGGTGTGCGGTGTGCCGGCTCATGTGACAGCCAGGCCCTGAGTGGCTATTAAAGCGAGCCGCCTCAGTGGTCCATGACGGGTGAACAGTGGGCACTGTTGGGGACACCATCGTGTGGCGGTTTGCGTCATGCCCGTGCACGCACGTGCCAGGCTAGCTGGACCCGCTTGTTGGTGTCTTTGCCCCTGCTGGGCCGGTCCAGTCGCCACAGTCGGTGCATGCGGTTCACCCGTCTGCACCTCTCGCACGAAGCATGCCCCCTCATCCCCCCCCCCCTGCCCCCATTGGCTGGTTTGTTTGGACCAGTCGGGACAGTTCGGTCGGAGTGACCGGTCTCACAAGGGCACCTGCGACGGTAAGAGGCCGGGGGGCAGTGTGTCATTCCCTTGGCCAGCTGGCATGGTATGAGTGGCCTTCCCGGCTGTTGAGGGTCTTGGCCTGCCCGGACACTTGTCGTCACGGGTCCTGGTTGGCTGGCATGTTAGTCGGGTGTGCCTATGTGGCTAGGTGCCATTCTATTCGAGCCGGCTCGCGAGACATGGTTGTCCTAAGTCGGAGTGTGTCATGGGTTGTCTGCTCTTTTTCTTATGTCGGTTGTGTTTTCCTATATATTCGTTGTTTTACTCGCTCGTTGGATGACCTGCACGCTAGCCTCCATCTTGGTTCTCTTATCAGCTTCTGCTTTGGAGAGCTATTTTCTCGTTCTCGTCTGTGACGCTCGAACGCGTATCCAGGCTCTCCCTTCTCACTCGCACAACTTGCCCTGTTTTTCGGAGTGAGGAAACATCTTGTTCGTGGTTTACAAGTGGATGAGATCAAAGATCTCATGTTAACGGTGATGGTGGTGGCTTGTGTTGCTTAGTTTGGCACTGGAAAGAGGGGGAATGGATCATGGAGAAACCCTAGGTCACTGGGGTCATCTTTAAGGGGCTTAGGAGGGTCAAATGGCAACGACTTGTTCTTTGTTTGTGAGGTTCGATGATTTTCCGATTTGTTTTTCATGGTCATCATCCTTCTTTCGAGTGTAATTTTTGTTCCTGTTATCGGTGTTATTTTACTTGTACGTGTATGTTGTGTTGTTCATGTTTTTTCTTTCCTCCTCTCAGTTGCAACTCCTCTTATTGCTCGTTTGTTCTTCCTTTGTGCATGTTCTTAGCCTTGCATGTTGTTGTTGGGCATGAGGAGGTTCTTCGCTAATGTCCCTGGCTTCTTGAAGACTTGATTCAGGAGGGTCAAGGTGGATGGCAGCGACGAACCTGGAAGAAACCATGGCCGACATCGAGTATGCAATTGAAGTTGTCGGCACCGAACAGGTTTAGCGGGTCTAGAGAATCTGCTATTGGGAGAAAGACATGGTACAATTGCGCTCTGATATGTAATTGACATGTTAAGGAGGAACACGCGAGAGTTAGATGCATTCCTCACCAAAACCAAACAAGAGATGGAGGAAGTTAGAAAGAAGCGGAGACGGAGCAGGCTCTTCGGCTTCTGCTATCTGAATCCCATGGTATGTTCTGCGATGTGTGTGCATGACCTACAAATAATATATGCGTGAGCAATGTAGAGACATAACACGTATTATTTACTTTTTAGATCATATAATAGCATATATATTTGTAGATAACTTAATGCAACCGCTTCACGGTCCATGGATCACTAACAGGCCAAATGTATATTGGTCACTAATGGGACGTAAAAAGTCGAGCCGCTAATGGGCCATATGCATCTGGGGTGAATCAATCACTCATGCTAAGACCTCTATTGGACCTGCATGATTATGGGTCATCAACGGGCAAAATCTTGCCAGAGAGTTGTGGGTTGTAAGCAGGTTGTAAATTGGGACGGGCTTTTTACCTAACGGGATTCTGCACGTGGACCGATAGGATGCTGACACGTGGGCGATTAGTAAGACACCGCATATCCGTTACCCATAAGAGCATCTACAACCACACATACCTAATTTGAGTTGCCAAACGTCCGCGGACACTGTCGGGCACGTCCGTAGACGGTGATCGGTCATAGCCCATATTTCAGTTCCAACCATAGTAGCCATTTCATGATTTGCACTTTCATACGAACACGTGACAACATGATCTACGTATCAACTACACTACTCATCCTCCTCGTCAGAGATGTTGATGAAGTTCGTGTCGGAGGTGCCGGCCTCATGGTTGTTGGCAGCCGGGTGCACCTCCAGCTCAGCTTCCTCTTGCTCCTCGTCTGCGAAGATCTCGTCGAGCTCCGCGTCCGCCTGGCAAAGGAAGCGGCGATTGGCCTCCACCTCCGCCTAGATGGAGTCGAGGACGGCGCGCGCTCCACCGCCCATTCGCTTGGGCCACCTCAAACTCCACCAGCGCGTTGGCCATGGCGAAGCCCGCAGCCGAAGGCACTGAATCAGCCTCCTCCGCCTCTGCACCCTCCATGGTCGCGTCCTCCTCCCCGACTCCAGCTCCTCGTCCTACATCTATGGCTCCAAAGAATCCAAGGGCAGGCCGGCTATGATCTGAGCTTCGCGCCTGACCCGGATCTCCTCAAATAGTTGCCACCGCCATTCTGAACATGGCGTAGTGGTGATCCGAAGCCAAACCATACCTAGCAGCTAACAACGACGTAATTGAATCAGGCGGCGTGAAGGGAGGGAAGAAGGTAGAAATGCGGACGGGCTACAGTTGGGTTGCCGCCGTCTGACTTAAATAGCCAGAGTTGGTTCCACAGGCGGCACACAGGAGCGGCACCACACGTCATCATGAATGCGTCCTCACAGAAAAATGCTCATGCACAAAAACCCAACATTTCCACAAGAAATTCATTTTTGTTCTTGTATAGAGAACCACGGCAGCTGTAACAGATGGCAAGGTCATATGTACTGGCAACTACATAAGTCGGAACACTCGTTATTTGATCCGGGTTGTCATTGGCTACACAAATCAGAACTGCATCTACCTTTGGGAATATTTTGTTGTTCAATCAAAATTCTACGCATAAAAAGCCAATTACATAACAATTTAACAAGGTCACCTGGAAGCAATCACAGGCCTACATGCTCGATATGAATTTATGACTACAAATTATCCCTAATATCATATTCTGGTTGATTAAAGTCAAGAAAGTAACTAAACAATTTTGTTAATGGTCTATACTTTGTCTCGTCGGATGCCATTTCTACCAATCTATCAAATAACACATTTACTCCGACAAAAGCCTTGATTAAATATGACAGTAAATATTCTTGCTAACTAAATCAATCAATAATATACAGTATTACAATACACAGACAAACTGTTAGACAGCAGCAATGGTTAGCGTCAGTCAGTCAATTGCGGGCTCCCTGCAAAAAGAATGCTGCTGCAAGTGACCAAGAATCCTCATTGGAGGAAGACATGCCTGATTAAATAATATCCCTTGGTCATTTGTAAATCATTAGCTCTGCCCTCTGGTCGCCACATAAGCCTCAGCCTGCAAGTGGAACTGCTTTTTTCCACAAGGATACAGCTAATATACAACTTGGGGTGACCGGTGTTCGGAGCCAGCATAAACACAATAGGCCACCCTCTAATCAACCACATTAGAAGCATTCGATCCAGATCACCCTTTAATGGTAACCACGAGAGATTGTTGAGTTGCTGCGGGGCATTAACTGCAGACGCATCCACGGGCACTGCCGTCTTCATTTGTGTCATTCCACACCCATATATCTCTGAATGTCCATCTGTGATCAACAAGGCGTTATTGCACCTGATCGGTGCTACGACTTCCAGCATCATATTTCACATTATGTTTGCACCAGGAAGAGAGGAAGTCGTGTCTGCTGTTTGTAATGCAGCAGGTGCAAATGGCATTGGTGCCTGCTGTGGTTCGTTAACAAAGCCCAAAATATTCAAAGTATGTCTGCGATGAGGAAATCATCAAACAAGACACATTAGAAATTAGACAAACTGAATGTCCACGGATATTTTGGGAGTTTTGGAAAACATCATCTATTTTGACAAGATTCTAACATGAGCTTAATACAATTGAGGGGTATAAAACTCTTATAAGCAACTTAATAGCCAGAACAAACATGGCACTCCAAAGAAAGGTAATTACTCTTTCTTGGTTTAGCACTTCACCACAATATGGATGTAAAAACTAAACGGTTCACTGCAACTGTATTATTGAGCAATAAAGGTCTCTGCCAGTTCGAGCTTCGAGAGAGTAGTGGACGGGGAAGGGGGGCAAGAAATTGCTGGAGAGATGACGATGAGACAGGCATGAAAGAAACTTTGAAACCCGTGATGACGAGTTGAGTGGATGGCTAAATGGCTGCGAAGAGGGTTGTGTTCAGATCTAAATCAGATGTTTTGGAAGGATGGAGGCTGGAGAGGAAGAAGTCATGCCAGGCTGAGGGAGGCCTGTGGAAGAGGATTCGACGGCAGCACTAGCACCGGGCAACGAATATTAGATGGAAAGAGATTCTAGGTCCCCCCTGGTCTCCCCCTCTCGCCATCTGCTTTGGCGATGCATCTTTGATACACTTTTGCAAGACATCCTAGCATCCGCCCCATCTCCTGCAACGCGATACATGACACAGCGAGAAACCATATGCTAGCAAGCTGAGGCAGACCCACTGCAACCAGATTCAAGCGCCTTATCGCTTCGGTACCTAGGTAACGCGCTGTTAACTTGGTGCTTGAGCCACATAAAAACTCCATATAGCATAACAAATTAACAGTACATCAGAAACTCCAAAAAGGATAGTCAGGAGATTTACTTGAGGAAGTCCAGAACATAACTCAATTTTACCAAGGCTACAAATTCCACACAAAGCACCATTGAAGTACCGAGCCCGAGCAGGCTCATTAGCTAAAACTATTTAGAAGCCCTAATTAACTATTAGCAACAACCCAAATGTTTGCCAGTGCAGCAATTTACTACAACAGTGATAAGATGTACTCCCTCCGTTCCTAAATACAAGTATTTTTAGAGATTTCACTATGGACTACATTCGAAGCAAAATGAGTGAATCTATACTCTAAAGTATGTCTATATATATCCGTATGTAGTCTGTAGTGAAATCGCTTAAAAGACTTATATTTAGGAACGGAGGTAGTAGTACATAGATGGCTGCTAGTTTTAGAAAATCAGTCTTTAATGCACCTAGATGCAAGATTAATTCTTTTGTGCTCAAGTCAACAAGAGTTCCACAGAATTCGGGTGAGCTGTTAAGGTCAACGGGAAGTACCTGGGCAACTTGTTGTGATAGTTCTGCCGATTAACAAAGGAAGAAAGATGTGGTCGAAGATTCGGATACTTATTCAATGCAACTTCAAGCTGCGGTGGAGGTAACTGCATGTAGCATCGTGATGTCATATCAGTAAAAATACAAAAACATATATCCAGGAATGTATTCAGTAACATAACAGAGAAATACTAATACCTGTAATAAAACATCAAAAGAACGTGGCTGAGTCTGGTATGCCAATTTCAAGAACCCAACCCACAGCTTTGGCATTTTCCAGATCTGCAGCAAGAGAGAGAAAAAAAACTCAAGCTTAAAAAATACAGATAAAAAGTTAAAAACTGATTAACAAAACGTCATCTCACAATTTCTAAGCAAAATAAACACTCAAATTGTTTAACATGGGCATGTTCCAGAGATCATTAATCTGTTGAATACAACAAAACTGCTGTACATCAGTCACAGATGATTATATTTTGTAACATCTAAACAGACTCTAAAGCATGACTTTGACAACTAATTCCATTGTAATATGTTTATAAGGGAAGGCACACTGTTCAACCGAGTCTCAAGTTTCAATCCTGATCTCCAAAAAACGTCTGGTTTGAAAATTAGACTCTTGTAAGAGTTGAGGGCTGCAATTTGCACTTTTCTGTTTATGACAAAATTGTGGAAGGATTTTTCGAGACAAACCTACACGTATTATTTCCATGTGTTCAGTGTTGACACACGTCCAAAACGTTTTTTCTTTTGTTGCTAGATGGAATATTGAAACAAGAAAAGACCAAACTAAAACCTTAGGCTAGAACACCCCTATTTCAGGGTAGCTTGTTCATACAAGATAAAGCATATTCTGTTACAATTAACTATCTGATTATTGAAGCAAATATGATTATGATTCAGCAGGGGTCCCATATGGTCGATCAATGAACAGGCAAGTAGAGTCAAACAGTGTAACTTAAGAAATTCACAAACCTGTTTATTGACAAGCCTGGAAAGTAATCCCATGACAAAATCAGCCTGATGAAATAAAGCATGATCAAATCACTGAAAATTAATATCATCCAAACTTCAATGTTGTCTTGACCTGAAGAGGTCCAGTACAAAGATGGAAAGTGTAAACTGCCAACAAAGGGATGGAAAGTGTAAACTGGCAACAAAGGGATGGAAAGTGTAAACTGGCAACAAAGGATTGTTTCTATTCTGTGAAACAAAACTATAATCAAATCATTGCAAACAACATTAAGAGAAATGTAAGCTGCAAATATATACACCAACTAAGCAAGTAATTATTTAATAGTTTATACTAAATACTGCAAAGATTTACAAGTGACAGTAAGAAGGTGGTATAGGCAAGTAAAAGTTCTAATTTCTACCAGTTAGAATCGGATATTTTACTCTGCCTAACTAAATTATCAAAAGCATCAACATACCAAAGCTGGGAAAGCATCAAGTGCTTGAATAACTGTTCTCATAAAAAGAAGAGGAATTGGTACATTGTCGACCTGCAAGACAAGGTGAACAACTAAGCAAAAGGAATATACATGCAAGTATTGCACAGGATAACAGTGGTCATGTATACCAATTTATTCAGTGCCTTTTCTAGAACTTGCTGAGTAAATACTGTGCGCTGCTCAAAGCAAGCAGTACAAGCATCTATGACCTGAAAATTTGTTCATTTCCATCAGTGATCGATTAAACTGCAGGACAACAAACAAACTAACATCACACCGTCACACATGCATCTGTATGTATTTGAGTACAAAATCTAGACATTCACATGATGTGTCCAATAAAACATACTCCCTCCGTCCCAAAAATGGTCTTACATTTTGGGACGGAGGGAGTATTTAACTCGAGAGCTGAATTGATCTTGTAAAGTCAGAAAGTGAACAAGGTACTCAAAAAGAAGCTTTGTCTATTTGTGCACACCGAGATATGCTCAAGAGATGTTGAATATCATGAGACAGCGTTAAAAGGAACAATAAACAAAATTACCTTCTTTAGAGGAACTTTGTCCTTTTCTGGATTAATATCATGAATTGCAATCAGAACTTCAGCAGGGGTTAACGCTGGACCAGTATGAGCAGATCCCTGTCGAAATAGCCAAATCAAAGGTTGAGAAAACAACACATATCTCACTAAAAACATTTTAAAGAGTGCCCCTTTAATAACAAATCACATACATGGGTTGTTCCCATGTCAAAACAATACAAAATCAACAACAGAAAGGCTGCGTTAGCTAAACAGAAACTGTTTTGCAGAAGCTATCACAGAAACATGAAGCAAATTTAACATCAATAAACATGCTCCCAAAATTAATAGGACATATGTAGTGATGAAGATCAGCACTGTGTATAATGCGCCAATCTATTCAAACATTGGCTTTGTATAACTTGTGCATTTGTTTGCTTGCTTTGTGGTTTTTCTTGCTTGTTGGTAAGGTTGTTGCTCCACTCTGCATGCTTGTGACAACAAATTGGCTTATAATTTCATGCCCCCACCCCCACCCCCCTGGCCACCGCCCCCTAGTCGGTAGACCTTAATCTACCTCAATCTTTCACCCATACCGAGTGACGGGTTGTAAAGAGGAGCCCATGAAAAATCCCCATTAGCAGTTGAATTAGGTCGTTAGTAGGGGAAAATAAATGAGACGGCTCCCATCTTGAGCCCCTTGTAGAATTGTGCCATCTACAATTCCTAGGAGATGTCCAGATAAGATGGCACCCTAAATGGGGTGGGGTTTAGCCCAGTTCACCCAATAGCTGACATGGTTTTATACTTTTATGATCCATCTTAACCGAAACATTCTCCAAGCCAGCACGTTATATTTATCACTGAATCTTTCAGGGCCAGTGAACCCACCTCATATGCATTCGTAGCCAAGCAGAACCTAGCACTGAAACAATTATTTACAACAAGCAAAGATAATCTTAATATTGGTACTGAATACAGAAAATGCATACTGGAGTAATCATACAAACTACAAATTAAAATTAGGGGAAATTAAGATGAAGCGTATTAAGAAAGAGAATTTTAAACAGATTCCATTGCTGTCTGAACTTCAAATTTTATGAAATCAAGAGGCAAGATGTATGCAGGCATTTCATATGACAAAATTTATTTACGGTGATTCCGAGATCAATTGTGACAGGTAGCAGCTATGTTGGTCTCAACATATTCCAAAATAGGCCTCTACCGAACAACCTTTTATGAAATGCCATCATATACAAATGCAGCCACTAATGGAGTAGCTAATAAGCCAGATGAAAAACCTGCAATATCCGAGCAAGTGCATCTTGGAACCTGTCAGGTGGGAGATCAACTAGTCTCGGAAATATGGGCAGCACCTGAGACCACAAAAAACCAAGGAAATCAATAAACATGCTACTAAATGAAGATTTTAAAAAATAAAAAATTCCATGATCATGAGAACCATAGTGTGAAAGTGCAACAGATACAAAAAAGCATGTAGATAATAAACTATACTCACAAAAAAAGGACCACCCTACATGGCATCCTCTGAGAATTTCAAAATGACTTTATAACATGCATTTATTACCAGCTGCAAAATAATATTTCATTCTCGAAACATGTGAAACTCCAAAAAAAAATCACTCTTATTTAAAGATATTCCAAGTATTTAAATAAAATAGACTAAGTGATCACAGTTGGTGCTCCTGAATTAATGTATAGTTTATTGAGTCTGCATGAAGTGCAAAAACTGCATACATATGAACCATTGTGACCACAGCGACCAATCATTGCATCTTTTTTCTCAAAACTAATGTTATGCCTGGAGTGTGCTTGTGTGTGCTGATTTTAGGTTATTAGTCTCTAAATACCCAAATTTTGCCTTGTTAATTATATAACGTGTCCCAATTAAGTTGCTGCCATGCCGATTCAATGATTGGTCCAGATTGTGCAGAGCATACAAGCTCTTACAAATATTAGCATGCCAGTGACAGCATTTCTGCTTCTGAGCTAGTAAAGATCTAGACATCATAATACATATAAAAAAACAGAATCAATACCTCTTCCTTCGGAAATGAGGATAGCAATGGAATGAGAATAGACGCATCCTGCCAGAAAAAAATACAAATTTCAGTGCTGCTCTACCAAAAGGGCACAAACCAGAGTTTTGGAGGTAGTACGCAATGTAAGCAAAAGGTATACAAACCTTCAGCTTGGTCTCATACAGATGTTTAACAGCCACGACCAGGTTGGCTGAAGGATTTGATTCTTCGGTCAGTGTTTGCAGTATCTTTGAGAATAGAATGAAGGAAAACGCATAATCAACTTCTATGTTTCACAATAATGTACAAAGAGAAGTCAGAGATAAATTGTAATACCATAGTAACAAGTTCTTCACTGCCATCAGGTGGATTATGAATAATGTCCAGCATCTCAGGACATGACGATCCCAGATTTCTTACAAGAGTGGGCATATGCCAATGGATACACTGCACAATTTTGTACCAAATTGTGCGGCAAGTAATTCAGTAGTCAATTTTTAAATACTTTAAACTTCACAACACAAGTTAAAGTTAAGACCTGCTTAACAACTTTTGGAGACCCTCCATAAACATTGAACAGCTGTTGAAGAAGAGTGGGTCTCTGGAAAAAGGCAAAAAGATTTTAGTACCTCTCCAGACAAAATACACAAGACGCAATAAAGTATGCTCGTGAGGATACCTTTGTGCAAAGTGCAAAAAATAATGAAGTGTGGCGTTTGGCCTCGGATACCGATATTGCTGATTGTTTAGGTGAAACCAGAGAGGTCTTAGTAGATCCACTTTCAGAAGGTCCAGCATCTGAAATCTGGGAACCACTAACTGAAGCTTCCTGGCTGCTTACTTCAACCTGTTACATAAAAGCCATATACTATTCAAACATTCAGCCAAAATACAGTACATAGATCATACAAGACACTGTATCGCCCTCTGGAGAAGATGAGAGGGGTGTTACCAACCAAACTCGCCACATCTACTTGTGGCCAAGTGTGAGAACTAAGAAGCCATACACTAACCCAAAAGCTCAAGCTCATGAGTAAAGGTGACACTTATACTTCAACACTCACCCTCACGTGTGGCTACCTCGGGCCCAAGTGTGGACCGAAAGTGGACTGTGATTGCATGCACCAGCCAATTCACCCAAAAGCTCAAGCTGACGGGGAAAGGTAGGCAATGCACTTATAACAAAACAATGTTCAGCTAGTCAGCCATACCACAACAACTTATTCATGTTGCTTTATCAACATGCAGCATTTTGGATGGAAAAGTATAAGGCATATCCATACAGTCTCCTCAAACTTGGCAAATCAAGGAACACTGCCATGGTATTTCCTCTGGAGCACCTAGCCAATTAGGCAATGATAAGGTGGATGATGCCGTGACCTTCATGCATATAAAGGAACTGCAGTTCTGACAGAAGAAGCTAAATGGATAAAACCCTAAAGCACATTTCTTGCTATTGGATTCAGTAACCAAACAAGTCGGATAATCAGCATCTATTTTTCATTCCTATGGGAGAAGATGAGTGCTGAGTGCATACTAGAGTACTCAATGCTACTCCCTACGATCCATATTACTTGTCGCTCAAACGGATGTATCTAGCACTGAAATACGTCTGGATACATCCATTTGAGCAACAAGTAATATGGATTGGAGGGAGTAACCATAACAAGGATCCCAATCATCAAGAATTACCTCAGATGTAGATTCTTTTGAGGTTGTGAGGTTAACATCTGTCTCCACACCATGCTTATTAGCAATTGCCAGAAGACTGTCCGTGGCAAACTGCTCAACTTTTTCTGATGCATATGTTAGATCATAGAGCTTTTTCGCAACCTAAGAAATATAAATGTATCAACGCTATGGAGTGCAGTATTATATAAAAAAAACAAAGTAACAGTTAATGGATGCTGCTGCCTACCAATCTAACCGCCTTTCCTCTGACTTCATCTTGAGAGTGAATAGCACACTGCAAATTCGTAACAATAAGGCATAGTTCAAGATGATAAATAATGTGACACCAGCAGCATCAAAACATGTCATTATTGTGAACTCAGATTTATAGTGTCACGAATCAAAGTTATGCTAACATAGTAATTAAATCATGAAATATTGAATGTTTGATCTTAGAATACATAGGGGTATTACGGAGTCGATGGCCAAATAACTTAGTGAACTCGACACCAGAATAGCAAAGCCACGAATAACAGAAGCAGGCCCTTTAACTCAAATAATCAATATTTTCTTTATTTATTATACTAACTCAGAGAAATTACAAATTTGCAAATGCCAGTCATACCAGTTGAAAAGGGAACATTACAAACCTTCAGAACAATATCCAAGCAAGCTTGCCGCAGTGGAGGCCGCACTAAAATAAGACTCCATACTGTTCCCAGGCCTTGAGTGACACGGTCACCCTCACTGTCCTTTGTTTGTTGGTTGTTGCCTTGTGACATGCAAAGACCCTCAAGGAATCTAAACAGCGACTCAGGTAAACATGGGGCATCACATAGAAGTTTACTGAAAGATTTATCTGAAGCAGGTAGCGAGTCAATCAACGACCTTGCCTGAGTACATAATGGAAAAAATTGGCATGTAAGTTCACCTTTCAGCTGGAAGACAATGAACAGATGTCTGAATAGCATGTGCTAACTTACAAGTGATATAAAGAACTTCTCGTAATGTTCAGAAGTAGATATAGAACTTTCTGGTGCATCAGCAACATTGACACACTGCAGCTGATACAGCACATGCATAGCCAGTTCGTGCCCCTGGGAGAAATACATGCTACAGAAGTGAGAAACATGCATAAATTACTACTTAATATACAGTGTGGTAGATTATGATGAGTTGATGACTCGTGTTCTGTTTGAGAAATGGGAACTATAATCAGAAAATACTCAAGCCAAACCAGCTCAAATACAGCACAATGTGTTCAAGATCAGCTTATATTGTGTAAAAGCTTGAGTTACCAGCATAATCACAACCTGAAGGTGGGCACAACAACTGTATGCAAGCTGAAGACGACACAGAATAAATAAAGATATAGAGCACCACGATAAAGTACCTTCTGATCATGATAATGGAAGATAATGTGCCTCTGAATCAAATCCATAATATTGTCATCGGCAGTACTCTGTCAAGTTACAGATGGTGAAAATCAGAAAATATAACTTCTGGCAGAACGAGCATATAAATTATCAAATATTAACACCGGTAATCTGGAAGAACTCTAGCAAAGTAAACTACAAACTGGAAGTGTTACGCATTTGTCCTACGGAAAATGAGTTTGGGAACAAATAAATAGGGCCACAGATACTATTATAATACCAAATGAATACCTGAGCAACCAAATGGGCAAGCAAGGAAAATCTTGTATTGAGGCTATTTTTCTTGTAATCATCAATTATCCGGCTAACAGTTAATTTGTGCAATGAGATTTTCTCACTGTCACTTAATTCCAAATGAGATGGAAGAAGTGGCAACTCATGATTAGTATCCTCTGGTGTGGATGTCTTGGAGACTGGTGAAAAAGGATCGACATCGAAATCCATACTATCATATCCGTTGTTTGAAATAGCTTCTGGTGTCAAGGGATTGTTCATCTCTTCATTGACATCAGAAGAAGGAAATTCGGCTTCCACCGGTGGGTGCACTTCAAAATTTGTCTCTGGTTCTGTGGCATCATCCAAAAACTCGGATCTCTCTTTGTCCATTGCTTGATGAGGCTTCGAAGATGGATGCTCCTCATCTTCAATTTTTGGTGGGTCTCCTGAATAATCTGCACATTTTTCAATCTTCCCGGGAAGAGGAGAAGGTGTATTTGACAAAGAATTTGTCTGATGCACACTGGTAATTTCCACCGTCATCTGTATGGGACTAGTAGCAGCAGGTGCAACTGTTCGCCGTGGATCAAGGCGACGAGGATCCTGCAACACATACATTTTCACAATAGGAACTTCTGTGACTTCATAAAATTTGAAGTAAAGATAGATCGTACTCTTCTTGGGTCACGCTTTGAATCAGAAACACCAGGCATGGCAAGGACCTCAGGTGGTGAAATGCCTGCTCCATCTGCCGATGGTAATGATTGTGCCGTAAAGGGCAAAGAGTGCAGATTGCCCGGTAAGTTCTCTGGTACGGGATTGGAAGGGGATTGCAAATTTGGTTGAGGGACACTCTTATTTCTAGCTAATGGAAATGGTGATTCAGGTAAATGCTTCATTGTTTCAATTACAATGTCCGCCATGACGTCTGACTCTACTGATGAGATGAGAATACCAAGGGATTCAGCTCCTCTTTCCCCTTCAGCAAGTAAAGCACCTATCATTTCAATCATCTTCTCAACAGGAGATACATCAGTGCTCAAGAGAGATGGGTCAGAGGAATGACCCATATTGGCGTCATTTTCATTCTTCATGTCAGAATAATCAGGTATTCCCTGAACTAGCTGATTCGAAGCTGCGAAGCTATCAAATCTTGCTCTCTTAGCTATGCCCTCGGCCATAGCAAGAGTGTCACTTGATCTGCCAGCAGGATTCTTTCGATTCACATCGCCGTACGACATCTCCCATGTTGGATGCTCATCCTATTAATATGAGAACACAATAAAACTCATCGAAAGAAGCCTATAATAAACTTCAAAAGAAGACGTGCCAAATCCATCAATACCAACCACATAATAATTCAGATACATACCTTGTTAGTACGACAAGCGCGCTCTATATTTCTAGACATCTTCTCTGCCTGCCTAATAACTTGTTCTGTTGCTTCACCTGGGCTCAGAGCTCGAAGGCGCTTTACTAGAACATCCTTGGACTGTCCAGAGAAAATGGGCTACGGTTAACTTGAGAAGTAATATAAAACAAAACAAAAAAACAATTCCGGAACGAATTAAGTTTGGCAAAAATATTAAGAAAACAATATAGGGTAAACATATATGTACAAATCCTACACAAATATGATGAGTAATTCAGGGAAACAGTGGCAAAATCATGTATAGATGCTCGAAAGAAATCAAGGCACGTCTCAGAAGAAAGCAAATAAAATCTAGTCCATCCTATAAACAGATGCAGCGAAGAAGTGACAAGCTACATATGTGTGAATCTTAAAAATCCAATGAAATGCTAACCAAACTTTTCTAGCGCACACGTGAGTCATGAGAGCATTATCATTGTTTTTAACAAGTAGGAGCTCGGCAATGATCCATCAAGGAAAATAGGATGTAATCATGTAGATAAACCTAAAGCTAATAAACTTCAAGTTTTCGTAACCAACATTGTCACTGTTCTAGAACCAAAGAAAATACAATCGCTATGTAGCAATGCATATGACAAAGAACAAGCCCCTAGACATGAAGCAACTACCAATTTTACAATTAGAGCAGATACAGCTCAAACAGTTTAAAAACAAAATACATTGACTGAATATGTCAAGTGTGGCCTTCATGCATGACAACATGAGATGGAATGTGCACTGAAAGCAAGATTTTTCTCATAATCAACCATAATAGTTGTACATCCGTTTAGCTGCATCAGATGACTTGATATGAATTGTGTTTGTTCAACTCTGAATAGTTTATCAACACTACCTCAACTAGATCAACAAGTAAAAACGGTAACATTGGCAGTCAGAAAGAGAAAAAAATGCATAACCGACATAAGTATTTTTGTACTTTAATTTCAAAAAATGGTAGAAGAAGACATGGCTAAATAAGGTCTTCAAAAAATGGTAGAAGAAGACATGGCTCACCTCAAGCATTGCCTGGCAAGGACTTCGTAGAAACCCTAAAAAAGCTGTTTTCAGGGAATATTTCAGGCTTGCTAAATGAGCACCTTTTGAAGTCTCCAAATTAGGGTCAAACCCAAACAACACTGAAAGGGCACGGTCATAGTAAACCGGCCTACTCTTTCCAATAGCTGCAAGACTGACATGTAACCAAGAACTTAAATTTCTGATAATAACAAATATGGTTATATCACAAAGCACATGTACAGTAAATATGGAGTTGAAAGAGTAGGACATGAGTAAAGTCGCTAGCCTTAGAATTATGACAATTTCATACAAATTCAACAATCGGGGTAAACATGTGGGCAAGTCGGAAACAATATCAAAAATTGATGGCATGAATTAAATAAACTAATTAGCAAACAACATGGCAGATACTATCAAATATTCATCCATGGAGGGAACAGGTGAAAAGAGGGCAGGCTGGTGATGGGGGTGAGACGAACAACTTCTTCATATATAGATCTTCGTTATGGGAATATGGGGTGAAAAGAGTAGGACACCGCTAAAATGGCTACATCAGTTATGATAGCGTTACATGCGATTCAGAATTCAGGACAAACATGTAGTCCAAACATATCAAGGGAGCCCAGCCTCCGGCCAATGAAACACTGATGGAATGGTGGCAGAGGGTGAAAGGGCAGACCCCCCAGGCGATGCGCAAGGGCCTGCAATCCATCGCCATGCTTGTCCCATGGATGATCTGGAAGCACAGGGACGAATGTGTCTTCGACAACGCGCGACCCTCGATCGATACATTAGTGGAAAGGATCCGAGATGAGGCCAAATATTGGGCAAAAGCAGGAGCACAGGGACTCAGGGCAGTCCTACCCACATCCTGGGACGTCCACTGATCGGGCTCATGACCCATGTAAACTCAGCCTCCTAGGAGGATTGTACTTCCCTATCTTTTCAATGAAATGAAACGCAAAGCTTTTGCGTTTTCTCGAAAAAAAAAGAGAGAAAGCTGGAGATGGGGGTAAAATGAACAGCTTCCACTTCACTTAGGCAATACAACTGGTAGAAATACTTACGAATTAATGGTGCCAACTAGGAAGGATCCTCGATGAGCAAAAGCTGATTGCACAATATCCACAAGGATGATGAAAGCCCTGTTTGCATCAGCTTCCAGAACAACGGGATCAAGGCTAGGGTGAAATTTAGCTAATCGTGAAGCATCAAACCTCCGATTCTTTCCTGTTTGTAGAGTGAAGATGTGCTTGGTTAGTTTGAAAGAACATTCACAATATGGCCCATTTAATTGTGATCATGAATCGGGTAAATGATACCTTCAATTGGTTGCATCCGGTCACTGTTGGGTTGAGGTGTGAGGCACAAGATCCATGTTTCAATGAACTTCACAGCGAGTAGTTTAGATGCAACAGGAACAGGCTGTTAAATGTCAGAGAAATAATACTATTAGCCAGTAAGTTAACTAGAAATGCAGAAATTACAGCGATGACTGTCATTTCAAATGTCATTATTCTCATAAACACCATGGCGCAAAATCCCGTCCAAGGATTTAACTAAAAGATTGGGACGGTACAATAAAGGCGCTACATGTCAACATGAATATGATACACAGGATTCACTGCTAATTCCATGGTGTGCTAAATACTGGTCGCAAATATGACAACACAACAGCAACAGTTTCATGACATTATTGAAATTAAAAAGCTAAATCAGCAATAATTACTATTAAACCAACCTCATGCATCATAACACATAATGCATCCTTGAACTGGTTCATCCAAGCCCACATCTCTTCAAGCCAAGCATCAACTCTTCCACACTCGTTGACCTAGATTTCGCATTCAAGTAAAAAGTGAGCGCTAAGAGTAAGGAGAAAAATAAAGTTATCCTTAGCAAGTTACAAACATTTAAGGATCAATAAGTAACAAAAGAGATGCAGACAGGAAACATCTGGAAACCTCAGCAACATACAATCCAAACAAACATCTTTATTCTCAAAACAAACATAAAATAAGGAAAGGAGGTCACGAGTTTTCTTTGATCTACTCTACCTACAGGTAAATTGCCAACTTGATCTATATTAACGGTAAAGCCATCATTTGTAATTAGTTTAGACAAATACATATCAAACCAAACCTAAGACAGTTATATATGATGCAGTAGTTAAATTAGTTTATGACTGATGAAAGAAGCTTTGTTTTGTTCTTGATTATATGAAGCTCTGGTGTTTGCAGAAAATTCCATTAGGTTGCAGGATAACTTTTAATACTTCGGTACAAAGTGCATGTATAATATGTAAAGTATCTAATGGATATCATTTTTCCAGAAGTTTCTTTCAGCTTATAGAATCAGATTTCATGAAGACAAAATACTTACTAATATAAATTTCTTATGGTTCAAGTCAGTGAATGAAGATGATCATGGATACCACAGGAATGCACTAGTCAAGTCTCTAATTGGTTAACGTTTAGGCTGTATTTTCTTTTCATGGAGGTAGTAAGCCCCTCTTTGTACAAAATCATTTTATGTCAGGTTCTTTTGGCGTAGTTTTCACTCAGTAAATTGTTTACACAATCCCAACAGGCCAAAAGAATTAGGGGAAGCAAATAAAATAACCTCATCAAACAACAGCAACACCACAGCAGGTAGTAGTTACAACAGAGGATTTACTCATTGATAAATATTGTTTTACAAAATAGACCTGAAGTGTCATCTCTTCCAATACAGCAGCAAATAAATTTGTCCCACTAGCTATAGATTTCTTAACAACTGCAGGATCGTCATGTTTCAAAAATGACAGCAAGTTTGGCATCAGCACAACCAAATCTTCTGTTACATTTCTGTCCAGCTCCCTCAGCAATCTGTAAGGACGAAATAGTTCCATGAGTACCACTGAAATAATTTCTTAAAAGTAATAATCAGGGGACAGAGTTAAGCATTATATATTCTTCTTGACCACCGGAGAACCATAAAGTGAAAGGTTCATCATACAATAAAAACCATGAATCAAGAAAAATAAGCTATCAGCAAATAATCTAAATTGGATGAATGAACACCTCTATGCCCTGGCATAAAAATAATATATCCATCTAAACACGAATGCACCTAATACGACTCCGTTTTGACAAAAAGAATCTCACCGAGGCCCTAAAGACAACCCTCATCAAGGCCCTATAGATTATTCAGATGGGCAACTGATTAAGTGCATATTCCACAACCCTCGATGCTTCCTCTTTATTTACCAGTCCAGGGTCTTTTGGTACGGCAAACAGCATTGTCCGGCATTGCTCCATCTTGTTATAATAATACTCCCTCCGTCCCAAATTAAGTGACTCAACTTTGTACTAACTTTGTACTAAAGTTAGTACAAAGTTGAGTCACTTAATTTGGGACGGAGGGAGTATTATTTTGTCAAAGAAAGAGTTGTGGTATCATTTTTATTCATGTGAAACCAAATAAATATTCTCATGGTATTGCCGAAATTCAAACGGATGTATTTCATGTTTGTAATTACAGCCAGTTATAGGCTCCAACATGAGAACTACTAATTCCCTGGAGATTAAGAGACAATCAGCCCTGCTAATAAAGATCACAACTTGCTAATTCGCTTGCTCGTGAAATTCTCGGAGAAGAGCGATGTACCTCCTCTGGGGAGAGCAGAGCTAAGCTCGCATGCATCTACTAGTAGATACTACGACAACTTTCCCAGCAAGTTGATTTACATGGGCTCTAAGCAAACTAAAAAAGCAAAATCGTGAACATAGCCAAAGTAAACCTAGAAAATCATTCATCGTGCGTGGGTATTCCATGTGTCAGGTAAGGGGATAGGGCCCCGGCGCTCACCTTAGGGCACGCGACGAATCGAAGCGGGGAGAGGGGACCTCGCCGCGCTCCTGCGGCGGCGGCGGCGCCTCGGCAGCGCCGCCTCGCGGCTCCGGCCACCGGGCGCCGTCCGCCTCGAATTCCATGGCCCGGGGCGGCCAAAACCCTAGCTACTTGGTGCAGCGCCTTACGGGCTGGTCGCTGCCACGGCAGGCTAGGCCTCGGTTTTGCGGTACGGATGAGGAAGCGGCGGCGGTGGTTGCAATGGGATTGGACTAGGGTTTGGGCGGCCGTGGAGAAGGAGGCGCGACGGCGGGAGGAGCGCAGCGAGGCGCGGGCCACGGGGGATAGGAGGAGGAGCGCAAGGGGAGCGAGTAGGAAGGAGGCAAGGGGCTGCACGATTATTGTAGTGCTGGGCTGCGTTTCAGCCGCTGGGGAGGCCGACGGGTGGTCCCCTCGTGCGGTTTCCCCGGGACCCACGTGTAAGTTTTTCCAAGGGGGGCCCAGGTGTAAGTTTTTTAAGGGATCCCATGTGTAAGTGAATGGCCACCATTCAGGTCTAGTTCCAAAGCAACAAAATCACAATTTAAGAGCTACCATTTGCAAAAGTCGCTTGCGCCTACGTGCGACACTTGTCCCCGGAGACGCCGCTCCGACTTACAAACAAAGGCAACACACATGTTGACCCCGAGGTCGCGCACCAGTCGAGCCACCTATTCCGTCGTCCGAGCAACCGGAGCCGACACCTACAACCATCTTCGAAGTCGTCGCTCCAACATCCACACGGGCCCCAAGGCCTTGATCCAACCGAGTCGACAACTATGTTGTCCAAGCGACCAAAGACAACGGCGTACACGTACGATGTCTCTGGAGTCGTCACTCCAACTTACACCAGCCCGAGGCAGGGCACTCGCGTGGCCGACGATGAAATTCCAAAGCCACAAAAGCTGCCGGCAACGAACGAAGGATCGAACCTCCAAAGGCATCACCCCTAAGAAGGAAGCGGTCGAACGCGTCAATGCATGTTATGACCAAGGCAAGAACTTAGGTTTCCCTCAGAAGAGTCCGTGACCGAGATAATGAAGGGAGTGAAGGCTCCACAACGCCGCCTCCAAGGAGGGAAACAACATCCAAAGACGCCATTGACGTCGGCATCGACCGTGGTCGAGCTAGGCTTTCACCCGGAGCTCACCAAAACTATCATCACTACAGCCTGCCAGTGTCTCGCGTCCTTTGTTTCCACCCCAAGAGTCCAGGATCGAGACGCCGAGGGTAGTGGTTGGCTCCGGCGAGCTCTCTTATGTTTTTTCTCATAGATTCATTTTTTCGAAAGGTTTTATCTCTTGAACCTTACATCCAAATCACGAATCATTTTCTCAATTGCGTTTATCACATCGAGATCTTCAAAACTAGATCCCATATTGATAGGTTTTTGACATTTTTTGGGACAAATTTGTGCTTAGTAACTTGTGCTTCCAAACTATACTAACCCATCACTAGTGCAGAAAAGCCTAGCTATGGTGTGGCAAAAAGAGTCTTCCTGGCGTAGACACACGACGCCAGCAATATGGCGCCACAGTTAAAAAATAGTGATGGCGTTGGAGCCTACGCCAGCAGTATTTCATATACGTATGGCGTTGGCGTTATCACCACGACGGCAATATCATATATATCTACGGCGTGTTAACTTTTCCAACACCATACACTGGAGAGGTCATTACGGGCGTATCGGATGTTTCGCACGCAAGTACTAAATGACCAAACGCAACAAAAAAAACGTTGCCACCGCAGCGAGAAATGTTGTGGCGGCAGCGCAATTTTGTATCAGTATATACATAATGATGTTTGTGTCCCACATTGATTCCGATAAGAAATGAAAACGCACGTACAACATAATTTCTATTATGGTACACATCATTTATATATATGCATACATTAACCATCGTCGTAACTACTAGTACGGTACTCATCACGTTTCTTGAAGAAGAGAGAAACCCCCTGTATCTCCATGCATGGTGGAGCATAGAGGTTCACCGATCTCCAATCTTCCAAGTTGAGATCACTCGGGTTGTTGCCTCCATTCTTTTAACTCGAAATGTCCATATCTGGTGGTCACCCATCACCGGAGGCATAACACATCTTGGAAGCTTCTGTCTTTGAACAAAATAGTAACATAGTAAGCAATGTAGTAATCATCTTTCATCTTGAGGCATATAATTGTCATATACACCACACTGTTAGCAACAAAATTTGGACATGAACGTAGGTAAAAAATGGACATATTGAGTGCAAGAAATTTTGATGAAACGGAAATGAATCCATGTTTTGCCAAAACATTGGCCACTCTCTCGACCTTTTCCTGCAAAAAGAAACATAGCTAGCGCGAGACAATTTGCAAGAACACACGATGATGCAACATATAACATATTTCATCAATTCGCATTTCATCAAATGGTTAGAGATAGATTTTTACCGTACGGATCGAGTGGGGGTCGGCTGTCAGGAGGGCACGGTGGGGGCGCCCGTGAAGACTGCGCGATGGGGTGGTGGTGCGTGGCGGCCGGACAGGACGACGGAGGGAGAGAGTGGCCGGACAGGACGATGGAGGGAGAGAGTGGCCGGACAGGACCACCGCGGAGGGAGTGGCCAGACAGGACGACGGCGGAAGAGGCTCTTGGATGAGCGGGTAGGCTTGGGGAAGGGCTGGGCAGCGCGGCGGCACGTCTGGCGCAGGGTGCGGGCGCGGCTGGGTGGGGGAACGGCGGAGAACAGTGTCCGGCGGCGGGGGGAAGAAGGGGAATCTGAGTTGTTCTCACAACAGTAGTGTAGATAAAAGTGTTGGTTAGTCATTAGTGGTGGCGCCGATGACGTGGCCGACGCCAGCAGTAATTGGTGTTGTGTTAGCTTGGGTTGTTCTAATAATACTTGACAAATACCGTGTGAAAATGCATACATGAATGTGGATCAAAGTATATAATAATGCAAATTAGGAGGTACACACAAATGAAGTACAATATCGTGCGAAGTATTACGCAATGAGAAGTACACAAAAGTGTAGTACACAAATAATGAAGCACACAAATTAATCAACTAGTACGACGTCGTTTGACAATCCTCTCAACGACGGTTTGGCTCTTTTTAATCTTGCTTGAATACTTCTGTCCCGCGTTATGACTCTTTCGTAAGAAGGGATGTCTTGTCTTAGGCAAGGTAGTTCTGCTCCTTCTGGTGGTGTAATTTTCATCGTCAAAATAGTTCTCCTCTTCTTTTGGGTCGACGCCGAACTGATCATAGTCATCCTCGTTGGCCACTCCGTCCATCCCGACGATGGATCTCTTGGATCTCCTGACGACAACACGACTTGGCTTTGCCGGGTCAGTTATATAGAAGCATCGTGACACATCCTTAGCGAATACCCAAGGCTCATATTTGGCGGTAATTCCTTTGACACCCTTTGCACCAGCAGCTTGTGCTTCGGGCAGGCACATGGTAATGACACCACGTTCTTCCTTCTCGGCATTCTTCGCCCATCTGACCCGGAACAGTGGCACCGTGTGATCTTCGGCGTACTCAAGTTCCCATATCTATTCGATCCTTCCGTAGTATCTGTTAGTTTCATTCTCGGTGGGGGCAATTAACGTGACGCCTGAGTTCTGGTAATCAGTGTTTTTGTCTTTTGCCTCAGTATAGAATGTGTATCCATTGATATCATATGATTGGTAGGTGGCGAAGATGCATGCGGGGCCTACTGCTAATGCATAGCTGAGATTTGCATTGGCAATACCCGTTGGCAGTGGTTTCTCCCGAATTCGCTCTTTTAACCAGGCTGCAAATTTGGAGTTGTGCTCTCTAATGATCTGGGCTTCGGTCCTCTGTCTTCCTGCCATTGCATGCTCTCTCTTTAAGGTGTCCTTGTCAGTCTGCTGCCAAGGAGTGATTATATCTGCTTGTTGTAACACCACTGTGTGCGCTCTGTCGAAGTCGTCTCGGCGGTTCTGTATATCCACATTTAAATCACGTTTCAACTGTGAGTGACCTACTCCATCAAGCCTATCGGCATGCTTCCTCGTGGGCAACCCAAGAGATTGATCATCATCTATATAATTATTGCAGAATGATATGCACTCTTCGGTCAAATAGGCCTGGACGATGCTTCCATCCGGAAGGGCCCTGTTACGAATGTAACCCCTTCATCCTTCCATAATATGTCTAACTCCTCCTTCAATAGCTCAAGATATGTGTTGATATCGTTGCCTGGTTGGAGCGATCCTTGAATGAGCATTACCATGTGTATGTACTTTTGTTTCATACAGAGCCAAGGCGGGAGGTTGTACATCCAAACAAACACGGGCCATGTACTATGTGTGCTACTCTGCTTGCCAAATGGATTTAGTCCATCGCTACTGACACCCAACCTGGGGTTTCTTGGTTCTACTGCGAATTCTGGTTCAATGCAGTCGAGTGCTTTCCACTGACAACCATCCGCAATATGTCTCAGAATGCCATCATTTTTGGATTTCCTGGTCTTGTGCCAGGTCATGTTCTTTGCTTCCTTTGCGTCAGCGAAATAACGTTGCAGGCGTGGAATCAACGGAAGGTACCATACAACCTTTCGAGGATCCTTCTTTCCAGGCTTGTATCGGGGTTCCTTGCAAGTTGGACACTCTGTTTTGTGCTCATGCTCGTTACGATATAAGATGCAATCATTTATGCATGCATGATATCTTACATGTGGCAAATCAAGAGGGCACACAATCTTTTTCGCCTCATCAACACTCTTAGGCAACAAATTCCCCTTGGGCAAAACTGTATGTAAATATTCCAATGTAGCGTCCAGACTTGCGTCTGTGCTCTTGAATCTTGCCTTGATGTCTAGAAGTTTGAGCGTGACATGCAAGCGGGTGTGCTCAGGATCACAACCTTCATACAGTGGAGCATTCGCGTCTAACTTCAATTGCGCCAACTTGAGAGCCTCCTTAATAGCACCTCTCTCATTGGTCGTCTTCTTCTGAAACAGTTCTTTAACATGGGGATCCTACAGCATTTCAGCCAACGACATATCCTGGGTGACATGGTCCTCTTCATGTTTGGGTGGCGTTTCATCATTTCCTCCTCCAGGCGCATGTTCATTATTGTTTCCTCCTTCTGGCGGCCCTGCTAATTCATCATTGAAAGGGTTCTCCGCTTCCATATCCGTCGCTCCGTCGTCGTCGTCACGTACATCATCATTCTCCTCATCATGCTTTGTCCATCGTGTATAACCTTCAACGAAACCATGACGAAGCAAGTGCGCGAGGACGCTACCATCGAACGGGTTATGGTAAATTCCATTTTTGCAGGCCTTACATGGACATAATATCTGCGTTTCACACTTTTGTATCATATTCGTCACCGCGAAATTGAGAAAGGCCTTCACACTTCGATCCATATTGAATCTTTCAATAGATCAAAGTAGCCTGTAAAGGGAAATGCAAAAAGAATTACATATATATCAAGCGGGGGCATACAAAATTTCGGCATGACCTCTGCTAAAAGTGGTACATATTGAGTACCGAAAATTTAACGAAACGGAAATGAATCAACGTTTCGCCAAAATATTGGCAACTCTCTCTACAAATTTGCCATCCATGCACGTTTCGCCATTTAGCAATCACACACGTACGTAACATACATAATTAAATGACGAGGAAGTGTTTTGTGTTAATTACCTCAAGCAGAAGAGACATGAGTCGAGCTAGTCCTCGATCGATCCCGCGAGAAGCTGGTCGACCGTACGTAGGTTGGTGGGCGACATTAATGGAGGTTGAAGGAAAATTTAATGCAAGTGGGTGGAGGAGAGAGCTAGATATAGCTAGCTTAGAGAGTGGGTGTGTGGAGAAGGCTAGCAAACGTAACTAACGCATCACCTAGCTAGATCTAACTACCTAATTAAGAATCATGATAGAATAATTAAGTTTCTCAAGATGAGGAGAGGGAAGAGAGAGGAGGAAGAGGAAGAGCAAGAGAAAGAAGAAGGAGAATCTAGTGTATACACAAGGGTTATCACGTGGTAGTAGTGATTCGACTTTATTACTGGCGTTTCAAGAAAACAGCACGCCAGTACTAACATGTATATTCCTGGCGTACCGTCGTATGATATGCCGGTGTTACGTGGGACCCAATGTTGACCAAAAAAATGAACCCACAAAATAAACTGCTGGCGTCCGGACTAATTCAACGCCATAGATATGTGAAATACTGCCGGCGTACTACCAACCTAGTACGTCAACAGTAAGTTACGCCTGCACATAACCTTGGAGGTCACATACAAGTGGCGTTCCACGTACGTCCAGCGTCAACACTAAGTCACTAGTGATGTCGTACCAAAATGGCCGACGGCAACGATATTTGAAAAATGTAGTGCTGGCGTCGGCCGAAAACGGCGCGCCACCAAGCGCCACCAACAAGAGTTGTGGCTAGCCATTTCTCTACTAGTGCATGCTTTTAAACAAAACTAACTTGTGTTTCCACAGGGTGTGTACTTTGCTTTTTTGGTGAGGTACAATTGGGCTTACACGCGAAATGCACAACTATGTTCCACTCAAAAATCAACAAAATGAGGACCGGAAACAACCAAAAAACCAAAAAAACGAAGACAGAAAAAGCCTGAGAAAAAATGGGAAGGACAACCGTGCTTCACTATTCTGGAAAGCTCTACCATGGTTCACGCGGAAGAACATTTGCGCTTCACCTTTTGAAAGCATAACTACGCTTTACAATAAAAAATAGAACTATGTTTTTCTCACGGGAAGTACACATGTGTTGTGCTTCTCTTGGCAAACATAAAAACAAACGAAGAAACTGAAGAATAAAGAAACAAAAAAAAATGGAGAAAACCTAGAAAAAATGAAGCAAAAACTAAAAATTAAAAGGAAAGAAAAGAAGCCACACACAAAATGGTGCTCCCTCGAGTGCATCCAACGCGTGACACGTGGCGGAGACTAGATGTACCACTTGACGCACTTTCATGCTTATTTTTTTAATACAGTACAAACGCAAGCGCTCATATATGAGCATCTTCGAGAGATTGGGCCGGCATATCATCTTGAGATTTTATGAAGTCATCGAAGGCGTCTCGTAGTCGATGGAAACGTATCCTCCTATCAAACGCGCGTCGCTGGAAATCCTGAATAAATTTAGAATAAATGCAAGCACCGAAACTTGAACCCTTGTGGGTTGGGATACCATTATCCTCCTAACCATCCAACCACATTTTTTTTTATGCCTCTCTATAGTGGAGCTGTAGTATCTGAACTTGAGCACAAGACTCACACCACACACTCACGCCACACTCACACACACACACCGGTTCACCTTACATGCGTAGTAGTTGCTCCCCAAAGCAATGGAGCTTATGTAATCGGTTCACGATATGTGTTAGGAGAGATATGAGTTTACCGATCATTGAGCCTCATTTATCGCGAGTCAGTCGCCACCCTCACCAACGTTTGCCGTGGGAGGAGCACCCCATCACCGTCATCAAGGGAGGTCCTATTTTTCGCTTTATGCAAAAGATAGCCCCAATTGTGCACCAACCAAGGTGTCTCCTTCCCTTTCAAAAGCAAAGCCGGTTTCACATGGTGTGGTCTTTCCGCCATAAAAAAACCGGCAACCCGTTCCCTTCAAAAAAATGGTTATCAAATTTTAATAGATTTAAAAATATGTATTAATTTCAAAAAAATGTTCAAGTTTTTAAAAGGTTGTGTTTTTTAAAACACGAATTTAAAAATATTTCATAAATTTTTAGAATCGCGAATTCCAAATATTTTCATGATTTTATAAAAAATATGACGATTTTAAAATGTATGTGAATTTTAATGAACGCTCACAAATATAAAAAAATAGAAATAAAAAAAGGCAAAACAAACAAACAAAAAACGAATGAACACACAAGAAAAATAACTAGAGCAAAAATCGCTACAATCAACTCTCGCGCCCAAAGCTCCCTATGGGGTCGGCTCGTCCGTGTTCCGTTGTGGAAAACAAATTTTGTGCAGAATAGGAAACGTCCCACCAGTGACCTCACCATGTCCACGCCTACGTAGGTTGTGTGTGGAACAAAAATCACAGAGCGAGTTCAACCCCTTAGCGAAATGTTTGATGGCTCCGCAACGACGATGGAGAGAATGTTGTTGCGAGGGAGAGGGAGCACGATTTGGTAGATGGTGATCTGTAACTTTAGGGAGTCGCACATAAAAAGAGGTCATTGCCTTGTTATTGCCGTAAAAAATGACCGGGTGGGCATCAACCAGGTCCCCAAGGGCCAACCTTCCACGTCGACGCCGCTAGAAGCCCACAACACCACCATCGCAAAGAGGAGGAATAATAGGTCCGTTAACTCGCACCTACATGAAGACACATGAAACGCTCGCCCCACATCTAAATGATCCAATACATCAGAGAGTACTGCCCCCTACATGACTGGAACATCAATAGTCGAGAGAAGCACACTAAGGGCCTCTTTTATTCGCAGGATTTTGAAAACGCTGGAATAGGAAAGTACATGGTTGGAGTGGCATGTCCATTTGAACCCTATAAGCTTAGCAAAGAGTGTTTGATGCCACAGGAAAAACAAAGGAATTGTAAAAAGAGGTTGGAGTGGATGTTAGATTTCCAATGAAATGTAGTACAAAAGATTTCATAGGAAAAAATCCTATGGGACCCAATCCTATGAATCAAAGGACCAATATAGGAAAAAATCCTAAGGATTTCAATCCTCTAAAAATCCTATAGAATTCTTTTGAATCAAAGGAGCCCTTTTTTTAGAGAAAAGGCATCAGCCCGACTTTATAGATAAAGCCACCAGGCAGCGTTCACCACAGGACAAGCAACCAGAGTATCAAACACAGAAGTACTTAAGCGAGGGGTACATGGCTCCCAGACCAACACCGGCACGCAGGCCAAACTAGAAACGCAACATGATGAGAGGAACCACTGCGTCCACTAATCGCCAGTCTGTTGTTGCGAGAGGTAAGAAGCAGAAGCCCGAATCTTGGAGGTCATCAAGTCAAAAGCACCGCGGTCGGACTCCTTAGTCAATAATCTCCACTGCTGCAAGTATATGGAAGATTTAAATAAGCAAACAACAGGTTTAGCAGGAAAAATATGCTCGATAGTGAATTTGTTCCTAGTAGTCCACAAGGACCAGCAGACCGCCGCAAAACCAACCCAAAACATTCGTTTAGAGGCCCCAACCAGAACCGAGGCCAAGGTCCTGAGCTCCGAAAAGGATGAAGGGTTTCAGGGGACGTGGAGCCAGGACCTGATACAGCACCATACGAGCTTCGCCAGAACACACGAAAAGAAGATGTGCTCCGTGTCCTCGAGGTCGCCACAGAGCCCTTAGAGATTTGTAGGAAAATTGTCGTCGCCGGTGCCACCGCCGAAGCCATGGAGAGCCAAAGACCTAACTAGGATAGTTAGACTACTGAATGCACGCGCGCACACACACATCAAGATTTCGAGGTTCCACTCCTTTGAGTTGCCACTGGGGAGTTTGGGTGAGGTGAGGGAGCCCCGGTGATGATGGAGCACGGGGCACCTGTTCCATCCTCTCGCTGGTTATCCTCGGGTTTCGAGACATCACTACCAAATTCAAACTTGTGTACTTTTTCAGGTTGATGTATGGTACTCATGTGTACATACAACTAGTACTTTGTGCACAAATTCATAGGTGTATGAATTTGGCGATTTTTCTGCATGACCTTTGCATCAGTTTTTGATGTTGAACTTGCTCGTACTTCCTATGCGAGTTGCGGAACTTTTATGTGTTGTGACGGGGGACAATTACGTAACAGGTGCGAACTTTTATCTAACAAGGTGGTACTAGTGATTCACGAAATACGAACTGCAATGTGTGAAATATGAATTTTTCATATATAAATTCAATTGAAATAGTTACTGAAATTAGTGAAAACTAATGAAATACTCCCTAGTGACCTAAAACGTCTTATATTAGTTTACAAAGGGAGTAGTTAGTACGAAAATCCATTTCTGAGCCCAGGCTCATCTGCACCCGCTGACGAAAAAAATAAAAACAAATACTAGAAAAATTCAAAAAATTTCAATTTTTTTTGTGTGGTACATATTTTGATGCGTGAGGTCCGCTCCAAATTTCAATTTATTTGGACATCCGAGCAGCTCTCGGCAAAAAAGACAAATCGGGTCAACAAAATTGGTGAACAGTAAACCTTTTTTTCAGACCCCGATTTGTCTTTTTTGCTGAGAGCTTCTCAGATGTCCAAATAAGTTGAAATTTGGAGCGGACCTCACGCATCAAAATATGTACCACACAAAAAAAAATTGGAATTTTTTGAATTTTTCTAGTATTTGTTTTGATTTTTTTCGTGAGCGCGGGTGCAGATGCACCCGAGAGCCGAAACGCCCCTCTCGTAGTTAGTATGCATATTTTCATATAAAATATTATCGTGATATGTGAAAGTTGGAAAATTTGTGAAACGTGATTCTTAAATTATTGAAATATGATTGTGATATGTGAACTAGTTGTTTTTTCGAAATAATTGAATTCACGATCCTGTAAATGAAATTGTTTATAACACCTTTTTGAATAGGTGTAATCACCAATTTTGAAACAATGAAATAGTTTAGTTGCCTTTTTGAAATAAATAAAACCTTTGTTTTGAAAAAAATACGAATTTAGTGGTATAAATTTTGCTCCCGCCGCAGTTGGTCTCGTTGGGTAAATGTATGGTCAAACTTTAATATCTGAAGCGCAGACGCACTACATTGTGGAACGGAGGGAGTATTGTTTATATCAATTTAAAAAACAAGTGAAATCATTGTTTTGAAATAAGGAAATAGATTGAATATCTTATTCTGAAGTAGTTGTTTTTTGAAATAATTGAAATCATTACTTTTAAATAGTTGAAACCACATTTTTTAATTTCTAAAAATCAGTCATCTGAAATATATGGAGTCACATTTTTTAAATAGTTGGAATCATTTTTTAAATAGTCAAAATGAGTTACTGTAAGTAATTGAAACCAGTCTTCGAAAATAATCGAGATATATTGATGGGTGAAATAATATTTCAGAATGTATGGGTGTGGTGATACAATTGAAATTACTTTATTTAAATGACATTTTCCTGAAATAGTTGAAATCACTGTTTTTAAAAAAAATAGTGAAATAGTTGGAAATAAATGAAATCTTCACATCATTTTGTAATTATTATTTTCAGAAATTACTTATTTGATGCTTTCACTATTTTCCCATATAATGCAATAAATAAATAAATGACACACACGGAATATATATTGCCCAGAATACGAAGTACATCGCTCGGAAGAAGCGGGTAGCTATCTCAAAAACAATCAACAACTAAAAAAAAACGAAGTAACGTAGAGTGTGTAGTGCTGGTGTGATGTGGTTGGTTGGCCGGACACCGGTGGCTAGCGGAACCGCTAGAAAACATTTTGGCTCGTATAGAAGCGGTGCCGAACTCACTTGTAAGATGATTCCCATAATGCGTCAAATGTGACATTCAAATCATAACGTCCGATCTTGTGCAGCCATCTGGCCATCCATGAGTAGCTGTCAATCTGGCATAAGAAATACGTACGTCAATAGTAGTACTTACATACTCCCTCCATTCTACAATATAGTGCGCCTGCGCTTCCCGAAATCTAAGTTTGACCGTGAATTTAACCAACAAGACCGATTGCGGCGGGAGCAAAAACTATACCACTGAATTCGTATTTTCGATATGAATTCGGTGATATAGTTTTTGCCCCCGCCGCAATCGGTCTCGTTGGTCAAATTTATGGTCAAACTTTAAGCTCGAAAACCGAGGACGCACTATATTATGGAACGGAGGGAGTACTATCTGAAAATATCTGACAAAACCAATCTGGCAAGGAGTTAAGACCATACTGTATTATATACACGGACACGGCATGATGCATCGATTTGTTTTGGCTAGACTTGTCGCCTGACTGAGTCACAGAAGAATCATGGGCAGATCGGCAGCAATATCACGATTCCATGGCAGCTCAAGTGCGGATTTTCAGGCAAATTTCGCGGTGTATGTGGAAGCGATTTCTCTTGAGAAGAAAGAAAGTAACCCAAGATACTTCACTTGCACACTTCCTCAGCAGAATAACATCAACCGATCTAGTGGAAGAAAAGTTCAGATATTGCATTTCTGATCTACCAAGTGCACAGCAAGAATGTCAAACTTTCTCGCCGAAAAAGAGAGTAAAAAATCTAGCAAGGACTTCCTCAAAAATCTACCAAGTACTACACACATGAACGAATCGTCAAGACCTAACTCTGAAGCCTGAAAGCCAGGGCAAAACTGGAGTCTTGGGCTTGAGCTGAACACACCGATCACTGATCTGATCTAGTCGTGGTGGCAGAGCAGCATGACGACGCACCGCCGGATGATGTATAGCCTGGCCTTGTGCTCTCTCAGCATCTTGCTGAGGCCTCCTCCCTGCTTCCCTTGGCTCCTTGGCTTGCCCATCCTTGTTGAAGAACAGTCAAGGTGTCGAGTCGTCTTCAGAATAGAGTCGAGTCTGGGCGTCTGGGCTCTTCAAGTGTTTCTGCTTAGTGTGCTTTGATCTCGTAGCATCTGGCGTGCTTTATATAGGGGAGGAGTCACGGATCGCCGGCTCTCTTGCCTAGTTGTAGCTTGCAACGACATGTTCCGTTGTTCAGAAAAATCATATGCCCCTTCTCCGGAGTCTGAGACGGCAGCTGTCATTCCACATGCACATGGCGTGGCACAGCTTGGCATCTTGCGCGAACTTTGATGCAAGATCGGTATCCAAAATCTGTGGACCATCTGGTGCCTCATTAGTCCTTCTGATTCCAGTGACAGTGAGATATTTCCGGCTGGGATTTGCTTAGCCACATGCATGGATTGACCGCTAGACATTCCTACTTGTTTGGCATCCACTTCATCTGATTTGTCTAGCCCTGGCCATACATATCTCAGTATCTATGAGATTCTGGTGAGTTGAGATCGTTAGGTTCCCCTAGACAATGGAATCAAGGCTAATCAAGTTCCAGGCAACTGATCTCGCTGTGCTTATCAACTGCAGTGAGTTGTACAGGCATGTGTATTAGTGTATAAGTCCCGGGCAACTGATCACACCGTGTTTATCAATTGCATTGAGTTGTACAGACATGTGCATTAGTGCATATCACTGTAGATTGAACTTTGCTTAATTCTGTAAGTAGACGGTGCATGCATTTCACATTTTCCTCAAACGAAAAAAACGACTGACTGAACCACCCAGAATGAGAATCACAAAGTTGTTACCACGAGACGGTACATTTCGAAACGTGAAAACTTGGATTACTTCATCAGATGAATCGATGATTGAGAATCAGAGAGGTTTCCAGTTCTGTTTTTTTACCCTCGCGATGGAAGCTTCTCTTTTCTTTCAAGTATGAAGCATTGACTATGATAACTTTAGGAAACTTCGTATTATTTGATTGCATCAAAAGCTACCGTTTGTTTGACTGAAATTTTCAAAACACATGTATGTGCCTTTTGTTCTGGCAACGTTAACGTTTGTGGCCACCAAGGTTTCAGTCAATTGGCTTGCGCGCCAATATAGCAAATGTTTCGCGTACACGAGTAATCTTCAGTGTCCAATTTTCAGCGAGTTATCTAATACCCAATCAACACAAACTACAACGAGGCACTTGCAAGCAGTTAGTAATAGCAAAAGCAGATGAACAATTACATACAAGGGGGTGGGGGACAAATACATTCAAGGGAACTAGTAAGCTTGCACGTGCAAATGCACGTCTCGACTAATATCACAAATATATGTGAAAATTAAATTACATAGAAATATATTTTGGTTGCACTAAAAAATATTACAAATCACGAACATATTTTAATATAGCATCTATGCATCAGTCGTGGCAAAGCTGGGGGAGCATAATGAACAGTTAAAGTATCAAGCCACCATGAGGAGTTTGAGTTCAATGAAATATTTGTTCACCAGCTAATCCATACAATTGAGTTTGTTCTTGGTGCATTGAAATCGGTTCCAGATGGAGAAGATCCTCATATTTTCGAGCTTAGGTGATATGAGCATCCTTGAGAACATGTGCCATGACAAAAAAAACACGAATGAGATATCCCATGAATATTCTAATGAGAAGTATTACAGAAGATAGCAAAACATCCATGCGGGGTCTGTAGTGTTATTCTCATCAGGAAACATGGATAAACAACACGTTGAATTGAACAACTTAACGGGCTGATAAATTTGAAACAACATATCTATGTGCATTAGCCACTAAAATGTAGTGCCTCGATTGTAAGAAAAATGTTATTACCAATATCAAGTCAGCAGCTGGTAGGAACCCAACTTGATGGGTTACATTAATTACTGTTTTCCTAGCTAGTGCCGCAAAATATAGTCATGTAACACAAACCTGACATGTTACGAAACAGAGGCACCGTTAAAAAGAATTATGCCTCTGTCACCAATGATCTGTCACTCTGTACGATTCGACTCATTACCTGGAAAGTCATGAGCAAAAATTAATTCTGTGCTCACAACAAATGATGGCCTGCAGTAGTAATTAATTATAACATTGTGCACTGAATATCCTATATTCATCATAATCATAGCAGGTTTCTCCCTCTTGGAGGGTATCCAAGCAATATGTGTGAAGACAACTATTGAATCAGCCAATCAGGTAAACATAATCACATTGGGTAATATTATGCGATAAGGAAAGACAATACACCTTGACTTTCAGCAGTCTGCCCCACATACCCAAAAATCCCGTGTGCATCGGAGTCCTCTTCATTGTTGCGGCCTCCTGGAAGATTTATCAATACCACCCAAAAAGAGCAGAGATATAGTTATCAAATGCAGCAGCGCATACACAATATGAATATCAGTAGGCGAATGCATGAAAGTACCAAGACGAACATTACTATATGTTACAAATAAGCATCAAAATGCCCGTATGGTTATTTTCACATGGTGGATTGGGTTTCCCCTTCCTGTACACATGGTTCCGACATAGCAAGGACTCTTTCTGTTGCATTCCCGTTTCTGAGTATTTTATCTTTTTACAAAGACGGTCCTTCTCATGGTATGCATCTGAAACAATTTAAAGTATAGTAGAAGTCTACTCATAGACTCAATAGGACATCATAATGTAAGACACAAGAATTAATACCGACAACTCATTTTTCTATAGAGATAAAACTTGTGGGCACAGAGCTATCTTCTCCATGACTTCCCGCCGGTTCTAACACATCCTGAACGTGCTCCCTAAACCTCGCTTGCCGTATGTAAGTCGGATTCCAGTGCAACCAATCATCTAAACTGTCTTCCTCCAAATTTGACCCGCTAGCTGGCATTTCATCCACCAGGGTGATTTCAGGTTGGGCTGATCCATTTGGAGCGTCTGGATTATTCTTGCACATCTGCAATTTGAAAGCACAAATGATTGAGAAATCAAAAGGAGACATCTGGAGCCTCAACCATTTTTAAAAAAAATATATGTTGAGGAACGATGGCTTTACGAAATATATATATGTACATAAAGAATTGCAATCCCCATCTACTTCTCTCACAGCATGCCATGTACATTCAAAATGGCATCAATACAATATGGATAAAGACTCTAAAAGAATTATATGAAGCTGGAGATTTCAAAAGGAGGTGGACCAAGAAATTGGATCTTCAATAGTCATGTTATTAGTTGGGACATATTCAAATTGATCTGGCTTGCAACAGGAGGTGGTCTCAAAGTTTGTTTTACATTAAGTACTCACTGTCATAATGTCAGGTAATGTAACTACTAACAGACTTTCCAGAGTAATACTTCTGTATCTTCTTTGAACAATTTTCATCTGATTTGCCGACTCCCTAGATAGAGGAAAAATCAGGTGCAGAGAGCTCTTGAAATACACATGGTTGCAAAGGCAATAGAATTGGCACAATAGAAACTTTCATAGTTAACAAGCTGACAATTAGGTTGCTTACATTGGTCTGATGATCCTCGCATTACTGTTGGTACAAGGCAATAGAATTTGTGAACTGCAACAGACACTACCATTAGATTTGAAGATGTTTCTGAAAATAACTAAACTAAACCAAAGATATTAGAAAGAGGGACTCTTAATTTATTGAATATAGGTGGAGACAGATACCAAGCACAAGGTGGACTGATTTAGTTCCTGCATAGAGAACCTCACGCCGAGTACAAGGTGGGACTCTTCATGCATCAGTGAATGAAGAATAAATCACATATAGAAAAAATAAATAAGAGGTACTAACCTATGATTAGTTTTGCATTTCAATAGGACACGACCTGATCATTAAAGAAAATAGATAGGAAATCTTTTTGCACTGGCTTTTGAATGCATGAAAAGAAGAGCAGCCCTGGCAATGGAGCCAGATACACACCGACACAATTGCACAAGGCATGCAAAAAGGGTATCTTGAGTGCGTGGGTTAAGGATGGCCCTCCCATTTTTTTACTCAGAAATGAATCCGTTTTAGGTGTGATCTACAAATTCCCATGACACAAAGGTACAAATATTTAGAAAAGCATGTATTGAATTTTGTAGATGAAGAGAAAGGAAGATACTTCACAGGACAGAAATGGCTGGGATCACAAATAATGAATCTTCAT
The DNA here is from genome assembly GCA_039707655.1 of Elymus sibiricus. Taxonomy (NCBI): domain Eukaryota; kingdom Viridiplantae; phylum Streptophyta; class Magnoliopsida; order Poales; family Poaceae; genus Elymus; species Elymus sibiricus. Next base: position 328,013,299 of record CM077667.1, read on the forward strand.
GCTCATGCGAATTGGTCTAGTGCGACCGTTTGGCTCAGGTCGCTCAGGTCACATTATTTTTGAATGATTTTGCCAATAGTATCGAACAAATCATTCTCCGAAGCCGAAGCCCAAACAAACAAGGCCTTAGTGTCCTTGTTAATAATTGGCGCCCCTGTTTTACTTTCCTCATCATCAAAATTAATTTTATTTATTTTCTTCTATCTTTAGATATCCAAGCTAGTGTATATCTAACTTAGTTGGATCATCCTCTAATATTTAGGCATGCACTCCTACAAATACAATGGCTGATGCGAAGAACATGAATCACTCACTTGAAATCAAACAAGAAATCTGCAATTTGTTTTGTATGCCCCTTGATACTTGAACTGTTACTTTATTACAACCACAAAGAAGTTGTTTAGATACCAAGACAACAGAAGAAAATAATATTATAGCAAAGAAAACATATGACTTTTGAATTGTTTAGAACAAAAGAAAACAACACAGGAAAAAAGCAAGCTTTGATTTACATGCTCGTACCCCTCCCAGTTCCTCTCACATATAACTTTTTAAGACAATAAAATATCAGTATCTACACAAAAGCTCCCAAACCCGGCGGCTTCAGCCTCACCATCTGAAGCATTTGCTATTCAGCTATCTCACCAATAAGAGGTAAATGCAGTTATATTATTTATCATCTTTGGGCTATCTAGAACGCGGCACAATTCGTACTACGAAGACATACAATGCTGAATCCTTTATGGATTCATTTCTATCAGAAATTTAAGATGCCTTGTGAACATTCTCATCGCATAAAGTGGAACCACTCACCTTTCTCTCTAAGCTCAATAAAGTTGATATGTGCGTAGACACTCTCTCCACTTCCAATAGCAAGTCATGTGCACAAAATAGCTCCTCCAGAACCTGCCAAAGCAACAATAAACAATAGCAATGCAGGAAAACTCACTCACAAATAGCTATTGTAAGGCTTTTTGGGGAAACAAGAAGGCAACAAAAACTGGAAAATAAATGTGCAAGGTGGTTCACGGGGAAATATTCAGTTTTCGTCTGCAGCAACAGCAGGGTTTAAGGCGTCGGCAGCAACCCCATCGTCGAAGGCGCCCGCGTCGGGAATCCCAGCCCTGAACGTCGGGGGCGTACTGCTGCCCCACTGCCGAGCGGAAAATCAGAGGGTGGCTACCCTTAGTTGGCCGCCGTCGGGGGCGTGTGCGGCCTCTCTGGTCACCGCGGCGTCGCCATTGCAATCGTTGTGTGCCTCGTCGGCGTCGCCCTTGTCCCCTGGCGAGCAGTAAATCGGAGGAGTGTGGTTTGGCGGGGCCACCGGTGGGTGCGGCGGGACCTCGCGGTTGTCAGCGAGCGGCGGGGCAGAGCGGCAGGTGCGGTGGTGCGGTGGAACCTCGCGGTTGGCGGCGAGCGGCGGGGCAGAGCGGCAGGTGCGGTGGTGCGGCGGGATCTCGCGGTTGGCGGCGAGCGGCGGGGCAGAGCGGCGGGTGCGACGAGACCTTGCGGTTGGTAGCGAGGCAGAGCGGCGGGACCTCGCGGGAGGGAGCGGCGGGGAAGAGCGGGGGGCAGGCGGGGGCTCAGGCGGAACCTGCGGGGGCGGGCCGAGCGGGCGAGCGGGCGGGTGCGGGCGGCGAGCGGCGGCTGCGCGAGCGTGGGAGCGGTTCCCAGCGTAAGGCGTGCGGGTTTCCGTTCCCATCGTGGAGAGGCTAATTTTTTTTAAATAATACATTTTTTTTTATAAATTACAGAAATAATATACAAATTTGAAAATTTTCAAAAATATAACCCAGTCGGCTGGAGCTAAGCCGACAGGTTTCAGTCGGTTGGAGCTAAGCCGACAGGCCACGTGGCAGCCTGTGATTCGCCCGAACACGTCGCCCCTCGCATTGGATTCGTCAGTCGGCCTGGGGAGCTGCAGTCGGCTGGGGCCCAGCCGACAGGGCTCCAGTCGGCCCCGGCGCAGCCGACAGGCCATCCAATCGGCCGGGGCGTGGCCGACAGGGCCCTTCCCACCCACCGCGCGCTTTTCTCCCTTCCCTGCTTTTCTCCTTCTCTCCTTCCCTGCCCGTGAGCTCTTCTTCTTCCTCTTCGTGCATGCTCTCTCTCTCTCGTTTCTCTCTCTGTCTCTCGCAACCCCGCGTCGATCTCCTCGCTGGTCCATCCATTTTTGCATCCAACCCACAGAAAGAGTAGATCATAGCCAACCCCGGCGGCCTACGGTATTTTTTTTTCCAATAGGATAGTTTTTTTGCTCGTACAAGTGAGGTGAGGAGGAGCCATGGTGGAGGTGGTTCAGCCATGGTGGAGGTGGTGGTGAGGAGGAGGTGCTGCTGGGGAGGAAGAGGTGGTGAGGAGGAGGAGGAGGTGCGGCTGAGTTGAAGAGAGGAGCAAGAAGCAGTGGCACTCGCGTCGAAGGTATAACTATGTCGTCAAAAAATTTCTCTTAGTTGTAGATATTCTGAAAAATTAATGTTTAGGTCTGTCAGTATTTTTAGTTGCTCCGGTAATATTCCATATTATATGTGCATGTCAAATATTTAGGTCTGTCAGTATTTTTAGTTGCTCCGGTAATATTCCGTGTTATATGTGCATGTTAAATATTTAGGTCTGTCAGTATTTTTAGTTGCTCCGGTAATATTCCGTGTTATATGTGCATGTCAAATATTTAGGTCTGTCAGTATTTTTAGTTGCTCCGGTAATATTCCGTGTTATATGTGCATGTCAAATATTTAGGTCTGTCAGTATTTTTAGTTGCTCCGGTAATATTCCGTGTTATATGTGCATGTCAAATATTTAGGTCTGTCAGTATTTTTAGTTGCTCCGGTAATATTCCGTGTTATATGTGCATGTCAAATATTTAGGTCTATCAGTATTTTTAGTTGCTCCGGTAATATCCATAATATATTAAGTTGTTTCAATATTTAGCTTCGTTAATATTCCGTAATATATGTACTTGTCAAATATTTAGGAGTGCGAATATTTGTTGTTTGTCATGTTGTTTAACAGTTGTCTGTCCATGTTAAATAATTTTATAGGTGAGCCGAGATGTCTGATTTAGTGAAGTTCATATTTTTCTACGGTCCTGGTAATGTCCAAACAAATGAGATTGGGGTTGATCTGAGTGAATTTGAGCACATAGAGGTGGCACTGACCGACCCTCAAACATGGTCTCTTAGTCAGTTGAAAGAATGGGTGACAGCATGTTTAGGGCTGAATACTGAAACGCACACCGTGGGTGTTCATGCATTGTGGACCCGGTCAAGTTCGAACGTTTTCTTCTATTTGAGGCCAGTAGAGCGGGATTCTCAGTGGGTGCGCTGGTTACAAGGTTGCGAAAGCAGGGGATGCAATCCTTGTGCCTTAGTGCTTCCCGTTGTGAAGGAGGTAATTGCGCCTGAAGGCCAGGGTGGTAACGATCCTGGGCAAAGCAGTGACGGGATGATGTTATCTATGTCAAATGCTGGAGATGATGGTTACGAACAAGGGCAGAGTAGTCAGGTAGAAGGAGGAAATGCCGATGGTTATTACAGTGGCGAGGCGGACGCTGACGAGGTAGATGGGCACATGCAGAACATCATGGAAGAAGAAGACACCGATATTGATAGTGGTCATGCAGATAATTCTGACGAGTCAGATGAAGAAGAAAATGCAGAGGAGGTCCCGATTCCTGCTTATTGGAATCATGACTTCTCATTTGCAATGACCGTGAACGATGGTCATGATTCTGCCTGGCAATATCACCAAAACAACATTGCGACGGGTGCTATGTATCCCAACAAAGAAGCTCTGAAGGACGCAATAATAAATTGGGCAATGTCCACGCAAAGGGTTTTCATAGCTAAGGTGTCCAGTCAGAAAAACTTGACAATGGTATGCAAGAATGCAGGTTGTCCTGCCAGGGTGCACGGCTATCTCCCTAAGTATGGCACAAGTTGGGTGATCAGTGACCTAGTTCATCACACATGTCTTATTCCCTGCATCCCTCAAGATCATCCCAACCTTTCATCCACGCTTATTGCGAGGTTGTTTTACAGTGAGATAGTGGAGAGCAAAGCGATGGAAGTTAAGGCTATCCAGACAAAAGTCTTCGTCAGGTTCAAGTACAGAATTTCTTACGGCAAGGCTTGGAGGGCTAAGCAAAGGGCGCTTGAGAGCAGATTTGGTTCTTATTTCGATGTATATGACTCAGTTGTCGGGCTCCTCCACACGCTGAAGGACCGGAATCCAGGCACCTATGTCGACATCGAAGACCTCTTCATGCCAGAGTTCCCAACTGTGAGGGTGCTGCATCGACTGTTCTTCTCTTTCGGTGTATGCATCGAAGCTTTCAGGCACTGTCAACCGGTGATATGTGTAGATGACACTTTTCTCACTGGCAAGTACAAGGGTCAGATCCTGACAGCCATTGGTCAAGACGGCCAAAATCAAGTAGTCCCACTCGCATTTGCTTTTGTTGAGAGTGAGAACATTGGAAGTTGGACATGGTTCTTCAGGCAACTGAAAATATCAGTTGTGAAGGATAAGCCCAATGTGTGCATCCTTCATGACAGGCATGCAGGTATACTCAGTGCGATAAAGACACTGACAAACCCTGGCCCTGAGGAACAAACTCCATGGCAGGACTTGCAGAGCCGTTGGTGCATGCGCCATCTGGGGGCTAATTTCTTCTCGCAGTTCAGAAATAAGAGCCTGATGAATCTATTAAAAAAACTCTGCAAGCAGAACCATCTATGGAAGTACAATTTGATACGTGACAGACTAAATGTGTGCACGCAAAGACACGTTAGGGACAGGAAAGCTGCAAGAGATGCAGCGGTGAGGGCACATGTTGAAGCAGTAGCAGCACAGTTAGCAACAGGAACATCGGCCGTGGAGGAGGAGCCTGTTGGGCTTTGTGACTTGCCAGGATTTGACCCACCTGGTACTAGGAGAAGGCTCGGGAGGTCGATTAAAACCTTCGAGCAGTGGATAGAGCATGAGCCTCTGGAGAGGTGGTCTTTGCTGCATGACACACATGGAGCAAGGTACAGTGTCATGACTACCAACCTCGCAGAAACATACAACTTTGTCCTCAGAGGAAACCGGGCATTGCCACTTACAGCCATCGTTGAGGGTATTTTCTATGGCACCGTGAAGTACTTCAGAGATAGACGTCAAAAAGCAGAGCAACATATCTTGAACAACCCAAGCACACGTTACTGTGAAAGGATTATGAAGTACATGGAAGAAAAGATGGAAAAAGCCAGGTCACACACTGTAGTCCCCATTGGTAATCAAGAAAGAAGGTTTGAGGTCCGCTTAGCTAACAACAAATTCGGATGTGCAAATGAGCTGAGGACGCATGAGGTGAAAATTGGAAATGAAGTCTGGCCAACGTGTGAGTGCACATGCAACAAACCGAAGTTGCTTCACCTACCATGCTCCCATGTACTTGCTGCTTGCGGGCAGCTTGGAATGGACGCAATCTCGTTTGTGTCTCCATATTTTCTGAAAGAGTCCGTCCTCAATACCTGGACAGGTGAGTTGCTGGGATTTCGCTCAATGGGTAACTTCAACACCGTTAATCCTGTTGAAAGGCGGTACATTCCAGACCCAGGGAATATGCGTACAAGTAGAGGTAGACGACAATGTCAGCGCATCCGGAATGATATGGATGAATCTGAAGCGGGAGGCCCCACTATGCAATGCATTTTATGCAATGAATTTGGCCATAGGGACACTAATTGTCCCACTTTCGTCACTGCCAGTGGTACTGGGCGTGGACGAGGCAACCGGGGACGAGGAGGCAGAGGAGGAAGAGGAGGAAGAGGAGGAAGAGGGAGAGGAAGAAGCTAGGCTGCACTAAGTTCTAAATTTGTATTCAGTGCGACACTAAGTTCTAAATTTGTATTCAGTGTGGCATTAAGTTCTAAATTTGTATTAAGTGTGACACTAAGTTCTAAATTTGTATTCAGTGTGGAACTATGTTGAACTTTGTATTAAGTGTGGCACTATGTTTGAAATTTGTATTAATTGTGGCACTATGTTGAAATTTGTATTAAGTGTGGACTATGTTTAAAATTTGTATTAAATGTGGCACTAAGTTTGAAATTTGTATTAATTGTGGCACTATGTTTGAAATTTGTATGTGCAGGAATGGCGGGAATGTCGTTGCTTAATCCGGAAATTGATAGTAAACATCGTGCGGCGATAGGTTATGAGCGCCAGCTTGAGCCCCTGTCCACTCGCACTCAAAGGGAAGACTGGATGATACACCTGGGATGGGTTGAACGGTACGTGCTTTATTTATTTGTTTCAATCATGTATATTGATGGGACACACTAACTGAATTGCCCTGACATGCAGGTTGAAATGGGCTGGCCTATTACCTTTCGCGCGGCTGGTTGAGCGCACGGATACCTCCAGACGCGTCGCCATCGACACCTCTTTGCTCACGTGCTTAGTGGACCGGTGGAGGCCTGAGACCCACATGATTGGTTGCTCCATTTCCAGGTTAGTTCCCCTGCCTCATATCTTTCAGTTGTCGTGCATCTGGTTTTACAGAAGATACCTTCGCTATGTACTAATGCTTTATCTTTGCTCAATACAGATCCAGAAGTTCCCGGGGTATCCGCAGGTCCCGTTGAATGCGACACAGATCACTCGCAGCCTGGAGGCATATATACTGTGGCTTCTCGGTAAGGTGATGTTCACAGAGAACCATGTCACCACTATAAGCGCGCTCTACATCCCTATTGCACTAGAGATCGCGAGCACTCAGACGCTGGATCGGATCACACAGAGGAGTTGGGGTTCGGCGGTCTTAGCGGCTACATATCGAGGTATGTGCAACGCCTGCCAGCTGACGGCACCCAAGTCAGCTCTTCTTGGATGCCCTCTATTTCTACAACTGTGGTCGTGGGAGAGGTTCTCTATAGGACGACCGGACATACGTATTCATGAGCCTATGCCCGTAATGTTCGATGCTGAAGGCATCGACATGCCTTCTTTCGGTCTGTGTTGGACACGTCGCACGGTATGTCTCGTGTTATAATTTTCTTCTTTGTGTACACTATGGCTGAAACTAACTTGTGTTTGCCGCAGAGACGCTATGCTGGTGATCAGACTAGGCGAGCATACAGGGCATTAAACGAGCAGTTTGATTTGTACACTGGGGTGATCTGGCAGCCGTACACGCAAGAAGTCATGAATGCAAGATACCCCGGCGGTATGTCTGAGCTATGCTTCAGAGATAGTGATTATTGGATGACGAAATCGAAGATCATATTCGATGTCTTCGTCGAGGAGATGGCCCAGCAGAGGGTTATGAGGCAATTTGGTCTTCAGCAGTTGGAGGTGCCTCCCCCTATAGAGGACCCGGTGCCAGGACACATCCACAGGTATTGTCTTGTTATTCAATATTGAATTGTCTTTCACAATTGTCCATAGTGAAGCATTAGTTAATTGTTTAACAAACACCATAATTTTAGGATCACAAGGAAGGGGATTCATAGGACTGCTGCTGAGTGGCTACTTAGGGTTCAGCCGTACGTTACACAATGGGAGACCGCGAACACACATGTGTGGCAGGAGAATGTCGAGTTTGATCTCGATGAATTCGATCTCTATTTGCAGCGGTACATGAGCAGAACACGGTTATGCATCGTTCAACACACTCACCCAGATGATATACCTGCCCCTAGTACGTCCGATATGTACCCAAGCTATGATATTTCGGGCTCTAGGCAGTACGCGGTAAGATATATTCTCTTTATGTAATGCATCTAGTTGTTACATACTTTGCCGTGCATACTTAATAATCGTCATGACAATTTCAGGCTGAGTTGACTTACGGACTTGGCGAGGAGGTGTCCAACTATCGGCGTTCACTTTCGGATGCACCACTACTCGTTCCTCGGCCTCAGATGCAGAACTGGATGGCGCGCATTGAGGGGAGGCTACGAGCTGTGTATCGGGCTATCACGTGCACACGCACTTCGGACGTTCTTCATCAGCAGCCCGTACAATGCCCCCAGTGTCACTCCACGTAGCAGCAGCAGCCGCGTCACTCGACTGGTCAGGTAGACCCCACACATCACCGACATGACCCGCGTCCACGTCTAGCAGAGCAGTGGACGCCCAGGCCACCACGTCCTGACCAGGCTGGTAGTTCGGCGTGGCATCACCAGCAGGATCCCACGTCAGGCTACGTGTTTCGGCCAGGACCACACCAGCAGGGTCCCACACCAGGCTACATGATGCAACCCCCTCCTACAGGTATGTTTCTTCATATTAATTCTTTTCAATATCGATTGGGACTACGTATTTCGTCATTACTTATGTTCCATCCCTCCCGCAACAGGCTACGGATATATGGCGTCTATGTCCGGACATGACGTGTCTATGTCTGAATCCAGGTGGGATAGTGACCATGAAGATGGGCATAACACACAGGAATACTTGTCGCAGCACAACGAGTGGATGGACATGTTTTCGACTCCTGCACCACCTCCCACACAGGAAACACAGTATGACCTGGACGGGTCCGAGCTTCCTCCCCGTAACGTCCGGCCACCCCACAGGTATATGTGGCCGACGCCGGAGACACCACCTCCACGACGTGACGGACGACGTGGCTGATGCTTGTGTGTCACTTATATCTAGCTATGTATGCGATAGACATATATCTGCCTATGTATGCGAGAGACATATTCTACCTATGTATGCGAGAGACATATTTCTATTCATTCGCTTTGTTAATCGAGTTACATTTCCGGAGAGACTGCTGCAGATAATTAAGATACAAGTACATCTGAATTAAACGGTACGACTGACCTTAAATAATACTGCATACAAACTACATGAAGACATCATCGTGCTTCTCGCTAACACTACATAAAGTCATCATCACTATTCTCACTAACATGTTTCTTCGACTTTGATTTTGTCTTGGCTGACATAAACTCATCGCTGGAAGAGTAACCATCATCACCGGGCTTTGGTGATGCATCGCTGCATTTCTTCTTCTTCGAGCTTGAGCCATCATGAGTTGATACATATTTCGGCGGCGGTCTTCCGTTAACAGTCGGAACAGACCCAAATAAAAGCTTGAACCATGCCAACATACTGACATCGTGGTTCATTTCTTTAACGTCCACATTGTATCTCTACAATTCACAAAATAACATGCATAAAATAAGATACATAAAATAAGATACATGTTCAAATTAAGATACAACTTGCTACGAATTTTAAGATACAACTTGCTGCAATGCGAATTTTAGGATACAATAACATAAATCTACTGAGTCCAACGTGGATATTTTCCTTTTCCATCACCAGCTTCTTCTGCTGCCTTGGCTGCACGAGCCCTTTCTTTCTTCATCTGCCTCTCAGCCACACGGGCCTCCTCTCGCTGTCGGTAGACCTCCGCCAGTCGAACTCCCTCTTCTCGGTTTTTCTTCTTCATCTCATCAAGAAAAGCCCTCTGCTTCACACAATACTCTTGCCACTCTCTCTCCTGCTCTGCTTTCTCATCTGCTGCCGCCTTCGCGCGGCGCTCTTCCGCGTCCAAACTTGCCCATGCACGACGACCTCTTTCACGAATCTCGGTCACCGCCCAGTCCGGTTTTTTCGTGTCAATCCAACGATAGTACATGCACAGAGGCGGAGGAGACTACAACAAAAATAGAAATATAAATATTAAATCAACAATAATATCAACAACGTGTTTATTCTTGATGACTGAAACATACCGGAGGCCTGATGTACGGTGAAATAGAAACGGGTGGATCTTCCTCATAATTAGCGCACATAAAAAACTTCATGCCCAACCAATCTGAAAAATCCGTCACCTCCTTCACCTTGCAGAGATCGCCACACCAACAACGAAGTACTTCCACCCCCGAGGCAAAGTCGCACTCTTCATTTTCTTAGGCCTAATGCTTTGATCCGAGCAAGGCAAACTCATCCTGACTAGCGCGTTGGTGTTTTGAAGTGTGGCTGGACGATGGACGAAGATAGGAGAGGGAGCAGTGTGTGCGCGCGAGAGAGTAGGCAATGTGTCTGTGCGAGAGAGCAGACAGGGTGTGTGTGCGAGAGAGCAGACAGGCTGTGTGTGCGAGAGAGAGCTGGCATCGTGTATAAAAAGAATACGGGCACTGTAGTGTCGGCACACCGCGTTAGAATTTGCTCTCGCGTCCGCCGCAGCAACAGCAACGCTGTCTCGAACCAGCATCCTTTAAAAAAGCAGCGTTGTCGCGCGTGCAGCCGTTTCCCGCGCAGCAGGCCTCGGAATGAGCATCGTGGGAATCAGCGCCGTAAGTCTCGGAAACAGCGCCGTCTAAATCAGCGTATGGGCAAGGAGAAAAGAGAAAGGGCTGGTCGGCAAGGAGAAAGGGCTGGTCGGCAGGGAGAAAGGAGAAAGGGTGGCAGCCTGTCGGCTTAGCCCCAGCCGACTGGCCTGTCGGCTTAGCCGTGGCCGACAGGGGCCATGCCCCATGCAGTCGGCTGGCAGGCCATGCAGTCGGCTCTACCTAGGCCGATTGGGCCCAGTCGGCCACGGCTAGGCCGATTAGGTCCTGTCGGCTTAGCCCCAGCCGACTGGGTTATATTTTTCAAATTTTTCAAATTTGTATATTATTTCTATAATTTATCAAAAATAGTGTATTATTTTAAAAAAATTAGCTCGTGGAGAGTGGGGGGTTTCGTTATTAGTGATGGATTAGTGGGGATCAATTTCGTGGGGCTTCGTCACGGTGTTAACGAAAGATGTGTTAACGAAGGATTTCGTTAACGACGATTTAAGACTCTTGATTATCTAATTAGATGGTCCAGATTTTAAGTTGGATTAGCACTCTCTTCCTTTTATATACATTCAAGGGAATACACGGGATGCGAGTAGGCGATATGAATATGTTTTTCATACGTCAAATCCTTAACGAATGTGCGAAGTACATCTTTTCCTTAGTAATAGACACCATTGGTTTTCAAGTCTTAAAACCTCTGGATTTTCGCCTTCAAACCCATGCATATAGTTTTTGATGATATGACAGACGTTTCCGCAGAAGTCGTATTCCGGATAGAATATTCAAAATATATATATTATAAACTATAATTAGAGGAAGAAGCATGGAACATTGGAAAGATAAGGAAGAATATATCAAAGAAATAATAAAATTGGGGAAGTGGAGGAACAAGTAGGAAACTTCCAAATTTAGAAGTATTATGGAAAATTGCACAAGTATTCTGCAGAAGTTTGTTGGCTTCTTCAAGCCATTTCTATTATTAATAATATTGTTATTTTTCACTCTAGGTAAATATCAAGTGAAAATAAAAAATAGTGAGAAAATAATAGTAGGTTTATGTGGCACTAAAGTCCAGGGACAAAATAAAAAATCAGAAATAATTCAAGGATGAAACTAGTGATTTTCTTATCAATATGACTTTGTGCTACAAAATTCATAGCTTATTCACTAGGTTTACTGTCAGAAAGAGTAATGTCGGAAAAAGGATGAAACTAGTGATTTCCTTATCAACATGACTTTGTGCTACAAAATTCATAGCTTATTCACTAGGTTTACCATGAAAGTCAGAAAGAGTAATGTCAGAAAAGCCTAGATCCCATGAAATCGATGTGGCATCCACAAGACCAGCATACCTAGGTCTTGAATACCACATCCTCTATTGCGAATATATTAAATGACATGTGCTTACCTTGTTGCAAACTATTCCAATTTTCTGGTGGATAATCACTTTTTTTCGTGAAAAATACTTAAATCGGTTAACCAATTCAACAGTATAAACACCCTTAAAAATAAAGATATTGCATCGAAGTTCTGGGCCTCACGGTCGTCATCCTCTCGAACGACCGATGTGGTGTCGCCACATGCCACTCCAACGTTGAAGTTAGACCGTCATTTTCTATCGCGTACGGGAAGTCATCAAGGCCATGGTCCTGCTTGACCAGCGTCCTGGACAAGAAGTCGTCATCACCGGAAGAGCCAAACCTCTGTTATTTCTCACATACATCAAGCCGACACCAGAGGCTGCACAAGTGGGATGGAGACGAGGTCGGAGGATTAAACTGCAAAGGGAAGCCACTACTATCGCGCCAACAAAACCATGCAAACCATAACCTCAGCCGGCGGGAAAATATGTTATCGAACCATGTATGCCGCCGTAGAGGACACCATCGAGATGGGGAGGCTTGAGGAGACCTTATTCGACGGACAAGTGCCGTGACCACCAACAACGACGTGCTGCCGCAACAGACTTCATTGTACACCACCTTCACCGACGTCGAAAGGGCCGAAGCAACGGATAACAAAAACCTGCCTAGAAGTATGTGGAATCTACAGCTTCATCCGGTAGATCTAGGCCTCCCCGCACTCCCACACCAACAAAGTTGGCGGATGGCGTCCTACCAGTGGAGAGATGGCGGCTCGGTACGCCAAGAGATCGCCTCTCTAGGATTCATAGAGGAACGGCTTGGGGAACAACTATTATGTTCCATTAGGTACACTACATTTGGCTATGTGCATCGTGCTATGCATAAGTCAAGCATTCACCCAGTGAGATTGTATGACCTCGATATATCGATTGAACGAAAATCTCCTTTATGCATAAAAAACAGGAGTAAATGGCACTGGCGGTCTAAGAACTTGCACCGCGGGTGCACTTAAGTCACACAACTTGCAAACCGGAAAAACCCGTCACAGAACTTGCGTTGCGGGTGCAATCAAGTTACAAACCTCAGCTGAACCGGTCTGGAGCCCGGTTTTCTCTGATTTGAGGTCACGTGCGGCGCACATGTCGTCGCTGTTGATTTGTACTTTTGCAGAAAAGTCCTTCCCGATATTGTTTGAGGGCCGTATTGCAAAATCACCAGTTTTATAACCGAATCGAACCCTAGTTCCCAAATCGAAACCAAATCGAACCCTAGCTCTGCTCTCCTCTCCTCTCACACCTTCCGGCGACGCTGACGGAGCGACAGATGGGCGGCGGCGGCAGCGATAGCTCGAGCGGTGGCGGCGTTCCTTTTGGCTAGAGTTGTTCCTCCTCCCTCGCCGGAAGTAGCCGTGGTGCTGCCATCATCGTGGCTGGCAGTATGGCAGGCGAGGGCGGCAGCAAGGGGAGCGTGGCACTGGCTAGTCGCGCCGCCACCGGCGTCGGCGATGGCAGGTCTTCGGCGACCGCCGTGGCATGGCCTCGCATCCCGGACTCGCGTATCTTTCCACAAGAGGTGTGGTAGCGGGGCGAGCCGGAGATGCGGCCGAAGCGCGGGCGGGTTGTCATCGCTCGCACTACTGGCATGGTGGCGCGCGAGCGAGATTTCTATGGCTGTGTCCTGTACGCCATCATCATTGGACAGCCGCGGAGCGTGGTGACTCCGGAGGCACTAGCGGCGGCGATGGAGTCTCACCGTGCTGTCCGACGGACGGCAACCAAGATGTAGGTCACTTGCCCACCATTCCATTTTTTCGTTTGCTTCGACTCGAAGGATGATTGCACTCGTGTGGTGCACGCGTTGGAGCAGCTTCGTTGTTGTGGCAGCAGGATTTCTTTTCAGTGCTGGTCAAGCTTCTCGCATGGCAAGCCGGGGAAGCTCGAGTACAAGATGATGCTGAGTTTGGAGGGGCTCCCGGAGGAGGCTTGGGATCCACACACTGTCAACCTGGTGCTCGCCGGTGTCGACGACGAGCTCATCGACATGCTCCCGGCCACCGACAAGTGGGTGTTGCCGGTCACCGCGTGGCTGCGTGACCCTTGTGGTGTGCCAAAGGTGCTCACCGTGTCTGTTCCTGCACCTCCTACGGGGCCATGGAAGCCAGACTCCGACGACGAGAATGCACATTCACCGCCGGCTCCAAATTCTCCCACAAAGCGTGCGACCGTAGATTTTCCAATGATTATGCATGTGAAAGAGGTCGTCGACCGTGGCCCATTGCTAACTGAAGGCTTGGCTGTAGAACTTCTCCCCGATGAAGATGACGACCTTACCCGAAAGCATACTTTCACCACCTGGCGCGACAAGATAGATGGCACTGGCCCTGGCCAATATGGCAAAGCTTAGGCGATGATCAGTAGAGTTTGGTGTTTTCATTTGAATTTGTTGGTCTGTAATGTTTAATGTGAACTTGCCGTGTCTTGTTGTAAGTTTGTTACTGTCAGTTTGGATGTTGTAATCCTGGATGTTGTCTGTTACAACTCTGTTGTTGCTTATGTGAATTTGCTGATTTTGTTTCATGTGTGCAAAAGTATGCTCTACATATATGATAGCCTGAATGAACTTGTTTGATTGCAAATATGCAAAAGATCAGTACATAGTTTAAGTAATAGTTCAGCACAGTTTCATAACTACCAAAAGACCACTACAGACCACTACAGAAGTTCAATTTGTAGCCACTTCATACTACAACAAAATGAAAGGATGTAGCACATGTCCACTTCATACTACTTAGTACTACTACTTCAGGAGAACATAAGGCATCTCAATCTACATCTTCTGGTGCTTCATGGGTGACTTGGAACTCATCTTGGGCTTCCTCTTGCACATGTCCAGTTCTACTTGTCCCTTCCCCAAATAAGAGCCAGGCCACTCCCCTAGTTTTCGTTTTCCCGTTCCCTATAGGACCCATTGTTCTTGTTGCACCACCCCTTGTTCTTCTAGAATTAGTTCTTCCTCTTCTTCTTGGTTGGTCTGGTTCATGTTCATCTCCTGGTCCTCTTCCTGCTGCCACTGGCCCACCTCTTCTTCCTCTTGCTCCTCTTTCTCCTCTTGCTCCTTGTGCTGGTTGTGCAACTGGAATGTTGGCCCTGTGCTCAGCAACAAATGCACTTTCATCTGGAATTTGATGCACCCTAGAAATAGGTACTCCTTGTGCTGGCCCCTAAACACATAAATAAGATGAGGACAGGGTCATTTTCACCATATATCAGTTAATGTCATTTGTAAAATGAATAATAACATATTCAATTGTTTTATAAGTACCTCATGTGATAAAATATGTACCATGCTGTCGTGTACTTGTGTTGGGTCCAACTGTAGCCTCATAGTTCTATTTTGAATATGCTGACAACATCAACAAACACTATGTAAGCAAAGGACTTAATTAATTTGCTTGTAGTAAGTAGAGAAAGTAGAACTCACAGTTACGATTACTGGAAAGTCAACATCTCCATTCTCATCAATAACCATTTTGGACTTCTTTTTCTTTGCCTTTTCCATCAGCTGCTTTACTAGTTCATTCATTTTGTCAGTGGGCTTTCTCGTCCTCCCCCTAGAACTTTTTTGCTCTAACTTGCTCAGTTGGCTCTGCAACATGCTCAGTTTGCTCTGGAACTTGCTCATGCTGCTCAGGAGCATGCTCAGTTTGCTCTGGAACATGGCCAGCTTGCTCAGTTTGGTCAGTTGCAACATGTTCCTCATCATCCCCTCCTACTTCTCTTATTACAGCAACTTTCAACTGTGAGCAGCCACTTCTGTTATGACCAGCTTGTTTGCAGTAACCACAGTGCATAATAGCACCATGCCTGCTTAGTTTGGTGCCATCTTCACTCTCCTCTGGTTGCTGCCTTCTGTTCTTCCTTCTCCTTCCAACTCTTTTCTCATATAGTGGTGGCAAAATTGGTGTTGCAGACACAGCAGCCCACTCATCTTTGTCTCTAGTTGGATATATTTGTACCCCATAAGCTAGACAATATGTTTCCACAGTGTAACAAGAAGACACCATGGATTCAGGTTTAATCCTTTCACGTCTACAACAGGCACATGCATGGCTGCAAGGAACACCTATGAGTTGCCACCTTCTGCAAGTACATGCATTCACATTCAACTCCACTATGTATTGCTTGTCATTGGACAAAACACCAAAGACACCCATGCCTGACTCCTCAGGATGACAATTGGCAGACAACTCTACATTTTTTCTTAATTTGTCTCTGATTTTGGGAGTTAGATTGCCTGTCCATTTCTGAGTAGCTTCTTTTTTCTTTGACATATGCCTGTGCATGATCTGTGATTTTATCCTCTCACACATGGACAAGATAGGTAGCTCTCTAGCTTCTAGTATATACCTAGTGGAATTCAGTAAGAACAACAGTCAGTTATTGCTAACATATACCTAGTACAATTCAGTTATAGTAACCCAATAAACAATCATTTACCTGTTGAAAACTTCACATGTGTTGTTCAATAGAATGTCACATTTAGGAAAATCACAAAAAAAGCCCTTGACCATTGATTTGGTGCTTTATCTTCCAACCAAGCATAAGCTTCAGGGTTATCTTGCTGCAGTTTCTCCATGTTTAGTTCAAACATGGTTGGTGTAGTGGATTTGGCACAAGCCCACACTTGCTGTCTTATTGTCTCACCTTTGTGTACTGAATGCAAGTTTTGGTATAAGTGTCTGACACAAAACCTATGCTCTGAGTCAGGGAACTGCTCATTGACAGCCTTTATTAGCCCCTAATAGAGAAAACAAATTATACATTAGTTTCTATGAACTGAACATTAACTCTAGTTTGTCTGAATATGAACAGTAACTGAACATTAAGCACTAGTTTGTCTGAATATGAACAGTAACTGAACATTAAACACTAGTTTGTCTGAATATGAACAGTAACTGAACTTTAACACTAGTTTGTCTGAATATGAACAGTAAATGAACATTAACAGTGATTTACCTTCTGTTTGTCACTCATGATAGTGAATGGGCTTGTGTTCATTATGTTGAGGTCTTGCTTCAGTGTAGAAAGGAACCAGGTCCAAGATGCATAACATTCTGTCTCCACCACTGCCATTGCAATAGGATAAATTGAGTCATTGCCATCAATACCAACCGCAGTGAGCAATTGGCCACCATACTTTGTCTTTATGAATGTGCCATCAATACATATGATTGGCCTGCAACCCTTTAGCCAACCTATTTTACAAGCTGCCAAACTGATGTAGCAAGTACTAAATAGGCCATTCTCTAGGTTCAAATAGAAAGATTACCCTGGATTGCTATGTCTTAGTTCCTCTGCATATCTCCAAAGCAATGAGTACTGCTTCACCTCATCCCCATGCACAACTTCCAATGCTTCTTTCCTAGCTCTCCCTAGCTCGTGTCTGCTAACTTCCATGTTGAATTTCTTCCTAACTTTTCTTGAAAATGTAGACAGTGACATCTTGTCATTGTCTCTGAACTTCTCTACATATTTATTAGCAAGAAAAGGGGTTGTTAGTTCCTTTACATCCCAAACTTTTTCACATGTGTGCTCTCCAACAAAAGTCTTTAAAAGGAAAGACCGTGTCCTATTTTCATTGACAGCCACAAGCTTCCAAGGGCAACCCTCTGAACACACAACCTCAAACCTTTGCTTGTTATTTCTTTTCTTCTTAATTTGCACCCTGTTCTTTACTGCATATTGTGCTACAACTTTCCTAAGTAGCTCCACTGAATCAAATACCATTCCTAGCTTGAACTGAGGGTTTTCCATGTCAATAGCAGGGTTAAATGTTTTAAACCTATATATAGGTTTCTCCTTCTTTTTCTTAGCCTTATACTCCTCATCATCAGAGTCACTTTTATGTCTTTTCTCCCAGTCATCCTCTTCTAGCAGTTGCAGATCATCCTCATGAACATCATCTGTCCCAGGAACATGCCTATATTCAGCTCCTATGTTTTTGCCCTTCTCAACCAGAGCATCATGCACAATATCATCTACATTCTTATCATAATCATCATCATCCCCCTCCTCCATTCCATAACCACTGTCATACCAAGTAGGATCAATGTCTGAATCACAATCATACTCTTCTTCTGAAACTTCTGAATTCTCTGACACATCCGATTTTTCTGGGTCCTCTGAACCAGCTGCATCTGTCTGTTTGTGACGCCCCCGATTTCAACCGTACGCTAAACATACACGCAATGCGTACGACCAAGATTAGGGACTCACTGATTGATATCACAACACAACACTAGACACAAAATAAAGTCATACAGCTTCATATTACAAGCCAGGGGCCTCGAGGGCTCGAATACAAAGCTCGACAAGCACGAGTCAGCGGAAGCAAATAATATCTGAGTATGGACATAAGTTAGACAAGTTTTGCCTTAAGAAGGCTAGCACAAACATAAGCAGCGGATCGAAAGAGGCGAGGCCTCCTGCCTGGGAACCTCCTAACTACCCCTGAGCGTCGGCACTCTCCACGTAGTAGTAGGCTCCAGCGGTGGTGTAGTAGTCGTCTCCGGTGTACTCCATCTTCTGGGCTCCATCGTCTGAACGCGGAATCGTATCGAGGGGGAAAGAGAAAGCAAAGCAGCGGTGAGTACTCATCCAAAGTACTCGCAAGACTGACATCAGAACTATGCTAAGTATGCATCATTATCAAGGGGAGGGGGTTATATCTGGACTGACGGCAGAAAGCAAGAATAGAGAGAAGGCCTAGTCCTATCGAAGACTAGCATCTTCAGCATCTTGCAGCATTAGAAGAGAGTAGACTGGTATCTCATATATAGTCATATTATTGTAGCAATTTTATTTAAGTAACCACGCCCAGAGATTCTTCCCCGACTCCCTGCGAGGAAGCAATCTCGGAGCCACATTAATTTCAAATTAAATCACCATTATAGTTGTATAAGGTCAAGGTACAACTCCAAGTCGTCCTGTTACCATGGACACGGCTATTCAAATAGATTATTCATCCCTGCAGGGGTGCACCGCATCTCCAACACGCCTGATCACCTCCGGCCGGACACACTTTCCTGGGTCATGCCCGGCCTCGGGATAGCAGCACGTCGTCGCCCCACCTAGGCTCAACGAAGAGGCCAGCCCGCCGGTCTAAATCCTATGCGCGCAAGGGTCATGGGCCCAATCACCCTTTGCACACCTGCACGATGCGAGGGCGGCCGAGGTCAGTCCTAGCACCCCTTATTAACAAGCGCGGTGCCGTTGCGGACCACTCGGGCGCGCGCTGCTCCATTGCTGATGTCCGAAGAGCTTCGGCTGATACAACGACGCTGAGTGCCCATAACTTTCCCACGTGATGGTTTGGTGCGCAATAAGGCCAACGACCAACTCAGATCAAATACCCAACCCATTAGCATTTTATTAATGTGGGGAAAGCGCGACCCATGAAGTGCGGTCCGTCGCCCCGCCTCGAGGACCGTGGCAAGGGCCTCTCTTGCCCGTCCACGCCTCATCAACATCAAACCGTGGGTACCCCTCAGGGCCGACCCATCACCAACATGTTTCCGTAACCAGGTCATCGTAACTGTGTGTATAAATCATCGAGGCGGGAACTGAGGAATCACCCTCAATGGTCCCCGCTCGATGTAACCGTTAAGGTGGACTTAGAGGAATCACCCTTGAGGGTCCCACACTTGAGGGGTTGCACGACAGAGTCATCGTCGGGAGTGGTGAAGGAGGAATCACCCTCGATAACCACGACCGACTAGCTACACTATAGAGCTAGCATCATGAGTACTTCACGAGGTGTCACCCTCGGTACTCGATAGTAGCGCTGCAGAGTCGTACAACTAAGGGGTGTGCGATGATGTGAGGGACCTGGCTTGTCGGTCGGTTGACCGAGTCTTCGAGTCTACGAGTCGTCGATGAAGAAGCAGGGGCAACTGGGACTAAGGGGTCACTGGGGATTTATTGATCAACCTATACTAAGCAGTTGGTATGATTGTAGGTAAAGTAACAGTTTATCAAAAATAGGCTATGCATCAGAATAGGAGCTAACTAAGACAGTAGCAAAATTCTAATGCAAGAATAAGAGGGAAAGGAATAGGCGATATCGGAATGCTCAAGGGGGGGTTGCTTGCCTTGCTGCTCTGCGGCAAAGGGCTGATCGTCAGTCGCGTAGTCGTACCCAGCAGCACCGTCAGTCTCGGAGTCTACCGGAGAGAAGAGGGGGGAAGAAACAATAAATATAAGCAGACAAATGTATCATGATGCATGACATGACAATATGCAGAGCTAGGTATGCACTAACGCAGTACTACACGTTTTAGACGGAGCGGGAGAATATCTGACGATATTTCCCGGGTCTTTGGATTTATCGGACAGACGATCCGGAGGGGAAAAGTTCCATGTTCATCATGCTAGGAGCATGTGACAGATGAACGGATGGCATAATCAGATTCGTGGGGTTTTTCTGATCAACTTTCATGTATAAAACTTTTTCATCTGAGCTACGGTTTATTTTATATGAATTTTCAAAGATTTAATCATTTTCTGGAATTATTCTATTTATTTAATCCAACATTATCCAGAACAGTACAGAGTGACGTCAGCATGAGGTCAGCATTGCATCAGCAGTCAACAGTGGGGCTGACCAGGTCAAACCTGACCAGTGGGTCCCACATGTCATAGACTCAGCTCTATTTCAGATTTTTAATTAAACTAAACAGAGTTAATTAGTGAGTGGGGCCCATCTGTCATAGGGTCATTAGGCTAAGTTAATTGTTTTCAATTAACCTAATTACTAATTAGTAATCTAACAGGGGGTGGCCCACCTGTCATACACAGGGGGAAATAGTAACCACGTTGACCGTGGTCAACGCGGTCAACTGAGGCGCTGGGGCCCAGTGGCAGCCTCACTGGGGGTGGCCCCAGCCAAGCCACGTCGGCGGCGGCCGACGGCTCAACGCCGGTGACGCCATAACGCGGCGGAGGGCATGGGCGAGCTTCGGGTTTCGCCCACAGGGCATCTCCGGGGCTGCGGTTGGGCTCGTTCGAACGGGGACGCGACGGCGGTTCGAACGGTGGTGGTGACGGCGCCGGAGGTTGCCGGAATGGTCGCCGGCGATGACGTCGGGCGGCGACGGCTTCGGGCGTGCAACGGGATGGGGGCTACGGCGTGCTAACGGGCAAGCGGAGCGGCTGGGGAGCCTCTACGCGACGCGGCGAGCGCGATGGTGGCACGCACGGGACCCAAAGGTCGCCGTGGCTACGCCGGCGACGAGCTCAGGCGGAACCGAGCTTCGGCTCCGGTGGCAATGGGCGCTACGGCTACGGAATCGCTCGGGGAAGAGAGGGGAAGGACGCAGGGGCTCACCGGGAGCCTGTAGGTGTGCAAAGCGGGCTCGGGGGAGGCCTGGAGTAGCCGGAATCGTCGTCGGAGCGCGGCGGCGATCCGAGGAAGGAGGAGCTCGTGGTCGTCGGTGTAGGGGCTCCGGGGGTTGTTCCACTAGTCGAGGAGGACGCGGTGGTCGCGGCAGTTCTTCCTAGCTAGCTGGCAGCGTGCGGGAGGCTCTGTGGGCGCGGCTAGCCGGCGGCCATGGCGACGGCGGCGCGGGCTCGAGCGAGGGAGAGAGCGTGGGGAGGGAGCAGGTGAGATCTAGGGTTCGCGGGAGTGAGAGAGAGAGAGAGCAGGGACCCGGGGGCGGCCTTATACCCGCCGGTCCGTCGCCGGCGAGCTGGTCCGGCGCGGACGAGTTCGGCCACGCGCGCGCGCCTCGGTCGCCCCACTGTAGGAGGTGGGGGACGACCGGGGGGGGGGGGGCGCTGGGCCGGCGCTGTAGCCACTTAGGCCCAGCCGCTGCGGGCCTTCTTTTCTTTTTCTGTTTTTGTTTTCTGTTTTCTGTTTTTAAAAAAAAGTTTTAGGACTAAATGACTTTTGAAAAATATGGGATAGGGCCCAATATTTGCCATGCAATATTTGGTACTGCCTCAAAAAGTTTGGGGCCCTTTTGAAAAGTTTGGAAATTTTTATAATCCAAAAGGCAATTAAATAATTGTTTTGGCCTCTGTTATAAAAGCTTTAGAGGCACCAAACCAATTGATAAAATGGTGGTAACAATTTTGGGATAGCTTAGGGAATATCTGCAACCCAAGCATGATTTTTAATTTGAAGTTTGCCAAACTTCCAAAACCACCTTTCAAATGAATTTTGAATTGGATAAGAATTTGAATCAGGTTGATTCCAACAGTGATCATCATTGTATTAGAAAAATAATTAAGCTTGATCAAGGTCATTACTGTAGCTTAATTACAATCATTACTGTAGCAGAAATCCAGGGTGTCACACTGTTGCTCTAAATTTTCTACAGTAGCTGCATTGTCTGAACTACCTGCCACTGTCTCTGATTTCATCTTCCCAATTTTCTCCTTGCTAAGAGGGCTCATTATAACTTTAGGTAGTGCAGGGGAACGTTTAATTGCAATGTCATCTTCCTCCTATTGCTTCTCTTTTCTGATATGTTTAACAAACAGAACCAGTACCTTCGAGTAAACAGATGCTCTAGCCATCTTTAAACAGTCAATTTGGAAGTTAATTTCCACCACATCTGCAAGAGTTTTACCAGGTGGGCACCATAGCATAATTTTCTCCTCATCAGGATAATTAAGTTGTGCTAGCATATAGCCGATCACATCAGTACATAGTGTATTCCTGTCCAGGTTATCAAACCGTGTTATCTTCTCATCCAAATATGTCAGATTCACTCCTTTTCCCACAAAAAACCCACCATGATGCACCTCCACACTGAATTTCAACGAATCAAACCCTACATTGCAAAGTGGATCGATTGTGAGCGGAGGCAATATGAACTAACCCTAGCAGGCAGCCCGAAATACAAAAATAGGTACAAACCATGTAAACTACCTACTACTGCACATCTCAGTCCTAAAACTAATTAGATGCACCACAAGTATTTATCTATTGCATGAAGGAGAAAACCCTAACTAAAATTGGGGGAGGGGATAGGGGGAGGGGGAAACTCACCATACGTCGGAACCCCATGCCAATCAGTGCGAAGAACCGGCAACTCCATCGTCCGATTGAACACCATCTGGTCCGGCAGCCTGGCCGCCGATGAGCTCCATGAGGCCGCAGCGCCGCCTGTCTCCTCTCCCATCGACAACGAACAAAGGCAGCGAGAGAGAACAGAGGAGAGTTTCAATGCGGCATTGCGTGAGAGTTCAGGGGGCTATCTGCAAAAAAAGGCCATCCGCAGACGACACGTGCGCCGCGCGTGACCTCAAATCAGAGAAAACCGGGCTCCAGACCGGTTCAGCTGAGGTCTGTGACTTGATTGCACCCGCAACGCAAGTTCTGTGACGAGTTTTTCTGATTTGCAAGTTGTCTGACTTAAGTGCACCCGCGGTGCAAGTTCTTAGACCGCCAGTGCCATTTACTCAAAAAACAGGCACACTACATTTAACTGACCAGTATCATCCACACATCAAATGTGCAAGTAAAAGTGAGCACTAGTTGAGTAATATCCATATATCGTATTATAATCTATTAAATAAAGAACGAGAAGGTCAAGATTTCTCCCAATGTAGAAACAAGAATGTCTGAAACCCATCAAATATACACTCAATTTACACATCAAAGAACTGTCAAGGCCTATACATTCTGAATTCTGAGACAGAGACCAGAAAAAAAAACTGATGCCCTTTCACTCGAACAAAACACACTGATCACCGATCAGTCGTGGTGACAAAGAAGCATGACGATGCATCGCCGGATTATATAGAGCCTCGCCTTGTGCTCTTTCATCATTCTGCGAAGGCCTCCTCCGTGCTTGCCCTGACACCTTGACTTGTTCATGCTGGTTGAACGATTAAGGGGTTTCTGATGAGAAAAGGACATGAGCGATTGGGTTGTCAATCGCCTCTGTTTAGTGTGCCTAATCTCATAGCATTTGGTGCGCTTATATAGGGGAGAGGCCCTAAAATGGCCAAATCACTGGCTACCTGTTGACACACGAACGCGTCACGCGTACCCTCGACGCCGGGGGTGATGCACCGCAGCTCACGTCGAGGGAGGCCTGCCGGAAGCGCGATACGCAAGACAATCCGGGCGGCGCTTTTGAGACCCGAAACCCCACACTCCCGGGAGGGACCCCGTCAGGGAGTACGGCGGCAATGGGCTACCCTAGGTCGATTCGCTCGCCCCTAGGGCCTCGGGATTCGCAGCTCTCCACACGAAGAACGACGAAGAACGAGGAAGCAATAACAAGGGATAGACAAAACGTAGATAAAAAAGTAGTATATTGATTTGTTCGATTGTGTGTGTTTTTTAATCGGCCATCACCTCTTCTATTTAAGAGGGGGTTGGACTTCCTGTACAAGTCATGGATTCATCTTTCCTTACAAAGTATCAAAAACACTAGCCAAATTCGGACTCCTCAAAAACCTGCCCGAATCTGCGCGACGGTAAGCGGTAGTACCGCTCTGGTCAAGCGGTAGTACCGCTACAAGCGGTAGTACCGCTCTGAGTATAGCTGAGTACCGCGCTACTACCGAGTAAGGGTCTCGGGATACCAGAAGAATTTTCGTAAGCGGTAGTAATCGCGGTAGTAAAATACGGTACTTCCACTCTGGAGGGCGGTACTACCATTCTGGCTGATACTACCGCTCCGAGTACCGTGCTACTACCGAGTAAGGGTCTCGGGATACCAGAAGAATTTTCGTAAGCGGTGGTAGGCGCGGTAGTAAAACACGGTAGTACCGCTCAAGCGGTAGTACCGCTCTGGAGGGCGGTAGTACCGCTCCAGAGGCTGTCTTGATGGGCTGGCTTACGTCTCCTCGCGTCCATCTTGATCTTCGGTCTTCGACGGGCCGTCGCCTTCCCAGGAGTACCATCAGGATATCTTGCCGGGTCGCCTTGCCGGGTCATCTTCTTGCCGGATCGCCTCCTTGCCGGGCTGCCTCCTTGCCGGATCACCTCCTTGCCGGGCTGTCTCCTTGCCGGGCCGTTTCCTTGCCGGATCTCCTGCCGGGTCATCCCCTTGCCGGATCGTCTCCTCGCCGGGTCGTCTCCTTGCCGGATCGTCTCCTTGCCGGGTCATTTTCAACCCCTGTTTGGGCCTCCACTGAAATCAGCAAGCACTCAAAATCGACAAGCCAAACCGGCAAGCCTTCAGCTCGAGCGGTAAGATTTCACCGGCAAGCCTTTCATGCCGGCAATGTGAATTTTCTCGTATAGAAGACTTCTCCGCTTGAGTCCACCTTTACTGTATTTTGCACCGTGCCAAAATCGGGTGTCAACACATGCCCCCCTATTTTTCGGCAAAGCTTGCATGCCGAAAAATAATTTGCATTAGACTTGTTCTAAGGACGATGTCAACACTCCATCGGCCATTAATATGTGCTTAGGGCGATAACCATATATCGGCCATTGCCTATTTAGGCTTCTTGCCACACACTTGGGTGGTACTTCTTCAAATATTTGCCATTGAGAGCTCGAGGTAGCAATGTTCCTTGCATGGATTCCACCAAATATGAATTTCCGGGAACTATTCTTGCAATCTTGAAAGGACCTTCCCAACTTGGAGACCACTTCCCGAATTTTCTGTCCTTTGAACCAATCGGTAGAATCACCTTCCACACAAGATCACCAATCTGAAAATTCTTCAACTTGACCTTCTTATTGTAGGCTCTTGCTACCCTCAACTTGTCTCTCTCTATGGCCTTTAATGCAGCCAAACGCTTATCGGCAACCTCGTCAATATTATCCATCATCAAGTTATAAAAGTCCACTGCCGATAAATCATTTTGTTTGGCTATTCTCAAAGCATTCAAATTAACTTCCACCGGTAAAACGGCCTCTTGACCATATACGAGCTCATATGGAGTTACCTTCGTCGCACCATGCCTTGAGATTCTATGCGCCCACGAAGCCTCGGACAATAATTCATGCCATCTCCTTGGATTATCTTCAATCTTCTTCTTGATGAGCTTGATCAAAATTTTATTGCTAGACTCAGCTTGTCCATTGGCTTGAGCATAATACGGGGAGGAATTGAGCAACTTTATCTTATATGATTCGGCAAATTCTCTAACTTGATGTGACATGAAAGATGAACCTTGATCCGTAGTTAATGTTTGCGGAATACCGAATCTATGAATAATGTGCTCACTTATGAATTGAATTACCTCCGTATGTGTCATATTCTTGAGAGGTACTGCTTCAGACCATTTAGTAAAATAATCAGTTGCCACCAACACGAACCGATGCCCTTTTGAAGAGGAAGGATGAATTTCTCCAATAAAGTCTAATCCCCAACCTCTAAAAGGCCACGGCTTGATAATAGGATGTAACATAGCAGCGGGAGCCAACTGAATATCACCAAACTTTTGACAAGCTTCACATCCTTTATAATACCTGAAGCAATCATTGATCATCGTCGGCCAATAAAATCCAGCACGTCATAGTAACCACTTCATCTTGGGAGCCGACTGATGAGTTCCACAAATTCCTTCATGAACCTCTCCCATAGCAACTCTTGCTTGGTCCTCGTCCAAACACTTCAAAAGAACATCTTCAACCGTTCGGCGATAAAGACCACCATCTCTCATTGTATATTTGAAAGCCATGCGCCGAACAGCCCTGTCCACCCTTCCACTCGGACTGCACAAGTAATCAATAATGGGCTTCCTCCAGTCATGATTCTCATCTGCATTAGATTTATTGTTAGCGACCGAATCAGTGAGCTCTGGTTCGGCCTCTCCTACATTATCAAGACAAGACATCGGCTTTTGAGAGATATGAAACATGCCATGATTGACATGATAGCCGGATGCTTGTTGTGCCAACTCATTTGCTCTCCAATTATTATGCCTAGATATATGAGCAATGCTAAAATGATCCAAAGTAGAAATTATATCTAGACATTTATCAAGATAAACATTAAGTGATTCGTCTAAACATTGAAAAACTTTGGATACTTGTTGTACTACTAATAACGAATCACCAAAAGCCTCAATATGTGTAGCACCTATAGCAAGCAACATCTCTAAGCCGAATAACAATGCTTCATATTCGGCTTGATTATTTGTGCAAAAATATTCTAAGCGGCATGAGGCTTCAAAAACGGCACCATGAGGAGATATATAAGCAATACCAACACCTTGGCCGTTGCTACAAACTGAACCATCAAAATATAATCTCCATGGTACTAACGAGACAAGGTTTATATCAATATCTTGCTTGTCATTAATCCGATGTTCAACGATAAAATTAGCAACAATTTGGCCTTTCATGGATTTTAGAGACTCATAAGCCAAATCATACTCAATTAAAGCATAAGCCCATTTACCAATTCTACCACTAAGAATTGGTCTATGCAACATGTATTTAATGACATCGGTTTGACAGGCTACTATGCAAGCACTTGGTACTAGATAATGTCTCAATTTTGTGCAAGCATAGTATAAGCATAGGCATAATTTTTCAATAAATGTATACCTTGTCTCGGCATCCAATAGGCGTCGGCTCAAATAAGTGATAGCATGCTCTTTTCCTTCGGTTTCTTGAGTCAAAACAGCTCCAATAACGCCTTCCTCGGCTGCAATGTAAAGTCTAAAGGGCTCTCTATGCTTGGCGCCTTCATCACCGGAGGAGTGCACAAATAATTCTTAATCATATCAAACGCTTCTTGCTGTTTTGCCCCCCAAGTAAAATCAACATCATTCTTCAACCGAAGGATATGAGTAAATGTATCAACCTTCCCTGACAAATTAGCTATGAACCTCCTCAAATAATTGACCTTGCCAAGGAATTTTTGCATATCTCTCTTGCATGTTGGAGCCTCCACTTTTTGTATAGCTTCTATCTTTTTGGGATCAATCTCTATGCCATCTTCATGAATAATGAAACCCAAAAACTTACCAGCCGACACGCCAAACGCACACTTCAAAGGATTCATCTTCAGCCCATATTTCTTCATCCTCTCAAAAGCTAAACGCAAATCGGCTAAGTGAGATTCAAAAACATCTGATTTGACAACAATATCATCAATATAGACTTCAAGTATAACACCGAGTAAATCATGAAAGATCAAATTCATAGCCCTTTGATATGTGGCGCCGGCATTCTTCAATCCAAAGGTCATCACTGTCCACTCAAATAATCCAAGGAAACCGGGGCACCGAAAAGCCGTTTTGGACATGTCCTCTTCGGCCATGAAAATTTGGTTGTACCCCGCATTGCCATCAAGAAAGCTAATAACCTTATGTCCAGAAGCATCATTAATAAACATGTCGGCTATAGGCATAGGATACTCATCTTTGGGCGTAGCTCTATTCAAATCTCTGAAATCAATGCACACCCTCAACTTGCCGGAGCCTTTCTTTTCCACTGGCACAATATTAGAAATCCACTCGACGTACCTGCAAGGTCTAATAAAATTAGCTTTAAGCAAACGACCGATCTCTTCCTTGATCCGGTCATATATTTTTGGATTGAACTTTCTAGCCGATTGTTTATACGGTCTAAAACCGGCTTTTATAGGTAACCGATGCTCCACTAGCTCTCGGCTTAAACCTGGCATCTCATGATATTCCCATGCAAAGCAACAAATATATTCTTTCAATAGCTCGATTAACTTGACTTTACAATCGGCTTTCAAATTTTTGTTTACATATGTCGGCCTAGGAATTGAGCCATCTCCAATATCTACTTCTTCTAATGGATCGGCCGATGTAAAACCTTGTCCAAGTTTATCCATATCACCTAACTCCTCTATAGACTCATACATATCGTTCCCTTTGGACCGATATTCTGCAAGCCGCTTTTGTAACCACTCAGAGTTAGGATCCATTTAAATACGTCATACCTTGGAGCCGATTTCCACCAACCGGCTTTAAAGAAACGGGTACAAAACCACTCTTGGTGGCGCTGAGAAAGTCAAGCTCTGATAAGTCCCGTCCTATCAAGCAAGCAGCATTGGGGTCTTGCCAATCCACCGGTGTATCGGCTAAAGCAACGCAAGCCGAATTATCCGCATGAACGATCTCCACTTCATCATCAACCCATTGAATTAAAAATTGGTGCATAGTGGATGGCACACATTGGTTTGCATGAACCCAATCACGGCCTAGAATGACGTTGTAGTTACCTTGTACCTCGGCGACAAAGAATGCAGTAGCCAAAGTTTTGCTTCCAACCGTAAGCTCCACGTAAATCACACCTTTAGCTTCGGTTTTCTCTTTGCCTTCAAATCCATTGAGCACCATATTGGTTTTCATCAATCCTTCGTCAGGCAAACCCAATTTCTTGAAGACTGAATAGGGCATGAGATTCACCACAGCACCACCATCAACAAGCATTCGAGTAATTGGTGATCCATTGATATGGCCCCTGAGGTACAACAGTTTCAAGTGTGTCACTGGTTCTTTTGGCTTCTCAAATATTGCATTCTTAGGGCCAAAATCCAGCTGAGCCACCTCCCCTTCTTCATCTATAGCACGAAACTCAGCGGGTAAGTAAAACACCATGTTGATATCCATACCTTCATGCACCGGTGTAGGATCACAATCTACCATATCTTCCTTCTCCTCGGGCGTGTCTATTGGTTCTGAAATTTGTTCGAGCGAAGCGGAATCAATAGGTGCCGCGGACGATGTAATAACAGTGGCATCGTCCTCCTTTGGGGGTACAGGCACTGATGTGACAGATATAGAGACCACCGCACTTTGCATTTGCTTAGGCACCCATACTTGTTTTGTAGGTACCATGGGCCGAATGTCATTGAACCAGTTATCCCTTTGCTTTTTGGCCTCCTGTTCAGCCATCTCATGACTTCTCATCCTCTGTAATTTTCTCTTTTGTGTTTGGATCTTTGAACTTGGCTTTGCTTGTGCTAGCTTCATGATCATTAGCCGAGTGCTTTGGCGCGATAGCAAGTATCGGCTCAGTAGGGTTGTTCCGCACAGTCGGCTGTTGTATGGTGAATGTCTCAGTGCCCAAGATGAGTGAGTCGGCATCAACTTTTCCTTTGCCCTTTCCAGACTCGACCGCTGTGCTTGGTGATTTGGCACGCCATACTTGCTTGTTGATCCCTTCTTGATTATTCTGCATTGGCCGATTGACACCATTGTTCAAACGGCCTCGTGTGGGATAAGAAAGCCTTTCACGCGTAGGCCTCCTTGGCTCTGCCCATCCTGGATGAAAAGCATAAGGGGCCATTGGGGGCTGCCCCCATCCTCCACTGAATCCTCCCATGTAGCATGGTGCATAGGGAGGTGGCGCCATCCACGGTCCTGGCGCCCATGACCCATATGGCCTTGTGTAATGCTGCAACTCTCGCCTCGGAGGTGATCTTGGGCGCTTCAAATTTGATGGCCGATTAGAGCTAGAACCGGCCGCTTGATTAGCATACTTGGACAGCAACATATCAAAAGTTGGCTTGGCTCTCTTGCGCTACACTTTGGCTTCATTCAGCTTCCACTTGCCAACTTCCGGACTCTTGGGCTTGACAAACTTAGCACGAGTGTCTTGTTGCTCCTGTGGTTGCCCCCCAAGTGTAGGATTCTTGACGGTGATCTTGATTATCTCTCCACCATCGGGTTGCTTGTCAAGCACCACTTGCCTTCCCAAGATCTTGTCGCCATCTCTGTTTTTCCTGGGCTCACCAATGACAACATTAGTTTTATTAGCGGATTCGGCCACCTCCGGCCGAATGAGTAACTTTTTCCCCTCCAAATCCAGAGTATTCATTGGGAAGGGCTGCTTATCCACTTGCATTTCAGAAAAGTTCAATCGTCCGTCATTAATGGCCGATTGTATCTGTCGTCGGAAAACATTGCAATCATTAGTAGCATGAGAAAAAGAATTATGATACTTGCAATAAGCACGCCGTTTCAGCTCTTCAAACGGCGGTAAAGTATGAGATATTCTAATAATCTTAGCTTGTAGCAAAGCATCAAATATTCTATCACATTTAGCAATGTTAAAAGTAAACTTCATCTCATCGTCACGATTCTTATGAATCGGCTTTAGATCATGACAAGTAAAAGGTTTGGCCTTCGAGGGCCAAACAAATTCAGCAGCATAAATATCACCCTCATCGTCCGAATGATCACTATCATATTCAACCATATTCATCTTTGGACGATCAGTTTTATATCTATGCACTTCTTTGAGGTCCTTGCTTCGGCTTTCATGAGCCAAAGCCCTTTGTAAGACTTGGTTGATACTTATAAACTCATAGCCTTCTAGCTTTTCTCTAATTTGAGTTCTCAAACCATTAAGCACAAGATCTGCCAAGTCTCTCTCGGTTATCACTAAACTATAGCACCGGTTTTTTGTCTCTCTAAATCTTTTGACGTAATCGGAGACCGATTCATCATGCTTCTGCTTAACCGATGTAAGATGTGATAACTTAAGTTCATTGTCGCCGCTATAAAAATGATCATGAAATTTTTGCTCTAGTTGTGACCAAACACGAATAGATCCATGCGGCAAAGAAGAAAACCATGAAAATGCAGTACCAATTAATGACAAAGGAAATAAACGCACTTTCAATTCATTTATCGAGCCTGCTTCACCCAATTGTGCTAGGTATTGGCTAACATGCTCCCATGTGGTTTTCGTGCCCTCTCGATTGAACTTAACAAAATCTGGAATTTTATATCCTTGGGGGCATGGAATTGCATCAAAGTACTCAGGATACGGCTTTTGATAAATCCGATTCCTAGGTAATTCAACGCCAAAATTCTCTCGAAGCGTTTTAGCCATCTCCTCTCTAAAATTAGCTAAAGCATCGTCCATAGTAGACGATGGAGCTTGTGGCAATGGCATAGGAGGATTAGGGTTAGCAACTATGGGTGTAAATTGTGGCATGTTGGCCGAACCATAGTTCGGCGATGATCTAGCAATGTTTGCACCTATCGGTAAGGTTGGTTCGGCGTTGCCACCGAACTCTGCATATTCATGAAAGGATTAAGCGGTGCAGCCACAATTTGATTGGTATGGGTGGGAAAATAATTCATCGGCATGGGGGGCGCCGATGAGATAGGCAAAGCTGAATTAGGGTTTCCCATACTAGCAGGCATATTAGGCATATTCTTCTGAGCATTATTATTTTCTAAGAAAGCTTGATAGATCAAATTATTGCTATCAGAAATACGGCTCTCAATTTCAGCCAATTGCTCAGGAGAAAAGGTAGTACTTACAGAAGGTTTAACCTGATCGGCTTGAAGAGGAGGGAACTTGATTTCTCCAACCGGAGTGATATTACCTTGGCGGTCCTTCTTGAAGTTTCCAAGGAACTCCTGCAACTCCTTCTCTTCACGCGCCTTCTTGTACTCCTCATAAGCTTGGCGATGCTTGGCCGATAACTCCTCCAGATTGGGCTTGATGATGTTATCGGCATCAACTTCCGAGGGATTGAGAAGATTGGACATGATGGATGATGATGATGGATCAAAGGTCCCCAGCGGAGTCGCCAAAAAGTGTGTTGACACACGAACGCGTCACGCGTACCCTCGACGCCAGGGGTGATGCACCGCAGCTCACGTCGAGGGAGGTCCTACCGGCAGCGCGATACGCAAGACAACCGGAGGACGCTTTTGAAGACCCGAAACCCCACACTCCCGGGAGGGACCCCGTCAGGGAGTGCGGCGGCAATGGGCTGCCCTAGGTCGATTCGCTCGCCCCTAGGGCCTCGGGATTCGTAGCTCTCCACACGTAGAACGACGAAGAACGAGGAAGCAATAACAAGGGATAGACAAAACGTAGATAAAAAAGTAGTATATTGATTTGTTCGATTGTGTGTGTTTTTTAATCGGCCATCACCTCTTCTATTTAAGAGGGGGTTGGACTTCCCGTACAAGTCATGGATTCATCTTTCCTTACAAAGTATCAAAAACACTAGCCAAATTCGGACTCCTCAAAAACCTGCCCGAATCTGCGCGACGGTAAGCGGTAGTACCGCTCTGGTCAAGCGGTAGTACCGCTACAAGCGGTAGTACCGCTCTGAGTATAGCTGAGTACCGCGCTACTACCGAGTAAGGGTCTCGGGATACCAGAAGAATTTTCGTAAGCGGTAGTAATCGCGGTCGTAAAATACGGTACTACCGCTTAGCGGTACTTCCACTCTGGAGGGCGGTACTACCGTTCTGGCTGATACTACCGCTCCGAGTACCGCGCTACTACCGAGTAAGGGTCTCGGGATACCAGAAGAATTTTCGTAAGCGGTGGTAGGCGCGGTAGTAAAACACGGTAGTACCGCTCAAGCGGTAGTACCGCTCAAGCGGTAGTACCGCTCTGGAGGGCGGTAGTACCGCTCCAGAGGCTGTCTTGATGGGCTGGCTTACGTCTCCTCGCGTCCATCTTGATCTTCGGTCTTCGACGGGCCGTCGCCTTCCCGGGAGTACCATCAGGATATCTTGCCGGGTCGCCTTGCCGGGTCATCTTCTTGCCGGATCGCCTCCTTGCCGGGCTGCCTCCTTGCCGGATCACCTCCTTGCCGGGCTGTCTCCTTGCCGGGCCGTTTCCTTGCCGGATCTCCTGCCGGGTCATCCCCTTGCCGGATCGTCTCCTCGCCGGGTCGTCTCCTTGCCGGATCGTCTCCTTGCCGGGTCATTTTCAACCCCTGTTTGGGCCTCCACTGAAATCAGCAAGCACTCAAAATCGACAAGCCAAACCGGCAAGCCTTCAGCTCGAGCGGTAAGATTTCACCGGCAAGCCTTTCATGCCGGCAATGTGAATTTTCTCGTATAGAAGACTTCTCCGCTTGAGTCCACCTTTACTGTATTTTGCACCGTGCCAAAATCGGGTGTCAACACTACCTTTCCTATCTGTAGCTTGTGACAACATCTTCCACTCTGATGTTGTAATGAAAAACCCTTTCTCTGAAGTCGGCAGCTGCCACTCCACAAGCACAGTGCACATGGCA
Source organism: Elymus sibiricus (assembly GCA_039707655.1). Classification (NCBI taxonomy): domain Eukaryota; kingdom Viridiplantae; phylum Streptophyta; class Magnoliopsida; order Poales; family Poaceae; genus Elymus; species Elymus sibiricus. The sequence goes on from CM077667.1 coordinate 328,046,913, forward strand.
CTTAACCTGCTTGCAGGATTTAGGGCATGCATAGCGGCTCTGAAATTTGTGGACCATAGTGCCTGCTCATGAACCGCTCTGATTGCATGCAGATACAGATATCTCTCTTGAAACAGGCTTTCACCCCGCTTTATATATAAAGCATCAACCATACAGAGTACACGGCCGAACGATACAAGATGATGGGGTAGCCCTCAAACAATGCCGATCCCAAGGTAGCCGTATCACGCACACACGCGACGACGCAACCAAGATAGATTACAGGAAGAACTGAGAACAACACCATACTAAGTCCTATAACACCTAAGTTCCACGACAACGCCCCCAGGAGGGAGAACGGCGCTAAGCGTCGCCGTTCCTGAGTACCGAACAGACATAGGTTTTCACCCGGAACCCGGATACGGAGAGGAGCGCCACGACGACGTCTTCAAGAAGATAACGGCGCCCGCGAGCGTCGCCGTCGTCGGCGACAAAGCGCGGAGCTTTCACTCGGCAACTCCCCCGCATCACCAAACGAGGTCTCCAAGACCAGCACGACGAGCCCAGAACTCCAGAGCCGGATCAGGGCGCCGCCATCGTCAGGGACAAAAAGCGTGCCTGAGCCACCCGCTGCACCACCGCTCGCCGCCCACACGACCGAGAAGTAATGCCATCACCGCCGCCATGGTGTCCGCCGGAGAGCCAACCATGCGGACCGCCATCCGGGGCCGCCACCCCGGCATCCATGTCCAAAGATCCGCACACCGTCCACGTCACGGTGCATCCACCTCGGTAGTAGGAGTAAAAGGGATTTCCTTTCACTCCTAGCCCGGCATCAGTCCCGGAGTATGGGTCAACGCCTCCACAGTAGGAGGCATCCACACCTGCGTCTCCAGCCAGTCCCAGTTGACCGGGGGAAACACTACCACGTGACTCCCAACGGCCGTCGCCGAGCGTGCTCGCACGACGCCATGTCCGTGGCCCTTGCATCTGATCTGCCCGACAGCGCTGCGAAGCCCCGACCACCACCAACGTTCACCGTACCCGCGAGGAGAGGGACCTCACCGCACCCACGGGCACCTCCCGGATCGAGCCCAAGCACACCTACCTGGAGCGCAAACTCCAACTCGTCCCGGGCCCCTTCCAGATCCGCCCGAGCACGAGTCCCAACTCACAGCCATGCCTGTGGCTTAGAGCCAGGGGAAGGAGGCCCGCTGCCACCACCCAACGCCACCAGCGAGAGGCCGATACCTAGCTCCGAGCACCGCCGCCCCACCGATCCGCACCAACCGTGCCCCCGGACAAGGCAGCGCCAGCCGCCAAAGCCACCGGACCACCCACCATGGCACACCACCGCGCCAACTGCCACCGGTAGATGAGAGCACCGGCGCCGGCCAGCCCACGCCGCCCCAGCCCGTGCCGCCTCCGTGCAGCAGGCCGGATGGGCCGCCCCGATCCAGATCTGGATCGCGAGGCGCACCACAGCCGCCCCCGCAGGCACGCCCCGCCCTGGCCGCGGACGTGCAGCCACCCGCGCCTCCATGCCTAGAGAGACGCCGTCGGCCGCCCCGGACGCAGCCGCGCCACGCCGCCCTGCAAAGCTGCGCGCATCCGCGCGGCGGTGCTGTCCCGCGCCAGCACCACACCACGCTGAGGGGAGGGGATCCCACCGCCACCGACGCCGGCCGGGCTTTGCCCGGCGGCGCGAGCCGGCGGCGACGGGGGAGGGGGAGGGTTCGAGGCGGCAGCGCGTGGGTTCGCCCCCCCCCCCCCCCCCCCCCCCCCGGCTCGCGGGAGCGTGCTGGGCGAGACGAGCGGGGCTGTTCCAGATACAGATATCTCCCTCTGATATTGTTAGTCAAGTGTATGTCTGCTAACAATCAACACAAACTACAACGAGGCACTTGCAAGCAGTTAGTAATAGCAAAAGCAGATGAACAAATACATACAAGGGCGTGGGGGACAAATACATTCAAGGGAATACAAGGGATAACTCGCAAAAAAAAAAGAAATACACGGGATGTGAGTAGGCGATATGAATCTATTTTTCATACGTCAAATCCTTAACGAATGTGCGAAGTACATCTTTTCCTTAGTAACAAACACCATTGGTTTTCAAGTCTTAAAACCTCTGGATTTTTGCCTTCAAACCCATGCATGTTGTTTTTGATGATATGACAGACATTTTCGCAGAAGTGGTATTCCGGATAGAATATTCAAAATATATATTTTATAGACTATATTTAGAGGAAGAAGTATGGAGCATTGGAAAGATAAAGAAGAATATATCAAAGAAAAAATAAAATTGGAGAAATGGAGGAACAAGTAGGAAACTTCAAAATTTAGAAGTATTATGGAAAATTGCACAAGTGTTCTGGAGAAGTTTGTTGGCTTCTTCAAGCCATTTCTATTATTAATGATATTATTATTTTCCATTCGAGGTAAATATAAAGTGTGAATAAAAAATACTGAGAAAATAAACACTAGGTTTACGTGGCACTAAAGTCCAGGGACAAAATAAAAAATCGGAAATAATTAAAGGATGAAACTAGTGATTTCCTTATCACTATGACTTTGTGCTACAAAATTCATGGTTTATTCACTAGGTTTACTGTCAGAAAGAGTAATGTTAGAAAGAGTAATATCGCGTACGGGAAGTCATCAAGACCATGGTCCTCCTGGGGAATAAGTCGTCATCACTGGAAGAGCCAAACCTCTGTTATCCTCTATTCTTAAATAGCTACAGCTCACTGGCTAATTTTTCTCTCCATGCAACAATGCCACATCATCAAGTCATGCATGAAGTCATAAGTTACTTTTTCCATTGATCTCTTCATGCAAAAACATACCACCTCATGCATTATTTTTCCCCAGGGAATTAAGTCATGCAAGAAAGTTTTATATTTGTTTTTGCATTAATTTTAGTCTTCTAGCACTTAGGTTCCCGCTGCAACGCACGTGATATCGTCTAGTTTCTTATATACATCAAGCCGACACCGGAGGCTGCACGGGTGGGATGGAGACGAGGCCGTAGGATTAAACTGCAAAGGGATGTCACCGCTATCACGCCAACAAAAACATGCAAACCATAACCTCACCCGGCGGGAAAATATGCTATCGAACCATGTATGCCGCCGTAGAGGACACCATCGAGATGGGGAGGTTTGAGGAGGCCTTATTCGCCGGACCAATGCCGCGACCACCAACAATGACGTGCTGCCGCAACAGACTTTATTGTACACCACCTTCACCGACGTCGAAAAGGCCGAAGCAACGGATAACAAAAACCTGCCTAAAAGTATGAGGAATCTACAGCTCCATCCGGTAGATCCGGGCCTCCCTGCACTCCCACACCAACAAAGTTGGTGGAGGGCGTCCTCCCAGTGGAGAGATGGCGACTCAGTATGCCAAGAGATCGCCTCTCTAGGATTCATAGAGGAACGGCTTGGGGAACAACTATCATGTGCCATTAGGTACACTACATTTGGCTATGTGCATCGTGCTATGCATAGGTCGAGCATTCGCTCAGTGATATTGTATCACCTCGATATATCGATTGAAAGAAAATATCCTTTATGCAGGAGAAAAACAGGCACACTACATTTGACTAACCAGTATCATCCAAACATCAAATGTGCAAGTAAAAGTGAGCACCAGGAGTAATATCCATATGTCGTATTATAATCTATTAAGAGAAAAGTATACTTTTCGTCCCTCAACTCTTCGCTGAGTTTAGTTTTCGTCCCTCAACTCTAAAACCAGACAGATTGCATCCTAAACTTACGAAACCGGACAAAATTTGTCCCTTCTCTCGGTGGACCTGGTCTGGGTGCTGACTAGGCGCGGTTTTGACCAGTCCACACCAATGTGGCAAGACGTCCCCACAAAACAGATGGCCCGCTCCCTCACTCTGATTAAATACAAAACGAGAATGTCAAGATTTCTCCCAATGTAAAAACAAGAATGTCTGAAAACTATCAAATATCCACTCAATATACACATCAAAGAACTGTCAAGACCTATACACTCTGAATTCTGAGACCAGGAAAAAAAACTGATGTCCTTTCACTCGAACAAAACACACTGATCACTGATCAGTCGCGGTGACAAAGAAGCATGACGATGCATCGCCGGATTATGTAGAGCCTCGCCTTGTGCTCTCTCATCATTCTGCGAAGGCCTCCTCTGTGCTTGCCCTGACACCTTGACTTGTTCATGCTGGTTGAACGATTAAGGGGTTTCTGCTCAGAAAAAGACATGAGGGATTGGGTTGTCAATCGCCTCCGTTTAGTGTGCCTAATCTCATAGCATTTGGTGCGCCTATACAGGGGAGAGGCCCTAAAATGGCCAAATCACTGGCTACCTTGCCTAGCTGTAGCCTGTAGCTTGTGACAACATCTTCCACTCTGATGTTGTAATGAAAAACCCTTTCTCTGAAGTCGGCAGCTGCCACTCCACAAGCACAGTGCACATGGCACTTAACCTGATTGCAGGATTTAGGGCATAGCGGCTCTGAAGTTTGTGGACCATAGTGCCTGCTCATGAACCGCTCTGATTGCATGCAGATACAAATATCTCCCTCTGATATTGTTAGACAAGTGCATGTCTGCTAACAATCCCACTTTGGTTGACATCAACTTCCTTCTGTCTAGCCTTGGGTATACATATCCTAGTTCCTCTTCTCAACCCGAGAGATCCTGATGAGCTTGTAATGATAAGATTCCCCTAGACAATGGTCTCAATGCTAAGTTGTAGTCATCAATGATCTCATTTCGTTCTCATCTGCATTGATTTTATGCCGACATGTGTATATCACGATATATTGCATTTTTTTAGGACACGATAGATTGCGTTTTGTTTAATGCTGTCAGCAGAAGTTGCATGCATTTCACATTTTTGGTGTCATAGAAAAGGAACGAGTTCCACAATGTTATGACCACTTTCGGTGGATGATGTCTGCGAGTATATATCTACCGCCTATTGACAGGAAATGACATCGCGTTCTTATCAGGCATATATCAATGAGGAAAACTCAGAGAAGATTAAAGGGTAACTGCAGTTTCTGGGGAGAAGAGGTTGTGAGTGTATCCCCCCCTCCCCCCCCCCCGGCTTTCAGGTTATTAGAGGTTCCGTACGTTGTGATTGCATCAAAACAAAGCTACTGTCTTTTGTTTGACCAACATTTTAGAGACACGTAGACGAGCCTTTGTTCTGCCAACGTTAACGTTTGTGGCCTCCAAGGTTTTCAGTCAACTCGCTTGCGCGCCAAGACAGCAAATGTGTCGCTCGCGTGGACGAGTAAACCCCGATACTCGCTAAGATAGCAGAAGTGGCATTGTTCCATCCGACGATATGTAGGCATGAGAGCAACTCTAACCGGACGACCCATTTCGTCCGTCCATGTCTTTTTGGATCGTCGCGGACAAAAACGATGGCCCAACGCGCAGATCTATTTTCATTTCGTGTCCGTTTTGTGTCAGCCCGGATCTATTTTTTTTTCAAATTTGGGTCACATTTGGGTCGCAGACGGATACAAAGCGGACGTTTTCTGTGTCTGCGTCGTCCACCTGTGTCCGGCCCTGACCCACTTGTCACCCACCCACCCATCCACCTCTCTCTACTTATTTAATTCGCTGGCCCACCCCCATTCACCTCTCTCCTATTCTTTTCCTGCCGGAGTGCTCCCGTCCACTTGCTTCCCGTTGGATGCACTGGCCGATCCATTTAAAAAGCGGACACGGACAGGTGGACGGGCAATCCGAACGGACAAAAAACGAACAAACTACGCATCCATTTGGATCGTCTGGTTGGAGTTGCTCTGAGACTATGAGATGGTTGGCTTGCGCTGGACTGAAAGAAAGATTCTTGCTCCTCGGTCAAGGCACGCACACAGACAGGAATTATTTGCTCTTTGCAAATGTGTCAAGGAAAGCCGGTGGCTCTCGGTGCACGGCATGCACGGTCGGCGATGACCAACACGCAAGGCGGGCCGGCCTTACTGGGCGGGGCCGCCCTCTGGATCCGGAATGCACAGGCCAGAATAAAACGCAATCAATCAAAACCTCCCATGGAGATATCGCAGGTATATTATTAATTCGGCGAAGTGCGGTCGAGATCGACCGAGTAGCCGGAGTGCGCGCGGAAAACGATGAAGATCGCGGATTCGGATCCACGGCCCACATGCTGGACTATCCATTTGGGAGGATGAATCCGGCCGGCCGACCGGCGAGAAAGAAAAAAGGGATTGGTGTATGTGCACGGGATCGCTCACCGTGAGCTGCCAACGCGGTCAAAACCCTAGTACGTGTAGTACGTACGTAGCTACAGGCTACAGCTAGGCAGTGCGACAGATACACTGAACAGCCCAGTTCCTTCCGCGTGCAGTGCAGTATAAAAGCTGCAGGCGCCCAAGTGTTTGGCAACGCCGCCGGCTTCCGGCCCTCCTGCCTTTATCTAGCCAAGGATCCAACAGGCAACAGTACGCGTGCGCGCATCAAGCACGCGAGGTTTTCTCCGTCGCCGGAGACGTGGGAGAAGGCCGGAGATGGAGCTGGCCGTCATGAGCCACGGGAAGCGCGGGGCGGCCGCGGGAGGCCGGGGCCTGGGGCTGGGCAGGGTGGTGCGGGAGCACAAGGCGAGGCTCCGCATCATCTGCCGCTGCGTCGCGTTGCTCGTCTGCTACCGCGACTGAAACCCATCGATCCATGATGTGATGGATCTCTACATATATGCGCGCGTTAATTCGTTTGTGTTTCCGGCCGTGCGTCGCGGCCGGCCTTGTGCACGTTGGCCTGCTGCTGGCCGATGCCTTTGCTGTATCTCTCGTTGTTTCCCCGACCCACTGAGGGGCCTTTCCTACGAACGTGGCTGATGCCCTTCGTTTTTTTGGGGCCTCCTGGCGCGGCGGCCGGATTATTAGGGAGGGTGCGATGCGTACTTGCATCGGGCAGAGGAGGTCTCGTGGTACCATGTTTTACTAGTGGTTCTCGACTGGGGATGAGTAATCCGAGGAGAGAGTGCACTTGAAGTGTTTCCTATAGTTTCGCCATCTGTTTGTTATGTATAAGAACCAAGAATCTATATCGTAATACTGGTATACATGCATTGTCGTTCTTTCATGTGGTTGAAAAAGTTCGAGTTATTTTTTTTAACAAGGCAAAAGATTTGCCATTCATTGATTAAGAGGAATGTTTTAGAAGTTTAGGCCAAAAGCCGAATTACAGTCATCACTCTTGCGACATTATGTTACACAGAAATTTCGTCCCGACAAGGCACCACACCAACACCTCCGCTTTGATACAGGTCACCAGCACACCGACCGGAATCGCGATATTGCGGAACACCCGTGCATTGCGCTCGTTCCAGATTTCCCAAGAGATAAGAAGCATAAGGGAGACAAGCGCCCTTCGATATTGTGACCTCCCGTAAGCATTGTTGCGCCATCATTCCTTGACGGACACCATGTGTCCCTAATCCGTAGGATGGACCTCATGAAGACCAAGCCAAGTTTTTATCATTCCCCAAGCTCTGACTGTGTAACGACATTGGAAGAGAAGGTGAGCCGTCGATTCCGTAGTCTGTTTGCATAGCGGGTAGAGGTTACAGTTTGGCCAGCCCCTGCGCTGAAGCAGGTCCGCAGTCCAAATCCTATTGTTGATGACCAACCAAGCAAAGAATTTGCATTATGGGGAAGCCCAATTTTTCCATACCAACATAGGCATATCCGTGTCAACAAGGCCGAGGAACTGTGCGGTGTATGCCGTCGCCGCCGAATATTGGCCATCATTGGTGAGCTTCCGGGATATTGAATCAGCCACCTCGGGATTGAGTTGAACCTACGACACTTGTTTCCAATGGTTAACGAACTCTGCTATGTGGTTGACCGTGAGGCTCCTAGCTATGTCTATTATGAAAATCAAAGAGTTGTTGTGTAAGGCCTTCTAGACGGTGCTATTTTTTCTTGTAGAGATTTCAAAAAAAAAATGGTGCAATATCTTTGGGTCTCACCCCATTGAGCCAAGTGGATTCCCAGAATGTAGCCCTTAACCCATCTACAACCAGGACCTTGGTGGCAGCAGCAAATATATCTTTATATTTGTCATCACAGGGGTTCCCCAAGTTTACCCAAGAATTGGTCGGGTCCGTCCAAGCTCCCCACAACCACCAGATGCGAAGTGCAGTAGCAAATTTTTCCGAGTTGAGTATACCTAGGCCACCATGCACTTTAGATTATTAATTACACTAGACGATGCCCCGCACGACTGTTGCGGGAATCTTGTTAAAAATGAAGTGCTAAATAAACTAAAACAATGTATGAGTATTTTTCATAACTAAGTTCATTAAAAACATGCATGCATGAGTTGATGAGGTGGCATGCTTTGCATAAATAAATAAATGCATAAAGTAACTTATGACTACATGCATGATTTGATAATGTGGTATTGTTGCATGAAGAGGAAAATTAGATAGTGGATTGCAACTATTTAAGAATAGAAGATTTGCAAGACAACTTGTTGTAAATATTAAAGCATCTACAACCGGTAGGCAAATCCAGTTCCCTATACGTGCCCGCTGACAGTGATCGGGTGGGCCTCAATTTTTTTCAGTTCCAACCACAAACCCTATTTTCAAACACCAAATGCATGTCAAATACATGCACGTCGATCATTTTAAATGTTTAGTCTGTGTTGGATCGACGGGTTGTTAAACATCAAATAAATTGTTCGTACTTAAAATTTTCAGTGTAGATGGCATCCTTGTTGGGCCGGCGGGGTCGTGGGCTTAGTCCCACCTCGCCGCGGAGGAGTGATACGTCTCCGACGTATCTATAATTTTTGATTGTTTCATTTTATTATATTACCAATCTTGTATACTTTATATGCAATTATATGCCATTTTATATCATTTTTGGAACTAAAATATTAACCGAGTGCCTAGTCCCAATTTCTTTTTTGCCTGTTTTTAGAATTTTCAGAAAATCAATATCAAACGAAGTCCAAATTGGATAAAAATTTACAGGAGTAATTTTTGGACCAGAAGATACCCATGAAGCTTCGGGAGGAGGCCAAAAGAGCCACGAGGTGGCCACAAGCCACTGGGGCGCACCTTGGGGGTAGGGCGCGCCCCCATGGCTTGTGGGCCCTTCATGGCACCTCCTGACCTAATTCCGCTTCTATATATTCTCAATTACCCCAAAAACATCAGAGCCACCCGAAACAATTTTTCTGCCGCCACAAGTCTCTGTTATTCCGCGATCTCATCTGGAGGCCTTTTCTGTCACTCTGCCGGAGGGGGAATCCATCATGGAGGCCGTCTTCATCAACCTTGCTGCCTCCATGATGATGTGTGAGTAGTTCACCATAGACCTACGGGTCCATAGCTAGTAGCTAGATGGCTTCTTCTCTCTCTTTGATCTTCAGTATAAAGTTCTTCGCGAGTCTCGTGTTGATCTATCTGATGTAATCTTCTTTTGCGGTGTGTTTGTTGGGATCCGATGAATTGTGAGTTTATGATCATATTATTCATGAAACGTAATTGAGTCTCTCTGAATTCTATTATGCATGATTGTTATAGCTTTGTAAGTCTCTCCGATCTATCGGTTTGGTTTGGCCAACTAGATTGATTTATCTTCAGCGAGAGGAGTGCATTATAGTAGGTTCAATCTTGCGGTGCTCTATATCCCAGTGATAGAAGGGGGCAAGACACATATTATATTGTTGCTACTATGGGTAAAACGACGGGGTTTGAACATATTGCTTGTACTTACTTTGTCTACATCATGTCATCTTGCTTAAAGCATTACTCTATTTGTCATGGACTTAATACCATAGATGCATGCTGGATAGCGGACGATTGGTGGAGTAATAGTAGTAGACGCAGAAACTTTTTGGTCTACTTGTGACGGACGTGATGCCTATATACATGATCATTGCCATGAATATATAATCATAACTATGCGCCTTTCTATCAATTGCCCAATGGTAATTTGTCTACCCACCGTATGCTACTTTTGAGAGAGAAGCCTCTAGTGAACACTATGCCCCCCCGGGTCTACTTAATCATATTTGCTAAAAACTCAAAAATACCTCGCTGCAGTTTATTTACTTTTATTTTATTTGTATATTTATCTATCTACCACTATTAGAAGTAATCCTTGCAAGTAACGAGTTCAAGGGGCTTGACAACCCTCTTGCCCACGTTGGGTGCAAGTGTTTGGTTTTGTGTGTGCAGGTACCGTTTGAAAGACAAGTTGTCATGGTTCTCCTACTAGTTCGATAACCTTGGTTCTCACTGAGGGAAAATACTTATCGCTACTATATTGCTTCACCCTTCCTCTTCGGGGAAAAACCCAACGCAACTCACAAGTAGCAGAAATAATTTCTGGCGCCGTTGCCGGGGAGACATCACCCGCTTCTCTGCTGCCGCTCACGACGGCTTTCCTGCTGCTGTCGGGAGCGCTCGGTCCGTGTCAGTGTGGCTGACATGGTGAGCTATATTCGTCATGGAGGTCAAGATCTGTGGGTGCCCTGGATTTTGAGTTCGTCTCTCTCTAGCTCTCGGTGAGCGTCTTCCAAGTCCGACGGTGCGACGTCTTTCGAGCCAAGATGAGAGGATTGTGGCCCTCGGCGGTGGTGGGAGGTGCTGCGTTCATCATTCAAGTGCTCAACCTTGATCTTGTCGTCCATTCAGTTCAAGCTGTCCCAGTCCTTGGCACCTGAGAGTTGCGGTCATCTACTTTGATAGTTGTGCTATATCTCTGTGTCGCTAGTAACTAGCTTAGCGATGTGTTCTAAGTTGTTCCTAGTCTCCTCTTGTATCTTTCGAGCATTTCATGTTGTTGCTGTCGTTTGTATTCCGTTCGTGTAATCCTGGCCGATTGATGGCTTTGTTAATTCAAAGCCAGGTTAGGTCCGAGCCTACTTCAGGCTCGGGCTGAGCCTTTTCTCTAAAAAAAGTAAAGCCTTTGGGATGATTTGGAAGATAGTAGAATTGATGTTGTGCAAAAACAGAAACTTTTACGCCCAGTGCATAATTTCTCTGATTTTACTGGACATCTTTTTTATCTGAATTTTTTACACAATATTGGTATACAAATTGCCCAGGTCGTGCTAATTTTTTCAGAATTTTCAGAGGTACATAAGTATGGTTTTAGTACATATCACTACAGATTGTTCTGTTTTAGACAGATTCTGTTTTTTGCTTGCATAGTTTTCTTGTTTGGATGATGCTATGGATTTTATCGGGGTATAAGCCATGGAGAAGTTGGAATACAGTACCTATTATGCAATAATAAAATATGAATCAATTTACAACGGTACCTAAAGTATTTGATATGTCTATTATACTAACGGATCTCACGAGGTTTTGTTGAGTTTTGTGTGCTGAAGTTTCCAAGTTTTGGGTGAGACAACGATGGATGAAGGAGTAAGGAGCGGCAATACCCCAAGCTTGGGGATGCCCAAGGCACCCCCAAGGTAATATTCAAGGAAGAGCCAATCGTCTAAACTTGGGGATGCCCCAGAAGGCATCCCCTCTTTCGTCCCCAATCTATCGGTATGTCACTTGGAGCTATATTTTTATTCATCACATGATATGAGTTTTGCTTGGAGCGTCGTATATTATAGTTTATTTTTATTTTTAGTTTGCCACAATCATCGTTTGCAGGAAACACTTTTCGAGAGAGACACACTTTCATCATAATTTGTTAGAATGCTCTATGTGCTTCACTTATATCTTTGAGATAGACAGTTGCTCTAATGCTTCACTTATATTTTGTTAGAGCACGGCGGCGATCGTATTTTATAGAAATAGTTGAACTCTCATGCTTCACTAAAATCTTTTTGAGAGTATAAGGTGAAAGCACAACTTCTCCCTAGGTGGTTTTGGTAATTAATAACAACATATATTTCATTGGACTAATGTTTTCCACTAAGTATATCTTAGGAAAAAGTTCAATGATCACTTGGCAAAGGATTGTGAGGAGACCCCAAGATGCAAGGAATAATATTGGCAAAGCTACAAGGATGAAGACTCTACATTTTAGTTTGTGAGAAATCACTTTGAGTCCATAGGAAAGCCAATACTATCAAAAGGGGGTGAGGTATTAATGGTGAATGAAATGCTCAAGTGATCAAGTGTTAGCCACCAAATACACTCACAAGCTCTCCCACAAATATTCTGTCATTAAGCCATCCACTCAAAATCGGTGTCACCAACTTTCATATTGGCCACACCGAGTTCCAAGCCAAGACAGAAACCCTAGCCACTTCCCATTCTCGGTACAACCAAGATTCACATCGGTACAACTGAGTTTCGGTGACCAACATTCTGTTGCCTCGATTTATAAAATCGGAATCTCCGAGTTTTGTAAATCGGTGCCACCGAGTTTGGAAACTGCCCTCAGCCACTCTTTTCGGTACCACCGAGAATGATATATCGGTCTCACCGAGATTCCTAAAGTTGCCACATTTTGGACAAATCGATACGACCGAGTTTCATATCTGTTTCACCGAGTTGCTCAATAATGTTGTAACGGTTGGATTTTTGGAGATGTCTATATATACCCCTCCACCACATCCCACTCGAAAGAGAAGCACTCAGAACTATTCCACACTTGCCCCATCCAATTTTCTGAGAGAGAACCACCTACCCTTGTGTTGAGGTCAAGATCATCCACTCCAACCATATGGATCTTAATTTCTAGCCTCCCCAAGTTGCTTTCCACCCAATCAATCCCTTCTACCAAGCCAAATCTGTGAGGGAGTGATTGAGTGTTGAGGAGACTATCATTTGAAACACAAGAGCAAGGAGTTCATCGTTACTATCGAGCCTATTACCTTTTGGAGGGTGGTGCCTCCTAGATTGGTTAGGTTGCTACCCATAGTGAGGCTAGTCTTTCGTGAACGGAAGCCGTTATGGAATAGTCAAGGTTGCTACTTCGTGGACCCCTTGTGGGTGGAGCCCTCCGTGGACTCTCGCGACCGTTACCCTCCGTGGGTTGAAGACTCCATAAACGTGGACGTACGATAGCACTACCTATCGGAACCACGGGAAAAATCTTCGTGTCTCCAAATTGCGTTTGATCTCCTCTCCCCCTCTATTTACATATGTTTGTCTTTACTTTCCGCTGCAATACTCGTAGACATGCATGTGTAGGGTGAACTTGACTTGTGCTAATTGCTAAAATCTGCCCACAAATTAATTTGGAAAAAGGCTAGGTTTTTTATTTGGTCAAGTTGTCTAATCACCCCCCTCTAGACCTACTTTCGATCCCTACAAGTGGTATCAAAGCTTTGGTCTCCATTGCATTGGTCTCACAACCTAGGAGAGTATGGCATCTAGTGAGGGAAACTATCACCGTAGAGGTCCATATTTTGATGGTACAAACTTTGCTAGTTGGAAACATAAAATGAAAATGCATATTCTTGGTCATAACCCCGCCGTATGGGCTGTTGTTCGTGTTGGCTTGCGAGGTGAATTCTTTGGTGATGGAAAGGAACCGGATCGTGAAGCGACCGCGGAAGAATTGAAGATGCTGCAATACAATGCTCAAGCATGTGACATTCTTTTCAACTGCCTATGCCCTGAAGAGTTCAACAAAATCAGCCGTCTTGAGAATGCAAAAGAGATTTGGGATACTTTGGTTGACATGCATGAAGGTACCGAGTCCGTCAGGGAATCTAAGCTGGATGTGCTTCAGAGTCAACTTGACAAGTTCAAGATGAAGGATGGTGAAGGAGTTGCGGAGATGTACTCTAGGCTTTCTCTCATCACAAATGATATTGCCGGCTTAGGAAGCGAAGAAATGACCGACAAATTCATCATCAAGAAAATTCTTAGAGCCTTGGATGGAAAGTATGACACCGTGTGCACGTTGATCCAAATGATGCCAAATTACAAAGATCTCAAGCCTACGGAAGTCATTGGTAGGATTGTTGCTCATGAGATGTCACTCAAAGACAAGGAAGAGCTTCACAACAAGTCTAGCGGTGCTTACAAAGCCACAAGTGACACTCCCGCTACTTCAAGTGACAACCTTGTTACCAATGAAGAGATAAGCCTCATGGTCAAGAAATTCAACAAGTTCTACAAGAGTAGAGGCAAAGAAAGAAGCTCCAACTTAAGATATGAAGAAAAACGTTCATCTAGCCGTGACCGAAATTGTTACAATTGTGGAAGGCCCGGACACTACTCAAATGAGTGCACGGCCCCCCACAAGAGAAGATAAGAATCACCTAGAAGACGAAGCTCAAAGGATGAATCACCTCGAAGGGAGAGAAGGAGTAGAGATGACCGTTATGAACGAAGACCCTCAAGGAGAAGTAGGGATTCAGAGAAGAAGGACAAGTACACCAAGAACTACTCAAGAAGAAGACATCAAGATCATGTTGGTGAATGGGTTTCCGGCTCCGACTCTGACGACCACTCCGAGAGAAGCTATCACTCCGACTCCGACTATAGTCAAGATGAAGGTGTTGCCGGACTTGCACTCGTTTCCTCCAACTCCTACGACATATTTGATTCACCAAATGCAGGGAGTGGAAGTTGCTTCATGGCCAAAGGCCCCAAGGTATCACACCCTGAATATCTTGACTTTGATAGTGATGAGGATGATTTACTAGGAGATGATGACTTGCTCTTTGATAAAACTAGTGATGTTAGTCAAAATGAACTTGATGATATCCATGCTAACCAAGATAAATCGAATGATGATGATAAGAAGGAGATTGAGCGTCTAACTAAAGAATTAAACACTGTTAAGTTAGCTCATGAATCTACTTTAGAAGATCATAGAGAGCTTGTAAGAGCTCATGAGAAGCTATGCTTCGAGAAGCTCAACTTAGAGCAAGAGCATGAATTTCTTAAAGCTATCAATGACGATCTTCGAAAGAAGAGTTCTTCTTATCTTGCCAAATGATTACTCTTGTCTACATTTATTCCAGAAGTTAAATCTAAGCAAGCTAGTAACAAAGGCAAGAAAGGTTCTTCATCTAGTAACAAAAAAGCTAATGCAAAATCAAATGATGTTGTTCCTAGTAACTCTATTGATTCCACTAATGATTCTCTTAGCCAAGTTACACTTGAGCAAGAAAACAATTTATTGAAAGGAATTATAGAAAAAGGTGTCTACAAAAGTCTTGCCGGATGTAAGCAATTCGAGGAGATTGTGCGCAAGCATGGAGGATACCGGAAGAACCATGGCATTGGCTACTTCAACGCAAATGGAGTCGAATGGGAAGAAGGTCAATACCCCAATCCAAAGTTTGTTCCCCAAAAGGAGAAGTATGATCCTACTCCTCCCAAGGGAATGAGCTCTCAAGATGACCTTCCTCCACAAGACCACAAGGGCAAGGGAAAGCTTCATAATGACATTGACACATTTGAAGATGAATCCCTAGCCATGGTGAAGTGGGTTCCCAAGGCTACTCCAAGCTCTACTTCAACTAGTGATACTTCAACCGCAAGGATCCCCATCAACTTGATGCGGGTCCCGAAGAAGAAGAACTAGAGAAGTTCTTGAGGGGTGACTCCGCCAATGAAATTCACTTACACTCATTATTGGCAAGGACTATTTGCAAACAACTCCAACCTTATGCAATAGTTCAAGGAGTCATTCCCTCAAAGGTAAGCAAGGGACAAGGTAATCAAAGAATTCATGGACATCATCACATATGCTTTGCACTCCATGTCCATGGATATACTTGTATATGTCTCTTGTGCTTGGGACTAACCCATGTAGGTGAGGTGAGCAAGAAACAACAAGGATTGCTCCCAACTAAAGATGATCTTCATCAACTTTGAGCATCCACCACTACATCACCCACATGAAGTCTTCTACGACAAAACCAAAGGTTAGTTTATCCCTCTTATGGGGGGATGTCACATCAAGGGGGAGTTTTACTCTAAGACTTGAGTTAAAGCATCTCTTAAGAATGTGACAACATTAAATGCTTTATGTAAATGTGGTAACCCCACTTGTGCTTACACGATGAGTATGACCTATGATCAAGTACTCTTGCTTGGCTCCTAAGTCAATATACTCATATATAGATGACTACGTCATCGCCAAAGTGCTTGGTAGATACTAGAGTGGTTTTGCATGTTTGCCATGATTTCCCTGGACATCTTATTGTGTGAGCATGCAGGTTTGCATATCTTTTATCATTCGAGGACATCCAATTGTTGCTATTTGGGCTTTGATTTTTCTTTTGCCAATTGGATGGACAAGAGTGCCTAGGACCCCTCTCTAGCTATCTATGCTTTCTCGTCTCATATTCTATTCTTGCTGTACCACAAAACTTGAACAAGTACTTCTCGATCTCTCTGTGTGAGGAGCACTCGGAGTTCCGTATCGACAAGGACTGACCACGAAAACCTCCCAAGTGCATCTCGGTGGAACCAACACAAAAATCTCGGTCTCACCGATGCCTAGGGTTGATCTGGTTTTTCAATCTCGGTAACACCGATTCCATCTTCTCGACTTCACCGAGTTTCCCTGTCAGCTTACGGTTGAGGAACTCGATGGCACCGATAATTATGAACCGGTGTCACCGACATCGATGGGTACTTAATCTGGCGGACCCGACTTTTGAAATTACTTCTTCAAACGTCCGGTTCCTCCAAACCCTAGCTGCCGTTCGTGGACCTCTGGTCGTCGCCTTTGTCTTCCCGAGCGCCTCCGCCGTTGGAATTCGCCGCCGTCGACGGAATCTTCACCACCATCGTCGTCGTAGCGGACTCGTCACCAAGTTAGGGTACGAATCCGACCCCCTGTGCGCTCCCCTTTCCAACTCATGCGCATTAGGATCATTCCATCGATAAGCCACAGTTTGAGATCATTCTATCCTCAAAAGTTTTCCATTAGAATAGGGGACAATGAATTTTTAGGTTTTGCCATCCGCAATCCGAATCTCGGTGACACCGAAGCGCAAAAATTGGTTGTACCGGTTCAGTTTTTAGGTCTACTGAGGACAGTCTCGGTGAAACAGTGCACCCATTTTCGATGAAGCTGAAGTGGTTGCCAAGTTTCTGTAAAGCAGACTGTGAGTCTCGGTGGATCCGAAAATTGTGACTCGGTGGTACCGAAATTCCCTTTGCAGAAAGCAAACCTTAAGAATTCTAAGTTCAAATTTGAGAAAACCTCTGCATTTTGTGATGACTCAACCTATCTACTCTTCTATGCTCTATTCACAGGGTCAGCATGTCAGGCTCAGATGACAGTCAGAACAATTTCAGAGAGGAGAATGTGGATATGAGCTTAGGCACTAGTCCTGAGGGCAGCTATGATGATGTGCCCAGCTCACCTGATTTTCCCAAGGCTGCTACCAGGACAAGGAGGAAGTTAAAATCAGATGAGGAGGATGAAGACTTTGTGCCATAAGAGCCACCCAAGAAGGATAAAGTTGCCAAGAGCACAACTACAGAAGCCACATCTTCCAAGAGGCCAACTAAGAAGGTGTATGCTAGTGCTAAGGACATGAGGGCACCTGACTATGTCAAGCAAAGCATGACTCTTCACATTGGGTCACCTCCAAGGAAGAATTCTATGCCTAAGAAGGCAAGTGAGAAGAAGAGGTCCAGGAAGAGGATTGTCCATGTTGTTGGAAGACCCATCTCTATGTATGAGGATCCAGAAGCTACTGCTGAAGAAGAGGAAGAGGAACCAGCTGCCAAAGCTCCTCCATCTAAGAGGAAGAAATTGTTGACCGATGCTATGCCCAAGGATACATCATCCAAAGGCACCAAGACTGCCCCCAAGAAGGCTGCTGCTGCTTCCAAATCCAAGAAGTCTACCAGAGACATTCCTAGTGCTTCCAAGAACAAGCAATCAACCATGCCAGAAGAAGATTTGCCAGTTTTGAGGAAACTCAGGCCACACATGCCATTGCATAATGATGACCATCCAATTGCTGAGGACATGAAATTGAGGAAAGACTCAGGTCTGAGATTGTGGAGGTCAAAGGACCCCTATGCCTCCAGGAGAAGGACTGCTGTAGATGTCAGATTTCATACCAAGGAACAACAAGACTTCTATGAGACTGTCCTGTTGGACAAGAGCCCAGTCGTCAGTGACATGAGATATGTTGACTGGGACTTCATAAAGAAGAATGAAGATTTCTTTCCCCATGTGCAAGAGAACTTCAGATGCATTGACATTGAGAACTTTGTTGGTAGAGAGTTCACTCCCTGGAATGATGAGATGATCACACAATTCTATTGCATCGCTCATTTTTATGGCGATGGCAGGATTGTCTGGATGACAGAAGGTGTCAAGTATGAATCCACTGTTGAAGAGTGGGCTACCATCTTAGGAGCCCCACAAGTAGAAGATGGTGATTTGGATGTGTATTCTGAGTCCAAAGCAAATACAACTCCATGGCTAATATGTACAAGGAGATCCCTGAGGACTATGTGCATTCACATAAGCTTGACTCAGTGTACTTTCTGCAGGCAGGTTTGCAAACCACCAACACCATCATGAGACGCACATTGATGCCCAAGTCAGGAGATGAGAAGATGATTTGAGGCTACTCCATCAACATGCTGCACCACATTGACCTTCACACCAGATTCAGAGTCATGGATCTTATTGTTGAGACTGTGAAGAGGATAGCTGCAGATCAGAAGAGATCTTGTGGTTATGCACCATACATTCAGATGCTGATCAACTCCAAGATTGAGAAGAATGTGTATGCCCTTGATCGACCTCATATGCCACTCCAGCCAAAATTTGAGGATAATGTGGTGGTGATGAATCCAGATCATCCCACTGCAACTGTAGGAAGAGAAGCAACTGAGTCAGCTAGAGCTGCTAGTGCTCTAGTGCCAAAGTCCAGGGCTGAGCAGATGGATATGCTTTTTAGCACTATTAAGAGTATGTAGAAGGATATCAAGGACATTCTTGAAAATCAGCATAGTCTTGTGAGGATAGTGGAGAACAGAGTCAAAACGCTAAACGACAAGGTAGATGGGCTGACTAAGACAATCAATGAGCTCAAGAAGGAAGTAGATGATGCTCCTATCTATCACTCTAAAGATTCAGATGAGGATGGCACTTCACCTCTCAGGCCATGCACTCAGTTTAGGACCCAAGCCAGGACTCCTACAGTGACTGCTCCAGAGTTGAGGCCGTCTTCTTCAGCACCTGCTACAGCTCCATCAGCACCAGTAGAAACTCCACCACCTCAGAGGACTTCAGCTGAAGCTTTTGCAGATGCTCTTCTCTCGACTGCATCGACAGCTACAGGCGCAGCGTCATCGTCTCATGGAGGAGATCCAGCCCAGAGCGATGTTTAGCTCTATAGCTTTGAACTTTTTGGTAACTTGTTGCTAAAGGGGGAGAAGTTGTAGATCATAGGGCTTCGAGAGAGAGAGAGAGAGTGTTGCATTTTGATCCCTCTCTGCTATTTTCAAAAACATTTGGTTTATCGTTTGTGTTGCAAACTTTTGTTGGTATTTGATCATATACTCTTATGTGATGCTTCTATCACCTATCTTTGAGATTTCTATGTGATGATCATTTACTATTGTTTGGTGTGTTGTGCTTGTTATTCACTCATATTATTTCTAGCGCACCACCAAGTTGTATGTGACATGGAAGAGTGACCCATCATCTTAATCGATTGTGCATTTGCATTCAAACGCAAATTTAAAATAATGCACAACTTTAGGGGGAGCTCTTGCTTATCACATACCTCTTAAAGCGACGATGCTATTCATATCTTATATCTCTCATTGAAGCTTTGATCTATATGTTGTCATCAATTACCAAAAAGGGGGAGATTGAAAGCACAACTTCTCCCTAGGTGGTTTTGGTAATTAATAACAACATATATTTCATTGGACTAATGTTTTCCACTAAGTATATGTCAGGAAAAAGTTCAATGATAGCTTGGCAAAGGATTGTGAGGAGACCCCAAGATGTAAGGAGTAATATTGGCAAAGCTACAAGGATGAAGAATCTACATTTTACTTTGTGAGAAATTACTTTGAGTCCATAGGAAAGCCAATACTATCAAAAGGGGGTGAGGTATTAATGGTGAATGAAATGCTCAAGTGATCAAGTGTTAGCCACCAAATACACTCACAAGCTCTCCCACAAATATTCTGTCATTAAGCCATCCACTCAAAATCGGTGTCACCAACTTTCATATCGGCCACACCGAGTTTCAAGCCAAGACAGAAACCCTAGCCACTTCCCATTCTCGGTACAACCAAGATTCACATCGGTGCAACCGAGTTTCGGTGACCAACATTCTGATGCCTCGATTTATAAAATTGGAATCTCCGAGTTTTGTAAATCGGTGCCACCGAGTTTGGAAACTGCCCTCGGCCACTCTTTTCGGTTCCACCGAGAATGATATATCGGTCTCACCGAGATTCCTAAAGTTGCCACATTTTGAACAAATCGGTACGACCGAGTTTCATATCGGTTTCACCGAGTTTCTCAATAATGTTGTAACGGTTGGATTTTTGGAGATGCCTATATATACCCCTCCACCACATCCCACTCGAAAGAGAAGCACTCAGAACTATTCCACACTTGCCCCATCCAGTTTTCTGAGAGAGAACCACCTACCCTTGTGTTGAGGTCAAGATCATCCACTCCAACCATATGGATCTTGATTTCTAGCCTCCCCAAGTTGCTTTCCACCCAATCAATCCCTTCTACCAAGCCAAATCTGTGAGGGAGTGATTGAGTGTTGAGGAGACTATCATTTGAAACACAAGAGCAAGGAGTTCATCATTACTATCGAGCCTATTACCTTTTGGAGGGTGGTGCCTCCTAGATTGGTTAGGTGTCGCTTGGGAGCCTCCTATTTCGTGTTGTGGAGTTGAACCAAGAAGTTTGTAAGGGCAAGGAGATCGCCTACTTCATGAAGATCTACCCATAGTGAGGCTAGTCCTTCGTGGACGGAAGCCGTTATGGAATAGTCAAGGTTGCTACTTCGTGGACCCCTCATGGGTGGAGCCCTCCGTGGACTCTTGCGACCGTTACCCTCCTTGGGTTGAAGACTCCATAAACGTGGACATACGATAGCACCACCTATCGGAACCACGGGAAAAATCCTCATGTCTCCAAATTGCGTTTGATCTCCTCTCCCCCTCTATTTACATATGTTTGTCTTTACTTTCCGCTGCAATACTCGTAGACATGCATGTGTAGGGTGAACTTGACTTGTGCTAATTGCTAAAATCTGCCCACAAATTAATTTGGAAAAAGGCTAGGTTTTTTATTTGGTCAAGTAGTCTAATCACCCCCCCTCTAGACCTACTTTCGATCCCTACATAAGGCAATAGGAATGGTAATTTGCACGTGTTATAAGACTAGTCCAAAAACGATATGTATTCAAGGGGGATATAATAAAAACTTTCATGTAAGTCACTAAAGATGAAACATGTGTTGATTATACTGATGTAGTGATATGTCTCAAACGTATCTACTTTTCCAAACACTTTTGCTCTTGTTTTGGACTCTAATTTGCATGATTTGAATGAAAACTAACCCGAACTGTCGCTGTTTTCAGTAGAACTATCATGGTGTTGTTTTTGGGCAGAAATAAAAGTTCTCGGATTGAGTTGAAAATTTACGCAAAATTATTTTGAAATATATAAGAAATACTGGCAAAGCAACTAACAACAGAAGACTCACTAGGTGGCCACAAGCCATGGGGATGCGCCCAACCCCCAGAGCGTGCCATGGTGGCTTGTAGACCATCTGGCAGGCCTCCGACGCCCATCCTCAGATATAAGGTGTCTTCTGCCCTAGAAAAAAATTAGAAAGAAAGAATTGTCTTGTTTTACAACACGGAGCCGCCACCACCTCCTGTTCTTCCTCGGGATGGCTGATCTCGAGTCCGTTTGTTGCTTCGGAGAGGGGAATTCGTCGCCATCGACATCACCAACCCTTCTCCATCAACAATTCCATGATGCTCACCACCGAGAGTGAGTAATTCCTTGGTAGGCTTGCTAGATGGTGATAGGATTGGATGAGATTTGTCATGTAATCGAGTAAATTTTTTAGAGATTCATCCCTAGTATCCACTATGTTCCGAGATTGATGTTGCTATGACTTTGCTATGCTTAATGCTTGTCACTAGGGCCCGAGTGTCATGATTTCGGATCTGAACCTATTATGTTTCTATGAATATGCGAGTGTTTTGGATACTATCTTGCAAGATGTATGCACCTATTATGTGCTATGATCCGAAGACCCCAAAGTGACAGAAATTGGGATCATCTCCGATGATGGCCGTAGTTTGAGGAGTTCATGTATTCACCAGGTGTAATGCTTTGTTTCGGTTCTCTATTAAAAGGAGGCCTTAATATCCCTTAGTTTCCATTTGGACCCCGCTGCCACTGGAGGGTAGGACAAAAGATGTCATGCAAGTTCTTATTATAAGCACATATGACTATATACAGAATACATGCCTATATTACATTGATGAATTGGAGCTAGTTCTATATCGCTCTAGGTTGTGACTGTTACATGATTGACGGTGTCCTGGACTAGGGAGTCCCAGCCGAGCTGGTCTAGTCCATGGGTCGGACTGGGGGCCCATCAAGAAGGAAGGACTTCAGGGACCCTAGGATAGGGAGTGAGCACATCGGACTCTACCAAAGACTTGGTGTGTACTCCAAGAAGGGTGATCCGTTCGACATGTAATCCGTAGATGGTAACCGACATTCATGTAACCCTAGATACCCCGATGCCTATATAAGTCGAAGGGTTTAGCCCATAGAGGATACCCATACACATCGTCATCACCCCTAGAGTTTAGACCACAAACATACGATCTCCAGGTAGATCAACTTTGTACTCGTTACACCAATAATACAACAAGAGTAGGACGTAGGGTTTTACCTCCAAAGAGAGGGCCTGGACCTGGGTAAATACTGCGTGTTCCTTGTGTCCTGTTACCCATTGATCCGATCTCACAGCTCGACCCCCCCTACCCGAGGTCTGCCGGTTTTGACACCGACATTGGTGCTTTCATTGGGAGCTCGTTGTGTGATCACCTTGGAGCGATGGCTTCTCCGATCGGTGATCTAAATCCCTTCGAAGCTTTTGTTGTCTCAACAACCCTCTCTAATGAGTCATTCGAAGAAGCGGCGGACCCCACTCCCCCATAGAGGTGGCAGGATGTGATATCTCCCCTTCGAGGGATGGACGCCGACTAATCGGATAGGGAGAACGGGTGTTTAGGACTTTGAGCCAATCCCGTATGTCTTTCCCTCCGTTCAACATTCCCACAAGAAACATGGGGGTGCATTAGAGCCCCCCCCCCCCGATCGATTGAAAATTTTGATCCCACCCACCCCCACACCGAGTACTGACCAAGAAAATCGGAACCTACCGATGTCTGGGACCTGATTTGCATAAAACAACAAGTTGGGGAGACCGTACGACAATTCTGGTCAAGACTTCTGTCCGTTAAGAACAAAATAGCCAACTGCCAGGATTTCAAACTACTGACTGCCTTTTGCCAGAACTGTGGCGACGCGGGGGTATTAAACGCCCTCGCCCGGCGCTGAGTCTAGAAATTTGTCGAGCTCTCTACTTGGTATCAAAATTATGCACTATAGAGGACGCCTGGTTGGCCGAACAATCTATCAGATCAGATGAAGCTACAGACTACCACTCAGCCCCGTAGCAAGAGTTTCTAGGCGCGCTGCCTTTACCGCACCGTCGCCAAAGAAGAAGAAAACGGGGCCATGGACCACCCTTGTAGGCTGCTGGACACGCCATGTCATATACATTCAACTCCGCTCAACCCCAACCCAAACCACAGCCTTCAAGCTTGTTGGGTCTTGAAGCAGGTAGTAATGTATGGTGAACCCCTCCTCATCGGCGATCGTGTTATTAGCCACCTTACAAATAGCTCGGACGAAGCCAAGGTCATGATGATCTATCAAACATACAACTTGGGCAACCAACGAAAATGGGCGCTATGGGAGTTCGGCCCTGCAATGGTACAAACACCCTCGGCCGCGTGGTTAGAAACGTCGATCACATTTGAACAAAATGATCAGCCGAAGGTCGACCTAAGCCGAAGCCCAGCCGCCCTAGTCCTTGAACCAATAGTAGATTGTGTCGGCTACATAAAGTACTGATGGATGGTGGCAGCAGCCTAAACCTACGAAGGCACGCTCGAAAAAATGTTGTTGGATACAACTTGCATCCGAGAAAGCTCCACCACGTTTCGAGGAATTATCCCCGGCAAAGAAGCGCGATGCAGGGGACAAATCACCCTCGATGTGGTTTTCGGCACTGCTAAGAACTACCGTTCCGAGGATTTGACCTTCCATGTTGTACCGTTCCGAAGTGTCTATCACGCCCTCCTCGGAAGGGACACATTTGCAAAATTTCGCGCCAAACCTCATTATGGCTATATGAAGCTCAAGATGCCAGGTCCTCACGGTATAATCACCGTTGCTAGTAATCCGGACATGGCACTTAGGGCCGAAAACAAAGTGGCCTCCCTCGCTCTAGAGTCGTTGGCCGAGGCCTTTGCAACCGAAGAGCTAACAACACTTCGGGCTTCAGTCGACAGGGACGACATCATCCTGGACAAGCGATGGAAGTCAACCTCGTTCAAACCAGCAAACAAAATCATAAAATTCCAAGTACACCCGAAAGATCCCAATAAAACATCATCCATTGGTGCACAACTTGATCCAGAGATTGATGAAGCCCTCCGGAATTTCCTTCGGGAAAACTGGGACATATTCGCCTGGCACCCTTCGAACATGCCAAGAATCCCAACTAACTTGACCGAGGACAGCTTGAATCTTATCAAAAGGATTTAAACCGGTCAAGCAAGCACTACGGCGATCCTCCGAACCTAAGCGACATGCCATGGGCGAAGAACTGGCCAAACTATTGGAGGCCGGATTCATCTGAGATATCAAACATCCTGAATGGCTGGCTAATCTGGTAATGGTACCAAAGAAGGATAAATCTTGGCGACTCTGCATTGATTTTAAAGACGTCAACAAAGCCTGTCCCAAGGACCCTTCCCCGCTACCATGCATAGACCAGATCATCGACGCCATAGCAGGACACGATTCCCCTTGTGTTTCCTGGACGCATACTCGGGGTATCATCAGATCAAGATGAAAGAATTGTATCAGGAAGCAACTGCATTCATCACGCCCTACGGGCCGTTCTGTTTCAACACAATGCGGTTTGGACTAAAAAATGTCGGTGCTACATATCATCGTATGATCCAAACATGCCTGAAGGATCACATCGGCAAAATAGCCGAAGATTACGTATACGACGTGGTTGTCAAAACCAAGGTCGTCCGACAGTTGGTAAAGGATCTCGGTGATATCTTCACCAGCCTCCGGGTCTATCACATTAAGCTCAACCCGGAGAAGTGCGTCTTCAGGGTGCCATCAGGAAAACTGCTCGGGTTCATTGTTTCCCAAAGAGGAATCGAGGCCAACCCAGCAAAAACCAAGCTCTGGCCGCGTTGGCAATACCCACCAAACTCAAGCATGTCCAAAAGCTGGCGGGCTGCATGGCTGCGCTCAACCGATTTATATCTCAGCTGAGGGAGAAGGCCCATTATATAAACTCCTGAAGCAGACCAAATTTTTTAAATGGACTAGCGAGGTAGAAGACGCTCTGGAGGACATCAACAAGCTCCTCGCCACCAACCCAATCCTCACAGCCCCTGGTCTGGGCGAGGCAATGTTGCTATACATATCGGTAACAAATCAGGTCATGAGAGCAGTCCTAGTGGTCGAGCATGACGCCGAAGGCCACAAGTTTCAGGTGCAAAAACCGGTGTATTACGTCTCGGAGGTATTTTGACCCCGTGTAAAACTAGGTACCCTCACTACCAGAAAATCGCCTATGCAGTCTTTATGGCATCTCAGAAGCTGCGGCACTACTTTCAAGAGTGTTCCATTACCGTGGCATCCGAGGTCCCTTTAGGGCACATAATCAACAACAGAGACGCCAATGGGCGCATCGCCAAGTGAGCAATAGAGCTCCTCCCTTTCGAAATCATTTTTCGCCCACGCCGAGCTATTAAATCTCAGGTATTGGCAGATTTCATGGCCGAATGGACAGAAGCCGACCCCCTTGAGAGTACAGTACATATTCCCATTGGACGATGTACTTTGATGGCTCTAAGATCCTGGCCAGGTTAGGATCCAGGGTCATTCTAACCTCATCCACCGGTGATAACATACGATATGTATTACAAATCATGATACCGACTCAAATAATGCAGCCGAATATGAGGCTTTGCTACACTAGCTATGGATGGCTGCATAATGGGTGTCCAGCGTTTGGAGGTCTGAGGTGACTCCAACCTCGCCATTTCACAAGTAAACAACGAGTTCGACTCAAAGGACCCAAAGATGACCGCATACCAGAATGCCGTCTTAGCAATATCGGCCCGCTTCGAGGGGTTGGAATTTCATCATATCCCACGGGATAGCAATCAAGCTGCCGACACCCTTGCAAGAATGGGCGCCAAGCGTGACCCGATCCCAGAAAGCACGTCTCTTCAACGACTCTTCAAGTTGTCCTAGGTCTGGCAAGACGGAAACATCGGTGCAGGCACCCAAGACTCTGGAAAGGTGAACTCCCTGGCAGCCGATGATGACAATGGAATAATAGGAGGCTCATCTCTTGAAGAAACAACTTCGACTCATGAAATCATGGCAGCACTCGCGTCATGGTCTGAGGCTTTTCTCAAATATTTGCTACATAACGAGTTACCCGATGACCAGGTCGAGGCACGAAGGATAATTTGTCGATCCATGGCATATCGTGTTCACGAGGATGAGCTGTATAAAATAAGCATCACAGGCATTCCCCAGAGGTGCATAGCCAAAGAAGATGGATGTAAACTTCTTGCCGAAATCCACTTCGGCATGGCCGGTCATCATGCCGTAGATCGGTCTATAGTCAGTAAGGCGTTCCGAGCTGGATTTTATTGGCCTACCGCCAAGGAGGACACAAAACCTTTGGTCAAACGCTGCCAGGGCTGTTAGGTTTTTGCAAACCAAAGCCATATGCTGGCCACAGCCCTTCGGACGATACCAATCACCTGGTCTTTTGCGGTCCGGGAGCTCGAACAAAAAGAAATACTTGCTTGTCACGGTACACAAGTTTACAAAGTGGATTGAGGCTAAACCAGTCCCAACTACTAAGGCTGTTCAGGTCATTGAATTCATTTCCGGCGTGGTGCACCGATATGGCGTCCCCCACAGTATAATTACAGACAACGACTCAAATTTCACTACTAAGGAAGTACAAGCATGGTGCGAGAAGTTGGGCATCAAGCTCAACCATGCCTCCGTATATCACCCTCAGACCAACGGACAGGTTAAACGCGCAAACAGTCTTGTCTTAAGCGGCATCAAGCCGCGCTTGATCCGTTCCTTGAAGGAGTCTGACTTTAAATCGGTAGAGGAGCTCGACTCCGTACCGTGGGGGTTGTGTACTATACCTAACCGGACTACAAGTTACACACCCTTTTTCATGGTGCATGGAGCCAAGGCCATCCTACCTTGTGACATCATTCATGACACACCAAGAGTGCGCATGTATGAGGAAAAGGAAGCCGAGTTGGATCGATAGGACGACCTTGACGCACTGGAGGAGGAGCGGAACGTGGCTCAGGCGCGTTCCACCTTTAACAACAATAGGCACGGTGTTACCAGAGTAGGGAAGTACGGACGGAGGCATTTAACAAAGGTGACTTGGTCATGCGGTTTCACCCAAAAAACCAGAAGCATAAACTTCATCCGTGATGGGACAGACCGTTCATAATTGACTAAGTGCTCACCGGAGGGGCGTATGGTATCCGAGACCCTACAGAGAACAAACTGGAGCCGAGCCCATGGAATGCTGCCCTGCTTTGGTGTTTTTATAGTTAAACACAACTACCCTTATTCAACCCCCCCAAATTTATGCTTAGTGATAACCCACAAGTGTAGGGAATCGTTTGTAGCCTTTTTAGATAAGTAAGAGTGTCGCACCCAACGAGGAGCTAAAGGTAGAATTAATATTCTCTCAAGTTCTATCGACCACTGATACAACTCTACCACGCCAACACTTACTTTACCTAGAACAAGTATGAAACTATTTTGCGAGAATAAAACTAGAAGTACTTAAAAGGTGTAGAGATAGTTTTGCAAGGTAATAAAGAACGTGGAAATAAAAGTTAGCTGTTGTTTTAATAAAAGAACAATAAAGTAAATATAGAGGGTGTGGAAAAGTGGTGATAGGATTTGCGAGATTGTCCTAGGCAATTGATAACAAGATCGGTAATCATTATTGCGGTTTTATATGAGGGAGAGGCATATGCTAACATACTTTCCGTACTTGGATCATATGCACTTATGATTGGACCTCTCGCAAGCATCCACAACTACTAGAAATCATTAAGGTAAAGCCAACCATAGCATTAAACATCAAGTCCTCTTTACTCCCATACGCAACAATCCCCTTACTCGGGTGTAAGCTTCTGTCACTCTAGCCACCCACTATAAGCGAATCATGAACGTATTGCAACACCCTCCAGCGGGTATACTTCACGTGTGCGCCTCACGGAAGGCACCTTAGAACATCACCAAAATAAACCACGCAACTCAAACCAATCAAGATCATCAATCAACCCATAGGACAAAAAGGAACTACTCAAACATCATAGGATAGCCACACATCATTGGATAATAATATATATCATTAAGCACCATATTCAAGTAGGGGGTACAGCGGGATGCGGGAGAGTGGACCGCTGTAGATAGATGAGGAAAGGTGATGGTGGTGGTGATGAGGCGGCGAAGTTGTTGGTGTAGATCGCTGTCACGATGGTTGCCCCGGCGGCGCTCCGGCGCCACCGGGAGAGAGGGGGAGAGAGCCCCCCTCCTTCTTATTCTTCCTTGGCCTCCTCCCTAGGTGGGAGGACGGTTTCCCCTCTGGCCCATGGCCGCCATGGCTCCCGGAGGGCAGCAACCCCTCCGAGATTGGACCTCTCTCTCTCTCTCTGTTTCTCTCCTGTTTTTGCGACTGTTTTTTGACCCCTTCACCGTTTCTTAAATATCCGGAGATCCGTAACTCCGATCGGGCTTAAATTTTGAGGGGATTTTATCGCAAAAATATCTTTCTTGCGGCGAAAGTAGGGCCCCAACCGACTTAAGGGGGAGAAACAAGCCATTAGGGCACGACCACCCCCCTGGCCGCGCCCTGTTGGCTTGTGCCTCCCTCGGGCACCGTGTTGTGTTGATTCCGACTCTCAAAAAATCACAAATTTCCAAAAAAAATGTCCGTATTTTTATTGCGTTTGGACTTCGTTTGATATGGAATTTCTCCGAAACAAAACACACACAAAAAACAGGAACTGGCACTGGGCACTGGGTTAATAGGTTAGTGCTTAAAAAATAATATAAAGCAACAAATAAATGCATAAAAAGTATCATAGAATGATAATATTATAGCATGGAACAATAAAAACTTATAGATACGTTGGAGACATATCAGCATCCCCAAGCTTAATTCTTGCTCGTCCTCGAGTAGGCAAATGATAAAAACAGATTTTTTGATGTGACATGCTACCCAACATGTAATCTTTTGCATGTATGCTCATAGAGAAACGATGAATTAACAAACATCAACATAGTAATATTTATAAGCATAAGCAACACAATCACCAATCTTTCGAAATATATGATCCTCAAAGAATGTTTACCCCCCATTCATTTTATCGTATTAGTAAGGCATGGCTCCGTCTTCACCACATTAATACAAATGTTAAGCACCACGGTGTCCAAGTCAGGTAATTGGATCGTACTTTTTCAATGCACATCAACTTTTTATTTTTCACACAATACATGAGCGTGAACCATGGACATAGCATAAGGGTGGAATAGAATATGATGGTAGGTATCAAAAGGGGTGAAAAGTGGAGAAGAAAATCTCGCATCAACTAGGCGGATCAATGGGCTATGGAGATGCCCATCAATCGATATCGATGCGAGGAGTAGGGATTTCATGCAACAGATGCACTAAGAGCTATAAGTATGAAAGATCAAATGAAACCTAGTGGGTGTGCATCCAACTTGCTTGCTCATTAAGACCTCGGGCATTTGAGGATGCCCGTCATCGGAATATACAAGCCAAGTTCTATAATAAAAGATTCCCACTAGCATATGAAAATGACAACTCAGGAGACTCTCTATATGAGGAACATGGTGCCACTTTGAGGCATAAGTATGGTAAAGGACAGTAGCAAAGTCCCTTCTCTCTTTTTCTCTCATTTATTTATTTGTTGGTTTTTTCATGGTGGGCTCCTTTTTTCGCATTCCCCATTTCTCTTTTTTTGGTGGGCTCATTTGGCCTCCCCCATTTTTTTCATTTTTCGTCCGAAGTCTCATCCCGGCTTGTGAGGGAATCATAGTCTCCATCATCCTTTCCTCACTGGGACAATGCTCTAATAATGGTGATCATCCCACTTTTATTTACTTACAACTCAACATGAAAAATTGTATGACTCTATATGAATGCCTCTGGCGGTGTACCAGGATGTGCAATGATCTAGCGTAGCAAAGATATCAAAAAATGGACAATCCATGGAAATATCATGCTAGCTATCTTACGATCATGCAAAACAATATGATAATGAAGGTACAAGTCATATGATGTGACGGTGGAAGTTGCATGGCAATATATCTCGAAATGGCTATGGAAATGCCATAATTGGTAGGTATGGTGGCTGTTTTGAGGAAGATATAATGAGGCTTATGTGCAACAGAGCGTATCATGTCACGGGGTTTGGATGCACCGGCTAAGGTTGCACCGATCCTCGAGGTGAGAATGGGCAATGCACGATACCGAAGAGGCTAGCAAATATAAGCTGGTGAGATTGCGTATGTCCACGGATTCATATTAGTCATAAATAACTCATATACTTATTGCAAAGTTTTATTAGTTTTATCGCTACTCAAAGTACTACTCGCATGCCCCGAGGGAGGAGGTTGGGAGGAGTTAACCATCGCGCGCCTCCGACCCGGAACAACACTAGGATTTCAACGAGGAATAGAAATGCTCACACATCCCCACCATGCCTTTACCAATATTTAGACAAACGGGAAATTAACACCTCTTAATACCGATACTCCTACGAACTTGACAACCATGCACTCACACCCTTCCACATTACCACATCAATATCATTAACTCACAATTTCTCTTTAATGTGCTACATGAAGGTTTTGATTATCACTCCTTGAATACCTATTATTTTTGGACTAGTCTTATAACCCATGCAAATTACCGTCACTGTTTATTAACTCTCAAACAAATATAAGTGAAGAACGAGAGTTTAATTCTTTCTACAAAAGACCACACTCTAATAAATATAATTGAAGCAAAATAGCATTCTACAAATAACGGTTTTCTATATGTAGAGAAACAGGCATCCAACTTCAAATGATATAAGTGACGCACATGAAGCATTCTATAAAGCCATACTCAAAAGATATAAGTGAAGTGCAAAGAGCATTCTATAAATCAGCCATGGACCTTAACATACCAGCATGGTGAATTTATAAAAGGAAAATAAAAGGCACACGACGCTCCAAGAATTTACGCATATCATGTGAACAAAACAAAAACCGAGACATACCGATAATTGTTGAAGAAGAAAGATGGGATGCCTTTCGGGGCATCCCCAAGCTTAGACGCTTGAGTCTCCTTGAATATTTACTTGGGGTGCCTTGGGCATCCCCAAGCTTGAACTCTTGCCTCTCCTTATTCTTCTCATATTGATACCTCCTCGATCTTCGAACACTTCATCCACACAATACTTAATGAAACTTGTATTAGAAAGGTTAGTACACATAACACCAAATCCCATAATGTCTTGCCATCACATTATTGTGTAATTATAATCCAACATTACCTACTATATGATATCACAATTCTATGGCTCCCAAGTCAATGAGGCTCAACAAGAACTCAAACATAAGCAGTCAAAGCAACTATAACAGCAATCTGTGAAAAACAGGACAGTCTGTAAAGATGCAGATGACACCTATACTTACCTAACTCAAAACATTCTAAAAAATTAGGACGTCATAATAAATTTTCATAAAATTACTGTGTAAAAATTTCATAATTTTTGCATGCTCCAGTAAAATATGAAAATTCAAACACTACAGCAAAAGTTTCTGTTTTTACACAACACATATCAAACAAGCAATTTAAACATCCTAAAGGTAACTCTTGGCACATTATTTTTATAATACAATGGATTTGTATAAGGGGATAATTATTTCTGTTGAAAAGTTTCTGTAATCAAGATTCATAAATTTTCCATGGGCATGAACAAAAGTTCAGGGACGTCCCCCACTTCAACGATTCTCGTCTTTCTCACTTTCACTTTTCTTTTTGAAAAAGTTTTAGGTTCCCCACTTTATTTTTTTGTTTTTAATTATTTTAAAAGAACACAACAGAAATAAAAGACTCTCTAAAACTTCCAGGTTGTCTCCCTGGCAGCGCTTTATTCAAGGCCATTAAGCTAGGCATATAGTGCTCAAGTAATTGATCCACCTGGATCCCAAGGTATATCAAAGCCAGTTTTAATTAACAATGATTTGTAATTTAGTAGTGAGCACAAAGCAACATATATCATGTAAAAACGAAGTCTAATTCTCTTCCTATGTATTGGCATGTCATAAAATAACAATTCATGCACATCAAGTAAAGGCCAATAAATAGCATAAGTAGTTTCTTGCGATTTTATCGTATTGGAAACATAGAGAGGTGAAGATTTGGTTCCCCTCTCATAATAATTCCAAGTAGGAGTAGCAAGCACATGAATATGATATTCATCGAAATCATCATGTGTAATATTAAAACGCAACTGACGTGGCTTGGACTGCGTCGGTATTTCCCCAAAGAGGAAGGGATGATGCAGCACAACGACGGTAAGTATTTCCCTCAGTTATGAAACCAAGGTTATCGAACCAGTAGGAGGATCACCAACACCCAATAAGCAGCACCTGCACACAAACAACAAATACTTGCAACCCGACGCGAAAGAGAGGTTGTCAATCTCTCTACGGTAATAAGATAGATTAGGTAGTGATAGATAGGAGAGATAGATCTCTCAAGAACACAAATAAAAAGAGCAAATATGCAGCAATATATTTTTGGGTTTTTGGTTTTGTAGATCTGAAAACAAAGAGTGCAAAAAAACGTAGATCGGAAAGCAATATGTTGGAAAAGTAGACCCGGGGGCCGTAGGGTTCACTAGTGGCTTCTCTCATGAGTATAGCGCACAGTGGGTGAACAAATTACTGTTGGGCAATTGATAGAAAATTGAATAGTCATGGCGATATCCAAGGCGATGATCATTATATAGGCATCACGTCCAAGATAGATAGACCGACTCTTGCCTGCATCTACCTCTATCACTCCACACATCGACCGCTATCCAGCATGCATCTAGTGTATTAAGTTCATGGAAAAACGGAGTAATGCAATAAGAACGGTGACATGATGTAGACAAGATCTATTCATGTAGGAATAGACCCCATCTTGTTATCCTTAATAGCAATGATACATGCGTGTCTTGCTGCCCCTTCTGTCACTGGGAAAGAACACCGCAAGATCGAACCCATCACAAAGCACCTCTTCCCATGGCAAGAAAAATCCATCTAGTCAGCCTAACTAAACCAAAGATTCGAAGAAGAAATACGATGCTATAAGCAATCATGCATATAAGAGATCAAAGAAGACTCAAATAATATTCATGGATAGAAACTCATCATGAACTCAAAATTCATCGGATCCCAACAAACACACCGCAAAAGTTTACATCAAATAGATCTCCAAGAGACCATTGTATTGAGAATCATAAGAGAGAGAGAAGAAGCCATCTAGCTACTGCCTACGGACCCGAAGGTCTATGGTGGACTACTCACGCATCATCGGAGAGGCACCTATGAGTAAGATGAACCCCTCCGTGATGGTGTTTAGATTGGATCTCGAGGTTCTGGAACTTGCGGCGGCTGGAATTGTGTTTCGTCGACTGTCTAGGGTTTTTGGATTTTCTGGGAATTTATAGGCACGATAGTCTGTTGAGGGGGTGCCTGAGGTGCCCATCCCCCACCAGGCCGCGCCAGGGGGCCTCTGGCGCGCCCTGGTGGGTGATGGCCACCCTGGGCCCCCTCTTCTGGTGTTCTTTGGCCCATCTTCTTTCTTCTGGTCCATAAAAAAAATCCACAAAAATCCCCGTAGCGTTTGGGCTCCGTTTGGTACTGATTTTCTGCGAAGTAAAAAACAAGCAAAAACAACAACTGGTACTTTGGCACTATGTCAATAGGTTAGTCCCAAAAAATGATATAAAGTTGTAATAAAATGATTGTAAAACATCCAAGAATGATAATATAACATCATGGAACAAGCAAAAATTATAGATACGTTGGAGACGTATCAGCATCCCCAAGTTTAATTCCTACTCGTCCTTGAGTAGGTAAACGATAAAAACAGAATTTTTGATGTGGAATGCTGCCTAACATGTTCATCATATTCTTTTCTTCTTTGTATAGCATGGACATTTGGACTTGTAAATGATTCAAAGCAATAGTCTCGTTTTAACATAATGACTTCAATACTCAAGCATGTCAACAAGCAACCATGTCTTTCAAAATATCAACACTAAAGAAAGTCATCCCTAGCCCATCATGCTCAATCATTGATCCATTCATGAAACACACTCAAATATTAGCTATGCCCAATGCTCAAGTACGATCATAGTGCCCCCTAGTTGGTGCTTATAAGAGAAGATGGAGACTCAAAGCAAAAATAAAAATTGCATAATGTAAATAGATAGGCCCTTCGCAGAGGGAAGTAGGGATTTGTAGAGGTGCCAGAGCTCAAAGTTTAAATTGAGAGAAAAAATATATATTTTGGGTGGCATGCTTTTCCTGTCAACGAAAACGACAAAGTAGCTCACAATACTTTCCATGCTAGATATATCATAGGTGGTTCCAAACAGAAAATAAAGTTTATTCCTTTTTCCACCAAACTTTCACTTTCCATGGTGGGCCGTATCCATAGTTGCCTTCCATACCAATACTTTCCAAGGAATTTATTATTTGACAACATAAAGTAAATATTTTTTTCTTTTTCATTTCAGGAACGGGCATCCCTATTACCGCCGCACTCTCGTGCAATGACAAGTGAATAAACACTCATCTTGAGAATAATACATCTAGCATGGAAAAATATTGGACACTCCCCACCGTTTCATGAGCGGTACAGGCACACAAAAGAGAAAATTTATTTTGAAAATTTAGAGATGGCACATACAAATTTGCTTGGAATAGCATGGAAATACCGCATATAGGTAGGTATGGTGGACTCATAAGGCAAAACTTGGTTTAAGGATTTTGGATGCACAAGTAGTATTTCTACTTAGTACAAATGAAGGCTAGCAAATAGATTGGGAAGCAACCAAACCAAGAAACGAAAAATCACATAAGTGAGCATTGAACATAACTATCACCGAATAATGCACCACAAGTAGGATGTAACTTCATTGCAGAACTATTGACTTTCGTGCATGCATAGGGAATCACAAACCTTAACACCAATATTCCTACTAAGCATAATTACTCACTAACATGACTCACATATTACTATCATCATGTTTCAAAACTATTACAAGGAATCAAGTTTAATTTGTCCAATGATCTTCATGAAAGTTTTTATTATATCCTCCTTGGATATCTATCACTTTGGGACTAGTTTCATATATTGCCATTGCTTTTTGGCAAGCTCAAACAAATTTAAGTGAAGCACATGAGCATAAAGATTTCATCTCTCAAAAAAGGTATAAGTGAAGCATGAGAGGATTTCTTCAAAATTTTACTAACTCTAAAATTAATCTAAGTGAAGCATGAGAGTATTTCTACAAAAGCTTCCAAGCACACCGTGCTCAAAAAGATATAAGTGAAGCACTAGAGCAATTTCTATAGCTCAAAAAGTCTAAGTGAAGCACATAGAGCAATTCTAACCAATCATAGCATGATTGTGGCTCTCTCAAATAGGTGTGTACAACAAGGATACAAAGGAAAAACTAACAAACAAAGCAAGCAAAGATACAAGACGCTCCAAGCAAAACACATGATATGTGACGAATAAAAATATAGCTCCAAGTAAAATACCGATGGTCGTTAGAAGAAAGAGGGGATGCCACTCGGGGGCATCCCCAAGCTTAGTTGCTTGTTTATCTTTGGATATATCTTGGGGGTGCGGTAGCATCCCCAAGCTTAGGCTTTTGCTACTCCTTATTCCTTCATCCATCGTGATCTCACCCAAAACTTGAAAACTTCAATCACACAAAACTCAACAAAATCTTCGTGAGATCCGTTAGTATAATAAAGCAAATCACTACTTTAGGTACTATTGTAAACCCATTCAAATTTTATAATTGCATTATACCTACTGTATTTTAACTTTACCATGGCTTATACCCCCCAATACAAACCATAGATTCATCAAAACAAGCACACAATGCAACAAAAACAGAATCTGTCTCAAACAGAACAGTCTGTAGTAATCTGTACTCTACCCATACTTCTGTAACTCTAAAAATTCTGAAAAATTAGGAAAACGTAAGGAATTTGTATAGCAACACTGTATAAAAATTGCAGCTCAAGATCACGTTCCAGAAAAAAAAATGAAAATTCATATACTGGACGCAAAGTTTCTGTTTCGGATTCAGCATCACTTCTACTCATCCTATGAATCATCCTAAAGGCTTTACTTGGCACAAACACTAAATAAACCATAAAAACACAATCATAACAGAGGCATAATTGTGTCAACACTCAAAAACAAAAAGGAAAAAGCCAAAATTTATTTATTCATTGGGTTGCCTCCCAACAAGCGCTATCGTTTTACGCCCCTAGCTAGGCATGATGATTTCAATGATGCTCACATAAAAAGTAGGAATTGAAATATGCAAGAGAGCATCATGAATCTCATGACAAGTATATTTAAGTCTAACCCACTTCCTATGCATAGGGATTTTGTGAGCAAACAATTTATGGGAACAAGAATCAACTAGCATAGGAAGGCAAAACAAGCATAACTTCAAAACTTTGAACACATAGAGAGGAAACTTGATATTATTGCAATTCCTACAAGCATATGTTCCTCCCTCATAATAAATTTCAGTAGCATCATGAAGGAATTCAACAATATAACTATCACATAAATCATTATTTTCATGATGCACAAGCATAGAATTTTCATTACTCTCGACATAAGCAAATTCCTTTTCATCCATGGTAGTGGGAGCAAACTCAACAAAATAACTATCATGAGACAATCGATTGACATAACCACATTGCAAATTAAAACCATGATGATAAGTTTCATGATTATCATTACTCATTATAGCATGCGTGTCATCACCATCATCATGAATAGGAGGCATGCAATCATCATAATAAATTTGCTCATCAAAACTTGGGGGACTAGAAATATCATCTTCATCAAACATAGCATCCCCAAGCTTGTGGCTTTGCATATCATTAGCATCATGGATATTTAGAGAATTCATACTAGCAACATTGCAATCATGCTCATCATTCAAGGAAATATCATTAATCACCTTATAAATTTCTTCCTTCAACACTTCATCAAAATTTTCAGATTCATGATTTTCAAACAAAATTTCATAGAGATAATCAAGTGCACTCAACTCACTAGCGATTGGTTCATCATAATTTGGCCTTTTGAAAAGATTAGAAAGTGGATGAGGATCCATATCGATAGATTTTTAGCAAGCGAAGATGCAAGCAAATAAAAGGCACATGGCAACACAAGCAAGGATAGCAAACAAGCAAAAAAAGGCAAACGGAAAAGAGGGCGAATAAAACGGCAAATTGATGAAGTGGGGGAGAGGAAAACGAGAGGCAAATGGCAAATAATGTAATTTCAAGGAGATGATATTTGTGATTAGGATCCTGGTAGATGATGATGGAGTCCCCTCGGCGCCTACGATAGGCACGTAGAAGAGATCGCTTCCTCCCCGGCAACGGCGCCAGAAATTCCTTTGACGTGACTTGGACTGCGTCGGTATTTCCCCAAAGGGGAAGGGATGATGCAGCACATCGACGGTAAGTATTTCCCTCAGTTATGAAACCAAGGTTATCGAACCAGTAGGAGGATCACCAACACCCAATAAGCAACACCTGCACACAAACAACAAATACTTGCAACCCGACGCGAAAGAGAGGTTGTCAATCTCTCTATGGTAATAAGATAGATTAGGTAGTGATAGATAGGAGAGATAGATCTCTCAAGAACACAAATAAAAAGAGTAAATATGCAGCAATATATTTTTGGGTTTTTGGTTTTGTAGATCTGAAAACAAAGAGTGCAAAAAAACGTAGATCGGAAAGCAATATGTTGGAAAAGTAGACACGGGGGCCGTAGGGTTCACTAGTGGCTTCTCTCATGAGTATAGCGCACGGTGGGTGAACAAATTACTATTGGACAATTGATAGAAAATCGAATAGTCATGACGATATTCAAGGCGATGATCATTATATAGGCATCATGTCCAAGATAGATAGACCGACTCCTGCCTGCATCTACCTCTATTACTCCACACATCGACCGCTATCCAGCATTCATCTAGTGTATTAAGTTCATGAAAAAACGGAATAATGCAATAAGAACGGTGACATGATGTAGACAAGATCTATTCATGTAGGAATAGACCCCATCTTGTTATCCTTAATAGCAACGATACATGCGTGTCTTGCTGCCCCTTCTGTCACTGGGAAAGAACACCGCAAGATCGAACCCATCACAAAGCACCTCTTCCCATGGCAAGAAAAATCCATCTAGTCGGCCTAACTAAACCAAAGATTCGAAAAAGAAATACGATGCTATAAGCAATCATGCATATAAGAGATCAAAGAAGACTCAAATAATATTCATGGATAGAAACTCATCATGAACTCAAAATTCATCGGATCCCAACAAACACACCGCAAAAGTTTACATCAAATAGATCTCCAAGAGACCATTGTATTGAGAATCATAAGAGAGAGAGAAGAAGCCATCTAGCTACTGCCTACGGACCTGAAGGTCTATGGTGGACTACTCACGCATCATCGGAGAGGCACCTATGAGGAAGATGAACCCCTCCATGGTGGTGTTTAGATTGGATCTCAAGGTTTTGGAACTTGTGGCGGCTGGAATGGTGTTTCGTCGACTTCTCTAGG
The DNA here is from genome assembly GCA_039707655.1 of Elymus sibiricus. NCBI lineage: Eukaryota > Viridiplantae > Streptophyta > Magnoliopsida > Poales > Poaceae > Elymus > Elymus sibiricus. Next base: position 328,086,171 of record CM077667.1, read on the forward strand.
GTTTTTGGATTTTCTAGGAATTTATAGGCACGATAGTCGGTTGAGGGGGTGCCCGAGGTGCCCATCCCCCACCAGGCCGCGCCAGGGGGCCTTTGGCGCGCCCTGGTGGATGATGGCCACCCTGGCCCCCCTCTTCTGGTGTTCTTTGACCCATCTTCTTTCTTCTGGTCCATAAAAATCCACCAAAATCCCCGCAGCGTTGGGGCTCCGTTTGGTACTGATTTTCTGCGAAGTAAAAAACAAGCAAAAACAACAACTGGCACTTTGGCACTATGTCAATAGGTTAGTCCCAAAAAATGATATAAAGTTGTAATAAAATGATTGTAAAACATCCAATAATGATAATATAACAGCATGGAACAAGCAAAAATTATAGATACGTTGGAGACGTATCAGCAACCCATCAACATAGTCCCTAATAAGTGCAAACTTCTCCGATATATAGTAGTTGGGAGCATTCAAAAACATAATAGGACTATCATGTGTGGGTGCAATAGCAAAAATTTTGTGCTTAAAATAAGGAACTATAGGAGCATAATTCATATTGGCATCATAGCCACAAGCATAGCAAGCATCAAGTTCATCAAAAAGGGATATTTCAAACGAATCCAAGGGATCATAACAATCATCATAGCATTCATCCTTCAGTATGTGCGAATGGAAATTAAACAATGTATGATTAGAAGAGTTAATCTCATTAGAAGGTGGGCACAAGTAGCTAATCCGCTCTTCCTCCTTTTGTTCTTCGCTCTCCTCCTGATCTTTTTCATCTAATGAGCTCACAGTTTCAACAATTTCTTCTTCCATAGATTCCTGCAAAATATTAGTCTCTTCCAAGGCAGCAGCCATTCTCTCAATAAATCCATTAGTATCGGCATTGTATTCATAATTCTCATAGCAATATTTAAGTATGGCAAAATTTTCAGGTCTGTAAACAGCATCATCATAGTTATCATATTTTTCAAAGAACGATTCAATTTCATAAGCACCCTTAAAAGCAACAAATTGTTCTATTTGTTCCACATCATAGTAATCATATATATCATTAGCGTAAGAACCCAAGGTTTTTTTATCATTAAATTCACATTGAAAGGGAAGGTGTAGACCCTTACTCTTAGAGCAACAAGTATAATCACATCTCAAGCATAAATTCCAAGCATACCAATGCAACATTTTAATTTGATCCCATAATTGTTTTCCTTTTTGAGACAAGCGATAATCCCTAAAGTACTCACGTTGATCCAACGTGTCTCCCATTATCAAGTTGACCGAGGATTTCTCAGGATTACCAAAGTAGTATTGAATGTGTTTCACATAACCAACATCGAGGGTTTTAGGAGGTTCCCCATTTCCATGAGTAGCAAGTACAACTAATTTTTTTGGTGTTTCGTGTTCCATATCCATAACTAAAGATATAAAACAACCTATAACAGGAAATAAAATTACTTAGTGATAAAACAAACAAGCACACACGAGAATATCAACCGCTACGCTATTGCTCCTCAACAACGGCGCCAGAAAAAGGTCTTGATAACCCACAAGTGTAGGGGATCGTTTGTAGACTTTTTCGATAAGTAAGAGTGTCGAACCCAACAAGGAGCTAAAGGTAGAATTTATATTCTCTCAAGTTCTATCGACCACCGATACAACTCTACGCACACCAACACTTACTTTACCTAGAACAAGTATGAAACTATTTTGCGAGAATAAAACTAGAAGTATTTAAGGTAATAAAGAACGTGGAAATAAAAGTTAGGTGCTGTTTTAATAAAAGAACAATAAAGTAAATATAGCGAGTGTGGAAACGTGGTGATAAGATTTGCAAGATTGTCTAGGCAATTGATAACAAGATCGGTAATCATTATTAATAAAGTAAATATACGCTAACATACTTTCCGTACTTGGATCATACACACTTATGATTGGACCTCTCACAAGCATCCGCAACTACTAGAAATCATTAAGGTAAACCCAACCATAGCATTAAACATCAAGTCCTCTTTACTCCCATACGCAACAATCCCCTTACTCGAGTGTAAGCTTCTGTCACTCCAGGCACCCACTATAAGCGAATCATGAATGCATTGCAACACCCTCCAGCAGGAATCCTTCACGTGTGGGCCTCACGGAAGGCACCTTAGGACAACACCAAATAAAACCACTAAACTCAAACCAATCAAGATCATCAATCAACCCATAGGACAAAAAGGAACTACTCAAACATCATAGGATAGCCACACATCATTGGATAATAATATATAGCATTAAGCACCATGTTCAAGTAGGGGGTATAGCAGGATGCGGGAGAGTGAACAACTGTAGATAGATGAGGGAAGGTGATGGTGCTGGTGATGATGACGCGAAGTTGTTGGTGTAGATCATCGTCACGATGGTTGCCCCGGCGGCGCTCCGGCGCCACCGCGAGAGAGGGGGAGAGAGCCCCCCTCCTTCTTCTTCTTCCTTGGCCTCCTACCAAGGTGGGAGGAGGGTTTCCCCTCTGGTCCATGGCCGCCATGACTCCTGAAGGGCAGCAACCCCTCTGAGGTTGGATCTTTCTCTCTATTTCTCTCCTATTTTTGCGATTGTTTTTTGACCCCTTTACCGTTTCTTAAATATTTGGAGATCCATAACTCCGATCGGGCTGACATTTTGAGGGGATTTTTATCGTGAGAATATCTTTGTCGCGGCGAAAGTAGGGCCCCAACCGACTTGAGGGGGAGGCACAAGCCATCAGGGCGCGAGCACCCCCAGGCCGCGCCCTGTTGGCTTGTGCCTCCCTCGGGCACCATGTTGCGTTGATTCCGACTCTCAAAAATCACATATATTCCAAAAAAGTCTCCGTAAATTTTTATCGCGTTTGGACTTCGTTTGATATGGAATTTCTGCGAAACAAAACACACAAAAATACAGGAACTAGCATTGGGTTAATAGGTTAGTGCTCAAAAATAATATAAAGCAACAAATAAATGCATAAAAAGTATCCTAGAATGATAATATTATAGCATGGAACAATAAAAAATTATAGATACGTTGGAGACCTATCACTTAGCATCTTGCAGCTTTAGGCTTTCCTAGTTTTTTCCTTTTGCTAGTTATAGTCGGTTAATCCGAAGTGCTATGACTACTTCGGACACATACTACATGTACGACAAATACTATGCTTCAGGCTCTTCGCAGCCAGTTATATTCCGGGTGTTACCTGTTTCCCATGTGATGTTCTCGTTTTTCGCCTTACATATGCATCAACTTGACTTAAATTTTTGCCAAGCTGGGTTGCCTGGCTCCTGTGCTTACCCCCTATGTTCCCGATTGTTCGGCTAGGGGGTAAAGGGAGCACCTCAGCGATTGTTGCCATCAGGTTAACCCGATAGGCACCTTAGATGGGTGAAGCCAAAAGCTAGTGTTCTTAAGAAAACAGTTGGTCGACAACGATAGAAGCAGTAAATAATATAACCGGGTGCTTACTGCCCACCTTGGATGTATACGTGGGGGCTAACGCCCACCTCTGACGTATACTTGGGGGCTTCATGCCCACCTCGGATGCGTATATCCTGCCTTGATCAGGCCAGTCGTATTGATCATATACGACCACCCAGGAAAGGAACTGATAGCGGAACTATTTTCCATGGAAGATGTTTCTCGCGCCTAGATGTGATATAACATAAGTGCTGTGTCACTCTACACATAGCTGGCTTGCCTAGCTATCCGAAATATCTAGTCCGCTCGCTCGGACCGAAGTAAGAAGCACTCCTCAACCATTGGCCAGGGAGGGAGAAGCCGAAAGCTGGCCAACAAAGTTTGAAACAACGGATGCATTACAAATAACATGTCATACATAGATACACGAAGTTATTACAACAAAGCTTAAAACTTAACCAGACCGTCTATCAAGGGCTTAAGGCTACAATCCTGCTGGGAGAAACGAGCTGCAGGCATTACACTGTCATATGATAGAAAGGTCGAAATCTCCTCCCCGTCAGGACCAGCTGGGCCTACCTCGACTAGGCTTTCTGTATGTATCTTCGTGCAATGGGTCTTGACCATTGCTCATGCTTCTTTGGCTCCCTCCCTGTAGGCGGACATTTTCCAAGCCTTTATACGGCATCGAGCACCTTCAAGGAGCTCGGCTAGCTCGGCCATGCCTTCGAGCACATTTTCTTCTTCTAGTCATAAGGCCTTAAAACAATCTTCATCGCCTTCCGAGCTCTCCCATGATCCTCGGTTGGCGGCATGCGAGTGTCCTCGGGCATAGAGTTTGTTGCCTCTCTTGGTTGGCCTGTCAATGACACCAGTTGGCGCATGCGTCAGTTCAAAGCTATATTGTTCGGGAATTAAATCCTATTCCAATAGGACATGCTTACCGATTATAGTTCGTCGGACTGTTGGTTTTTCCCCTCAGCCGCAACCAATTGGGCCCGGAGCCGCTCAATTTCTTTGGCCTAACGATTGTTCCTCACCTTCAAGGTATTAACCACTTCCTTGCACTAGGTCAGCACAAGTTGGTCAGCCTGTCTCTGTGACTCGGCATATAGGTGGTCTTCGCGAGCTTGGTTCAGGTCCTTCTCCATGATGAACCACAAGTATAGGGGATCAATCATAGTCCTTTCAATAAGTAAGAGTGTCGAACCCAACGAGGAGCAGAAGGAAATGACAAGCACTTTTTAGCAAGGTATTCTCTGCAAGTGCTATGAGTAACAGTGGTAGATAGTTTTGCAGCAAGATAATTCGTAACAAGTGACAAGTAACAATAGTAGCAAGGGTGCAGGAAGGTATCCCAATCCTTTTTATAACAAAGGTGAAAGGACGTGGATGTCGCCTAGAGGGGGGGCGTGAATAGGCGCTTTAAAATAATTATGGTTTAGGCTTGAACAAATGCGGAATAAAACTAACGTTTAATATGTCAAGCACAAAACCTAAAACAACTAGGCTCACCAATGTGCACCAACAACTTATGCTAAGCAAGATAAACAACTAAGTGATAGCAAGATATATAACAAGAAACAATATGGCTATCACAAAGTAAAGTGCACAAGTAAAGGGCTCGGGTAAGAGATAACCGAGGCACGTGGAGACGACGATGTATCCTGAAGTTCACACCCTTGCGGATGCTAATCTCCGTTCGGAGCGCTGTGGAGGCACAATGCTCCCCAAGAAGCCACTAGGGCCACCGTAATATCCTCACGCCCTCGCACAATGCAAGATGCCGTGATTCCACTAAGGGACCCTTGAGGGCGGTCACCGAACCCGTACAAATGGCAACCCTTGGGGGCGGTCACCGGTACCCGTACACTTTGGCAACCCTTGGGGGCGGTCACCGGTACCCGTACAAATTGCTCGGGGAAATCTCCACAACCTAATTGGAGACCCCGATGCTTGCCCGGAGCTTTACACCACAATGATTGAGCTCCGAGGCACCACCGACCGTCTTGGGCGCCAAGGCACCCAAGAGGAACAAGCTCTAGGGTGCTCAAACACCCAAGAGTAATAAGCTTCTCAAACTTCACTTCCACGTATCACCGTGGAGAACTCAAACCTATGCACCAAATGCAATGGCAAGGGCACACGGAGTGCCCAAGTCCTTCTCTCCCAAATCCCACCAAAGCAACTAATGCTAGGGAGGAAAATGAGAGGAAGAACAAAGAAGAACACGAAGAACTCCAAGATCTAGATCCAAGGGGTTCCCCTCACATAGAGGAGAAAGTGATTGGTGGAAATGTGGATCTAGATCTCCTCTCCCTTTTCCCTCAAGAACTAGCAAGAATCATTGGAGGGATTGAGAGATAGCAACCTCAAAGAAGGTCAACAATGGGGGGCAAAAAGGAGCTCAAAGGGTTAGGACCATTGGGGAAGAAGGGCCCCTTAAATAGCCTCCCCCGAATCCAACTGTTATGCCCACAAGTCGTGCACAAGCGGTACTACCGCTTGGGGGAGCGGTACTACCGCTTAGCACGGTCAAAACAGCCCAACGAGACAGAAAAACACGAGTGGTAGTTCTGCCAGAGAGGTAGTACCGCTTGGGGGAGAGGTAGTACCGCTCGGGGGAGAGGTAGTACCGCTTGAGAGGTACTACCGCTCACTACTACCGCTCCACTACCGCTCGCAACACAGAGAACTGAAAATAAGCGGAAGTGTTGCGGTAGAAGGGAGTGGAAGTACCGCATAAGCGGTACTACCGCTCGGGGGAGAGGTAGTACCGCTTGAGAGGTACTACCGCTTAAAGCAGTGACCGCCATAACTTTCGCATACGGACTCCGAAAAGAGCAAACTCAATCTTGTTGGATAGATGACGACAAGTACTATCAAGCAATGGAGAATAAATGCCAATAGGATAAGGAAGATGACCTTCCCAAGAATTATCCGGCAAAATCTCCAACACCGAAAACACAAATAGAAGATGCATATGGACTTCGTTTTCGATGAACTCGAGCTTGTCATGAAGCTGACCATAAGCTCAGGAACCCACATAGAGAAAAGCCAACCAAGAACCAAGAAAGATGATGATGCCAAGAATGCAATGGTTTGAGCTCCCAACGAACGATACGATCAAGCTACTCACTTGAGAGCCCCCCTTGATAGTACGGCTATCTGTCCTATAACCCGGTCTCCCAACTACCACCATGAGACTAGTAAAATAGAAAACCCTATCAAGGACAAACCTTTCCCTTGCGCATAGTCCACTTGAGCTAGATGATGACGATCTTGTCCTCCTCAAGATGGACCACCTTTCCAGATTGCGTTGGCTCAATGAAGACTAGTTGATTGCTCCCCCATACTCCACTATGGGTGAGCCACTCTTTGGCACATCTTTACAAGTCCATTGTCACCACAATGGACGGCAAGCTTCAAGCATGATCTCTCTGTGATGCTTCACGTGAACTTGCACACCGCAACCTTGATGACGATCACCACTTGATGTCATCCTCCATGGGTTGTATGAGATCTTCCTCTTGACGCAAGCCCATGGAAATATACCTAACCCCACAACGAACTCTCATGTAGACCATGGGTTAGTACACAAAGCATAATGGACAATGCTTACCATACCATGGGATCACTTGATCCCACGTGGTACATCTTCTATGCTTTGTGTGTTGATCAACTTGAATCATTCTTTGCCTTAATCTTGATCAACCTTGTGTCTTCTCTTCTCTCTTCACAAAGATGATGTCTTGAAGGTAAACATGAATGTTCACACAATCTTGTTCTTCAAGACATGCTTGCAATGAGATCAACTCTCACATGACCAATCTTTGGATAAAACCTTACATACCACCTTGGTCACCATATGAACTCCTTGAAACCAACACATGTACTTCAAGAAGTGCCTATGGACAAATCCTTCCAATATAACTCAAGGCAACCATTAGTCCATAGGGATTGTAATCAATTACCAAAACCACACATGGATAAATGTAATCTTACAATCCCCCCCATTTTGGTAATTGATGACAACCACTTTCAAGAGAGTTTATATAACGAAATAAGCACAAACAAGCACACACATGCAAAGCAATAATGCATGGGTATGAGAAGGAAATAAGCACAACCAAGCACACACATGCAAAGTAATAATGCATGGGTATGAGATGCAAATGCTTAAGCAATCAAAAGCAAAACTCTCTAAACTTTCCAAACTAAACTCTCTAAACTTCTCCCCCATTGGCATTGATTGCCAAAATGGACGAAAAGCTTAGAAAGCCAATATAATAGGTGCTCCTCCAAAAAGTGTGTATTTCTCTAAATATGAGTGCAATGAAATACACATATCCAATTATAAGAAGTTGGAGGAAAACAAACTATATTGAGGATCCAAAGATTGCAAAAAGGATTGTATGGCACAAAGACATACAAAAGAGAAGCAAGCAATAAAAAGATACCAATTGGACCAAACCATCACATGATCCAACAAGCCACATTAATAAAAGATATTAAGATATGGGCAAAAGAGTGTTTTAAAGAAACTAGAGAAGCTCCCCATGATTTGTGCACTATTAGGATTTTTTTTTTGTATTTGGATACAAGAGCACAAACTAGGATCATCACTCCCCCAAAATCAATAGAAACACACAATAAGTGCAAGCAAGTAGATAAGACAATAAGCATAGTACTTGCACCAAACAAATGGTTGAGCAGCAGGTAGAAGAGGCTACTTAAGAGTAGGCTCAACCAAAAAGATGTGTGTGAGTCATGGCAAAGCACTTGAGAAGACTAATATAAGGATGATCATTAAGCATCAACATAGTCTTGATGAAATGAGACACAAAGTGCAAGACATATCCTTCCCACCCACAAACCACTAGCAAATGGGTTCACAAGCTTACTAATAAGAAAATTAAAAACCAAAGCTTGTGACGACCCATGGTGAGGATAGGAAATAAAAGCCTTGTCCATAGAAGGGTTACCAATCGAAATGGCAAAACCCTCGTCAAGACAAGCATGAAGAAAAATAATCTTCACTGCCAAAGAGTGCATCAAGATGCAAGGATATAAGATCCGCACTCAAGACAAATTTTTCATGAAACCACCAAGGAAATAAAAGGGAATACAACGGTGGACGTGAAAGAAAAGAGGATATCAACTAGAGATGTAACTTCTCTCATGTGTATAAGGTTCTAGGTAGGAGACAATCATGATGATATATACCCACAAAGAAGGAAGTACACACGAAATAGTTACAAGAAAGAATGAACAAGATATCCAAAAGGAAGTCATAAATATACCAATAAGATATTTGCTTGAAAGCATAGCACATGGCCTAGTATTTTCTTATTGCACATAAATGAACTCCCAGCACACGAACATCAAAGACATCACAACTATCAACAAGAGATCATTGTTGGGATGCTTTAAGAAGGGAAACAAGTACCACACGAATGACTCAGAAAAATCATGCCATGATGCAACCTATAAAAGGTTGAATGCAAGAAATGGATGCATGAAGTAGATACTTGTTACCAAGATAGCATTGGATTGATGTAGTAGATAATGGTTCATCGATCATCCTAGCATGGCTCCAATAAGCACATGGTGTCAACACCTTCCTTGTAAGTGAGCCGAGCGTCCAATGTATCTCCAATTGTTCCTAGAACAACAACACAAACAAAGTGGTACCCAAACTCATTGGGACCAAAGAGTTAGTGGACCAACAATACATAGGACAAACTCCACATAACTATGTGCATATAGATATGAAATTGAATTTCATGCACACTTTAGCCAATTTGTGACATAGTGGAGTTTCCCATATATATTGGGTCAAAGAAATAAAGCATGCCAAAGAAAGTACATGTAGTAAATATGCATGCCCAAGGATTTCAAGAATCCAATCAACACATAGTTGATAAGATACCAAAAGAGAAGGTATAGAGTGAAAAAAAGATACCAAAAAAATCACTTGAAGGATACCAACTAAAAGATACATCAAGGAATGAGATATCCATTGACATATGCCAAATAGAAGGAAACAAGATACCAATTGAAGGAAAACAAGAGGTATCAAGTTCCCAAAAGAGAGCTAGGTTCCAAAAAACCAAACCCTTGACAAATTTTCATGATGGCACAAAGCACCATAAAGAAAAGGCTTGCCTCCCACCAACACACACTTGATGAAGATCAAAAGATTTTATGATAAACACATAAAGAGAGTGTTCTAAAGAAAATAGGATAGCTCCCCCCAAGAGATGTGCATTATATAGAATTTGCATTTGAATACAAAATGCACACGATGGGATCATCACTTTCCCTATATCTATAGAAACACCAGACATGCTCAAAAAGATCCACAAGAGGCAAGGAAGACAAACGATAAACAAAAACCTATGTAAAGATGATTAGCAATTTCTACCACTTAAAGGAATACCAATTGTCAAACGACAAGAAGTATTTGGAAATAATTCCCATTGGTAGATTGCAAATAGACCCAACATCATCTTTACTCCTAAATCACAAGCAATTGGCACTTGTAGAGCTAACATGCCACCTAGGAACAAGATAATTTACAATATCAACTCTAAGTGGCAATACCTCAAATGTACACATTTTCTAGGCTTGTAATATGCACATAGCATATTACTCCCCCATAATGTGATAACCCAAAAATAATTAACAAGTGGCAAATGAAATCCAACAAGAGATAATTAATGGACCATTTAGAATTTGAATTTCTCATGAGAAGACATACCACATAGAAGCTAGATAATCTTGTAATATCAATACTAAGTGGTATTCCTCATGTACACACATTTTGAGGATCGTGACGTGCACAAAGCACATCACTCCCCCAAAATGGGATAATCCATTAATCACTCAAAAGAGGCAACTAAGATACACACACGATGCAAAAAGGCTCAACACAAGACTCACACATACATGATGTGCAACCCACCATAAATAGGAAACACCACATATACAAACACATGCAAGGTACAAAACCACAACATGCAAAGGGGCAAGTAACTATCAATGTAAACAATTAAAGTACAAGTTACCGCAAGGAGGACATTGGATATAGGATAGAAAACTCGATAATCCAAATGACTTGGCTTGAGATAATATGAATGATGAAGATCCCTTAATTCTTCCTAATGTAGCCAAGTCTCCAATTCCCTCCAACAATACCTGTTGATCAAGTTTGAGCTTGTTGGTCCCCAACCAAGTTGGGTCCTAAGAGGTTAGTCATAATAGGCTTGGCTACCCAAATGGTTCTTTTCTTGACACCACTTTGAGTACCAACAAACTTGGCAAACACATTGCCAACCTTATCCTTCCCAAGAGAATAGATGTCATCAGTGATAATTGGGTTGGATACTTTACCATTAGTGCATGAAGAAGCAAAGTGACCCTTCTCACGACATAAGTAGCAACATCTACCCTTTACCTTCTTCTCAATTGATTTCTCAACTTGAGGAGCGTTGACTTGGGTCTTCTTGGGAAGTGGCCTTTCTTCAACTTGACGTTGAGCATGAGATTGAACTTGTGGCCGCTTCCCTTGTTGCTTGTCACTATGGGGCTTCTTCTTCAATGGGCAAGATCTAACATGGTGCCCTTCTATTTTGCACTTGAAGCAAACAATCTTAGCCGAGTTCTTGACTTGTTCTTGGCCCTTCTTGTTGTTGCTCTTGGACTTCTTCTTCTTATTGGAGTTGAATCCAAGTCCACCTTTGTCATTTGGGGATTTTTGCACACTCAAGATATTGTTGAGTGTGGACTTCCCTTCATGACCCTTTTCCAAGTCTTTCTTCAAAGAAGTGACTTGGGCCTTGAGCTCATTGATTTCCTCTACATAGTTAGTTTGAACACAAGTACTAGCGGACGTATAAGCTTCATCGTTAGAGCAACAAGGCAAGGAAAGTAATTCATCGCAAGATGTAGCAACATTATGAGTAGATGAACTACGAGGACGAGCACATGGCAATAAAGCATTTCTACTAGATGTAGTGCTAATGTCCACATGAGGCTCACTAGATGTTACCTTAGTAGTACTAGCCTCATGAGCTATTTTTAGCACATTATGGGATACTAGAAGATCACCATGAGAGCTCGAGAGCTTTTCATGACTTTCTTCCAATTTCCCATAATTGCTCGATAGCAACTCAAGTTGAGCCCTTAGTTCAACATTCTCCTTCAAAATGGATGCTTCGCAAGAAATAGAGTTAGTAGCACAAGCATCATTATTAACAACAAGAGGAGAAGGCAACTTGGCAAGATCTTTAGCATAAGAAGCTTTAAGTTGGGCATGAGACTCGGTGAGTTCGATGAGCGAACTCTTAATGACCCTTGAGCCATTTTCGAGGTGCTCAAAGTCCTCAAGGAGTTTAGCATGTGCAACTTCAAGCTTATCATTTTTAGTTCTAAAATCATTAGCCACCTCGAGAGCTCTATTATGTGATTCCTTTAATCTAGATAATTCTAGAGCAAAGGTCTCCTCAAGAGATTCCTTGGTGGTTTGTTACTTTTCAAGAGCTTGAGATAGCTCTGCGATCTCATTAGCGTAATCACGCTCATGACCTTCCATTTTATCAATGGTGGTCTCATGCTCCTCGAGATGAGCTTCCAACTCCTCAATATATTTCTTGCCTTCAATGGCAATAGACATTATTTCCATGAAGTTGGAACGAGCACTTTTATTCTTATGAAGAGCTTTAAAAATCATTTCACCCTTAATTTTTAAGGAAGCAATACTATCACTCTCTTCATCATTATGCTCATCCTCATTATCATCAACATCATCATCATCATGAGATATATTGGGATTCAAGGTAGGAGATACATTTGAAGCCTTAGCCATAAGGCAAAACTGAGAAACAATAGATGATGATGTAGGATCCTTTGAAGCATCATTCAAGACCACATCTTGTTCCATGGAGTGTTGAGTTTCCTCTACATTGTTAGCACAGCAACTCGAGGAAATAGATAGATTTTTATCATGGCAACAAGATATAGCAAGCATATCATCATGAGATTTAGTCAAGCAGTTTCTACATGATATGCAAGGACTATTAACACAAGCATGTGAAACATTCAGAGTGCTCGAAGTGTTAAAGTCCAAAGATGAAGCATTGCAATAAGATAGTGATGAAGCGTCATCAATAATAAGCCCACTATCATCATTACAATGATCACCACTACTCACCATATCATTACTTTGTGGCCATCCACATGTAGGTGAAGTAGATGAAGTTGAGAAGACAACACGACCGGAGGTGGAGGGAGAACAATCATCCCTACAAATCTTGGACACACCATATTTTTCTTGAAGCTTTGTCCACAACTCATGAGCGTCCCAGAACGGCATGAGTTGAAATATAACTACATTGCTCAAAGCATCAAAAAGCACATTAGAAGCTTGAGCATTGAGATAAGAGTTTTTCTCATCCTCTAAAGATATGTGTTGAGAATCCTTTGGAGGAGAAAAACCCATATCTACAATTCGCTCTAAATTTGGGTCCATGACCCTAAAGAGATTAAGCATGCGAATTACCCAAACATCAAAATTTGTGCCATCGAAACTAAGAGTGTCACAGAATCCTAATTCCCTAGTCGACATCCTTACTCTCTAGGTGGTAAAACCTAATAATGAGAGACCTAGCTCTGATACCAATTGAAAGGACGTGGATGTCGCCTAGAGGGGGGGTGAATAGGTGCTTTAAAATAATTACGGTCTAGGCTTGAACAAATGCGGAATAAAACTAACGTTCAATATTTCAAGTACAAAACCTAAAACAACTAGGCTCACCTATGTGCACCAACAACTTATGCTAAGCAAGATAAACAACTAAGTGATAGCAAGATATATAACAAGAAACAATATGGCTATCACAAAGTAAAGTGCACAAGTAAAGGGCTCGGGTAAGAGATAACCGAGGCACGTGGAGACGACGATGTATCCCGAAGTTCACACCCTTGCGGATGCTAATCTCCGTTCGGAGCGGTGTGGAGGCACAATGCTCCCCAAGAAGCCACTAGGGCCACCGTAATCTCCTCACTCCCTCGCACAATGCAAGATGCCGTGATTCCACTAAGGGACCCTTGAGGGCGGTCACCGAACCCGTACAAATGGCAACCCTTGGGGGCGGTCACCGGTACCCGTACAAATTGCTTGGGGCAATCTCCACAACCTAATTGGAGACCCCGACGCTTGCCCGGAGCTTTACACCACAATGATTGAGCTCCGAGGCACCACCGACCGTCTAGGGCACCAAGGCACCCAAGAGGAACAAGCTCTAGGGTGCTCAAACACCCAAGAGTAATAAGCTTCTCAAACTTCACTTCCACGTATCACCGTGGAGAACTCAAACCTATGCACGAAATGCAATGGCAAGGGCACACGGAGTGCCCAAGTCCTTCTCTCCCAAATCCCACCAAAGCAACTAATGCTAGGGAGGAAAATGAGAGGAAGAACAAAGAAGAACACGAAGAACTCCAAGATCTAGATCCAAGGGGTTCCCCTCACATAGAGGAGAAAGTGATTGGTGGAAATGTGGATCTAGATCTCCTCTCCCTTTTCCCTCAAGAACTAGCAAGAATCATTGGAGGGATTGAGAGATAGCAAGCTCAAAGAAGGTCAACAATGGGGGGCAAAAAGGAGCTCAAAGGGTTAGGACCATTGGGGAAGAAGGGCCCCTTAAATAGCCTCCCCCGAATCCAACCGTTATGCCCACAAGTCGTGCACAAGCGGTACTACCGCTTGGGGGAGCGGTACTACCGCTTAGCACGGTGAAAACAGCCCAACGAGACAGAAAAACACGAGTGGTAGTTCTGCGAGAGAGGTAGTACCTCTTTGGGGAGAGGTAGTACCGCTTGAGAGGTAGTACCGCTCGGGGGAGAGGTAGTACCGCTTGAGAGGTACTACCGCTCACTACTACCGCTCTACTACCGCTCGCAACACAGAGAGCTGAAAATAAGCGGAAGTGTTGCGGTAGAAGGGAGTGGAAGTACCGCATAAGCGGTACTACCGCTCGGGGGAGAGGTACTACCGCTCTCTACTACCGCTTAAAGCAGTACTTCAGCCCAAGCAAAACCGAAACCGCCATAACTTTCGCATACGGACTCCGAAAAGAGCAAACTCAATCTTGTTGGATAGATGACGACAAGTACTATCAAGCAATGGAAAATAAATGCCAATAGGATAAGGAAGATGACCTTCCTAAGAATTATCCGGCAAAATCTCCAACATCGAAAACACAAATAGAAGATGCATATGGACTTCATTTTCGATGAACTCGAGCTTGTCATGAAGCTGACCATAAGATCAAGAACCCACATAGAGAAAAGCCAACCAAGAACCAAGAAAGATGATGATGCCAAGAATGCAATGGTTTGAGCTCCCAACGAACGATACCATCAAGCTACTCACTTGAGAGCCCCCCTTGATAGTACGGCTATCGATCCTATAACCTGGTCTCCCAACTACCACCATGAGACCGGTAGAATAGAAAACCCTATCAAGGACAAAGCTTTCCCTTGCGCATAGTCCACTTGAGCTAGATGATGACAATCTTGTCCTCCTAAAGCTGGACCACCTTTCCAGATTGTGTTTGCTCGATGAAGACTAGTTGATTGCTCCCCCATACTCCACTATGGGTCAGCCACTCTTTGGCACATCTTCACAAGTCCATTGTCACCACAATGGACGGCAAGCTTCAAGCATGATCTCTTTGTGATGCTTCACTTGAACTTGCACACCGCAACCTTGATGACGATCACCACTTGATGTCATCCTCCATGGGTAGTATGAGATCTTACTCTTGACGCAAGTCCATGGAAATATACCTAACCCCACACCGAACTCTCATGTAGACCATGGGTTAGTACACAAAGCGTAATGGACAATGCTTACCATACCATGGGATCACTTGATCCCACTTGGTACATCTTCTACGCTTTGTGTGTTGATCAACTTGAATCATTCTTTGCCTTAATCTTGATCAACCTTGTGTCTTCTCTTCTCTCTTCACAAAGATGATGTCTCGAAGGTAAACATGAATGTTCACACAATCTTGTTCTTCAAGACATGCTTGCAATGAGATCAACTCTCACATGACCAATCTTTGGATAAAACCTTACATACCACCTTGGTCACCATATGAGCTCCTTGAAACCAACACATGTACTTCAAGAAGTGCCTATGGACAAATCCTTCGAATATAACTCAAGGCAACCATTAGTCCATAGGGATTGTCATCAATTACCAAAACGACACATGGATAAATGTGCTCTTACAAAAGGACATGCCTGAAAGTATTCTTATATGAGGCAAGCACTCCTGAGGACACATGGGAATTTCTGTCTAGTCATGTTCATCATGTTGAGTTGATTCATGTTCGCTACTTTGATAATTTTATATGTGGGTGGACCGGTGCTAATGTTTTGTTCTTACTTGAACAAGCAACCCACTTAGGAGTACCCCCTCTTGCAAGCATCCGCAACTACGAAAGAAGAATTAAGATGAATCTAAGCATAACGTGAAACGTGTGGATCCAAATCAGCCCCTTATGAAATAAGGCATAAACTAATGTTTAAGCTTGTATCACTCTGGCAACCCATCATCTACTTATTACTCCACAATGCCTTCCCTTAGGTTCATAATATGATGAAGTATCATGTAGTCGACGTTCACACGACACCACTAAAGGAAGCAACAACATACATATCATCAAAATATTGAACGAATACCAACTTCACATGATTACTTATAACAAGACTTCTCCCATGTCCTTAGGAACAAAAGTAACTACTCACAAATCATCACCATGTTCAAGATCAGAGATGTAATAATGATGATTAAGGATCTGAACATATAGTCTTCCACCAAGTAGACCAACAAGCATCAACTACAAGATGTAATCAACACTACTAGTAACCCACAGGTACCAATCTGAGGTTTTGAGACAACGATTGAATGCAAGAGATGAACTAGGGTTTGAGATGAGATGGTGCTGGTGAAGATGTTGATGAATATTGGTCCACCCACGAAGGAGGGGCCTTGGTGATGACGATGGCTTCGATTTCCCCCTCCCAGAGGGAAGTTTCCCCGACAGAATCTCTCTACCAGAGAGCAAAAGGGCCTCTGCCCAGGTTTCCGCCTCGAGATGGCGGCGCTTTGTCCCGAAAGTATCTTCTTAATTATTTTTCTAATTCAAATGCCAACTTATAGCAGAAGAGGGGGCCCGGAGGCCTGCCTGTGGGCCCCCAGGCCATCAGGGCGTGCCAGTGGGGGTGGGTGCACCCCGTTGGCTTGGCGCCAACAGGTGGCCCCCTCTGGTATATTTTTGCTCCAATAATTCACATATTCCACAAAAATTCTCCGTGAAGTTTCAGGTCATTTGGAGTCCAGAGAATTTTCAGCCTTTTTCTTGGTTTTCAGGTTCAGAATTCCAGTTTCCGGTAATTTCCCTCCTTGTGATGTACCTTGTAAATTAAGAGAGAAAAGGCATAAAAATTGTATCATAAAGTGGAATAATAACCAAGAATAACATAAATATCAATAGGAAAACATGATGCAAAATGGACGTATCAACCCCCCAAGCTTAGACCTCGCTTGTCCTCAAGCGAAAGCCGAACTCGAAAATAATGACCACATAATTAGAGAGAGAGGTGATATGTCTCCAACGTATGATTGTTCCATGCTATCATATTATCATTCTAGGATACTTTTTGGGTATTTATTTAACAATTAATATTATTTTTGAGCACTAACCTATTAACCCAGTTCCCAGTGCCAGTTGTTGTTTTCTGCATGTTTTTGGCTTTTCAGGTTCACAGTACCATACGTGTTAGGGAACGTTGCATGGGAAACAAATTTTTTCCTACGAACACCCAAGATCTATCTATGGAGATCAAAAGCTACGAGAAGGGGGGAGTGCATCTACATACCATTGTAGATCGCTAAGCGGGAAGCGTTAAGAAACGCGGTTGATGTAGTCGAACGTCTTCGTGATCCAATCACGATCCGTCCCGCGATCCAATCACGATCTGTCCCGATCTAGCGCCGAACGGACGACACCTCCGCGTTCAGCACACGTACAGCTCGATGATGTCTCTGCCCCCTTGATCCAGCAAGCAAGGGTGGAGAGGTAGATGAGTTCTCCGGCAGCACGACGGCGTGGTGGCGGTGGTGGTGGAGCTGTCCCGGCAGGGCTTCGCCAAGCGCTACCGCGACGAACTAGAGGAGAAACCAATCTAGAGGGAGAGAGAGGGATGCGCCATGGCTTCTGGTGTGGCTGCCCTCCCTCCCCTCAAGTATATATAGGGGGAAGGGGGAGGGGGCGGCCGCCCTAGGGTTTCCCTAGGGTTGGGCGCGTCGGCCTGGGGGGCTGCCTTGGCCCCCAAGGCAAGGGGGGCAGCGGCCACCCCAGGGCCAGCCCTTGGACTTCGGTCGCATGGGCCTTGAGAGGCATGGCGCCCAGCCCACTAGGGGCTGGTGCGCCTCTCTCTCAGCCCATGGGGCCCTTCGGGGCAGGTGACCCCCCGATAGACCCCCGGAACACTTTCCGGCACTCCCGTTGAAATTCGGTGAACCCCGAAACAATTCCGGTGTCCGAATACCGACTTCCCATATCTGAATCTTTACCTCCGGACCATTCCGGAACTCCTCATGACGTCCGAGATCTCATCCGTGACTCCGAACAACTTTTGACCACCAACATATCCAACTCAACAATACCAAATTGTCACCAAACGTTAAGTGTGCAGACCCTGCGGGTTTGAGAACTATGCAGACATGACCGAGACACCTGTATGGTCAATAACCAATAGCGGGACCTGGATGCCCATATTGGTCCTACATATTCTACGAAGATCTTTATCGGTCAAACCGCGATGTCAAGGATTCAATCAATCCCGTATGCAGTTCCCTTTGTCCATCGGTATGTTACTTGCCCGAGGTTCGATCGTCGATATCTCCATACCTAGTTCAATCTCGTTACCGGCAAGTCTCTTTACTCGTTCCGTAATACAAGATCCCGTGACTAACTCCTTAGTCACATTGCTTGCAAGCTTCTTGTGATGTTTTATTATCGAGTGGGCCCAGAGATACCTCTCCGTCATACGGAGTGACAAATCCCAATCTCGATCCATGCCAACCCAAGAGACACCCTCAAAAATACCTGTAGTGCACCTTTATAGTCACCCAGTTATGTTGTGATGTTTGATACACACAAGGCATTCCTCCGGTGTCCGGGAGTTGCATGATATCATGGTCGTAGAAACTCATACTTGACATGGATAAAGCAGTAGCAATAAACTAGAACGATCAAATGATATGCTTACGGTTGGGTCTTTGTCCATCACATCATTCTTCTAATGATGCGATCTCGTTATCAAATGACAACTCATGTCCATGGTCAGGAAACCTTAACCATGTTTGATCAACGAGCTAGTCTAGTAGAGGCTCACTAGGGACACAGTGTTGTCTATGTATCCACACATGTATCTGAGTTTCCAATCAATACGATTATAGCATGGATAATAAACGATGATCATGAACAAGGAAATATGATAATAACTATTTTATTATTGCTTCTAGGGCATATTTCCAACAAAACGAAGTCCAATTGCCACAAAACTTTAATATGATTTTTTCGAGACCAAAAGAAGACCTGGAAGCTCCGAAAGGAGACCTGGGCTCCACGAGATAGGCACAAGCCAACAGGGCGCACCCTGGGGGTGGGCCACGCCCTGTTGCCTTGTGCCCCCCTCGGGCGTCCTTCGGTGCCCCTCTCTGGCCTATAAATTCTGTAAAATCCCCAAAACCCTAAGGAGCAACCCGAAACACTTTTTCCGCCGCCGCAAGTCTTTGTTCCGGTGCCTAGCCGGAGGGGGGATCGATCACGGAGAGCCTCTACATCATCCTTGCTGCTCCCATGGTGATATGTGAGTAGTTCCCCACAGACCTACTAGTCCGTAGTTAGTACCTAGATGGCTATATCTTTCTCTCTCTTGATCTTCAATACAATGATCATCGCATCTTCGCTTTGATCTATCCGATGTAATTCTTTTGTGCGGTGGGTTTGTTGGGATCCGATGAATTGTGGGTTTATGTTCAGATTATTCATGAAAAAGATTTGAGTCTTCTCTGAAATTTATTATGATTCTTATTTGCATGATCATTATAGCTTCATAAATCTCTCCGATCTATTGAAATAATTTGGCTAACTAGATTGATATTTCTTCAGTGAGAGGGGTGCGTTGTAGTGGGTTCAATCTGGCGGTGCTCTATATCCTAGTGAGAGAAAGGGACAAGACACGTCTTTCTATTGCTGCCACTAAGGATAAAACGATGGGGTTAGTTCATATTAATTGAATTCTCTTTGTCTACATCATGTCATCGTTCTCCAAGCATTACTCTGTTTTACTTAATACTCTAGATGCATGCTGGATAGCGGTCAATGGGTGGAGTAATTGTTATAGGTGTAGGCAGGAGTCGGCCTATTTGCTTATGGACATGATGCCTATATATACGTGATCATTGCCATGAATAAAGATTTCACAACTATACGCTTTTCTATCAATTTCCCAACAGTAATTTGTCTACCCACCGTATGCTTACTATATGAGAGATGCCACTAGGGAAAACTATGGCCGCCGGGACTATTCACTTATAAATTTACAAAATCTTCCAATACCTTGTTGCCATTTATTTTATTTTGAAATTTACAATTATCTACTATCATCTACACACTTCATTTGCTTGCAAATAACAAGACCAAGGGGATTGACAACCCTCTTGCCGCGTTGGGTGCAAGTGTTTGCTCTTTTGTGTGCTGTCGCTGAAAACGGTGGTTGACCGTTACTCCTATTGGTTCGATAAACCTTGGTTCTCTACTGAGGGAAATACTTATCAGTATTGTGCTGCATGACCTGTTCCTCTTCACGGAAAACCCAACGCGGATCACAAGTATCAGGAAGGATTTCTAGCGCCGTTGCCAGGGAGTATCATCAAACAACTATCAAGTAACTTCGCACAAATTATCATTCACCTGTTCTTCTTTTTATTTTTAGTTATATTTAGTTTGCTTCATAAAAAACGAAAATACAAAAATATTTATCTTGCTAGTTTACTTGTTTGCTTGTTTCGTTTGCCTGAAGTTGCTACCATGGCTGGTTTTATCATTGAAAAGGATGATGGAAGTAAAATCCCCAAAGAAGAAACTCCCCCATAGTGAGATGTAAAAGTTTTTTTTGAAGGGAAGGGGAATATCATAGGGAAAAGCATAATCCAAGAATTCTTTAACTGTACGAGTACTTTAGCTTGCAAGGATACGCCAATCCTTAAAAGAACCAAAAGTTACGTCGATGCTATTTTTGCTCTTGTACTTAAGCTTGAAAGAAGATTTGTGCGTACTCACCCCACTTTGCAAAGGCTTTTATATGAGCTACCGGTCATAAAATACCCTAGAGCCAAGAAGATGGTCACTCTCATTCTCATGCATGAATTTGACTCTATAGTACAAGA
This sequence comes from Elymus sibiricus, assembly GCA_039707655.1. NCBI lineage: Eukaryota > Viridiplantae > Streptophyta > Magnoliopsida > Poales > Poaceae > Elymus > Elymus sibiricus. Next base: position 328,107,124 of record CM077667.1, read on the forward strand.
GGCTAGGGATATCTTTGAACACTATAATATGAGTTGTGAACATCCTCTGATAGATAAAATTTATATAATGAGGACTATATGATGAGGTACACACTTCATGATAACCATACTTTTGATGAAAATACAAGTAAAGAAGTTCCTCCTATTCATATTATCCAACAAGTTTTCAATGCTATCAATAAGCAATATTCTTGGGTAGTAAGAGAAAATACGGAAGACTTTAAGGGTATTAAGAATGCCAACATATTATTTGATGAGGTGTTCCCAATTGTCGTTGAAAAGCCTCCTCTGCAATATGAGAATATTAAGGATGATGTCACTTGAAACTATGTATTATGCCTAGCTAGGGGCGTAAAACAATAGCTCTAGTTGGGAGGCAACCCAATAGTTATCTTTATATTTGCTTTTTAATTTCTATTTGTTTTTTATAAAATTATTGTTGCCTATGTAATGATTGTGTTTTTATTTTTAAATTAGTGTTTGTGCCAAGTAAAGCCTTTGGGATGACTCACAAGATGTGTAGAATTGATACGGTGCAAAAATAGAAATGTTAGTGTCCAGTGCATAATTTCTCTGATTTTATTGGGACCTCTTTTTGATCTGACGTTTTTACACAGTATTTCTATACAAAATTTTCAGGTTGTCCTAATTTTCATAATTTTAAGAGTTACAAAAGTATAGTTTCTCTATAGATCTTTACAGATTGTTCTGTTTTAGACAGATTCTGTTTTTGCTTGCATAGTTTGCTTGTTTTAATGATGCTATGGATTGTATCGGGGGGTACACGTCATGGAGAAGTTAGAATACTGTACCTTATACAATAATAAAATAAGAATCAATTTAGAATAGTACCTAAAGTATTTGATATGTTTTCTATACTAACGGATCTCACGAAGGTTTTGTTTAGTTTTGTGTGCTCAAGTTTTCAAGTTTTGGGTGTTATCATGATGGATGAAGGAATAAGGAGCGGAAAGAGCCTAAGCTTGGGGATGCCCAAGGCACCCCAAGTTAATATTCAAGGAAGACTCAAGCGTCTAAGCTTGGGGATGTCCCGGAAGGCATCCCCTCTTTTGTCTCAATCCATTGGTATGTCACTTGGAGCTATATTTTTATTCATCACATGATATGAGTTTTGCTTGAAACGTCATTTGCTTTAGGTTGCTATTTGTTTTTTCTTTTCCACAATCATTGTTTGCTGCACGCACCCACTTGAGAGAGACACAAGATCACCATAATTTATTAGAATACTCTTTGTGCTTCACTTATATCTTTTAAGCTTAGCAGTTGCTCTAGTACTTCACTTATATCCTTTAGGGCACGGTGGCATGTATATTTTGTAGAAATAATTGCACTCTCATTCTTCACTTATATTTGTTTGAGAGTTAATAAATAACGACGGTAATTTGCATGGGTTATAAGACTAGTCCAGAAATAATTGGTATTCAATGAGTGCATAATCAAAACCACATGTAGCACATAAAAGAGAAATCATGGTTAATGATATTAATGTGGTAATATGAAAGAGAATGAGTGCATGATCATTGGTTAATAAGAGTATCATGAATTAGAGGCTGTTAACTTGTTGTTCATCCAAATATTTTTATAGCATGGTGATGATGTGTGAGCATACTTATTCCTCGTTGAAATCCTAGTGCTGTTTAAGTCGGAGGCGCACGATGGTTAACTCCTCCCAACCTCCTCCCTAGGGGCATGCGAGTAGTGCTTTGCTTCGAGAGAACTAATAAAGTCTTGCAATAAGTATGTGAGTTCTTTATGACTAATTTGAATCGATGGATGTACGCATTCTCACCTCCACATATTTGCTAGCCTCTTTGGTACCGTGCATTGCCCATTCTCACCTTGAGGATCGGTGCAACCTTCGTCGGTGCATCCAAACCCCGTGACATGACACACTCTGTTGCACATATGCCTTATTATATCTTCCTCAAAACAGCCACCATACCTACCTATCATGGCATTTCCATACCCATTCCGAGATATATTGCAATGCATCTTCCACCATCACATCATATGACTTGTACTTCCATTGTCGTATTGCTTTGCATGATCATATAAGCTGACATTGTATTTGTGGCAAAGCCACCGTTCATCATTTTTCATACATGTTACGCTTGATCATTGCACATCCTGGTACACTACCAGAGGCATTCATATAGAGTCATACAGTTTTTCATGTTGAATTGTAAGAAAATAAAAGTGTGATGATCATCATTATTAGGTCACTGTCTCAGTGAGGAAAGGATGATGGAGACAATGATTCCCCCACAAGTCGGGATGAGACTCCGGACAAAAAATAAAAGAAAAAAAAGAAGGGAAAAAAGAAGAGAAAAAAGAAAGAAAGAAAGAAAGAAAGAAAAGAGAAAAAGAAAAAGAAAAGAAAAAAAGAAATAAATGAGAGAAAGAGAGAGAAGGGACAGTGCTACTACCTCTTATTCCACACTTGTGCCTCAAAGTGGCACCATGTTCTTCATATAGAGAGTTTCTTGTTTTATCACTTCCTATGCTAGTCGGAATTTTTCATTATAGAACTTGGCTTGTATATTCCGATGACGGGCTTCCTCAAATGCCCGAGGTCTTCATGAGCAAGCAAGTTGGATGCACTCCCACTTAGTTTCAGTTGAGCTTTCATACACTTATAGCTCTAGTGCATCTGTTGGATGGCAATCCCTACTCCTTGCATTGATATCTTTTGATGGGCATCTCCATAGCCCGTTGATATGCCTAGTTGATGCAAGACCTTCTTCTCCACTTTCACCCCTTTGAAACCTACCACCATATTCTATTCCACCTTTATGTTATATCCATGGTTCACGCTCATATATTGCGTGAGTAATAAAAGCTGAAGCGCGTGAAAAAGTATGATCCAATTTCCTGACTTGACATCGTGGTGCTTGACATTTGTATTTATGTGGTGAAGACGGAGCCATGCTATTTTAATATGATAAAATGAAAAGGGGGTGAACATTCTTTTCAGACCGTATACTTTGAAACTTGATGATTATGTTTCTTATGTTTATAAATATTACTATGTTGATGTTTATTAATTCATCGTTTCTCAATGAACAAACCTGCAATAGATAACATGTTGGGAAGCATGTCACATCAAAAATTCTTTTTTTTCATTTACCTACTCGAGGACGAGCAGGAATTAAGCTTGGGGATGCTGATACGTCTCCAACGTATCTATAATTTTTGATTGTTCCATGCTATCATATTATCATTCTAGGATATTTTTTGGGTGTTTATTTACCAATTAATATTATTTTGACCACTAACCTATTAACCCACTGCCCAGTGTCAGCTATTGTTTTCTGCATGTTTTTAGATTTTCAGGTTTACAGTACCAAACGAAGTCCAATTGCCACAAAAATTTAATATGATTTTTTATGGACCAAAACAAGACCTGGAAGCATCGAAAGGAGGCCGGGGGCTCCACGAGGGAGGCACAAGCCAACAGGGCGCACCCTGGGGGTGGGTCACGCCCTGTTGCCTTGTGCCCCCCTCGGGCGTCCTTCGGTGCCCCTCTCTGGCCTATAAATTCTGTAAAATCCCAAAACCCCTAAGGAGCAATCCGAAACACTTTTTCTGCCGCCACAAGTCTCCGTTACACCGTGTGCCCATCTGGAGCCCTGTTTCGGTGCCTAGCCGTAGGGGGATCGATCACGGAGGGCCTCTACATCATCCTTGCTGCTCCCATGGTGATGTGTGAGTAGTTCCTGTCGGCGTACGACACCTATGGGATCGCGTGGGTCCCTTTTATGGTTCGGCAGGGAAAAAGGCTTGCACAAAGAGCAGATTCAGCGATCAACGCGAGGGATTTTTACCCAGGTTCGGGCCGCTGAGAAGCGTAAAACCCTACTCCTGCTTTAGTGTATTGTGAGTCTTTGAACTCTGGCTCCAGGAGCGCTATGTGATAAACAGTACACAGCCGCTATGCCTCTATCTGGGCCAGAAGGTCCTCTCCCCTGTAGCTACGCCTTGGGCCTCCTTTTATATGTCGAAGCGGTCACCAACAGTGGCGCACAGTACATACAAGAGGTGTAAAGTTGCTACAGCGTTTCATGATTATCACCGACGTCTTAGGACAAACGCATTAAATGCTCCATTTAGGTGTCCCTAACTCTCTTGGGGACGGAAAAAGAGCCCGTTCCATCAGCACCGCTTAACCCCATCCGCCATTAGCGCCTTGACACGCACCCAGGAGGACAAAACTTAGATGACAGGCTGGTCGCTGCGCTGGAGCGGTGACAGGGTGGCGAGGTCTTGCCGGGTGCGAATCTTGTCGGGGCTCCGCAAGCCATCCCGGCAAGAATCTTGCCGGGATCTCATCCTTTGGTCTTCTGATTATTGACTTGAATGCTTTCTTGACATTCTTGCACTTGCATTCAGCTGTCCCCCGGCAGGCCTTGCCGCTGGTGTGGCTACAACCGTCCGTGCACAAGTATGGGGTACTAAAAGACCCAAACTTTAGTACACCGACAGTTCCCCACAGACCTACGGGTCCGTAGTTAGTACCTAGATGGCTATCTCTCCATCTTGATCTTCAATACAATGATCATCGCATCTTTGCTTTGATCTATCCGATGTAATTCTTTTGTGCGATGTGTTTGTTGGGATCCGATGAATTGTGGGTTTATGTTCAGATTATTCATGAAAAAGATTTGAGTCTTCTCTGAAATGTATTATGATTCTTATTTGCATGATCATTATAGCTTCATAAATCTCTCCGATCTATTGAAATAATTTGGCTAACTAGATTGATATTTCTTCAGTGAGAGGGGTGCGTTGTAGTGGGTTCAATCTAGCGGTGCTCTATATCCTAGTGAGAGAAAGGGACAAGACACGTCTTTGTATTGCTACCACTAAGGATAAAACGATGGGGTTAGTTCATATTAATTAAATTCTCTTTGTCTACATCATGCCATCATTCTCCATGTTGGAAATATGCCCTAGAGGCAATAATAAATTGGTTATTATTATATTTCCTTGTTCATGATAATGGTTTATTATCCATGCTATAATTGTATTGATTGGAAACTCAAATACATGTGTGGGTACATAGACAACACTGTGTCCCTAGTAAGCCTCTAGTTAACTAGCTCGTTGATCAAAAGATGGTGAAGGTTTCCTAGCCATGGACATGAGATGTCATTTGATAACGGGATCACATCATTAGGAGAATGATGTGATGGACAAGACCCAAACTATAAACGTAGCCTATGATCATGTCAGTTTATTGCTATTGTTTTCTGCATGTCAAGTATCTGTTCCTATGACCATGAGATCATGCAACTCACTGACACCGGAGGAATACCTTGTGTGTATCAAACGTCGCAACGTTACTGGGTGACTATAAAGATGCTCTACAGGTATCTCCGAGGGTGTCTGTTGGGTTGGCCTGGATCAAGATTGGGATTTGTTACTCCGTGTGACGGAGAGGTATCTCAGGGCCCACTCGGTAATACAACATCACAATGAGCCTTGTAAGCAATGTGACTAAAGTGTTAGCCACGAGATCTTGTATTACGGACCGAGTAAAGAGACTTGCCGATAACGAGATTGAACTAGGTATAGAGATACCAACGATCGAATCTCGGGCAAGTAACATACCGAAGAACAAAGGGAACAGCATACGGGATTAACTGAATCCTTGACATAGAGGTTCAACCGATATAGATCTTCGTAGAATATGTAGGAACCAATATGGGCATCCAGGTCCCGCTATTGGTTATTGACCGTAGAGGTGTCTCGGTCATGTCTACATAGTTCTCGAACCCGCAGGGTCTACACACTTAACGTTTGGTGACGATTAGTATAGTTGAGTTATTGTGTTGGTGACCGAAGGTTGTTCGGAGTCCCGGATAAAATCCCGGACATGACGAGGATCTCCGGAAGAGTCCGGAGGTAAAGATTGATATATGTGATAGTAGTGTTTTGATCTCCGGAAGGGTTCCGGAATTCACCGGAAGGGGTTCCGGATGTTTACCGAAGTGTTCGGGTGCAGCAACACTTTATATGGACCAAAGAGGTAAAGCCCACGAGGTATTGGAAAGTGCAAAAGGAAGTTTTGCTGCTGCCTTAAGCGGTACTACCGCTGGTAAGGCAGTACTACCGCGTAAGCGGTACTACCGCTCATGAGCGGTACTACCGCTTGTACGCGGTACTGCTGGAATCCGAGTGGGACTCTTTCCGTGCGGGCCAAACCGACCTTGTGCGGGCAAAACCGACCTTGTGGAGGCTTTCTCTCCAAGTTTAGACCCCAGGGCTCAACATATAAATAGAGGGGCAGGGCTAGCACACGGGACACATCAAGATTTCCCAAGCCGTGTGCCGGCAACCCTAACCCTCTAGTTCCTCCCGTCACAATCTCCGTAGTGCTTGGGAAAGCCCTGCAGAGATTGTTCCTCACCACCATCACCACGCCGTCGTGCTGCCGGAACTCATCCACTACTTCACCATCGCTCGCTGGATCGAGGAGGTGAAGGCGTCATCAAGCCGTACGTGTGTTGAACGCGGAGGTGCCGTCCATTCGGCGCTAGATCGTGTTTGGATCGAGGGACGACTTGCGATTTGGATCGCGAAGACGTTCGACTACATCAACCGCGTTTCTTAACGCTTCCGCTTAGCGATCTACAAGGGTATGTAGATTCACTCTCCCTCTCATAGATGCTCATCACCATGGATAGATCTTGCGTGTGCGTAGGAAATTTTTTGTTTCCATGCGACGTTACCCAACACTCCAAGTATTACTCTGTTTTAATTAATACTCTAGATGCATGCTGGATAGCGGTCGATGGGTGGAGTAATAGTAATAGGTGCAGGCAGGAGTCCGCCTATTTGCTTATGGACGTGATGCCTATATATACATGATCATTGCCATGAATAAAGATTGCATAACTATGTGCTTTTCTATCAATTGCCCAACAGTAATTTGTCTACCCACCGTATGCTTACTATATGGGAGATGCCACTAGGGAAAACTATAGCCCCCGAGTCTATTCACTTATAAATTTTCAAAAGCTTCCAATACCTTGCTGCCATTTATTATATTTTTATTTTATTTTGCAATTTACAATTATCTACTATCATCTACACACTTCATTTGCTTGCAAATAACGAGACCAAGGGGATTCACAATCCTCTTGCCGCGTTGGGTGAAAGTGTTTGCTCTTTTGTGCGCAGTCGCGGAAGACGGTGGTTGACCGTTACTCCTATTTGTTCGATAAACCTTGGTTCTCTACTGAGGGAAATATGTATCCTTATTGTGCTGCATCACCCATTCCTCTTCACGGAAAACCCAACGCAGATCACAAGTATCAAGAGGAAAACAGAATACGGACTTGAGAGCATCATGAATATTTACATAGCAGCAAGTTTTTCATCATATAGCTTCTCATAAACAAGTAACAATCTATCCACAACATTGAAGTATGAAGCATAAACTTTATTGAAAATCAACAATCTATGTTCTTAGTCATTGAGACAATCAATTCATCATATTTCAGAGAAGAGTCTATGTAAGAGATTTAATTTAGCAAGTTCACATACTCAACTATCATTTAGTCTTCTATGATTGCGGACACTCACTGCATATTTTTGGAGCTAATGTTTCTATCGGACACATAGGAACATAGGGGCTTTATTGTTTTTGCCACCAAACCTATTTACCTCAAGGATAATGTCAACAATAATGACTCATGATCACCTACATCCAACTGGATATATATATCCGGATCTTTCCCCAACACATGATGCTTTCCAACTAGAGAATTGATAGGTTGGAATAGGGATGAACAATATTGACTCTTGCATAAAAGTAAATACATGAAAGTAAAAGATAGGCCCTCCGCAGAGAGAAGCAAAGGTTGTCATGCACTTTTTAAATTTTGGATGTGCAAGCTCTTAATGTAAAGGAACGTCACTTAATATTGCCCCTTATGATATCAAGCTTTATTATGTAGTATGTCGCTTTTATTTCGTTGCCATCACAAGATCGTACAAAGCTTATTTTCCCTTACAACAAAAGAGCATACATATTTAGGAGCAATTTTTATTGCTTGTTGCACCGATGACAACTTACTTGAAGGATCTTATTCAATCCATAGGTAGATATGGTGGACTCTCATGGCAAGAAACTGGGTTTAAGGGTTATGGATGCACAAGTAGTATCTCTACTTAGTGCAGATTTTGGGGCTAGAAAAAGATCCTAAGCAAGCACCGCATGTTAGAGGATCCATGGCAATATAACTTCCATGTGTATGTAGACAAACATAACTCATTACGTTGTCTTCCTTGTCCAACATCAACAATTCAATCATTATATAATATTTGATGGGGGCTCACAATCATAAAAGATGTCCAAGATAGTGTATTTGCATGTGAAGCTCCTCTCCTATATCATAATTTGTATGGATTGTATCAATGACTAACACTATGTTTGTTAACTCCCAACAACTTTTATCACTTATACTTTTTCTATGTGAAGTCATTACTCCCCATGGGATTAGCATATGGTTTTTCTATTTCTTTTATTTCATTGCTATGATGATTGATGCATGAGAGTAAATAAAGCAAACTCAACTAATCTTTATTATATAACTCTCACACTCGATTACAAAGATAGATGGATCACAAAGCAAGCACTCTAAGCAAAGCAATACTAAATTTTATTCCTCTAAATCACGAAATACTACGGGTCGAACTAAGATAGATGATAATGGTGAAAGTGATGGTGATACGATACCGGGGCACCTCCCCCAAGCTTGGAACAAGGTAAGGGTAGTTCCCATACCCATGTACTCAAGTGTCCTTCTTGGGCGATGGTGGTGATGATGTGATCCTTTTAGCAATGATGCCCTTTAGAACACGGATCTCCTCATTAAGTTTATCCACCTCTCGCCTAAGCTCCATGTTCTCCTTGCAGAGTTTGTTGGTGACGATCATTGCTCATTCCATCAAAGGACGGATTTTGCTAAAGGAGGCAGCGGTCGAATCTACCGGCGTACGACGACAAGGGGTAAATCGAGTATTGGAAGGTGTAACCTTGTTTGATAAGCTCGACTTTTTGAACTCCACATGCCTATCTCTGGGTTGAGGTAGAGGTGCTTCCTCTTCTTCTTCATCACTCGAAGGTTCAATTCTTTTTAGATTAGCATCTACCACCTCTTTCGTTGACCACCCATAAGGGTCAATATCCCCGTAAACTTGAGGATTGGCGATGAGATCTGAAACATATCTCTCTCCCTCCGAATCTTGTGATGACATATTGCTCCAAAATCTGTCAGAAAAACGGCCCGAAACAAGAATAGTGGAGAAACTTGTGATGCAGTTGTCAAAACATACGGGAGTATATATAATGAATTTTTCTAGGTCATACATGTCGAGGAAGAAAACAGAGTCCGGGAGGCACACGAGGTGCTCCCAAGCCATCAGGGCGCGCCCGGGGGGGATGGCCACGCCCTGTTGGCTTGGGAGTCCCTCGTGGGTCCCCGTGGCTGGTTTTTATTTTTGGAATTTTGATAAAAAAACCAAAACCATCAGAAAATATTTTATGGAATTTTTGGAGTCGGTTTACTTACCGTATCACATACCTACCCTTTTTCAGGTGTCTGGAGTGTTCTGGGAGGTCTCTCTTATGTGTTCTTCCGATGTCATCACTTGAATAATATTAGTTTCAACATTAATGGGCGTACCTGAGATGTGATGTTTAATTCTTTGTCCATTAACCACTCTCGGATGTGTGCCTTCGGCATTGTTGATCTTAATGGCTCCGATGCGATAAACTTCTTCGACGATATAGGGTCCTTCCCATTTGGAGAGAAGTTTTCCTGCACAAAATCTAAAACGAGAATTCTACAAAAGAACTAGATCACCTATTTTAAATTCTTGTTTTTGGATTCTTTTGCCATTCCATATTTTAACTTTTTGTTTAAACAACTTGGCATTTTCATAAGCTTGTGTCCTCCATTCATCTAAGGAGCTAATATCAAATAACCTATTTTCACCGGCAAGTTTAAAATCATAGTTAAGTTCTTTAATTGCTCAATAAGCTTTATGTTCTAACTCAAGAGGTAAATGACAAGCTTTTCCATAGACCATTTTATATGGGGGCATTCCCATTGGGTTTTTATAAGCATATCTATAAGCCCATAATGCATCGTCAAGTTTCCTAGACTAATTCTTTCTAGATCTATTAATAGTCTTTTGCAAGATTAATTTTATTACTCGGTTGTTCAACTCAACTTGACCGCTATACTGAGGATGATAAGGTGACACAATCCTATGGTTAACATCATATTTAGCTAGAAGATTCCGGAAAGCACCACGAATAAAAAGTGAACCACTATCAGTCATTAAATATCTAGGGACTCCAAACCTCGGGAAAATAACATCTTTAAGCATTTTAATAGAAGTGTTATGATCAACACTACTAGTTGGAATAGTTTCTACCCACTTAGTAACGTAATAAACAGCAACTAAAATACGAGTATACCATTTAGAGGAAGGGAAAGGTCCCATGTAAATAAAACCCCAAACATCAAATGGTTCAATAGCAAGTGAATAATTCATAGGCATTTCCTGACATTGATGTGGCTTGAGACTGCGTCGGTATTTCCCCAAAGAGGATGGGATGATGCAGCACAGCGACGGTAAGTATTTCCCTCAGTTATGAAACCAAGGTATCGAACCAGAAGGAGGATCACCAAGACCTAATAAGCAGCACCTGCACACAAACAACAAATACTTGCAACCCGACGCGAAAGAGAGGTTGTCAATCTCTCTACGGTAAAAAGATAGATTAGGTAGTGATAGATTGGAGAGATAGATCTCTCAAGAACACAAAATAAAAAGAGCAAATAAAAAGTTCAGCAATATATTTTTGGGTTTTTGGAATAATAGATCTGAAAACAAAAGAGGCAAAAAGATAGATTGGAAAGCAATATGTTGGAAAAGTAGACCCGGGGGCCGTAGGTTTCACTAGTGGCTTCTCTCATGAGTATAGCGCACGGTGGGTGAACAAATTACTGTTGGGAAATTGATAGAAGATCAAATAATCATGACGATATCAAAGGCGATGATCATTATATAGGCATCACGTCCAAGATAAGTAGACCGACTCCTGCCTGTATCTACCACTATTACTCCACACATCGACCGGTATCCAGCATGCATCTAGTGTATTAAGTTCAAGAAAAAACGGAGTAATGCAATAAGAACGATGACATGATGTAGACAAGATCTATTCATGTAGGAATATACCCCATCTTGTTATCCTTAATGGCAACGATACATGCGTGCCTTGCTGCCCCTTCTGTCACTGGGAAAGGACACCGCAAGATCGAACCCATCACAAAGCACCTCTTCCCATGGGAAGAAAAATCGATCTAGTTGGCCTAACTAAACCAAAGATTCGAAGAAGAAATATGAGGCTATAAGTAATCATGCATATAAGAGATCAAAGAAGACTCAAATAATATTCATGGATAGAAACTGATCATGAACTCAAAATTCATTGGATCCCAACAAACACACCGCAAAAGTTTACATCAAATAGATCTCCAAGAGACCATTGTATTGACAATCAAAAGAGAGAAAGGAAGCCATCTAGCTACTGCCTACGGACCCGTAGGTCTATGGTGGACTACTCACGCATCATCGGAGAGGCACCAATGAGGATGATGAACCCCTCCGTGATGGTGTTTGATTGGATCTCGAGGTTCTGGAACTTGCGGCGGCTGGATGTGTTTTTCGTCGACTCCCTTAGGGTTTCTGGAATATTTGGGAATTTATAGGCATCATAGGCAGTGGAGAGGGGCCCCGAGGAGGGCACAACCCATTAGGGCACCTCGGGCCCCCCCTGGCGCGCCCTGGTGGGTTGTGGTCTCCACTACCCACCTCTCCGGCACTTCTTTTGCCCACTGGGTGTTTTCTGGTCCAAAAAAATGTCCAAAAAGTTTCGTCGCGATTGGACTCCGTTTGGTACTGATATTCTGCGAAGTAAAAAACAATCAAAACCATCAACTGGCACTTTGGCACTATGTCAATAGGCTAGTCCCAAAAAAATGATATAAAGTCACTATAAAGTGATTGTAAAACATCCAAGAATGATAATGTAATAGCATGGAACAAGCAAAAATTATAGATACGTTTGAGACGTATCAGCATCCCCAAGCTTAATTCCTACTCGTCCTAGAGTAGGTAAATGATAAAAACAGAATTTTTGATGTGGAATGCTGCCTAACATGTTTATCTCATATTCTTTTGTTTTGTAGCATGGACATTTGGACTTTTAGATGATTCAAAGCAATAGTCTGGTTTTAACATAATGACTTCAATACTCAAGCATGCCAACAAGCAACCATGTCTTTCAAAATATCAACACTAAAGAAAGTTATCCCCAACCCATCATGCTCAATCATTGATCCATTCATGAAACACACTCAAATATTAGCTACTCCCAATGCTCAAGTACGATCATAGTGCCCCCTAGTTGGTGCTTTATAAGAGAAGATGGAGACTCAAAGTAAAAATAAAAATTGCATAAATTAAATAGATAGGCCCTTCGTAGAGGGAAGTAGGGATTTGTAGAGGTGCCAGAGCTCAAAGTTTAAATTGAGAGAATTTTTTTTTTGGGTGGCATGCTTTTCCTGTCAACGAAAACGACAAAGTAGCTCACAATACTTTCCATGCTAGATATATCCTAGGCGGTTCCCAAACAGAAAATAAAGTTTATTCCTTTTTCCGCCGAACTTTCCCTTTCCATGGCGGGCCGTATCCACGGTTGCCTTCCATACCAACACTTTCCAAGGAATTTATTATTTGACAACATAAAGTAATTTTTTCTTTTTTTTTTCTTTTCGGGACTGGGCATCCCTATTACCGCCGTACTCTCGTGCAATGACAAGTGAATAAACACTCATCTTGAGAATAACACATCTAGCATGGAAAAATATTGGACACTCCCTACCGTTTCATGAGCGGTACGAGCACACAAAAGAGAAATTTATTTTGAAAATTAGAGATGGCACATGCAAATTTGCTTGGAACGGCATGGAAATACCGCATATAGGTAGGTATGGTGGACTCATAAGGCAAAACTTGGTTTAAGGATTTTGGATGCACAAGTAGTATTTCTACTTAGTACAAGTGGAGGCTAGCAAATAGATTGAGAAGCAACCAACCAAGAAACAAAAATTCACCTAAGCCATCATTGAGCATAACTAACATCGAATAATGCACCATAAGTAGGATGTAACTTCATTGCATAAGTATTGACTTTCGTGCATGCATAGGGAATCACAAACCTTAACACCAATATTCTTATTAAAGCATAATTCCTCACTAACATGACTCACATATTACTATCATCATGTTTCAATACTATTACAAGGAATCAAGTTTAATTTGTCCAATGATCTTCATGAAAGTTTTTATTATATCCTCCTTGGATATCTATCACTTTGGGACTAGTTTCATATATTGCCATTGCTTTTTGACAACCTCAAACAAATCTAAGTGAAGCACATGAGCATAAAGATTTCATCTCTCAAAAAAGTATAAGTGAAGCATGAGAGGATTTATTCATAATTTCCTAACTCTCAAAATAATCTAAGTGAAGCATGAGAGTATTTCTTCAAAAGTTTCAAAGCACACCGTGCTCAAAAAGATATAAGTGAAGCACTAGAGCAATCCTATAGCTCAAAAAGTTTAAGTGAAGCATAGAGAGCAATTCTAACAAATCATAGCATAATTTTGGCTCTCTCAAATAGGTGTGTCCATCAAGGATACAAATGACAAACTAACAAGCAAAGCAAGCAAAGAGTCAAATGATACAAGACGCTCCAAGCAAAACTCATGATATGTGACGATTAAAAATATAGCTCCAAGTAATATACTGATGGTCGTTAGAAGAAAGAGGGGATGCCACTCGGGGGCATCCCCAAGATTAGTTGCTTGTTTCTCTTTGGATATATCTTGGGGGTGCTGTAGCATCCCCAAGCTTAGTATCTTTTCACTCCTTATTCCTTCATCCATCGTGATCTCACCCAAAACTTGAAAACTTCAATCACACAAAACTCAACAAAATCTTCGTGAGATCCGTTAGTATAATAAAGCAAATCACTACTTTAGGTGTTGTTGCAAACTCATTCATATTTTATTATTGCATTATACCTACTGTATTTTAAGTTCACCATGGCTCATACCCTTCAATACAACCCATAGATTCATCAAAACAAGCACACAATGCAACGAAAACAAAATCTGTCTTAAACAGAACAGTCTGTAGTAATCTGTACTCTAACCATACTTATGTAATACTAAAAATTCTGAAAAATTAGTACCACGTAAATAATTTGTATAGAAATACTGTGTTAAAATTTCAGCTCAATATCATGTTCCAGTAAAAAACGAAAATTCGAACACTGGAGGCAAAGTTTCTGTTTCAGATTCAGCATCGCTTCTACTCATCTTATGAATCATCCTAAAGGCTCTACTTGGCCCAAACACTAAATAAAACATAAAAACACAATCATAACAGAGGCATAATTGTGTCAACACTCAAAAACAGAAAGGTAAAAGCAAAAATAAATTTATTCATTGGGTTGCCTCCCAACAAGCGCTATCGTTTTACGCCCCTAGCTAGCCATAACACATAGATTCAAGTATTATCATATTTGGTTTTGCGAGCGGTGTTTTTGTCAAGAGGTTTTGGAAATAAAACTTGAAACACATCATCCATGGAAACCTTAGCACTATCAAGTTGTCCATCTACGTACCCTCTTTGATTCCCGGCCACAATCCAAGAATAATGTTGATTTACATCATTGAAAACTTGTTGGATCATATCTAAAACGGGGACTTCCTTTTTGAGATTCTCATAAATTTTTTGATTATTTCCAAGAAAATGTCTCAACATGTAATCACTATTGTAAAGGATCTCTCCTATTACCGGTTTTTCACGACTCATACCATAGAAATCAAAGATCTCCCTAGCTTCCCGTACTATGTGATCAAAGTCATTCATGAGAACAAGCGTGGCTAACTTCTTAGCTTTGGGATCCTTTATGATGGGTAGCTCATAAAACAATCTTTGCAAAGTAAGATGGGTATGAATAAACATATTTTCAAGTTTCAGAACTAGTGCTGAGATAGCTTCCGCATAAGTTTTAGTTCTTTTCAGTATAAGAGTATCATCAAGAGTCAAATTCCCAACGCAATTGAAAAATTCTTGGATAGTTTCTTTTCCTATGACGTTCCCTTGCCCCAAAACAAAAGTTTTAGCATCCAGATTACCAGAACGTCCAATATTAGGAGTCCTGCCATCATCTGTTGCTGCCATACAAAAATCACTCATGATGACAAGCAAACAAGAGATCTGACGAGAAAAAGGGAAACGAAAAAGAGGGCGAATAAAACGACAAATTGGTGAAGTGGGGGAGAGGAAAATGAGAGGCAAATGGCAAATAATGTAATTGCAAGGAGATGAGATTTGTGATTAGGAACCTGGTAGATGATGATGGTGTCTCTTCGGCGCCAGAGATTGGCACGTAGAAGAGACCGCTTACTCCTCGGCAACGGCGCCAGAAACTCCTTTGACGTGGCTTGAGACTGCGTCGGTATTTCCCCAAAGAGGAAGGGATGATGCAGCACAGCGACGGTAAGTATTTCCCTCAGTTATGAAACCAAGGTATTGAACCAGTAGGAGGATCACCACCACCTAATATGCAGCACCTGCACACAAAGAACAAATACTTGCAACCCGATGCGAAAGAGAGGTTGTCAATCTCTCTACTGTAAAAAGATAGATTAGGTAGTGATAGATTGGAGAGATAGATCTATCAAGAACAAAAAATAAAAAGAGCAAATAAAAAGTGCAGCAATATATTTTTGGGTTTTTGGAATAATAGATCTGAAAACAAAAGATGCAAA
Organism: Elymus sibiricus; assembly: GCA_039707655.1. Classification (NCBI taxonomy): domain Eukaryota; kingdom Viridiplantae; phylum Streptophyta; class Magnoliopsida; order Poales; family Poaceae; genus Elymus; species Elymus sibiricus. Next base: position 328,123,075 of record CM077667.1, read on the forward strand.
AAGATAGATCGGAAAGCAATATGTTGCAAAAGTAGACCCGGGGGCCGTAGGTTTCACTAGTGGCTTCTCTCATGAGTATAGCGCACGGTGGGTGAACAAATTACTATTGGGCAATTGATAGAAGATCAAATAATCATGACGATATCCAAGGCGATGATCATTATATAGGCATCACGTCCAATATAAGTAGACCCACTCCTGCCTGCATCTACCACTATTACTCCACACATCGATCGCTATCCAGCATGCATCTAGTGTATTAAGTTCATGGAAAAACGGAGTAATGCAATAAGAACGATGACATGATGTAGACAAGATCTATTCATGTAGGAATAGACCCCATCTTGTTATCCTTAATGGCAACGATACATGCGTGCCTTGCTGCCCCTTCTGTCACTGGGAAAGGACACCGCAAGATCGAACCCATCACAAAGCACCTCTTCCCGTGGCAAGAAAAAATGATCTAGTTGGCCTAACTAAAGCAACGATTCAAACAAGAAATACGAGGCTATAAGTAATCATGCATATAATAGATCAAAGAAGACTCAAATAATATTCATGGATAGAAACTGATCATGAACTCAAAATTCATCGGATCCCAACAAACACACCGCAAAAGTTTACATCAAATAGATCTCCAAGAGACCATTGTATTGCGAATCAAAAGAGAGAGAGGAAGCCATCTAGCTACTGCCTACGGACCCATAGGTCGATGGTGGAATACTCACGCATCATCGGAGAGGCACCAATGAGGATGATGAACCCCTTCATGATGGTGTTAGATTGGATCTCGAGGTTCTGGAACTTGCGGCGGCAGGATGTGTTTTTCGTCGACTCCCTTAGGGTTTCTGGAATATTTGGGAATTTATAGGCATCAGAGGTGGTGGAGAGGGGCCCCGAGGAGGGCACAACTCATCAGGGCGTGCCGGGGCCCCCCTGGTGCGCCCTGGTGGGTTGTGGTCTCCACGGCCCACCTCTCTGGCACTTCTTTGGCCCACTGGGTGTCTTCTGGTCCAAAAAAAATCTCCAAAAAGTTTCGTCGCGATTGGACTCAGTTTGGTACTGATATTCTGCGAAGTAAAAAACAAGCAAAAACAGCAACTGGCGCTTTGGCACTATGTCAATAGGTTAGTCCCAAAAAATGATATAAAGTCGCTATAAAGTGATTGTAAAACATCCAAGAATGATAATATAACAGCATGGAACAAGCAAAAATTATAGATACGTTGGAGACGTATCAGACATCTACCAATGTTACCAATTCTTTGACATTCATCACAAGAGAGGACATACTTACGAGCATCTTTGAAAAGAGTAGGCCAATAAAAACTGGATTGTAATACCTTGTGCGCAGTTTTGTCAACAACGTGGTGCCCTCCGTAGGCCTCGGAGTAACACTTCCATAGGATATGTTCCTGTTCACGCTCAGGTACACAATGTCTAATAACACCATATACTCCTTTATAATTTATAAAGATGTGGGTCATCCAAAAAGTAATGTCTTAAATCATAGAAGAACTTTTTCTTTTGTTGGTAGGTGAAACTAGGTGGTATATATTTAGCAACAATGTAATTAGCAGAATCTGCATACCAAGGAGTGCTACGGGAAGCATTTATAACAGCTAGTTGCTCATCAGGAAAATTATCATCAATAGGCTGTGGGTCATGAAGAACATTTTCCATTCTAGAAAAATTATCTGCTACCGGGTTTTCAGCTTCCTTTCTATCAACAATATGCAAATCAAACTCTTGAAGTAAAAGCACCCACCTAATCAGTCTAGGCTTAGCATCTTTCTTTTCCATAAGGTATTTAATAGCAGCATGATCAGTGTGAATAGTAACTTTGGAATCAACAATATAAGGTCTAAACTTATCACATGCAAACACAACTGCTAAAAATTCCTTCTCAGTAGTAGCATAATTTCTTTGAGCATTGTCTAGAGTCTTACTATCATAATGAATAACATTCAATTTCTTGTCTACTCTTTTCCCTAGAAAAGCACAAACAACATAATCACTAGCATCACACATAATTTCAAATGGTAAGTTCCAATCAGGTGGTTGAACAATAGGTGTAGAAATTAAGGCTTTCTTAAGTATTTCAAAGGCTTCTACACAATCATTGTCAAAAACAAATGAAATATCTTTTTGAAGAAGATTAGTTAATCGCCTAGATATCTTTGAGAAATCTTTAATGAAACGCCTATAGAAACAAGCATGACCAAGGAAACTTCTTATACCTTTAACATCTTTAGGACATGGCATTTTGTCTATCGCATCAACTTTAGCTTTGTCTACCTCAAGACCTCGTTCAGAAATTTTATGCCCAAGTACTATACCTTGATTCACCATAAAGTGGCACTTCTCCCAATTCAAGACAAGATTAGTTTCTTCACATCTCGACAAAACTCGATCAAGGTTGCTTAAGCAGTCATCAAAAGAAGTCCCGTAGACGGAAAAATCATCCATGAATACCTCAACAATATTTTCACAAAAGTCAGAGAATATAGCAGTCATACATCTTCAAAAGGAAGCAGATGCATTGCATAAACCAAAAGGCATATGTCTATAAGCATAAGTTCCAACAGGGCAAGTAAAACTAGTTTTCTCTTGGTCTTATTTAGACACATGTATTTGAGAAAAGCCAGAATATCCATCAAGAAAGCAAAAATGTGTATGCTTAGACAATCTCTCTAACATTTGATCAATAAAAGGCAAGGGGTAATGATCTTTTCTAGTAGCTTTGTTTAATTTCCTGAAATCAATTACCATCCTATAGCCTGTTACTATCCTTTGTCGGATCAGTTCATTTTTATCATTAGGAACAACAGTTATACCTCCTTTCTTAGGAACACAATGAACGGGTCTTACCCATCTACTATCAGCTATGGGATAGATTATACCTGCCTCGAGAAGCTTTAATATTTTAGCTCTTACCACTTCCTTCATTTTAGGATTCAAGCGTCATTGATGATAACGACAGGTTTAGCATCCTGTTCCATATTAATCTTCGGCTGACATAGAGTGGGACTAATTCCCTTAAGATCATCAAGAGTATATCCAATAGCAACCCGGTGCTTCTTTAGGGTTTTAAGTAACCTCTTTTCTTCATGCTCTAAAAAGTTAGCACTAATAATGACATGATATATCTTCTTTTTATCAAGATAAGCATATTTCAAAGTATCAGGTAATTTCTTTAGCTCAAACACGGGATCTCCCATAGGTGGAGGAGGATCCCCTAAGATCTCAACAGGCAAGTTGTGTTGAAGGATAGGTATTTGTCTAAAGAATATCTCATCTATTTCATTTCTCTCATTCATAATCATATCATTTTCATGGTCTAGCAAGTATTGTTCTAAAGGATCAGTAGGAGGCACAACAATAGAAGCAAGACTAGTAATTTCATATTTATTAGACAATTCTTTCTCATGTGGTTGTCTACCGAACTTAGAGAAAATAAATTCATGAGACACATCACCAAAGCTTACTTTAACCTTTTCTGTAACATAATTAATTTCATCATTAATGGTATTCAAGAAAGGTCTACCAAATATAATGAGACAACAACTATCTTGTTGTGAACCAAGTACTAATAAATCAGTAGGGTACTTAATTTTTCCACACAAGACTTTAACATCTCTAACAATCCCAAGCGGTGAAATAGTGTCTCTGTATCCAAGCTTAATAGTGGCATCGATATCTTCAATCTCAGCGGGTGCTATGTCATTCATAATTTCTTGATATAAGGTAAAAGGTATAGCACTAAAACTAGCACCCATGTCACACAAGCCATGATAACAATGGTCTCCAATCTTAATAGAAATAACGGGCATGCCAGCAACAAGTATCAGTTTTCATAAAAGATTTAACACAATCAAACTCAAGCTTTATACATGACTCTTTACCTTTGTCGAGTTCCCAATCTTTAGAGTTGCGTTTAATTCTTTCCAGAAGATCCCATTTGAATTCAATAGTGCTCTTCATGTAGAAACCAGTGGAAGAAGAATCGAGCATTAATTGATCATCATGAGAAAGCCGAGCATAAAAGTTTTGTATAGTCATTCTCTTGAGAGATCATGGTTGGGGCAAGTGTGGATCATAGATTTAAGCCTCCCCCAATCTTGAGAGATTCTTTCTCCTTCACGAGGCCAAAAATTATATATGTAATTCCGATCATGATGAACTAGATGCATAGGATAAAACTTCTGATGAAATTCTAGCTTCAAGCGATTCTAGTCCCATGATCCAATATCATCCAATATCCTATAACAAATAAATGCTTTTCACTCCAAATATAAAGGGAAAACCTTCTTCTTGAATTTCTCCTCGGATAAACCTGCAAGCTTAAAAAATCCATAAATCTCATCTGCATATATCAAGTGCAAATCAAGATGAGTTGTACCGTCTCCTGCATAAGTGTCGGTGTAGTGAACAGGGGGTGTTCATTACCCCTGGGCACGCACCGGCAAGTTGCAGCCTCCAGGCGGGAAGGGCATGGCTGAGAAGAAATCCACTTATAGGACACATCTAAGACCCAGGTTTCCGGCAAGGATTACTTGCCGGTAACAGGTCCACGCATCACCGACAAGCTCAAAGGCCAGCAAGATCAGGATAGAATTTCCGGGAAGCGAGCCTTCCTGGGAGAAGACCTCCAGGCAGGTCACCGAGAAGACCCAATGTTGGACTCCCGACAAGATGCTTGCCGGGGGACAACTGGGAACAAGCACAAGACTATCAAGAAGGCATTCAAGCCGATGATCAGAACACAGAAGACCGAAGGCTGGGATCCCGGCAAGATGCTTGCCGGGATGGCTAGCGAAGACCCGGCAAGATTCGCACCCGGCAAGATCCCGCCACCCTGTCACCCTGTCACCGCTCCAGCGCAGCGACCAGCCTGCCATTTAGGTTTTGTCCTCCTGGGTATGTGTCAGGGCGCGTGTCAAGGCGCTAACGGCGGATGGGGTTAAGCAATGCTGATGGGACAGGCTCTTTTTCCGTCCCCAAGAAGCTAAGGGACACCTAAATGGAGCATTTAATGCGTTTGTCCTAAGACGTCAGTGATAACGCTGTAGCAACTTTACACCTCTTGTACTTCGCCACTGTTGGTGACCCCTTCAACGTATAAAAGGAGGCCCAAGGCGTAGCTACAGAGGGGAGGACCATCTGGCCCATTCTGCATGCGTAGCTGCTGCTTGAACGTACTGTTCATCGCAAGCGCTCCTGGAGCCTGGGCATAAACACATCCAATACAACCAAAGCAGGAGTAGGGTTTTACGCTTCTCAGCGGCCCGAACCTGGGTAAAAATCCCTCGCGTTGATCGCTGGATCTGCTCTTTGTGCAAGCCTTTTTCCCCGCCGAACCGTAAAAGGGATCCACGCGATCCCATAGGTGTCGTACGCCGACATCTTTGGCGCGCCAGGTAGGGGAAGAGGTTGCGCGAACCTGATCTAGCGGTAAGCGCATCAGCTTCATCATCCATGGCGACTTCGCTCTACTTACAGAAAGCTAAGTCCTAAAACTTTGATTGCTTTTTGTTGTGTAGCCTTATCGTTGATGGTAGTTTTTTATAACCTGTGCGCAAGGGAGCGCTCTAGAAACACTCTGCACTCCTGGTTGTTCTGGGTCCGCCCAACAACACAGATGCGACTGCGGTTGTCTCTAGAGCGTTAAGCTCCTGAAGTGGCGGCGTTCTCGGTAGGCTACTAGACAGGACCCGATCCTAAGCGCCATTGACCAGAACGAGTGCATTCGGAGAGTATTCCAGTAAGCGTAGGGATTCATTGTACAAAAGTGCAATTGTTCAAGGAAAAGGCTCGATAAGTTTTATTTTCGGATTTCTGCGTAAACCCGTATGCTGAGGAGCCTCCCCGGGGCTAGTTGCGATCCTAGTCGCCTCGAGTCCGCTCGGCGATGTGAGCAGCTGCGCTAAAGCCGGGAAGGTAAACCTTTTCGGGAGGCGGCGTTCCCGGCAAGCTGCTAAGGACCCGTTCCTCAAAGCGCTGCTGACTGGATCGTGCGCACCGGAAAGTGTTCCGGCAAACAAGGGAACATTTGACAGAAGTCAGATTACAACAAATTAATCATAAACCAAAAGCTAATTAACTTGTATTGCTAAAACGCTGTCGTGGCATTACATGTCCAATCAGTGTTGCAGGAATACGCATGGAAGGCGGGCTCGGGGGCTGGCAGCGCCCTAGAGAGTAACCTTCTAGAGAGCTGCCGGTCATCACCACAAGCGTGGCCTTGCTATGCGAGATGAACAGCAGGAAAAGCTAAGTTACAAAACTTGTGACAATTACATTTCTTTTGCTGTCCTCACTTGCTCCTCACACCTACATGCGAAGGAGCTTCCCGGGGCCAATAGCGCCCCTAGTTGTCTTGAGTCCGCTCGACAACTTAGGCGGCTGCACAGACACCGGGAAGGTAAACCTTTTCGGGAGGCGGCGTTCCCGGCAAGCCGCTAAGGACCCGTTCCTGCAAGCGCTGCCAACTGGAGTGTGTGCACCGGAAAGCTTTCCGGCAAGCATGGGTCGTTTTGATTGATTTTCGTCCTTGTATGTTAATCTGCACGCGAAGGAACCTTGTCGTGGTGAGCCCGCGCTCTAGTTTCGCCTCGAGTCTGCTCGGCAGGCTTAGCAGCCGCGTTCTGACCCGGCAAGTCGCCTTGCCGGCGGCGGCGTTTCCAGCAGGCTGCTAGGGACCTGTTCCTCAAAGCGCTCGCGGCAAACGTGCGCACCGGCATGGTTTCCAAACAGCGTAGGATATAAGATATATGCAAGGATGGAATTAATCAAGAGGGAAGCAAACATTCATTTAGCATAAAGAAACATGTCTTGCATACATAAAGATTGGCCTGACTAAGATTAATTATTTCTTTACATGCGCCATTGCAGCAACAGGTATGCAAAAAGTACTTCAGTCTCGGCGGTTGCTTTATTCTCGGCGGCACGCGGCAGCCGAGAAAGCCAAGGGCGCCGTGCTGGAGGCCGGCAAGACGGCAGTGAGGCATTCGCAGTAGACGGCGGCGACAGCAGGGATGACTGTATGAATCGAGCACCGCACCCGCGGTACCCTTTATGGGGAAGGCTCGGGGGTTGGCTCTTCGTCGCACGGTGTGGCACTCCCTTTCGGGCACACGATTCCTGCTGCCATCCTGCTCTGTCTGCCCACGCTGCCGGCAAGTCCAAGGCCCGGCAACCACAAGCTCTCTTGCGTCATCATCAGCGTGCAGTTAAAAAGTCATGAGTGACGATTACTTCTCGCCGCGCGTGTACCGGTGCATGTTTTTGGGCCTAACCCAGACAAACACTGTGCACGCTTGTCCGGCCCAGGCCCGGGGGCTCCTGTCGGTGTAATGAACAGGGGGTATTCATTACCCCTGGACACGCACCGGCAAGTTGCAGCCTCCAGGCGGGAAGGGCGTGGCTGAGAAGAAATCCACTTATAGGACACATCTAAGACCCATGTTTTCGGCAAGGATTACTTGCCGGGAACAGGTCCACGCATCACCGACAAGCTCAAAGGCCGGCAAGATCAGGATAGAATTTCCGGGAAGCGAGCCTTCCTGGGAGAAGACCTCCAGGCAGGTCACCGAGAAGACCCGATGTTGGACTCCCGACAAGATGCTTGCCGGAGGACAACTGGGAACAAGCACAAGACTATCAAGAAGGCATTCAAGCCGATGATCAGAACACAGAAGACCGAAGGCTGGGATCCCGACAAGATGCTTGTCGGGATGGCTAGCGAAGACCCGGCAAGATTTGCACCCGGCAAGATCCCGCCACCTTGCCACCGCTCCAGTGCAGCGACCAGCCAGTCAGACGGGGTTTGTCCTCCTGGATGCGTGTCATGGCATTAGCGGCGGATGGGGTTAAGCGGTGCTGATGGGACGGGCCATTTTTCCGTCCCCAAGAAAGCTAAGGGACACCTTAGCAGAGCATTTAATGCGTTTGTCCTAAGACGTCAGTGATAACGCTGTAGCAACTTTACACCTCTTGTACTTTGCCACTGTTGGTGACCCCTTCGACGTATAAAAGGAGGCCCAAGGCGTAGCTACACAAGGGAGGACCTTCTGGCCCATTCTGCATGCGTAGCTGCTGCTCGAACGTACTGTTCATCGCAAGCGCTCCTGGAGCCTGGGCATAAACACATCCAATACAACCAAAGCAGGAGTAGGGTTTTACGCTTCTCAGCGGCCCGAACCTGGGTAAAAATCCCTCGCGTTGATAGCTGGATCTGCTCTTTGTGCAAGCCTTTTTCCCCGCCGAACCGTAAAAGGGATCCACGCGATCCCATAGGTGTCGTACGCCGACAATAAGGGTTAGCTAGTAGTTTCTCTAACATACCCGAAGGAATCACATAATAAATATCTTCATAAAGTTCAGTAGGTTGGGGAGCGGCTTTTGCCACTTCCGTTCGAGGCGAAGATAACCCGAACAAACCACTCAAAGGATGACTATCCATAGTGACAAGCAACAGTAAATTTCAGAACATACGAAAAATGTTTACTTACCAAATTCCACTTACCAAAGGCTCTTCACTCCCCGGAAACGACGCCAGAAAAGAGTCATGTTAACCCACAAGAATAGGGTATCAATCGTAGTCCTTTCAATAAGTAAGAGTGTTGAACCCAACGAGGAGAAGAAGGAGATGTCAAGCAGTTTTTAGCAAGGTATTCTCTGCAAGTCCTATGAGTAACAGTGATAGATAGTTTTGCTACAAGTTAATTCGTAACAAGTGAAAAGTAACAATTGTAGCAAGGGTGCAGCAAGGTAGACAAATCCTTTTGATAACAAAGGACATGCCTGGAAGTATTGTTATATGAAGCAAGCGCTCCCGACGATAGATGGGAATTTCTATCTAGTCATGCTCATCATGTTGAATTGATTCTAGTTCATTACTTTGATAATTTGATATGTGGGTGGACCGGTGCTAAGGTGTTGTTCTTACTTGAACAAGCAACCCACTTATGATTACCCCCTCTCGCAAAGCATCCGCAACTACGAAAGAAGAATTAAGATGAATCTAACCATAGCATGAAACATGTGGATCCAAATCAGCCCCTTATGAACTAACACATAAACTAGGGTTTAAGGTTTTGTCTCTCTAGCAACACATCATCTACTTATTACTCCAGAATTCCTTCCCTTAGTCCCATAATATGGTGAAGTATCATGTAGTTGACGTTCACACGACACCACTAAAGGAAGCAACAACATACATATCATCAAAATATCGAACGAAAACCAACTTCACAAAATTACTTATAACAAGACTTCTCCCATGTCCTCGGGAACAAAAGTAACTATTCACAAATCATCACCATGTTCAAGACCAGTGATGATTAATGATCTGAACATATTATCTTCCACCAAGTAAACCAACAAGCATCAACTACAAGATGTAATCAACACTACTAGTAACCCACATATACCAATCTGAGGTTTTGAGACAAAGATTGAATACAAGAGATGAACTAGGGTTTGACAGGAGATGGTGCTGGTGAATATGTTGATGAAGATTGGTCCTTCCATGAAGGAGGAGGCGTTGGTGATGACAATGGCTTCGATTTCCCCCTCTTGGAGAGCTAAAGGGCCTCTGTCCAGGTTTCCATCTCGAGATGGCGGCGCTTCATCCCGTAAGTATTTTATTAATTTTTTCTAAGTCAAAAGCCAACTTATAGCAGAAGAGGGGGGACCAGAGGCCTGCCTGTGGGCCCCCAAGCCATCAGGGCACGCCCAGGGGGTGGGCGCGCCCTGTTGGCTTGGCACCAACATGTGCCCCCCTGGTATATTTTTGCTCCAATAATTCACATATATTCCACAAAACTTCTCCCTGAAGTTGCAGGTCATTTGGAGTCTAGAGAATTTTCAGCCTTTTTCTTGGTTTTCAGGTTCAGAATTCCAGTTTCCGGCAAGTTCCCTCCTTGTGATGTACCTTGTAAATTATGAGAAAAAGGCATAAGAATTGTATCATAAAGTGTAATAATAACCAAGAATAACATAAATATCAATAGGAAAACATGATGCAAAATGGACGTATCGCTCCAACTGACCAACGACTTCCGCTGCTAAGGAATATGATTTATTAATCACAGGTTAACGGGTTTGTCGCAAGTGAGTACTATTACACCAGATGCACTTATCGTGCACTTCTCTAGTAAAAGCCTTTACTTGCTTCACCTTGGCCTGCGAAGCGCTTAGAAGCTTCTTGGTTTCAGCCAAGTCCATAGACAACTTCTCGTTCGTCTCCCGAGATGACTACACAACAATTGCGCTATTATTTAAGACTCAATGTGGATACATGTATCCACACTTCGGCTTGGGGATTAATAGCCTCCACACTAATACATTTCTATCTCTATAAACAAATCCACCAATTGGATGGCACATCCGATCAGTGTCTTGGGGGCTACTGCCTAGCAGGGCACAAAATCAAAATACATAAGTACCCGCAAGCCTTAGGCCAGGACGTCCACGGCCACTGTGAAGGCGGAACAGGCAGTTCCGAGGTAGGCATCCACCAAACTAAGAGCATTGAACTCTTTGCTGGTAAATACAGGGCTCTTCAGGGCAGCTTGACGAAGCCGATGTCTCATTACGCTGTCCACCTCGGAAACTGTAGCCGAACACTCCCCTAAGTAGTTGACTGACTGTGGTGCCCCGGGGGCATTCCCCGAGGTAAATGTCGACGGGACATTGGCACCCGGGGGAGGACTGTTATTAACCCCGGCTATTGATGCTTCGGCGGTCGGCCAGCACAACACCAAATGCTTAAGTGCTTGGTCCTATATCTTTGACATAAATGCGAGGATAGAGAGAATTACCTGCCTGAGGATTGAACCTCACATTCCGCCCTCGAGGTCGCCCCCTGCTGAGGGGCTGCCTGTGCGGAAATAGAAGGGCCCCTAGGAGGGGCTGCATCGCCGCATGAACGCTTCGAGCATCGACCCTTTGGAGGAGGAGTCAGGATGCTCGGGTTTCCTTGAGTTGGAGGTCTCTTTTGGGAGATAACATGAGGAGTATTTACCGAGGAGGAAGGTAGTAGCCCCGGAAGGTCGATAGTGATTGCCACTCTTGAGCCATCAAGGCTCTCTTGGTAGAATGCACCCCTCCGTATATGGTGGATATCTCCTTGTCCTCATGGAAAATGGGGTCGTCGTCGCAATGATATGTCCCTGGCTCAGGAGCCGGACACTTGAGTGTCTCAACTCGGAGCCTCCATCTCTAGATTATTACAATGGCAGCTTCGAGTTAATAAGATGAGTTATTCGGATAATAAAGTAAGTTTAGAAAAGGCTTATAATGCCGCCTGGATGACTGCTAGACATGCCGCCGATATATCTTCTTTTGGCAAAATCCTCAACCTCTCCTTTGTATATGCTGGCTAGTGCTAGCCCAAAGGCCGCGTCATCTTTGAAGTCCTTTTTGATCGACCGGGTGGCGTCATCGGAGCCATTGTACATGCACAACAAGTGCTGATGTTATCGGAGATGTTGGACTCTTCGGAATATGGCAGTCGCCATCACATCTATGATAGTGGGGCCGGTGCTGGTCTAACACTTCACCCTGTTTACAAGACATGCTATGTCGTGGTCGTCTTTTTGGGCAGTGCTCCATGGCCCTGAGCTGAAATGTTTCTTTGGAAGGTCTGAGGAAAAGGTCGGAAGCCCGGGCTGAACTGGGTCGTGCAGAGGGACATCGGCCATGTATAACCACTCGGACGCCCATGTGTCATCTTCTTGTGGGGTCTCGGTGGGGTAACTGGTCCCAGCTATTCCGCACACCTCGGCGGCACCAACCTCAAGCAACTTCCCGTCTCGGGAACAAGGCATCACGTAGAAATACTTCCTCCACAATCCGAAGTGTGCTTCACAGCTGGAATACATCTCGCAGAAAGCAACGAACCGTGCGATGTTTAATATGGAGTTGGGGGTAAAATGGTGGAGTTGGATCCCGTAAAATTCAAGCAGGCCCTGCAGGAATGGGTGGATGGAAAACCCCAAATCACGGAGGAGAAAGGGGACAAAGCATACTCGCTCTTCTCCATGAGGGGCGGGATGGTTTTCAGCATGTGTTTGCCCGTCAACAGATATCAAGCATGCGCAAGTCGGAGCCAAATCTGGATCCAGAAGATAGCCCTGGGTGGCGAGATGATGCAGTTCGAGGCGTGTCACAACACAACTTCCACAGTCGCCCTTGAGGGGGCCGTGGGGACGCTTGAAAGACCCAGCATCGTTGGCCATGGCTGGAGGTTTTTTGAGGGTAAAGATTTGGAGGGAATGTCGCTACAGGGCAAGAGAAAGACCAGGGTGCAAACGGATGCAGTCCTGGGGTTTGGAGTTGGTTAAATAAAGAAAGGAGAAACTGACGCTTCAGCGCCTGGTCATAAAGGTGGCTCGACTCCCCACGCAATGCAACAATCGAGGCGACACATGGCGGGGCTTGGGCCGAAGTGAACCTCTGTATTCACATACCGGAACGCTCTAAAGCCGTGACAGCAACTCGCCTGTTGAGACGAAGACTCCTAATCCGAAGTTATGTGTCTGAAGAAGATTGTCGTCCTCGGTGTCAAAGACTAGTTCGGGGGCTACTTACGGTGTCCTGAACTAGGGGGTCTGATACGTCTCCAACATATCGATAATTTATGAAGTATTCATGCCATATTTACCTATGTTTACTATAATTTTATATGGTTTTGATGCACTTTATATGTTTTATTTAGAACTAACCCGGACTGACAATGTTTTCAGCAGAATTATTGTGGTGTTGTTTTTGTGCAGAAAATAAAAGTTCTCGGAATCGCCCAAAACATTTTTATGATTTTTTTTGGAGAAAATAACAAATACAGGAGTGAAGAACCATCAGAGGGGAGCCACCTATGGTCCACAATCCAACAGGGCGTGCCCTCCCCCCTGGGTGCGCCCTGATGGCTTGTGGGACTCACGTGGCTCCGGTTGACGTGATTCCAACACTGAAAATCCTATATATACAGAAACCCTCAGAAATAAACCTAGAACTTCCATTCCGCCGCCGCAACTCTCTGTATCAACGAAAAAACCATCTGGAGCCTTTCCAGTACCCTGCCGGAGGTGGGAAATCATCACCGGTGGCCATCTTCATCATCCCGGTGAAGGCCATGACGAGGAGGGGGTAGTTCACCCTCGGGGATGAGGGTATGTACCAGTAGCTATGTGTTTAATCTCTCTCTCGTGTTCTCGAGATGGCACGATCTTGATGTATCACGGGCTTTGTTAATATAGTTGGATCATATGGTGTTCATCCCTTGCTATCTTGTTGTGATGAATTGAATCTTTCCCTTTGAGATTTTGTTATGTCGGATTGAATATTGGATTTGAGAACACTTGATGTATGTCTTGCATGCGGATACCCATAGTGACAATGGGGTATTCTATTGATTCACTAGATATATGTTATGGCATCAACTTGCGGATTCCGGTGACCTTGGGGATCTATGCATAGGGGTAGATTGCATGTTTTCATCCTACCTTCTCCGATAGAAATCTTGGGGTACTCTTTGAAGTTCTTTATGTTGGATTGAATATGATGAATCTAAAGTTGTTTGATACATGTCAAATAATTAACCCACGGATACTTGTGGTGTCATTGGAGTACCTAGGTGACATTAGGGTTGATTGATATGTATCATAGGTGTTACTTTGGTACGAACTCTAGGTCTGTTTGTGACACCTATAGGAATAGCCCAATAGATTGATCGGAAAGGGTAACTTTGAGGTGGTTCTACTACCTACAACAATTTCATCTCATGCTCTCCGCTAGATATGAACTTTGGAGTGATACTTTGTTGCATGTTGAGGGATGATCATATGATTCTATTATATTAGCATTGTTGAGAGATTGCACTAGTGAAAGTATGAACCCTAGGCCTTATTTCCAAGCATTTATACAATGTTTTGCTTGTTGTTTGCCACTTGCTAACTTGCTGTTTTTATATTTTTCATATTACAAAAACCTATATCTACCATCCATATTGCACTTGTATCACCATCTCTTCGCCTAACTACTGCACCTATACAATTTGCCATTGTATTGGGTGTGTTGACGAAGCAAGAGATTTCTTGCATTTGATTGCAGGGTTGTTTGAGAGAGACCATCTTCATCCTACACCTCCCACGGATTGATAAACCTTAGGTCATCCATTTGAGGAAAAATTGCTACTGTCCTACAAAACTCTACGCTTGGAGGCTCAACACGAGTCTACAAGAATAAAGTTGTGTAGTAGACATCAAGCTATTTTCTGGCATTGTTGCCGGGGAGATGAGTGCTTGAAGGTATATCTTTAGATCTTGCAATTAAATCTTTTTGTTTCTTGTTTATCACTAGTTTGGATTAAAAAATAAAAACTACAAAAAATGGAGTTTAGGTTGCCTCAATTTCTTCGTCTTTTTAATGTCTTTCGTGAAAATGATGGTTCGAAAAATTGTGCTCAATTGGTAGAGGAAGAATTTATGAAAATACTTAATGCGAGTTCCTTGAATGATGAGTATGATAGCAATATTGTTAGTATGAATTCTATGAATATCCATGATGCTAATGATATGCAAAGCCACAAGCTTGGGGATGCTATGTTTGATGAAGATGATATTTTTAGTCCCCCAAGTTTTGATGAGCAAATTTATTATGATGATGACATGTATGCTATAAAGAGTAATGATCACTATGAAACTTGTCATCATGATTTTAATTTTTAGTTTGGTTCTGTCAATCATGTATCTCATGATAGCTATTTTGTTGAGTTTGCTCCCACTACAATGAATGAGAAGAAAATTGCTTATGTGGAGAGTACTAAATTTTCTATGCTTGTGGATCATGAAAAGAATGATTTATGTGATTGTTATATTGTTGAATTCCTTCATTATGCTACTAAAAATTATTATCAGGGAGGAACGTATGCTTATAGGAATTGCAATAATATCAAGTTTCCTCTCTATGAGTTCAAACTTTTGAAGTTGTGCTTGTTTTGCCTTCCTATGCAAGTTGATTATTGCTACAATAAATTGTTTGCTTGCAAAATACCTATGCATAGGAAGTGGGTTAGACTTAAATGTGCTTTCCAAGTGATCCATGATGCTCTTTTGCATGTTTCAAATACTATTCCTATGTGAGCATCATTGAAATCATCATGCCTAGCTAAAAGGCTTTAAAGAAAAGTGCTTGTTGGGAGACAACCCAATGTTTATACTTACTTTTTTGTGTGTTCACATGATTAAGATACTGTAATAATCATGTTTTGTGTCTTTTATTTCAATAAAGTACCAAGTAAATCCTTTGGGATAGTGTGGATACTTGTTAGTTTGATTCTGTGCAAAAACAGAAACTTTTACGTCTAGTACAGAATTTCTCTGATTTTACTGGAGAGTAAAAAAATTATGAAATTTTACACAATTTTCTATGCAAATCCTCTACATTGTACTATTTTTCAGAATTTTTAGAGATAGACAAATATGGATTTTATTCAGATCTTCACAGACTGTTCTGTTTTTGAAAGATTCTGTTTTGCATGCATAGTTTGCTTGTTTTAGTGTTTCCATAGCTTATATTTAGTGATATAAATTATGGGAATGATATAATACAGTAGGTATTATTTGATAACAATTATGAATCTTGGCTTGACAGTACCTAAGTGAATGATTTATCTTTATTACACTAACCCATCTCACGAAGTTCCATTAAGTTTTGTGTGATTGAAGTTTTCAAGTTTTGGGTGAGACACCGATATGAGGAGAATAAGGAGTGGTAAGACCCTAAGATTGGGGATGCCAAAGGCACCCCCAAGGTAATATCCAAGGAAGACTCAAGCGTCTAAGCTTGGGGATGCCCCGGAAGGCATCCCCTCTTTCGTCTTCGACACTATCGGTATATTTTACTTAGAGCTATATTTTTATTCGTCACATAATATGTGTTTTTCTTGGAGCATCATTTTATTTTGTTTTTATATTTTAGATGTTATTTATAATCTTGTTTTTCAATAAAAAGATTCAAGAATTGCCTTTTTGGATGCTTGAATTACATGTTTGATGTGTGCTATGTCAAAACAGAAACTTTTGTTGTAGTGTTTGAATTTTCATATTTTACTGGAACGTGGAAAGTTTCTGAAATTTTTAAACGCTATTTTCATATAATTTTTTCTCATGTCCTAAATTTTCAAAAAAATTGGAGTTATATAAGTGCACTTTGTAAATTAATTGCTACACACTGTCCTGTTTAGATAGATTGCTGTCATAGTTTTGTTCTCTACTTCTCCTATAGTTTCCATGACTTATATTGGTAGATATAAATTGTGGAAATGATAGTATATAGTAGATAATGTTTTAAAATTATTATGCAACTTGTCTTGGCAATACGTAAAGAGTTGATTTATTCTTATGTGCACTAACCTATCTCACGAGATCTTTTCAAGTTTTGTGTGGACGATATTTTTGAGACCTAGGTGAAACTGGGATATGAGAGGAATTAACGAGACACAAGAGCTCAAGCTTGGGGATTCCCAAGGCACCCCAAGTCAATATTACAAGAAGTCTCAAGCATCTAAGCTTGGGGATGCTACGCATCCCACCTCTCTTCATCAACAAATATCGGTTAGTCTATGTTGAGCCTAAACTTTTATTCGTTCACATGATATGTGCTATTCTCGGAGTGTCATTTTTGTTTAATTTTCTGTTTTAAATAAATATCAGATCTGAAAATATTTATTGAGAGAGAGAGTCCTCACATAGCTACTTAATTGTTTGACTACTCATTGATCTTCACTTATATCTCTTTGAGAGTAGTTTGATGTTCACTCTTGCACTTCACTTTTATCCTAAGAGTAAATTGTGAATGAATGAAGTTTCATAAATCTGAAATTATCAATGTGCTTTATTCTTAGGAGTAGTTTCACATTTGGTTTAGAAAGTAAAATCTATTGAAGTTTGACAATCACAATATTGGTCATACAAGCAATTCATGAATGATTAGTATAAGAAAGAGAACTTTCACATACAAATATATTATCTTGGACATCTTTTATGATTATGAATACCCATTAATTATTTTCATCCTTGATCAAATAGTTGAAGTTGGACAAGGAAGACAACGTAATGGTTATGTTTGGGTATATTTGCATAGAAGTTATATTGTTATGGATCCTCCAACATGTGGTGCTTGTTTAGAACCTTTTGCTAGCCAAAACTTCGTACTAAGTAGAGATACTACTTGTGCATCCAAACCCTTGAGCCAAGTTTCTTCCATGAGAGTCCACCATGCCTACCTATATATGGTATTTCACTGCCATTCCAAGTAAATTTGCATGTGCCACCTCTAAACATTCAAATAAACATCCGTTTTGTGTGCTCATACCGCTCATGGAGCGACGGGGTAGTCATTATCTTCCATGCTAAGTGGGTTATTCTCAAGATGAGTGTTTATTCACTTGTCATTGCACAAGAGAGGCTGGTAAAAAGGATGGCCAGTCCTGCATAATAAAAAAATAAATAAACAAGAACTCCCCCTTGAAAGTTGATTGTTTGGAGGGCAACCGTGGATTCGGCCAGCCATGGAATGTGTTTGAATGGTGGAGGGGGAGTAAAATTTCAATTCTGTTTGGGAACCGCCAATAATGTGTTTAGCATGGAAGATATGGAAAACTCTGTTGTGATGTTGACAGGAAAAGTATACCACTCAAAAATTAATTCATCTCTGTTTTTAAAACAATGAGCTCTGGCACCTCTGCGAATCCCTGCTTCCCTCAGCGAAGGGACAATCCATTTACTTTTATGTTATTTACTTTTCATGTCGAGTCAACTTCTTATTCCAACCTCAATCTATTAGTTGGCAAGCATCATGTGGTGGGGAAAGATCCAAACACATATATCCAGTCAAATATATTTGATCATGATTCATTATTGTTGACAATTATCTTCATGATAAGTACGTTGGGAGGCGAAATATTAAGCCCCTATCGTTCCCTGTGTTCAATGGTTGTTGTTCGTTCTAAAAATATGCCTTGAGTATTAGCAATCATAGAAGACTATATGATAATTGAGTATGTGGAGCTCTTACTTCGACTTGATGATGCATTGAAGTTGTTTGGTGACTAAGAACATGGGTTGTTTTGTTTCAAGAGAATGCATTGTTTGAACCATGACATTTGAATTGATTGCTACTCTACCATGATGATTTTTATGAGAAAAAGACTTGTTGTTTCTGATGCTAGAAAAAGTGATTGGAATTATCATTCATTAATATTATATACTACGCTAGGGAACATTATGGCCCCCAGGTCTATTCACTTATATAGTTACAAAAGCTATCAATACCTTGCTGCCATTATTTACTTTTTATTTTATTTTGTAATTTACAATTATCTACTATTATCTACACACTTCACTTGCTTGCAAATAATGAGATCAAGGGGATTGACAACCCTCTTGCCCGCGTTGGATGCAAGTTGTTTGCTCTTTTGTGTGTAGCCGCTGAAGACGGTTGTGGGTTGATATTCCTATTGGTTCGATAAACCTTGGTTTCATAATTGAGGTAAATACTTACCCGTATTGTGTTGCAATTACCCGTTCCTCTTCATGAAAAACCCAACGCAGATCACAAGTATCAGGAAGGATTTCTGGCACCGTTGTCGGGGAATATCATCACCAACTATCAAGTAACTTCACATAAATTATCATTCACTTGTTCTTCTTTTTATTTACTGTTATATTTAGTTTACTTCATAAAAATTAAAAATACAAAAATATTTATCTTTGCTTGTCACTAGTTTACTTCTTTGCTTATTAGTTTGCTTGTCTAGCTTGTTACTTTGCTTGTTCGGTCACCATGTCTCAAGATAGATTCCACAATATCTCTTACTACCAAAGAATGTCGAAAATAGAGAGTTCTATGAAAACTTTCATGACTTCACAATATGAGCATAATAAATTCTTTGCTTCTGAACTTAAGGATCATTCAACTTTGCTTGACGCTATTAGTAAGCAACTTGATGAGGTTAATAAGGAAGCGTCTAATCTCCAATCACAATTTTCTCAAGCGAAAGAATTGGTAGGAAAGATCTCTGATAAGCAAACCACTATAGTGAATAGGATGGCCACTAAACCGGAATCTTTACCTATTAGGAATCATGATGAAGATCTTAAAATGATTGGCACTTATCCTATTGAATCTTTGTTTACCTCTCTGAATATAAATGATAAAGGGGCTGGAGATGAGTCAACTTTAGTTAGAGAGAGTCCCATTTGCTTGGAGGGTGATGATTTTAATGCTAAAACTGAAAAAAGTGGGTTTGGAGGGGTCAAAACTTTAACTAGTGATGTGCCCACTATCTTGGATTACAAGGACTTTAATTATGAAATTTCCTCTTTAGTAGAATGTATTTCCTTGTTGCAAACCATTATTATCTCACCCAATGCTTATGAACAAAACAAGGCTTTTACTAATAATATAGTGGAAGCGATGATAAAAGCTTATGATGAGAAACTTGAGCTTGAAATTTCTATTCCTAGAAAATTGCATCATGAGTGGGAACCTACTATCAAAATAAGGATCAATAAATATGAATGCAACGCTTTGTGTGACCTTGGTCTCACTAATATTCAAGATTGTTCCCTAAAGTTGCATCTTGCGGATTCTATCATTAAAAAACCTTTAGGTAGAATAAATGATGTTCTTATTATTGTAAATAATTATTATGTGCCTGTAGATTTCATTGTGCTTGATATTGATTGCAATCCTACTTGTCCAATAATACTTGGAAGACCTTTCTTACGAACTATAGGTGCAATTATTGATATGAAAGAGAGAAACATAAGGTTCCAATTCCCATTAAAGAAAGGGATGGAACACTTCCCTAGGAAGAGAATTAAACCACCTTATGAATCAATTATGATAGCTACTTATGGGTGGAGTGTCAAAGATGACAATACTTGAAACTATGCATTATGCCTAGCTAGGGGCATAAAACGATAGCGCTTGTTGGGAGGCAACCCAATAATTATCTTTATTTTTGCTTTTTACTTTCTATTAGTGTGTGATAACATGTGTCGGGGCACGGATGCTCACGATCACCTATGGGACCAGAGGTCCCTTGTGGTTCGGCAAGGGGGGTCACGTTGCACGAAGAGCGGAGAGCATGAGACGGCGCAACGATCAGGACACATGCATTTACCCAGGTTCGGGCCGCTGCTAAGCGTAAAACCCTACTCCTGTTTTTTGGTGGATTGATTGGAGGAACACGAAGAATGCAGAGTGCCTAACCCCGGCAAGAACTGCTGTCGGGGAAAGTGCGGCTATGCGAGTACAAGTGTTCGGGGGTTCGAATTGCCAACCTTGAGCTAGGTTGCCTTGGGCCTCCTTTTATAGTGCAAGGGGTTACCACAATGGCAAAACAAACATTATCTATCGATTAGATAGCTAAGCAGAGCTATCATACCTAACTCTAGCATTTAGGACAAAATGCCCTGATTACCTGCCTAGGTGGCGCTTGGGAGTGCATCCCCGGCAAGCTCTTTCCATCACTTGGCCGGCCGTTGCTTAAGATCTTGACACGCTGCAGGGCGGGTGTCAACCGAGTGTAACTTGCCTTCCAATGTGTTGCCATGTGCTTAGCGAGAGCTGATTAGCCGCCTGAGGGCTCGACACCGCATCGATAAGTGACAGGCGTAGCGATGCGGTGGAGCGGTGGCTGGGTGGCTCACGCCTGCCGGGGAGTGGCTTGCCGGGTCTTCTGGGAGGTGTGCACGTCTTGGTCTCCGGCAAGCGTCGGGGATGTGCTTGGCGCATCGCAGTCCAGGCTTGGGCTGCCGTGTTGAGCTTGCTGGAGTCTTGGTCTTGATTGTTGCCGGGTTGGCTTGACCTTCTGCAGGTTGTGGCTACCGGACGCCGGTGGCCGTCTGTCCGTGCACAAGTTAGGGGAAAATGAACACCCCTGTTTGTTTACTCCGACAGAAGCCCCCGGGCCTGAGCCATACGTGTCGCTTGGCACGTTGGGTTAGGCCCCAAACAGTGCACAGACACGCGGCGGAGGGGTTTTGTCCTTCCACCCGCGTCCGCTCCACGCAATTATCGCGGGTCGTGGGGTTGTGGACGGGAGCCGTTGGAGAATAAAAGGAACTGCTAGTAACAAAACGACAGTTTTCCAAAAAGATAGCAAAGAGCCAGCCCCCGCGCGAGTCCCATAACAAAAAGACAACGCGCAGGAGCGCTGCTCATTCGCATCCTTTTCTCCGCCCTTCATCTTCCTCCTCAAGCCAAGAAACCGCCTCCACCACCACTCCTGTTCTACCGAGCGCCGCCAGACCACCCGCCGCCCTTGAAGGTTTCAAGGATGGGGCAGAAAAAGGCTGGCAATAAAGGGAAGCAGGCAGCCACATCCACGGACCTGGCGGCTGAGGAGTGGAAGAGGAAAGCGGAAGAGATCGAGAGGCGACGACAGGGAGATGTGGTTATCTCTCCGTCGATCCTGGATGGCAACACTCTGATCGAGAGGTACGCCTATATGTGGGGGCGGACGACAAAGGGGCACGGAGCGCCTCAAGTTTTGCCGGACAGCCCCAAGGAGAAGAAGCCCTCAGATTCGTACCGCTTCTTCTGTGCATACTTTTACTGCGGCCTTGCTCCTCCCTTTTCTGATTTCTTCTGCGCCATGATGGCAACATATGGATTCCACCTTTTGGATTTCACGCCCAATGCGATGTCTTGCATGGCGATATTTGCCCATGTGTGCGTGAACTTTGTTGGAGTTGCCCCCAATGTGGATTTGTTCAAGCATTTCTTCCTTCCTCGGATTGAGGACAAATCCCACCGCTCCGGAAACATAAGCTGGATCCCCCGGGATAAGAAGGAGTACCTTTCTGGGAATCTACGCGGGAAGTGGGAAGAGTGGAGGGGCAATTGGTGCTGGATCAAGGACGATAAGGCTCCCGAGTTTTGCCGGGCGCGGACTGAATGTGCTACGCGCGGCAGTGACTGGGGGAAGCCTGGCCCAACTGACAACAAACTCGGCCTGGCGCTGAACAGGATCATCTGTCTCAAAGCTGTCGGGCTAACAATTGAATAGGTGGGGGCAGATTTCCTCTGCCGCCGCATTGCTCCCTTGCAGAAGAGGGATCGGTTTGCTTAGGAGTTCAATGGTCCCGCCGATTGGATGCGCCTGTATCCCGGTCCTGCCAACAACTTGACAGCATACTGCCATGGCTGCCTGTGTGATCAGTTGTTTGGCCGTTTCGGGACACATCGTCTGCCGGAGAAAGTCTTCCCGTTGCATCATAATTCCGCCAGGAATCAGATTCTCCAATGGATGCCGGAATGCGACACTTTCAGTGTGAAATCTGACTGGGAACTGCCTGCCCTGGAGAGCGAGATGGAGTGGATCTCTGCCTTGGAGGAGAGAGCTATCAAACCGGAGGACAACTTGACCGCGCCGACCAGGGAAGCGGAGAGGGCCTTTATCTCCGAACGAATCGCAGAGGACAAGGCCGTCAGGACCGCCATGGGAGCAGCCTCCGAAGGAGAAGAGGAGCCTGGGGACGACGGCTCTTCCGAGGAGGTGGGCGAAAATCTTGCTCCGGAGGAGTCTGCCGGGCTGGAGCTTGCCGGGGTCAGCAGTTCTCAGGTCGCGGCAACAGGGGCCCAGGCGGAGGGCGAGGCGAAAGGGGCGAAGGATCCGGAGGTGGCAGAGGAGGGGCTCAAAGAGGGACCCCAAGCTCCGGAGCCGGGTCTCCGCCCCCGTCTACGCACCAACCGGGAGTCAACGGCCCCCGCGTCTTCGCGAAGTTCCTCGAAGATGAAGAGGACGACTGCCAAGGGCGGCGGGCACGAAGTAGCACGTCGCCAATCTTCTCGCCTTGCTCAGACCAAGGCATCCCCCGCCAAGCGACAAAAGGTGCATGGGGTGGATCCCAGCCCCCCGTCAAGTCCAACTCCTCTGCCAGGCTCGCCCTTGCCGGCAGTCCTGGCCTCTCCGCCCCTCCAACTCTGAAGAGGAGTTGAGCAACTCCACCGCCTGCGTCGTACGAGCTGGGCTCGATGCTCCTTACCTTGGAGTAAGCTTCGCTGATCTCAGCTTCCGTCAGGAGGCTTTCAATCTTTAATCTTTCTGACTGATCATGCGTGGTTAACCTTGACAGGGATGAAGATGATGAGACTTTCGTGTACAGGGCCAAAAGGGCCAAGTCTGCCGCGGTCTCGGACCTTGTAGCAGGCGGAGGTTCTGCAGGAGATGCGGAAGGCAATCCCGTGTCTAGCCCCCAGCCCAGTCCTCTTCGCGAAACCCAAGTGAAGGTCTCGTCTGCTGGCGGGGATGAGGAAGGGCGCCTTCCTTCTCCCGTCAAGGAAGCAGGAGAGGAAGATCGGAGGAAGGCCCACCCAGTGGAACCCCTTCTCCAAGATTCCCCGTCAACCATTGCCCGTAAGGGGGATTCACCGGCAAGGGCCTCCGCCGAGGAATCTGCTCGTGCAAGGGTCATCGCCGAAGGGGCGGCGACAGATGGCACGCCAGCAACTGATGATGCCGGGGAAGGAGAGGTCCTTCCGCATCATTCTCCATCGGGTATCCCTCTTGCCGGTGTTCTTGTTTCCCCTGTATCTTTTCCTTACGTGCTTTGTTGATTCTTGATTTTCATAGTTCTGCTTTGTTGTTCTACTCAGCAGTTCCACTTTCTGCTGGAGGAGGTTGCCATCATTGGGAAGGACGCTGCTGCGGAAGCGATGAAGATTGCTGCCGCGGAACAACATGGCTCGGCTGCCGGGGATATTCAGGGGTCCCCAAGGAGAACGGAACAAAACCCCGGCAGCGTGCCGGTCTTGAGCTCAGTGGTCGAAGAGAAAACTCCCCTTCAAGCCATGATGCCTTCTTCGTCCAGCTATCCCCTGGCATCGGCCCTGCAGTCCCCGCAAAGTCATCTGGCGCTGGTCACTGCTCCGTTAAGCCACACGGCTCTCGGCTCGCCCTTCTCAGCGGGTATTGATATTGACGAAGAGATTAACAAGATCCTGGCGCCACTATCCCAGAGGATCGAAGGGACTCACGGCACAACTGATGCTGCCAAGGATCTGGCTTTTCTAGAGTCCATAGCAGCGGGGCTTAAGGATGTGCAGAGTAGGTACAGCCTCCAATGGCAGGCGGTCAAGGAGCAGCGAGATTCGGCCGAGCTTGTGGACCAGCAGTTGAGGAGCAAAGGGGGCGAGCTGCGGGACTGGTACAATCAGCAGGTCCATTCCCTCAAGAGGCAGCACGAGACGTTGTCCATGGCTAACGAGGATGTTACTGCCCAGAAGGTCCGTCTGGCGGAGCGCAAAGCGCTTCTGGACGTCAGAGAGGATGGCATCTCTATCCGGGAAGAGAACCTCGAGGCCCCCCTCCGTGCCAAGGATGATGAGCTAGAGGACCGCATCCGACAGCGTACCGAGGAGCTGGAAGACGGTCACAAGATTGCTCTTGATGCACTTTCCTCGGAATCTGCTGCTCGGCTGAAGGAGGTGACTGACGACTTGGCTGCTGCTTCTGCTGCCAAGGCCAAACTTGAAGCCCAACTGACCAAACTGACGGAGGATCTTGCCGGGAGCACCAAGGAGATCGAGGCCCTCAAGGAGGAAGCACGTAAGGCGGCTGCAACTCTGGAAGAGGTGCAATTACAGATTTCCTCCAAGGGCCATGATCTTGATGCTGCCAACGGTACCATCTCTGAGATGAAATCCAGGCTTGCTTCTTTGGAGAGCAATCTTGAATCTGCCGAGGCCCGTGAGAAGCTGTTGCTGACGGACGTGACCCGCGCGCAGACTCTTCAGAAGGATGCCGAAGAAAACCTGGAGAACATGGTTGAGCAGCGTGACCTCTGGATCAAGAGGATGGTTGACATCACCGAGCGCCTCGCTGTCCAGATTGCCAAAATGGACATGAAGAGCTGGGCCTATTCCACTGGCAAGCATGAAGCCCCCAGCGTCAAGCTGACAATCTTCTTCGTTGGCCTGATTGAGGGGTCGAAGACGTATGAAGAGGACAGGGCCGCCTCCTTCGCCGATGAATCCCGGAAGCTAGCACGCAATGCCCTCTTCCTGGTCTTGAGCAACCTCGCCTTCTTCCATCCGGAGCTCGATCTTTCCGATGGTTTCAAGAAGCTGCAGTCGGGCGCCGACACTTCAGCTGCTATGGAGAAGGCCAGTCCTCTCGCCGACACGATCCTCAAAGTTCCAAGGACCCAGGGAAGCCACCGGAGTTAGCTTTATATCTTCCTTGTCGCCACGTTGCCTTGTACTCAAGAAACTGTAGGTATCTCGTATTAGGGCATGAACACTCTTTATTTTATCGTTTGCTAAACTGATGTTTCTTTGTAGTCGCATATTATGCCCTTCGTTTCCCTTCCGACATTCGTGTGATAATCACCATTTGAGCATTTCTAGATACCCACCAATGAAGCGCTGCCGCGAATTGCTTTGAGGAACAGGTCCTTAGCTTTCTGCTGGCAACAGCACGCTACCGGCGGGATTACCTCTGGCTCAACCCGGCAATTCTACCCATGGGCGGCCGCGCCCATGGGCACCCGACCCGAATGGGTAGGGTATGGGTCGGCATATTCACCCATGGGTTAGCCCGATGGGTGACCCGATTAGTCACGGGTAGGGTATGGGCATGAGGTCCTGCCCGTGGGTAACCCGATGGGTCGCCCGATTAGCTGACATGTGGGCCCCTTTTATATCTAAATAGCCTCCCACAGCCCAGCCTAGCTTATCAGCCCACCATCCCCGGCCCAGTCAAAACACATTAGGGTTACCCAACCGAACCACCTCCTCTTCCTCAGTTCACTCATCCAATCCCAAACCTAGCCGCCAGCCCGCCACACTCCCTTTCCCTCCCTCTCCCTCTCCCTCTCCCATCCTCAAGCCGCCGCCGGCGGCCACTGCCCCGCGTGGCCACTCCGCCACAGGCTGCCGGATCCCCACCTCCACCCTCGCAGGCAGCCAGGCACGCCGCACGCAGGATCCCCTTCGCCACCCTGCCAGATCCCCGTCTCCATCCTACCGGATCCCCGCCTCCATCCTCGCGGGTCGCAGCCTCGCAGGTCGCTGGATCCGGAGCAGCAGGCTCCATCGCGCCGGAGCAGCAACCCCGTTCAACCGGAGCAGCAGGCTTCACCGCACAGGAGTAGCAACCCCTCCACCTCTGCATCGACCCCGTCCACCGGAGCAGCACCACCGCGCCGGAGCAGCAACTCCACCTCTGCACCGACCCCGTCAACCGGAGAAGCACCACCGCGCCGGAGCAGCAACTCCTCCTCTGCACCGACCCCGTTTACCGGAGCAGCACCACCTCTGTCTCACCAAGGTTTGCAGCAGTAGAACATCCCTTCTATTTGGTTTACAGCAGTAGAACAGAGGAGAGATGAGTTCAACTAAGTTGTTTTTCGTGGTCTTGTATAGATGAGTTCATCGGTAGATAGTTCCTCGGTGCCGGTAGTGGAAAGCTTAGCTGTGCATGGAACTGAACATGACAAGTCATCCACTCCACAAGCAACAGAGGGTACAGATGCCATCGAGGCTGAGACGACCCAAGGTACTGGTCTCTTGCAAGCGTGGTCTCATGCAGACATGTTAGGTGATAATCTAGTTGAATCATGTCTCTTCTTTTCGTGCACAATATTATTTCCTTGTTATGTGCTAATATCTAAATCTATGCATCAGGGGATTGCAATTCTACTCTCTTTGCGGAATTTGAAACTGTTCTTAAGGATGACATAGAAATGATGGTAACAGATTCTACTTTCAGCAAGTTACCATGGCTTTTAATCTTATATTTTAATGCAAATCATGTTCTTTACTCCGAATGCTTCTATTTTCTTATGTTTCAGGAGGTTGATGATCAATCCATCCTAACTGAAGCCTGAAACTTGACTGTATGATGTTGTGCTGCTGCTTGGTTGCGATGAGCTGCTACACCACTATTTGCTGCCACCTCATGTTCAGTGCTACTTGTTATTTACATTTTCCATGAGCTGCTACACTACTACTTGTGTATTTGTGTTGCTGTTGAACCTTCTATTTGTGTTGTGAGCTGTTGAACCTTGTATTTGTGCTGCTATTTGTGCACCTGAACCATGTATTTGTGCTCCTGGAGACCTGAACAATGTATTTGTGATCCTATTCTGAACCATTCATGTATTTGTGCTCTGAAGACCTGAACCATGTATTTGTGATGCTATTTTGTGCTTCTGCTTCATGCTACTATATTTTCTATTTGTTCTACAATATATTCACATTGATGGTTATAAATTGAAGCTATTTGTACATTTTTACCTCTGTCAATCAGTCATTTTATATGATTTTTAGCACTGTGCAGCAACCCGATGCGTCGCCCATTGGGTCGGGTTACCCATCGGGTTCGGGCGTGGGTCTACTCCTACGCCCATGGGTAGGGTCGTGGGCGAATGGGTAGACCCATTTACTTATCGGGCATGGGTTTGGTAAAGGTCGACCCGGGCGAACCCGACCCGACTGCCAGGTTGACCTCTGGCAGTGTTGACGCTGCCGCGTGTTTCATTGAGCAGGCTCGAAACAAAACATGGGTGCGAACAAACACAGTAAGGTTCTGTCACACGCAAGGCTTAGCACACAAAACCTTTTGGTTCGACGAAGGGACATATAAACGTATATCTTAATGGAAATTGACTATTGAGTCAACTTAGCTTTTTGTCATGGCCTTTCATGTCACCTTGGTGTCTTCTTTCTCCCATGCCCCCTATGGTATGCGCGCAAGCATGTGCTCACCGCAGTCCTGGAAGAGGGGGAATGTAGAGAAGAGCAAAATAGGGATACTTGAAGATCCGTTAGTCATGCATATGGTCCGCGGCAAGAGCCTACCGGGTTAATGCGATATTCATGATTAATTCGGCAATGGAAAAAGAAAGGAAGCGGGTACGGCCATCTCTTCTCTCCCCTTTTTCTTCACACCCAACGGCCCCGTGGCGTCCCGCGACGGGTGTACGGGACCTTGCCGTGGTTAGCCTGCCGGGAGCATCTACCAGCGGATATACTCTAGCAATTGGTTCAGGACTCGTCCCTTGGCAGGACAAATGCAAGACCGAACCTCATGCGAGTTTATCGGCACTGACGATGTTGTCACCGCGCGGGGCTAAGCACGCGCGGGGAAGGAGGAGGGAGAAAGATATGGCCATGTACCTCTTTCTCCCCTTAGTCTGCTGGATTATGCCATATTTCCCTGGGGTCGAGTAGACCCGTTTCTTTCCAGCGTTCTCCGCTCCGGTCTCGGCCATGGAGAACACGACGGCGGCGCCATCTGTGCCAGCTGTGTTGTTCCCGGCGCCTTTCTCATTTGTGGCCACCGCGGTGCCCACTGCGCTCGTGGCTGCGTGCGAGAGTGCCTTCGAAGTGGAAGGATGCGCGGCTATGCTGGATTTCTTCTTCGGAGCCATTGTTGAAGAAGATGATGATGAAGATTGATTCGCCGTTCACGAACTCGGGTTCGCGCAAATGATGCACGCCCCCTACCTGGCGCGCCAAAGATGTCGGGGCACGGATGCTCATGATCACCTATGGGACCAGAGGTCCCTTGTGGTTCGGCAGGGGGGTCACGTTGCACGAAGAGCGGAGAGCATGAGACGACGCAACGATCAGGACACAGGCATTTTACCCAGGTTCGGGCCGCTGCTAAGCGTAAAACCCTAATCCTGCTTTTTGGTGGATTGATTGGAGGAACACGAAGAATGCAGAGCGCCTAACCCCGGCAAGGACTGCTGTCGGGGAAAGTGCGGCTATGCGAGTACAAGTGTTCAGGGGTTCGAATTGCCAACCTTGAGCTAGGTTGCCTTGGGCCTCCTTTTATAGTGCAAGGGGTTACCACAATGGCAAAACAGACATTATCTATCGATTAGATAGCTAAGCAGAGCTATCATAACTAACTCTAGCATTTAGGACAAAATGCCATGATTACCTGCCTAGGTGGCGCTTGGGGGTGCATCCCGGCAAGCTCTTGCCACCGCTTGGCCGGTCGTTGCTTATGATCTTGACACGTTGCAGGGCGGGTGTCAACCGAGTGTAACTTGCCTTCCAATGTGTCGCCACGTGCTTAGCGAGAGCTGATTAGCCGCCTGAGGGCTTGACACCGCATCGATAAGTGACAGCCGTAGCGATGCGGTGGAGCGGTGGCTGGGTGGCTCATGCCTGCCGGGGAGTGGCTTGCCGGGTCTTCTGGGAGGTGTGCACGTCTTGGTCTCCAGCAAGCGTCGAGGACGTGCTTGGCACATCACAGTCTAGGCTTGGGCTGCCGCGTTGAGCTTGCTGGAGTCTTGGTCTTGATTGTTGCCGGGTTGGCTTGACCTTCTGCAGGTTGTGGCTGCCGGACGCCGGTGGCCGTCTGTCCGTGCACAAATTAGGGGAAAATGAACACCCCTGTTTGTTTACTCTGACAACATGATTATTGCCTCTGTAATGATTGTGTTTTTATGTAATAATTAGTGTTTGTGCCAAGTAAAGCCTTTGGGATGACTCACAAGATGAGTAGAATTGATACGGTGCAAAAACAGAAACTTTAACGTCCAGTGCAGAATTTCTCTGATTTTACTTGAACATCTTTTTTATCTGATTTTTTTACGCAGTATTTCTATACAAATTATTTAGGTTTTACTAATTTTACAGAATTTGTAGACTTAAATAAGTATAGGTTCTTTAAAGATCTTTACAGATTGTTCTGTTTTAGACAGATTCTGTTTTTGCTTGCATAGTTTGCTTGTTTTGATGATGCTATGGATTGCATCGGGGGTATAAGCCATGGAGAAGTTAGAATACAATACCTATTATGAAATAATGAAATATTAATAAATTTATAACAGTACCTAAAGTATTTGATATGTTGCTTATACTAACGGATCTCACGAAGTTTTGTTGAGTTTTGTGTGATTGAAGTTTTCAAGTTTTGGGTGTGATCACGATGGACGAAGGAATAAGGAGCGGTAAGAGCCTAAGCTTGGGGATGCTGAAGGCACCCCAAGGTAATATTCTAGGAATACTCAAGTGTCTAAGCTTGGGGATGCCCGAGTAGGCATCCCCTCTTTCGTCTCAATCCATCGGTATGTCACTTGGAGCTATATTTTTATTCGTCACATGATATGAGTTTTGCTTGGAGCGTCGTTTGCTTTTGTTTGCTTTTATTTTTAGTTTGCCACAATCATCATTTTGCTGGACACACCTATTTTAGAGAGACACACCTTCATCATAATTTATTAGAATACCCTATGTGCTTCACTTATATCTTTTGAGCTTTGCCGTTGCTCTAGTACTTCACTTATATCTTTTTGAGCACGGTGGCGTATAGATTTTATAGAAATAATTGCACTCTCGTTCTTCACTTATATTTGTTTGCGAGTTAATAAATAGTGATGGAAATTTTCATGAGTCATAAGACTAGTCCAAAATTAATAGGTATTCAGTGAGTGATAATCAAAACCATCATTTAGCACATAAAAGAGAAATTGTGGGTTAATGATATTGATGTGGTAATATGAAAAAGGTGTGAGTGCATCATTGTTGATTTGTAGAAGTATCGGTATTAATAGATGTTAATTTCCCAATTGTCCAAATATTAAAACGGCATGGTGGGGATGTGTGAGCATTTATATTCCTTGTTGGTAATGGTGGTAATGTGGAAGGGTGTGAGTGCATGGTTGTCAAGTTCGTAGGAGTATCGGTATTAAGAGGTGTTAATTTCTCGTTTGTCTAAATATTGGTAAAGGTATGGTGGGGATGTGTGAGCAATTCTATTCCTCGTTAAAATCCTAGTGTTGTTCCGGGTCGGAGGCGCGCGATGGTTAACTCCTCCCAACCCCCTCCCTAGGGCCATGCGAGTAGTACTTTGATCTGTGATAAACTAATAAAACTTTGCAATAAGTATATGAGTTCTTCATGACTAATGTGAAACCATGGACATACGCAATCTCACCACCTCATATTTTGCTAGCCTCTTCGGTACCGTGCATTGCCCATTCTCACCTCGAGGATCGGTGCAAACTTCGCCGGTGCATCCAAACCCCGTGGCATGATATGCTCTGTCACACATAAGCCTCATTATATCTTCCTCAAAACAGCCACCATACCTACCTATTATGGCATTTCCATAGCCATTCCGAGATATATTGCCATGCAAATTCCACCGTCACATCATAGGACTAGTTCGTTTATCATCATATTGCTTTGCATGATCATATGGAGCTGACATAGTATTTGTGGCAAAGCCACCGTTCATGATATTTTTGATACATGTGACGCTAGATCATTGCACATCCTGGTACACTGCCAGAGGCATTCATATCGAGTCATATTGTTTCATAGTTCTTCATATCAAGTTCTCATATTGAGCTGTAAGTAAATAAAAGTGTGATGATCATCATTATTAGAGCATTGTCCCAGTGAGGAAATAAAAACGGGGAAGGCCAAATGAGCCCACCATAAAAAAAATGAAAAATGAGAGAAAAAGAGAGAAGGGAATTTGCTACTATCTTTTACCACACTTGTGCCTCAAAGTGACACCTTGTTCTTCATATAGAGAGTCTCATGTTATGTCATTTTCATATGCTAGTGGGAATCACTTTTTCATTATTATAAACTTGGCCTGCATATTCTAATCACAGGCTTCCTCAAATGCCCGCAGTCTTGATGAGCAAGCAAGTTGGATGCACACCCCACTTAGCTTCATTTGAGGTTTCATACACTTATAGCTCTAGTGCATCATTTACATGGCAATCCCTACTCCTTGGATTGACATCTATCGATGGGCATCTCCATAGCCCGTTGATACGCCTAGTTGATGTGAGATTATCTTCTCCACTTTTACCCCTTTGATATCTATCACCATACTCTATTCCACCCTTATGCTATGTCCAATGGTTCACGCTCATGTATTGCATGAAGAATAAAAAGTTGATGCAGCTTGAAAAAGTACGATCCAATTGCCTGACTTGGACACCGTGGTGCTTGCCATTTGTATTAATATGGTGAAGACGGAGTCATGCCTTACTAATACTATAAGATGAATGGGGGTAAACATTCTTTTAGGATCGTATACTTTGAAAGATTGATGATTTTGTTGCTTGTGCCTATAAATATTACTATGTTGATGTTTGTTAACTCATCGTTTCTCAATGAGCATACATGCAAAAGATTACATATTGGGTAGCATGTCACATAAAAAATTCTGTTGTAATGATTTACCTACTCGAGGACGAGAAGGAATTAAGCTTGGGGATGCTGATACGTCTCCAACGTATCTATAATTTTTTATTGTTCCATGCTGACATATTATCATTCTAGGATACTTTTTGAGTAATAATTTACCAATTTATCTTATTTTTGAGCACTAACCTATTGACCCAGTGCCCACTGTCAGTTCCTGTTTTTTGCGTGTTTTTTACTTTTCAGGTTTACAGTACCAAACGAAGTCCAATTGCCCCGAAACTTTTTTATGATTTTTTCTGGACCAAAAGAAAACCTAGAAGCTTCAGGAGAAGACCAGACACCGCACGAGGGAGGCACAAGCCAACAGGGTGCGCCCAGGGGGGTGGTCGCGCCCTGATGGCTTGTCCCTCCCTAGTGAACCTCCTGACCCCGTCCTCTGGACTATAAATTCACATATATTCCAAAAACCCTAGAGGGCATCCTGAAACTCTTTTTCCGCGGCCGCAAGTCTTTGTTCCGACGGGATCCCATCTAGAGCTCCGTTCCGGCACCCTGCCGAAGGGGGGATTGATCACAGAGGGCTTCTTCATCAACCTTGCTGCCCTCATGATGATATGTGAGTAGTTCACAACAGAACCACGGGTCCGTAGTTAGTACCTAGGTGGATCTCTCTCTCTCTCTCTCTCTCTCTCTTGATCTTCAATACAAGGATCATCGCATCTTTGCTTTGATCTATCCGATGTAATTCTTTTGTACGGTGCATTTGTTGGGATCCGATGAATTGTGGGTTTATGTTTAGATTATTCATCAAAAGTATTTGAGTCACCTCTGATATATATTATGATTCTTAAGTGCATGATCATTATAGAATTGTAAATCTCTTCGATCTATTGAAATAGTTTGGCCAACTAGATTGATATTTCTTCAGTGAGAGGGGTGCGTTGTAGTGGGTTCAATCTGGCGGTGCTCTATATACCAGTGACAGAAGGGGACAAGACACGTCTTTGTATTATTGCCACTAAGGATAAAACGATGGGGTTAGTTCATATTAATTGAATTCTCTTTGTCTACATTATGTCAATGTTCTCCAAGCATTACTCTGTTTTACTTAATACTCTAGATGCATGCTGGATAACGGTCGATGGGTGGAGTAATAGTAATAGGTGCAGGCAGGAGTCGGCCTATTTTCTTATTGAAAGCACAACTTCTCCCTAGGTGGTTTTGGTAATTAATAACAACATATATTTCATTGGACAAATGTTTTCCACTAAGTATATCTCAGGAAAAAGTTCAATGATAGCTTGGCAAAGGATTGTGAGGAGACCCCAAGATACAAGGAATAATATTGGCAAAGCTTCAAGCTAGAAGACTCTACATTTTACTTTGTGAGAAATCACTTTTGAGTCCATAGGAAAGCCAATACTATCAAAAGGGGGTGAGGTATTAATGGTGAATGAAATGCTCAAGTGATCAAGTGTTAGCCACCAAATACACTCACAAGCTCTCCCACAAATATTCTGTCATTAAGCCATCCACTCAAAATCGGTGTCACCAACTTTCATATCGGCCACACCGAGTTCCAAGCCAAGACAGAAACCCTAGCCACTTTCCATTCTTGGTACAACCAAGATTCTCATCGGTGCAACCGAGTTTCGGTGACCAACATTCTGTTGCCTCGATTTATAAAATCAGAATCTCCGAGTTTTGTAAATCGGTGCCACCGAGTTTGGAAACTGCCCTCGGCCACTCAATTCGGTACCATCGAGAATGATATATCGGTCTCGCTGAGATTCCTAAAGTTGCCACATTTTGAACAAATCGGTACGACCGAGTTTCATATCGGTTTCACTGAGATGCTCAATAATGTTGTAACGGTTGGATTTTTGGAGATGCCTATATATACCCCTCCACCACATCCCACTCAAAAGAGAAGCACTCAGAACTATTCCATACTTGCCCCATCCAATTTTCTGAGAGAAAACCACCTACCCTTGTGTTGAGGTCAAGATCATCCACTCCAACCATATGGATCTTGATTTCTAGCCTCCCCAAGCTGCTTTGCATCCAATCAATGTCTTCCACCCAAGCCAAATCTCTGAGAGAGTGATTTTGTGTTGAGGAGACTATCATTTGAAACACAAGAGCAAGGAGTTCATCGTTACTATCGAGCCTATTATCTTTTGGAGGGTGGTGCCTCAAAGATTGGTTAGGTGTCGCTTGGGAGCCTCCTACTTCGTGTTGTGGAGTTGAACCAACAAGTTTGTACGGGCAAGGAGATCGCCTACTTCGTGAAGATCTACCCATAGTGAGGCTAGTCCTTCGTGGACAGAAGCCGTTATGGAATAGTCAAGGTTGCTATATCGTGGACCCTTATGGGTGGAGACCTCCGTGGACTCTCGCGACCGTTACCCTCCGTGGGTTGAAGACTCCATAAACGTGGACGTACGATAGAACCACCTATCAGAACCACGAGAAAAATCTTCGTGTCTCCAAATTGCGTTTGATCTCCTCTCCCCCTCTATTTACATATGTTTGTCTTTACTTTCCGCTGCAATACTCGTAGACATGCATGTGTAGGGTGAACTTGACTTGTGCTAATTGCTAAAATCTGCCCACAAATTAATTTGGGAAAAGGTTAGGTTTTTATTTGGTCAAGTAGTCTAATCACCCCCCCCCCCTCTAGACCTACTTTCGATCCCTACAAGTGGTATAAGCTTTGGTCTCCATTGCATTGGTCTCACAACCAAGGAGAGTATGGCATCTAGTGAGGGAAACTATCACCGTAGAGGTCCATATTTTGATGGTACAAACTTTGCTAGTTGGAAACATAAAATGAAAATGCATATTCTTGGTCATAACCCCGCCGTTTGGGCTGTTGTTTGTGTTGGCTTGCAAGGTGAATTCTTTGGTGATGGAAAGGAACCGGATCGTGAAGCGACTCCGGATGAATTGAAGATGTTGCAATACAATGCTCAAGCATGTGACATTATTTTCAACTGCCTATGCCCCGAAGAATTCAACAAAATCAGCCGTCTTGAGAATGCAAAAGAGATTTGGGATACTTTGGTTGACATGCACGAAGGTACCGAGTCCATTAGGGAATCTAAGTTGGATGTGCTTCAGAGTCAACTTGACAAGTTCAAGATGAAGGATGGTGAAGGAGTTGCGGAGATGTACTCTAGGCTTGATCTCATCACCAATGAGATTGCCGGCTTAGGAAGCGAAGAAATGGCCGACAAATTCATCATCAAGAAGATTCTTAGAGCCTTGGATGGAAAGTATAACACCGTGTGCACGTTGATCCACATGATGCCAAACTACAAAGATCTCAAGCCTACGGAAGTCATTGGTAGGATCGTTGCTCATGAGATGTCACTCAAAGACAAGGAAGAGCTTCACAACAAGTCTAGCGGTGCTTACAAAGCCACAAGTGACACTCCCGCTACTTCAAGTGACAACCTTGTTACCAATGAAGAGATAAGCCTCATGGTCAAGAAATTCAACAAGTTCTACAAGAGTAGAGGCAAAGAAAGAAGCTCCAATTCAAGATATGAAGAAAAGCGTTCATCTAGTCATGACCGAAACTGCTACAATTGTGGAAGGCCCGGACACTACTCAAATGAGTGCACGGCCCCCCACAAGAGAAGAGAAGAATCACCTAGAAGAGGAAGCTCAAAAGATGAGTCACCTCGAAGAGAGAGAAGGACTAGAGATGATCGTTATGAATGAAGACCCTCAAGGAGAAGTTGGGATTTGGAGAAGAAGGACAAGTACACCAAGAGCTACTCAAGAAGAATACATCAAGCTCATGTTGGTGAATGGGTTTCCGGCTCCGACTCCGATGACCACTCCGAGAGAAGCTATCACTCCGACTCCGACTATAGTCAAGATGAAGATGTTGCCGGACTTGCACTTGTTTCTCCAACTCCTACGACATATTTGATTCACCAAATGAAGGGAATGGAAGTTTCTTCATGGCTAAAGGCCCCAAGGTATCACACCCCGAATATCTTGACTTTGATAGTGATGAGGATGATTTACTAGGAGATAATGACTTGCTCTTTGATAAAACTAGTGATGTTAGTCAAAATGAACTTGATGATATCCATGCTAAACAAGATAAATCGAATGATGATGATAAGAAGGAGATTGAGTGTCTAACTAAAGAATTAAACACTCTTAAGTTAGCTCATGAATCTACTCTAGAAGATCATAGAGAGCTTGTAAGAACTCATGAGAAGCTACGCTTCGAGAAGTTCAACTTAGAGCAAGAGCATGAATTTCTTAAAGCTATCAATGACGATCTTCGAAAGAACAGTTCTTCTTATCTTGCCAAACGATTACTCTTGTCTACATTTATTCCACAAGTTAAATCTAAGCAAGCTAGTAACAAAGGCAAGAAAGGTTCTTCATCTAGTATCAACAAAGCTAATGCAAAATCAAATGATGTTGTTCCTAGTAACTCTATTGATTCCACTAATGATTCTATTAGCCAAGTTACACTTGAGCAAGAAAACAATTTATTGAAAGGAATTATAGAGAAAGGTGTGTACAAAAGTCTTGCCGGATGTAAGCAATTCGA
Source organism: Elymus sibiricus (assembly GCA_039707655.1). Classification (NCBI taxonomy): domain Eukaryota; kingdom Viridiplantae; phylum Streptophyta; class Magnoliopsida; order Poales; family Poaceae; genus Elymus; species Elymus sibiricus. The sequence continues at coordinate 328,159,862 of CM077667.1, forward strand.
GGAAATTGTGCGCAAGCATGGAGGATACCGGAAGAACCATGGCATTGGCTACTTCAACGCAAATGGAGTCGAATGGGAAGAAGGTCAATACCCCAAGCCGAAGTTTGTTCCCCAAAAGGAGAAGTATGATCCTACTCCTCCCAAGGGAATGAGCTCTCAAGATGACCTTCCTCCACAAGACCACAAGGGCAAGGGAAAGCTTCATGATGACATTGACACATTTGAAGATGAGTCCCTAGCCATGGTGAAGTGGGTTCCCAAGGCTACTCCAAGCTCCACTTCAACTAGTGCTACTTCAACCCCAAGGATCCCCATCAACTTGATGTGGGTCCCCAAGAAGAAGAACTAGAGAATTTCATGAGGGGTTACTCCGCCAATAAAATTCACTCACATTCATTATTGGCAAGAACTAGTTGCAATCAACATCAACATTATGCAATAGTTCAAGGAGTCACACATTACCTCAAAGGTAAGCAAGGGACAAGGTAATCAAAGAATTCATGGACATCATCACATATGCTTTGCACTCCATATCCAAGGATATACTTGTATATGTCTCTTGTGCTTGGGACTAACCCATGTAGGTGAGGAGAGTAAGTAACACAAAGGATTGCTCTCAACTCAAGATGATCTTCATCAACCATGAGCATCCACTACTACATCACCCACATGAAGTCTTCCACGACAAAACCCAAGGTTAGTTTATCCCTCTTAGGGGGGATGTCAAATCAAGGGGGAGCTTTACTCTAAGACTTGAGTTAAAGCATCTCTTAAGAATGTGACAACATTAAATGCTTTATGTAAAAGTGGTAACCCCACTTGTGCTTAAACGATGAGTATGACCTATGATCAAGTACTCTTGCTTGGCTCCTAAGTCAATATACTCATATATAGATGACTATGTCATCGCCCAAGTGCTTGGTAGATACTAGAGTAGTTTTGCATGTTTGCCATGATTTCATTGGACATCTTTAATGTGTGAGCATGCTGGTATGCATATTTTTTCTCATTCGAGGACATCCAATTGTTGGTATTTGGACTTTGATTCTTCTTTTGCCAATTGTATGGACAAGAGTTCCTAGGACCCCTCTCTAGCTATCTATGCTTTCTTGTCTCGTATTCTATTCATGCTACATCACAAAAACTTGAACAAGCACTTCTCGATCCCTCTGTGTGAGGAGCACTCAGAGTACCGTGTCGACAAGAGCTGCATTCCAAAACCTCTCATGTGCATCTCGGTGAAACCAATTCACAAATCTCGGTTCCACTGAAGCACTAAGTTGATCTGGTTTTCGCATCTCGGTAACACCGATTCCTTTTTCTCGGTTACACCGATTTTCCTAGCCACCCGATGGTTGTGAAACTCGGTGACACCGATAAATAAGAATCGGTTTCACTAATACGTCCATTTTGCATCATGATTTCCTACGGCTATTTATTATGTTTTTTCAAATAATAATGCTTTAAGGAGCGATTCTAATGCCTTTTCCCTCATAATATGCAAGGTTTGCACCAAGAGGGACAATACCGGCAGCTGGAATTCTGGACCCAAGAAAAGCACATTAGAGATACCTATTCTGCACAACTCCAAGGAAGCTGAAATTTTACGGAGATTATTTTTGGAATAACTAAAAAATACTGGAGCAGAAAACTACCGGAGGGGGCAAGCCTTGTGGGCACAACCCACCAGGGCGTGCCAGACCCCCTTGGGCGCGCCCTGATGGGTTGTGGCCACCTCGGCCCACCTCCGGTGTCCATCTTCTGGTATATTGTCACATTTGACCTAGAAAAATTAGAGGAGGACTTTCGGGACGAAGCGTCGCTGCCTCGAGGCGGAACTTGGGCAGGAGCACTTTTGCCCTCCGGCGGAGCGATTCTGCCGGGGGAACTTCCCTCCCGGAGGGGGGAAATCGAAGCCATCATCATCACCAACACCCCTCTCATCTTTGGGAGGCCAATCTTCATCAACATCTTCAACAACACCATCTCCTCTCAAACCCTAGTTCATCTCTTGTGTTCAATCTTTGTACCGGAACCTCAGATTGGTACCTGTGGGTGACTAGTAGTGTTGATTACCGTGCGTAGTTGATTACTATATGGTTTATTTGGTGGAAGATTATATGTTCAGATCCATTATGATGTTCAATACCCCTCTGATCTTGAGCATGTTTATTATTTGTGAGTAGTTACCTTTGTTCTTGAGGTCACGGGAGAAGTCATGTTGCAAGTAATCATGTGAATTTGATATGTGTTCGATATTTTGATGATATGTATGTTGTGATTCCCTTAGTGGTGTCATGTTAACGTCGACTATATGACACTTCACCATTCATGGGACTAAGGGAATGCATTGTGGAGTAGTAATTAGATGATGGGTTGCTAGAGTGACAGAACCTTAAACCCTACTTTATGCGCTACTTCGTAAGGGGCTGATTTGGATCCAAACATTTAATGCTATGGTTAGATTTTATCTTAATACTTTTCTCGTAGTTGCGGATGCTTGCGAGGGGATTAATCATAAGTGGGAGGTTGTTCAAGTAAGAACAGCACCCAAGCACCGGTCCACCCACATATCAAATTATCAAAGTAGCGAACACGAATCAAACCAACATGGTAAAAGTGACTAGATGAAATTCGCGTGTACCCTGAAGAACACTTTGCCTATTACTAGAGATTGTTCTAGCCTATCCTTTGCCACAAAAGGATTGGGCTACCTTGATGCACCTTATTTACCGTTACCGTTACTTGCTCGTTACCAATTATCTTGCTATCAAACTACCTGTTACCTACAATTTCAGTGCTTGCAGAAATTACGTTGCTGAAAACCGCTTGTCATTTCCTTCAGCTCCTCGTTGGGTTCGACACTCTTACTTATCGAAAGGTCTATGATTGATCCCCTATACTTCTGGGTCATCAAGACTCTTTTCTGGTGCCGTTGCCGGGGAGTGAAGCGCTCTTGGTAAGTGGAAATCGGTAAGGAAAAACTTATACTACGTGCTGAAATTTATTGCTACTTTCTACTATGGAAAACAATCCTTTCAGGGGTTTGTTCGGGGTATCTTCACCTCGACCGGAATCACAATTAGTTGCCCCTCAACCTACAGCACCTACTGAAAACATTGGTTATGAGATTCCTTCGGGTATGTTAGAACAACTTCTTGCTAAACCTTATGCAAGAGATGGAACTGAACATCCTGATATGCACCTTTTATATGTGAACGAAATTTGTGGATTATTTCAGCTTGCAGGTTTACCCAGAGATGAAGTTAAGAACAAGGTTTTCCCTTTATCTTTGGAGGGAAAATCATTGACTTGGTATAGGCTATGTGATGATCTTGGATCGTGGAACTGGAATCGTTTGCAATTGGAATTCCACCAAAAGTTTTATCCCATGCATCTAGTTCATAGTGATCGGAATTATATATATAATTTTTGGCCTCGTGAAAGAGAAAGCATCGCTCTAGCTTGGGGGAGGCTTAAGTCAATGCTATATTCATGCCCCAATCATGACATTCCGAGAGAAGTTATCATTCAGAATTTTTATGCTCGGCTTTCTCATAATGATCAATCCATGCTCGATACTTCTTGTGCTGGTTCTTATATGAAGAAGACTATTGAATTCAAGTGGGATCTCTTAGAAAGAATTAAATGCAACTCTGAAGATTGGGACCTCGACGAAGGTAATGAGTCAGGTATAAAGCTTGAGTTTGATTGTGTTAAATCTTTTATGAATACCGAGACTTTTCACAAGTTTAGCACTAAATATGGACTTGACTCTGAGATAGTAGCCTCTTTCTGTGAAGCATTTGCTACTCACGTTGATCTCCCTAAGGAGAAGTGGTTTAAATATCATCCCCATATTAAAGAAGAAATTAAAGAACCGGTCAGAGCTAAATAAGAAACCATCTTTTACAATGTTGATCCAGTTGTGCCTACCGCCTATATTGAAAAACCACCTTTCCCTGTTAGGATAAAGGAACATGCTAAGGTATCAACTGTGGTTCCTAAGAGTAATATAAGAGCATCTAAGCCCCCTGAAAAATTAAAGTAGAACCTAGTGTTGCTATGGTTAAAGATCTCTTGGTAGAAAATATTGATGGGCATGTTATCTACTTCTGTGATGAAGCTGGTAGAATTGCTAAACCCGATGAAAAAGATAAACATAGACCCATAGAAGGCATGCCTGCTGTCTCAGTCAAAATAGGAGATCATTGCTATCATGGTTTATGTGATTTGGGTGCTAGTGCGAGTGCTATCCCTTTTATCTTATACCAAGAAATTATGGATGAAATAGCACCTGCTGAAATGGAAAACATTGATGTTACTATTAAACTTGCTAATAGAGACACTATCACACCACTTGGGATTGTTAGAGATGTTGAAGTCTTGTGTGGGAAAGTGAAATACCCTACTGATTTTCTAGTTCTCGGTTCCCCACAAGACGACTTTTGTCCCATTATCTTTGGTAGACCTTTCTTGAGCACCGTCAATGCTAAGATAGATTATGAAAAACAAACTGTCGGTGTCAGTTTTGGTAGTGTGTCTCATGAGTTTAATTTTTCCAAGTTTAGTAGACAACCCCGTGATAAAGTGCTATCTAGTAAGGATGAAATAATTGGTCTTGCTTCTATTGCCATACCTCCCACCGATCCATTAGAACAATATTTGATTGACCATGAAAATGATATGCACTTGCGTGAAAGAAATGAAATAGATCGAATTTTCTTTGAACAACAACCTCTCCTGAAACACAATTTGCCTATTGAAACTCTTGGAGGTCCTCCTCCACCTAAAGGTGATCCTATGTTTGAATTAAAACAATTGCCTGACACTTTGAAGTATGCTTACCTTGATGAGAAAAAGATATATCCTGTTATTATTAGTGCTAACCTTTCAGAACATGAAGAAGAAAGATTATTGAAAGTTCTAAGGAAGCACAGGGCTGCTATTGGATATACTCTTGATGATCTTAAGGGCATTAGTCCCACTCTATGTCAGCACAAGATTAATATGGAACCTGATGCTAAACACGTTGTTGATCACCAACGGAATTTGAATCCTAAGATGAAAGAAGTGGTAAGAACTGAAATATTAAAGCTTCTGGAAGCAGGTATAATCTATCCCATTGCTGATGGTAGGTGGGTAAGTCCCGTTCATTGTGTCCCTAAGAAAGGAGGTATTACCGTTGTTCCCAATGATAAAAATGAACTCATTCCACAGAGAATTGTCATTGGCTATAGAATGGTAATTGATTTTAGGAAATTAAATAAAGCTACTAGAAAATATCATTACCCTCTGCCCTTTATTGATCAAATGCTAGAAAGATTATCTAAGCACACACACTTTTGTTTCCTAGATGGATATTCTGGTTTCTCTCAAATACCTGTGTCACAATCCGATCAAGAGAAAACCACCTTTACTTGCCCTTTTGGAACGCATGCTTATAGACGTATGCCTTTTGGTTTATGTAATGCGCCTGCTACCTTTCAAAGATGTATGACTGCTATATTCTCTGATTTTTGTGAAAAGATTGTGGAGGTTTTCATGGATGATTTTTCCGTTTATGGAACTTCTTTTGATGATTGCTTAAGCAACCTTGATCGAGTTTTGCAGAGATGTGAACAAACTAATCTCGTCTTGAATTGGGAGAAGTGCCACTTTATGGTTAATGAAGGCATTGTCTCGGGGCATAAAATATCTGAACGAGGTATTGAGGTGGATAAAGCTAAAGTAGATGCAATTGAGAAAATGCCATGTCCTAAAGATATTAAAGGTATTCGAAGTTTTCTTGGTCATGCTGGTTTTTATAGGAGGTTCATTAAAGACTTCTCTAAAATTTCTAGGCCTCTTACTAATCTTTTGCAAAAGGATATTCCTTTTGTTTTTGATGATGATTGTGTGGAAACCTTTGAAACACTCAAGAAAGCCTTAACCTCTGCACCTATCATTCACCCACCTGATTGGAACTTGCCTTTTGAAATTATGTGTGATGCTCGTGATTATGCTGTTGGTGCTGTTATGGGACAAAGAGTTGATAAGAAATTGAATGTTATCCATTATGCTAGTAAAACTCTAGACAGTGCCCAACGAAATTATGCTACTATTGAGAAGGAATTTTTAGCAGTTGTGTTTGCCTGTGATCAATTTAGATCCTATATTGGTGATTCCAAAGTTATTGTTCGCACCGATCATGCTGCTATAAAATACCTTATGGAAAAGAAAGATGCTAAACCTAGACTCATTAGGTGGGTTCTCTTGCTTCAAGAATTTGACTTGCACATCGTTGATAGGAAAGGAGCTGAGAACCCCGTAGCTGATAACTTGTCTAGGTTAGAAAATATTCTTGATGACCCACTACCAATTGATGATAGTTTCCCTGACGAACAGTTAGCTGCAATAAGTGTTTCACAAAACACACCTTGGTATGCTGATTATATTAACTACATTGTCGCTAAATATATACCACCTAGCTTCACATACCAACAAAAGAGAAAAAAATTCTATGACTTGAGACATTACTTTTGGGATGACCCACATCTTTATAAAGAAGGAGTAGATGGTATTATTATACGTTGTCTACCTGAGCATGAACAGGAACAAATCCTATGGAAATGTCATTCCGAAGCTTATGGAGGACATCGTGCGGGGGATAGAACTGCTCATAAGGTATTGCAATCCGGTTTTTATTGGCCTACTATCTTCAAGGATGCTCGTAAGTTTGTCTTGTCTTGTGATGAATGTCAAAGAATTGGTAATATCGGTAAGCGTCAGGAAATGCCTATGAATTATTCACTTGTTGTTGATCCATTTGACGTTTGGGGTTTTGATTATATGGGGCCTTTTCCTTCCTCTAACGGGTACACTCATACTTTGGTTGTTGTTGATTATGTCACTAAGTGGGTAGAAGCTATTCCAACTAGTAGTGTTGATCACCACACCTCCATTAAAATGCTTAAAGAGGTTATCTTCCCGAGGTTTGGAGTCCCTAGATATTTAATGACTGATGGTGGTTCACACTTTATTCATGGTGCTTTCCGTAAGATGCTTGCTAAATATGATGTTAACCATAGAATTGCATCACCCTATCATCCTCAATCTAGTGGTCAAGTTGAACTTAGCAATAGAGAAATAAAATTAATATTACAAAAAACTGTCAATAGGTCTCGTAAGAATTGTTCAAAGAAATTAGATGATGCACTTTGGGCCTATAGAACAGCTTATAAAAATCCTATGGGTATGTCTCCATATAAAATGGTGTATGGAAAAGCTTGTCATTTGCCTCTAGAATTAGAACACAAAGCATTTTGGGCAATTAAATAACTTAACTATGATTTCAAACTTGCCGGTGAGAAGGGGCTATTTGATATTAGCTCACTAGATGAATGGAGATCCCAAGCCTATGAAAATGCCAAATTATTCAAAGAAAAAGTAAAAAGATGGCATGACAAAAGAATCCAAAAGCGGGAATTCAAAATAGGAGACTATGTTCTTTTGTTCAACTCTCGTTTAAGATTTTTTGCAGGTAAGCTTCTCTCCAAATGGGAAGGTCCTTATATTATCGAGGAGGTTTATCGTTCTGTACCTATCAAGATTAATAACGCCGAAGGTACTAACCCGAAGGTGGTCAATGGACAAAGAATTAAGCATTATATCTCAGGTATGCCTATTAACGTTGAAAGCAATGTTATCCAAACCATTACACCGAAGGAACACATAAAAGAAACCTTCCGGAACACTCCAGAATTCTGAAAAATAGGAGGTACGTGATACGGTAAGTAAACGGACTCTGAAAAATCCGCAAAAATATTTTTTGTCAGTTTTGGAATATTAGAAAATTTTGGAAATAAAGAAATAAACCGGAAGGTGATCGAGGTGAGCCCGATACACCAGTGCGCTCCAGGCACCCCTGGGCGCGCCCTGGTGGGTTGTACCCAACTCGGACATCTTCCCAACTCCGTTTTCCTTCCATATGCTTGTTTCCCAAGAATAAAAATTCTCTATATATACCCCCGGCTGTTTTGACTACCGCATCGCAGAAAAATCCTCTGTTCTTGTTTCGTGTTGTTTTCCTGACAGATCTGAAAATATGTCGTCTCAAGATTCGGAGGGGGAGAGCCATGTTGATCACTATGTTGCAGACCCAAAGATCTTTAGGGAAATTTACCCCGATCTCTGGACCTCAGAGGAGGAAGAAGACTCTACCATGAAGGAAACAAAAGATGATAGCTCTGAGGAAGAGGATGATCCATTACCTCAACCCGGAGACATGCATGTGGAATTCAAGAAGTCAAGCCTCCCTAGAAGATATAAACCTGAGGTCCAATTTATCCCATCTCATTTTCTGCAGGAGAGCAAGGCGACATTATGCAAAAAGATATTAAAGCTTGAGTTGGAGAATGATGATCTAAGGGAGGAAAATTTTATGCTTAAATATAAGTTGAAGAAGAAGGTTGCATCATCACCACCACCTTCATCAACACCACCACCTTCTTCATCACCACCACCAAAGGAGACTTGATCACACAGGTATGGGCACTCCCCTTGGCTTGAGCCAAGCTTTGGGGAGGTGCCCTGGTATCGTATCACCACCACTTTTATTCACCTTTACCTATTTTAGTTCGATCTTTAGTTTCTCTTTGCTTAGTTGAATAAAAGTTAGCATGATCTATTTTCGTGTGTTAGTTTCGTGGCCTATCTATCTATGTAATCAAGTGAAAGTTATATAATAAAGTTAGTTTGAGATTTTGCCTCTCTACTTTCTTGTTGCAATCAAAATAAAGGAAAGGAAAATAAAATAAAAGAATCATATACTAATCTTATGGTGAGTAATGACATCACATAAGGCAAAGTATATGTAGTAAAATTTATTGGAGATTGACAAACATAGCATTGGTCAATGATGCAATTCATGAAAGAATTAATAAGGGAAGAGAAGATTCACATGCAAATACACTATCTTGGACATCTTTTATTATTGTGAGCCCCCATCAAATATTATATGTTAAAATTGTCGACGTTGGACAAGGAAGACAACGTAATGATTTATGTTTGTTCATATCCACATAGAAGTTATATTGTCATAGATCCTTCAACATGTGGTGCTTGCTCAATATCTTTGCTAGCCAAAAATTCCGCACTAAGTAGAGATACTACTTGTGCATCCAAAAACCCAAACCCAAATTCATTCTTTGAGTGTCCACCATACCTACGTATGGATCGAGAAAGATCCTTCAAGTAAGTTATCATCGGTGCAATAAGGCAATACAAATTGCTTCTAAAAGTGTTGGATCAATTAGTGTAAGAGAAAATTGAGCGCTATACGAACTTATGATGGCAAAGTAATAAAAGCGACGGACTGCATAATAAAGGTTGCTATCATAGGGGGCAATATAGCGTGACGTTCTTTTACATTAAGGGATTGGGGATACAAACCAATAAGCGCATGACAACCTCTGCTTCCCTCCGCGAAGGGCCTATCTTTTACTTTCATGTATTTACTTTTATGCAAGAGTCAAAGTATTCTTCCCTATTCCTTTTTACCTTTTCTTTTTGCAAGCATCATGTGGTGAGGAAAGGTCTAGGCACATATATCCAGTTGGATATGAGTGGGCATGAGTTATAATTGTTGACATCACCCTTGAGGTGAATACATTGGGAGGCAAAACTATAAGCCCCTATCTTCCTATGTGTCTAGTTGAAACTTTTTGTTCATGGGTATGCCGTGAGTGTTAGCAATCATAGAAGACTAAATGATGGTTGAGTATGTGGACTTGCCAAAAGGCTCCGACATGAGACCCTTCCTGAAAATATGATGAATTGTAGTTGCAAAGTTGACTGAGAACATAGTTTGTTGGTTTTCAATAAGGTTTATGCTTCATACTTCTATGTTGTGATGAATTGTTACTTGTGCATGAGAAGTTATATGATGAAAATATATTGAATAAGTTTTATGTTAGAGTTTGTTGCTGTTGTAATAATAAGCATGATGCTTCTATGTCCGTATTTTATTTTATCGACACCTCTCTCTCAAACCATGTGGACATGCTTTTCAATATCGGCTTTCGCTTGAGGACAAGCGAGGTCTAAGCTTGGGGGAGTTGATACGTCCATTTTGCATCATGATTTCCTACTGCTATTTATTATGTTTTGTCAAATAATAACGCTTTAAGGAGTGATTCTAATGCCTTTTCCCTCATAATATGCAAGGTTTGCACCAAGAGGGAGAATACCGGCAACTGGAATTCTGGACCCAAGAAAAGCACATCAGAGATACCTATTCTGCACAACTCCAATGAAGCTGAAATTTTACGGAGATTATTTTTGGAATAAATAAAAAATACTGGAGCAGAAAACTACCGGAGGGGGCAAGCCTGGTGGGCACAACCCACCAGGGCGCGCCCTGATGGGTTGTGCCACCTCGGCCCACCTCCGGTGCCCATCTTCTGGTATGTAGTCACATTTGACCTAGAAAAAAATCAGAGGAGGACTTTCGGGATGAAGTGCCGCCGCCTCGAGGCGAAACTTGGGCAGGAGCACTTTTGCCCTCCGGCGGAGGGATTCCGCCGGGGGAACTTCCCTCCTGGAGGGGGAAATCGAAGCCATCATCATCGCCAACACCCCTCTCATCTTTGGGAGGCCAATATTCATCAACATCTTCAACAGCACCATCTCCTCTCAAACCCTAGTTCATCTCTTGTGTTCAATCTTTGTACCAGAACCTCAGAACTGTACCTGTGGGTGACTAGTAGTGTTGATTACCTTGTGTAGTTGATTACTATATGGTTTATTTGGTGGAAGATTATATGTTCAGATCCATTATGCTATTCAATACCCCTCTGATCTTGAGCATGTTTATTATTTGTGAGTAGTTACCTTTGTTCTTGAGGTCACGGGAGAAGTCATGTTGCAAGTAATCATGTGAATTTGATATGTGTTCGATATTTTGATGATATGTATGGTGTGATTCCCTTAGTGGTGTCATGTGAACGTCGACTACATGACACTTCACCATTCATGGGCCTAAGGGAATGCATTGTGGAGTAGTTATTACATGATGGGTTGCTAGAGTGACAGAAGCTTAAACCCTAGTTTATGCGCTACTTCGTAAGGGGCTGATTTGGATCCAAACGTTTAATTCTATGGTTAGATTTTATCTTAATACTTTTCTCGTAGTTGCGGATGCTTGCGAGGGGGTTAATCATAAGTGGGAGGTTGTTCAAGTACACTTTGCCTATTACTAGAGATTGTTCTGGCCTGTCCTTTGCCACAAAAGGATTGGGCTACCTTGCTGCACCTTATTTACAGTTACCGTTACTTGCTCGTTACCAATTATCTTGCTATCAAACTACATGTTACCTACAATTTCAGTGCTTGCAGAAATTACCTTGCTGAAAACCGCTTATCATTTCCTTCTGCTCCTCGTTGGGTTCGACACTCTTACTTATCGAAAGGACTACGATTGATCCCCTATACTTGTGGGTCATCATTCACCGACAGTGAAGGGTACTTAATCCAGGCGTTCCCGACGTTTGAAATTTCATCTTCAAACGCCCGTGTCCCCAACCCTAAGCTACCGCTCCTGCCCCTCTGGTCGCCGCCCTAGCTTCCTCGAGCGCCTCTGCCGCTGGGATCCTCGGCGTCGAAGGAAATCTTCACCGCCGTCTTCGCCGTAGCGGATCTTCACCGAGTTAGGGTGGGAATCCGACCCCCTCGTGCGCTCCTCAATCTAATTCTTGCGCATTAGGGTAGATTTATCGATAAGCCTCAGTTTGCAATCTTCCTATCCCACCAGAAATTCCATTAGTATAGCGAACGAGAAAAATTTAGGTTCAGATGTCCTCAAAACGCATCTCGGTGACAACGGTTCACAAAAATCGGTTCTACCGATTTTGGTTCTAGGGTTCCTGAGAATGGTCTCGGTGAAACCGAGCGGTCAGTTGCGGTGACACCAAAGTGATTGCCAAGTTTCTGTAAAGCAGATCATATGTCTCGGTGGATCCAAAAATTTGACTCGGTGGTACCGAAATTCATTTTGTAGAAAGCTAAAGCTACGTTTTTCATTGTTCAACTTTTGAAAAATCTCTGCATTTTGTGATGCTCGACCTTTCTACTCTTCTATGCTCTATTCACAGGGTCAGCATGTCAGGCTCAGATGACAGTCAGAACAATTTCAGAGAGGAGAATGTGGATATGAGCTCAGGCACTAGTCCTGAGGGTAGCTATGATGATGTGCCCAGCTCACCTGACTTGCCCAAGGCTGCTACCAGGACAAGGAGGAAGTTAAACTCAGATGAGGAGGATGAAGACTTTGTGCCTGAGGAGCCACCCAAGAAGGACAATACTGCCAAGAGCACTGCTACTGCTGCTACTTCAACCAAGAAGAAAGTAGTAAAGAAAGTATATGCCAAAGCTGATTCTACCAAGGCACCTGAGAGTGCCAGGGCAAGCATGATCATTGATGCCCCTATGAGCTCCAAGTCCAAGAAGGCAGGTGACAAGAAAAGGTCTAGGAAGAGGATTGTCCATGTTGTTGGCAGACCTACCTCTATGTATGAGGATCTAGAAGCTGCCGCTGAAGAAGAGGAAGAGGAACCAGCTGCCAAAGCCCCTCCATCTAAGAGGAAGAAACTGTTGGTTGATGCTATGCCCAAGGATACATCATCCAAAGGCACCAAGACTGCCCCCAAGAAGGCTGCTGCTGCTTCCAAATCCAAGAAGTCTACCAGAGACATTTCTAGTGCTTCCAAGAACAAGCAATCAATCATGCCAGAAGAAGGAGCAAATTTGCCAGTTTTGAGGAAACTAAGGCCACACATGCCATTGCATAATGATGATCATCCAATTGCTGAGGACATGAAATTGAGGAAAGACTCAGGTCTGAGATTGTGGAGGTCAAAGGACCCCTATGCCTCCAGAAGAAGGACTGCTGTAGATGTCAGATTTCATACCAAGGAACAACAAGACTTCTATGAGACTGTCCTGTTGGACAAGAGCCCAGCCGTCAGTGACATGAGATATGTTGACTCGGACTTCATAAAGAAGAATGAAGATTTCTTTCCCCATGTGCAAGAGAACTTCAGATGCATTGACATTGAGAACTTTGTTGGTAGAGAGTTCACTCCCTGGAATGATGAGATGATCATGCAATTCTATTCCACTGCTCATTTTTATGGTGATGGCAGGATTGTCCGGATGACAGAAGGTGTCAAGTATGAATCCACTGTTGAAGAGTGGGCTACCATCTTAGGAGCCCCACAGGTAGAAGATGGTGATTTGGATGTGTACTCTGAGTCCAAAGCAAATCACAACTCCATGGCTAATATCTACAAGGAGATCCCTGAGGACTATGTGCAATCACATAAGCTTGACTCCGTGTACTTTCTGCAGGCAGGTTTGCAAACCACCAACACCATCATGAGATACACATTGATGCCCAAGTCAGGAGATGAGAAGATGATTCGAGGCTACTCAATCAACATGATGCACCACATTGACCTTCACACCAGATTCAGAGTCATGGATCTTATTGTAGAGACTGTGAAGAGGACAGCTGCAGATCAGAAGAGATCTTGTGGTTATGCACCATACATTCAGATGCTGATCAACTCCAAGCTTGAGAAGAATGTGTATGCCCTTGATCGACCTCATATGCCACTCCAGTCAGAATTTGAGGATAATGAGGTGGTGATGAATCCAGATCATCCCACTGCAACTGCAGCAAGAGAAGCAGCTAAGTCAGCTAGAGCCACTAGTGCTCCAGTGCCAAAGATCAGGGCTGAGCAGATGGATATGCTTTTTAGCACTATTAAGAGTATGCGGAAGGATATCAAGGACATTCTTGAAAATCAGCATAGTCTTGTGAGGATAGTGGAGAACAGAGTCAAAACGCTCAACGACAAGGTAGATGGGCTGACTAAGACAGTCAATGAGCTCAAGAAGGAAGTAGATGATGCTCCTATCTATCACTCTAAATATTCAGATGAGGATGACACTGCACCTCTCAGGCCATGCACTCAGTTTAGGACCCAAGCCAGGACTCCTACAGTGACTGCTCCAGAGTTGAGGCCGTCTTCTTCAGCACCTGCTACAGCTCCTTCAGCTCCATCAGCACCAGTAGCAACTCCACCACCTCAGAGGATGACGGGGTTATTACCCCTGGGTATGTCAAGATAAGGGGAGTTCAAGCCCGCTTTCAAGAAAAAATATACGGCCGGCTGGCCCACTGGCCGGCTGGCCCACGGCCGGCTGGACAGGAGCCAACCGTCAGGCCCTCGGCCAGGCGCGACCGGCCGCCCCGCGGCCGGCCCTCCCGCTGACCTCCGGACGAGAAGGCACCGTCCCCTCCTACTGCGACAAAGTACACCGACAGGACGCGACCCCCACGACGGACTCCAATGTGGCTACAACGACCGCTGACGCACGGGCACGCGTGGCTACAGTCCGGGCGGTCGTACCGCTGATCGAAGACTGATCGAGACCCGGCAGGGCCACAGTGCCGCTGCGCCACCGTCCACTCCGCTACCTGCCCCGGCGTGGCTACAGCGTAGTCGGCCGTACCACTGACTTCGGCCGGCTGGCACAAGATGACGCCGCGCGGGGCGGCCCGTGCCGCGGCAGGTGAGCGCGGGCCAATAGGAGAGCCAGCTGGCGGGGCCCAGTTGGCGATGGGACCGCGTAGCCAGTGGGCCCTACGGGCGACAAGACGACCCAGCCGGCGGGCCCCCTGGCCGGCTGGAGAGGCTGCCAGCCGGGTCCCCCCTCTTAGTACCTTAGGAATATTGTAAGCCGGGGGGTTGGCCTATAAAACCCCCCAAGGCCCCCATGCATCGGGCAAGGCACGGAGGCATTCGCCCCATCTCACACTCACACTCCCACGTAGCAAGGGAAGAGGAGTCGGTTGCTCCTTCTTCCTCCCCTAGACAAACAGCTCCAGGAGCACCATTGTAACATCACCCACCTTCTAACTAGACCAGCAGGACTAGGGGTGTTACCTCCCACGGAGGGCCCTGAACCTGGGTACATCGTGTGTCCTTCACCGCTTGTGCCTAATCCCGCTCCCGGAGCCCGTCGGTGTCCTTCGGCCCCAACCACTCTTGATAAGCCACCCCATGGCATCTGCCGTGAGAAAACCACGACAGAGGACTTCAGCTGAAGCTTTTGCAAATGCTCTTCTCTCGTCTGCATCGACAACTACAGGCGCAACGTCATCGTCTCATGGAGGAGATCCAGCCCAGAGCGATGTTTAGCTCTATAGCTTTGAACTTTTTGGTAACTTGTTGCTAAAGGGGGAGAAGTTGTAGATCATAGGGCTTCGAGAGAGAGTGTTGCATTTTGATCCCTCTCTGCTATTTTCAAAAACATTTGGTTTATCGTTTGTGTTGCAAACTTTTGTTGGTATTTGATCATATACTCTTATGTGATGCTTCTATCACCTATCTTTGAGATTTCTATGTGATGATCATTTACTATTGTTTGGTGTGTTGTGCTTGTTATTCACTCATATTATTTCTAGCGCACCACCAAGTTGTATGTGACATGGAAGAGTGACCCATCATCTTAATCGATTGTGCATTTGCATTCAAACGCAAATATAGAATAATGCACAACTTTAGGGGGAGCTCTTGCTTATCACATACCTCTTAAAGCGACGATGCTATTCATATCTTATATCTCTCATCGAAGCTTTGATCTATATGTTGTCATCAATTACCAAAAAGGGGGAGATTGAAAGCACAACTTCTCCCTAGGTGGTTTTGGTAATTAATAACAACATATATTTCATTGGACTAATGTTTTCCACTAAGTATATCTCAGGAAAAAGTTCAATGATAGCTTGGCAAAGGATTGTGAGGAGACCCCAAGATACAAGGAATAATATTGGCAAAGCTTCAAGTTAGAAGACTCTACATTTTACTTTGTGAGAAATCACTTTTGAGTCCAATTGAAAGCCAATACTATCAAAAGGGGGTGAGGTATTAATGGTGAATGAAATGCTCAAGTGATCAAGTGTTAGCCACCAAATACACTCACAAGCTCTCCCACAAATATTCTGTCATTAAGCCATCCACTCAAAATCGGTGTCACCAACTTTCATATCGGCCACACCGAGTTCCAAGCCAAGACAGAAACCCTAGCCACTTCCCATTCTCGGTACAACCAAGATTCTCATCGGTGCAACCGAGTTTCGGTGACCAACATTCTGTTGCCTCGATTTATAAAATTGGAATCTCCGAGTTTTGTAAATCGGTGCCACCGAGTTTGGAAACTGCCCTCGGCCACTCAATTCGGTACCACCGAGAATGATATATCGGTCTCACCGAGATTCCTAAAGTTGCCACATTTTGAACAAATCGGTACGACCGAGTTTCATATCGGTTTCACCGAGTTGCTCAATAATGTTGTAACGGTTGGATTTTTGGAGATGCCTATATATACCCCTCCACCACATCCCACTCGAAAGAGAAGCACTCAGAACTATTCAATACTTGCCCCATCCAGTTTTCTAAGAGAACCACCTACCCTTGTGTTGAGGTCAAGATCATCCACTCCAACCATATGGATCTTGATTTCTAGCCTCCCCAAGCTGCTTTCCATCCAATCAATGTCTTCCACCCAAGCCAAATTTGTGAGAGAGTGATTGTGTGTTGAGGAGACTATCATTTGAAACACAAGAGCAAGGAGTTCATCGTTACTATCGAGCCTATTACCTTTTGGAGGGTGGTGCCTCCTAGATTGGTTAGGTGTCGCTTGGGGGCCTTCTCCTTCGTGATTGTGGAGTTGAACCAACGAGTTTGTAAGGGCAAGGAGATCGCCAACTTCATGAAGATCTACCCATAGTGAGCCTAGTCCTTCGTGGACGGAAGCCGTGATGGAATAGATGAGGTTGCTACTTCGTGGACTGGCGTGGCTTGAGACTGCGTCGGTATTTCCCCAAAGAGGAAGGGATGATGCAGCACAACGACGGTATGTATTTACCTCAGTTATGAAACCAAGGTTATCGAACCAGTAGGAGGATCACCACCACCTAATAAGCAGCACATGCGCACAAATAACAAATACTTGTAACCCGACGCGTAAGAGAGGTTGTCAATCTCTCTACGGTAAAAAGATATATTAGGTAATGATAGATAGGACCGATAGATCTCTCAAGAACACAAAATAAAAAGTGCAAATAAAAAGTGCAGCAATATATTTTTGGGTTTGGTTTAGTAGATCTGAAAACAAAGAGGCGAAAAGATAGATCGGAAAGCAATATGTTGGAAAAGTAGACCCGGGGGCCGTAGGATTCACTAGTGGCTTCTCTCATGAATATAGCACACGGTGGGTGAACAAATTACTGTTGGGCAATTGATAGAAGATCAAATAATAATGACGATATCCAAGGCGATGATCATTATATAGGCATCACGTCCAATATAAGTAGACCGACTCCTGCCTGCATCTACCAGTATTACTCCACACATCGACCGCTATCCAGCATGCATCTAGTGTATTAAGTTCATGGAAAAACGGAGTAACGCAATAAGAATGATGACATGATGTAGACAAGATCTATTCATGTAGGAATAGACCCCATCTTGTTATCCTTAATGGCAACGATACATGCATGCCTTGCTGCCCCTTCTGTCACTCGGAAAGGACACCGCAAGATCGAACCCATCACAAAGCACCTCTTCCCATGGCAAGAAAAATCGATCTAGTTGGCCTAACTAAACCAAAGATTCGAAGAAGAAATACGAGGCTATAAGTAATCATGCATATAAGAGATCAAAGTAGACTCAAATAATATTCATGGATAGAAACTGATCATGAACTCAAAATTCATCGGATCCCAACAAACACACCGCAAAAGTTTACATCAAATAGATCTACAAGAGACCATTGTATTGAGAATCAAAAGAGAGAGAGAGGAAGCCATCTAGCTACTGCCTACGGACTCGTAGGTCTATGGTGGAATACTCACGCATCATCGGAGAGGCACCTATGAAGAAGATGAACCCCTCTGTGATGGTTTTTGGATTGGATCTCGAGGTTCTGGAACTTGCGGCGGCTGGAATTGTGTTTCGTCGACTCCCCTAGGGTTTTCTGAATATTTGGGAATTTATAGGCGTCAGAGGCGGTGGAGGGGGGCCCCGTGGAGGGCAAAACCCACCAGGGCACGCCGGGCCCCCCCTGGCGCGCCCATGTGGGTTGTGGCCTCCACAGCCCTCCTCTCTGGTACTTCTTTGGCCCACTGGGCGTCTTCTAGTCCAGAAAAAATCTCCAAAAAGTTTCGTCGCGATTGGACTCCGTTTGGTACTGATATTCTGCGAAGTAAAAAACAAGCAAAAACGGCAACTAGCACTTTGGCACTATGTCAATAGGTTAGTCCCAAAAAATGATATAAAGTTGTTATAAAATGATTGTAAAACATCCAAGAATGATAATATAATAGCATGGAACAAGCAAAAATTGTGGATACATTGGAGACGTATCATGGACCCTTACGGGTGGAGACCTCCATGGACTCTCGTGACCGCTACCCTCCGTGGGTTGAAGTCTCCATCAGCGTGGATGTACGATAGCACCACCTATTGAAACCACAGGAAAAATCTTCGTGTCATCTATTGCGTTTCATCTTCATATCTCTACTCTCTTAAATATGTTTGTCTTTACTTTCCGCTGCCATACTTGTTGACTAGCATGTGTAGGGTGCATTAGACTTGTTATAATTGCTAAAATCTGCCAACCAATTAATTTGGGAAAAGGTTAGGCTTTTAATTTTTCAACTAGTCTATTCACCCCCCCCCCTAGACGTATCTTCTAGTGATCCCACGGTCGCTTCCCGGTCTATTTGTTAGCCTTCATCTGTACTAAGCGGGAATGCTGCTTGTGCATCCAAAATCCTAAAACTAAAGTTTTACCATATGAGTCCACCATATCTACCTATATGAGGTATTACTCTGTCGTTCCAAGTAAATTTGCATGTGCCACCTCTAATCATTCAAATAAATATATGTTTTGTGTGCTCGTACCGCTCATGGAGCGACGGGGCGATCCGTATCCTCCATGGTAAGTTGGTTATTCTCACGCGGTGTTTATTCACTTGTCACTGCACGAGAGAGGCTGGTAAAAAGGATGCCCAGTCATGCATAATCAAAAATAAATAAAACAAACTCCCCTGGAAAGATGAATGCTGGAGGGCACCCGTGGATTCGGTCATCCATGGGTTGTGTATGTATGGTGGAGGGGAGTAAACTTTACAATTCCGCTTGGGAACCACTTATAATGTGTTTAGCATGGAAGATGCCGAAATCCTTTGTCGTGACGTTGACAAGAAAAGCACACCACCCAAAATTATACTTTCATATCTACTTTAAACCATGAGCTCTGGCAAATCTGCAAATCAATGCTTCCCTCAATGAGGGGCCTTTCTACTTCGTTTTATGTTATTTACTTTTATTGTTGAGTCATCATCTTCTCATCAAAAGCACAAGTCCTTAGAGCGGTATTATCATTTTTATGCATTGAGTCCAGTTAATATTGGATGTGAGCATGACTAAATCTTTTCTACCCTGAATTACAATGTTTACTCATTGCTTGAACCTCAAAGGTGCTCTGCATTTATGTTTTGCGATCTTAGAAAGGGCGAAATACCATGTTATCATATTATATCATGATTTCTTTTTGATAAATTGTTGGCATCCGAGATAACTTATTATTGCTCGCTAGTTAGTTATTCTATTTTCATGAGTAAATGTGAGACCTAAGTGTTATCATTGACATGGTTAGTTTACGATCATTGCTAAAAACCTGAACATTGAGTTAAGCATATATACGATAACGAGAACAAAAGTGTTTGTAAAACTTTCCTTTATCAGTTTCAGTTTGTCAACTGAATTGCTTGAGGACAAGCAATGAGTTAAGCATATCTACTTTTCCAAACACGTTTGCTCTTGTTTTGGACTCTAATTTGCCTGATTTGAATGAAACTAACCCGGACTGGCGCTGTTTTCAGCAGAACTATCATGGTGTTGTTTTTGTGCTGTAATAAAAGTTATCGGATTGAGCTGAAAATTGACGGAGAATTATTTTGGAATATGTAAAAATACCAGCAAAGGAACCAACAGCAGAAGACACACCAGGTGGCTACAAGCCATGGGGGCGTGCCCACCTCCCAGGGCACGCCATGGTGGCTTCTGGGCCACCTGGCAGGCCTCCGACGCCCATCCTCTGATATAAGGTGTCTTCTTCCCTAGAAAAAATAAGAAAGAAATAATCATCGCATTTTACGACACGGAGCCGCCGCCACCTCCTGTTCTTCCTTGGGAGGGCTGATCTGGAGTCCGTTTGGGGCTCCAGAGAGGGGAATTCATCGCCATCGTCATCACCAACCCTTCTCTATCAACAATTCCATGATGCTCACCACTGGGAGTGAGTAATTCCTTTGTAGGCTTGCTGGGCGGTGATGGGATTGGATGAGATTTGTCATGTCATCGAGTCAATTTGTTAGGGCTTGATCCCTAGTATTCACTATGTTCTGAGATTGATGTTGCTATGACTTTGCTATGCGTAATGCTTGTCACTAGGGCCCGAGTGTCATAATTCCATATCTAAACCTATTATGTTTCTATGAATATGAGAGTGTTTTGGATCCTATCTTGCAAGTTGTATGCACCTATTTTGTGCTATGATCCATAGACCCCAAAGTGACAGAAATTGGGATCATCTGCGGTGATATCCGTAGTTTGAGGAGTTCATGTATTCACCATGTACTAATGCTTTGTTCCGGTTCTCTATTAAAAGGAGGCCTTAATATCCCTTAGTTTCCCTTTGGACCCCGCTGCCACGAGAGGGTAGGACAAAAGTTGTTATGAAAGTTCTTATTATAAGCACGTATGACTATATACGGAATACATGCCAATATTACATTAATGAATTGGAGCTATCGCTCTAGGTTGTCCTGGACTAGGGGGTCCCAACCGAGCAGGTCTAGTCCATGGGCCGGACTGGGGGCCTGATAACCCACAAGTGTAGGGGATCGTTTGTAGCCTTTTTCTATAAGTAAGAGTGTCGAACCCAACGAGGAACTAAAGGTAGAACAAATATTCCCTCAAGTTCTATCGACCACCGATACAACTCTACGCACGCTAATGCTTGCTTTACCTAGAACAAGTATGAAACTACTTTGCGTGAATAAAACTAGAAGTACTTTGCAAGATAATAAAGAACGTGGAAATAAAGTTAGGTGCTATTTTAATAAAAGAACAATAAAAGTAAATAACTTAATAGAAAGCTTTTTGTGTAATGCAAGAGAAAGATTGTCCCTAGGCAATTGAATATAATATGATAGATACTTGTTATATGCAATGAGGGAGAGGCAAATGCTAACACACTTTCCGTACTTGGATCATATGCACTTATGATTGGAACTCTAGCAAGCATCCGAAACTACCAAAGTTCATTAAGTTAAAACCCAACCATAGCATTAAGTAACAAGTTCTCTTTACTCCCATACCCAACAACCCACCTACTCGGGTTTATGTTTCTGTCACTCAAGCAACCCACCATAGGCAAATCATGAACATATTGCAACACCCTGCAGCGGGGATCCCTCGCATTTGCGCAACACGGAGGGCACCATAGGACAACACCATATCAACATACAATTCACATCCATAACATCATACCACAATTAACCCATAGGACAAAAGAGATCTACTCAAACATCATAGGATAGCCAAATATCATTGGGAAATAATATAAGGAGTTGAGCACCATGTTTAAGTAGAGATTACAGCGGGGAAGAAGGTGTTACACCGTTGCATAGAGGGGGAGAGAGTTGGTGTTGACGGCGGCAAAGTTGTTGGTGTAGATCGCCGTCACGATGATTGCCCCGGCGGCGTTCCGGCGCCACCGGGAGAGAGGGGGAGAGAGCCCCCCTCCTTCTTCTTCTTCCTTGGCCTCCCCCCTAGATGGGAGGAGAGTTTCCCCTCTGGTCCATGGCCTCCATGGCGGCGGAGGGGCAGGAGCCCCTCCTAGATTGGATCTCCCTCTCTGTTCTCTTCTGTTTCGCGTTTTTGTTTTCTGGCCAAAAACCGTTTCTTATATTCCCGGAGAT
Source organism: Elymus sibiricus (assembly GCA_039707655.1). Lineage (NCBI taxonomy): Eukaryota > Viridiplantae > Streptophyta > Magnoliopsida > Poales > Poaceae > Elymus > Elymus sibiricus. The sequence goes on from CM077667.1 coordinate 328,181,961, forward strand.
CCATAACTCAGATCGGCCTAAAACTTAGAGGGGATTTTTATCCAAAATTTAGCTTCCTTGCACCCGAAGGAGAGCTCCATTCGACGTACGAGGTGGGCACAACCCACCACGTCGCGCCTGGGCCTTCTGGGCACACCCTGGTGTCTCTTGGGGGTTGTGGGCCTCCGTTTGCGTTGATTCCATTTCTCAAAATTCACAGATATTCCAAAAAAAAATCTCCATAAATTTTTATCGCGTTTGGACTTCGTTTGATATGGATATTCTGTGAAACAAAAAACATGCAACAAACAGGAACTGACACTGGGCACTGGATCAATATGTTAGTCCAATAAATCATATAAAATGTTGCCAAAAATATGTAAAAGTTGTATAATATTGACATGAAAAAATCAAAAATTATAGATACGACGGAGACGTATCAGCATCCCCAAGCTTAATTCTTGGTCGTCCTCGAGTAGGTAAATGATAAAAAAGATAATTTTTGATGTGGAATGCTACCTAGCATAATCTTGATCATATATCTAATCGTGGCATGAATATTAAGACACGAGTGATTCAAAGCAATAGGCTAGTTTTGACATAAAGACATTAATACTCAGGCATCCCAACAAACAATCATGTCTTTCAAAATATCAAGGCTAAAGAAAGCTATCCCTACAAAATCATATAGCCTTGTCATGCTCTGTCTTCTTAACACAAAGTATAAATCATGTACTACCCCGGTGTCAGCCAAGCAATTGGTTCATACTTTTTAATGTGCTTCAGCATTTTGAACTCTCACGCAATACATGAGCGCAAGCCATGGATATAGCACTATGGGTGGAATATAATATGGTGGTAGGTTTCAAAGGGGTAAAAGTGGAGAAGAAAGTCTCGCATCAACTCAGCGTATCAACGGGCTAGGGAGATGCCCATCAATAGATATCAATGCGAGGAGTAGGGATTGCCATGCAACGGATGCACTAAGAGCTATAAGTGTATGAAAGCTCAATATAAAAACTAAGTGGGTATGCATCTAAACTCTATAATGAAAAATTCCCACTAGTATATGAAAGTGACAACAGAGGAGACTCTCTATATGAAAAACATGGTGCTACTTTGAAGCACAAGTGTGGAATTAGCATGCCCCTATTCCTTCTTCTTTCATTTTTTTTCTTTCTTTTTTTTTCTTTTTTTATTTTTTTCTATTTTTTTCTTTTTCTTTTTTTCTTTGTCCGGAGCCTCATCCCGACTTGTGGGGGAATCATAGTTTCCATCATCCTTTCATCACCGGGGCATGCTTTAATAATGAATAATGATGATCATCACACTTCTATTTACTTACAACTCAATTATTACAACGATAGTAGAACAAAGTATGATTCTATATGAATGCAATGACCTAGCGTAGCAAAGATATCAAAAAACGAACAAGCCATGAAAACATCATGCTAGCTATCTTACGATCATGTAATGCAATATGACAATGAATGCTCAAGTCATCAAAACGAAGGCGGTGGAAGTTGCATGGCAATATATCTCAGAATGGCTATGGAAATGCCATAATAGGTAGGTATGGTGGCTGTTTTGAGGAAGATATAATAAGGCTTATGTGTGATAGAGCGTATCATATCACGGGGTTTGGATGCACCGGCGAAGTTTGCACCGACTCTCGAGGTGAGAAAGGGCAATGCACGGTACCGTAGAGGCTAGCAAATTGCGGAAAGGTAAGAGTGCGTATAATCCATGGACTCACATTATTCATAAAGAACTCACATACTTATTGCAACAATTTTATTAGCTCTCTCGAAGCAAAGTATTACTACGCATGCTCCTAGGGGGGAGGTTGGTAGGAGTTAACCATCGCGCGCCCCCGACCTTCACACAGAGATAGACAATCAAGAATAAATTGTGCTCCAACTTCCTAGCATAACGGGAGACCATACGTGCATGCTTCGGGAATCAGAAACCTTAATACCAATATCTTACTAAACACGATCATCCACTAGTACTTCCCACATATTATCATCTCTATATCGCAAAACTAGTGCAAGGAATCAAACATATCATATTCAGTGATCCCTAAGTTTATGTAGGATTTTATGACTAACCATGTGAATGACCAATTCCTGTTGACTCTCTAAATAGATATAAGTGAAGCAAGAGAATTTAATTATTTCTAAAAAATATCATGCTCTAATAAATATAAGTGAAGCAAAAGAGCATTCTACGAATAACGGTTTTCCACGTGAATAGAAACAGACAATCCAAACTTCAAATGATATAAGTGAAGCACATGAAGCATTCTATAAAGCCATACTCAAAAGATATAAGTGAAGTGCAATGAGCATTCTATAAATCAACCATGTACTATCTCATACCTTCATGGTTCATAAAAGAAAAGTGAAAACTAAACACAAAAGACGCTCCAAAATTTACACATATCACTTGAACGAAACGAAAACGAAAACATACCGATACTTGTTGAAGAAAGATGGGATGCCTTTCGAGGCATCCCCAAGCTTAGACGCTTGAGTCTCCTTGGATATTTACTTGGGGTGCCTTGGGCATCCCCAAGCTTGAACTCTTGCCTCTCCTCCTTGTCCTCATATCGACACCTCCTCGATGTTCGAACACTTCATCCACACAAAACTTAACAGAACACTGGTGAGATCCGTTAGTATAATAAAGAAAATTCCTAATTTAAGTACTATTGCAAACCCATTCATATTTTATATTTGCATTATACCTTATGTATTATAAGTTTTTGATGGCTTATACCACCAATAAAATCGATAGTTTCATCAAAACAAGCAAAACAATGCATCAAAAACAGAATATGTCTTAAACAGGACAGTCTGTAGTAATCTGAACTTTGACCATACTTTTGTAACTCCAAAAATTCTGAAATATTAGTACGAAATAAACATTTTGTATATAAATACTGTGTAAAAATTTCAAAAACTTTTGACGTTCCAGTAAAAAACGAAAATTCACGCACTACAGCCAAAGTTTCTGTTTTTACACCGCACATACCAACAAGCAATCTAATCATCCTAAAAGCAAATCTTGGCACATTATTTTTATAATACAATGGATTTGTACAAGGGGATAATTATTTTGTTGGAAAAGTTTCCATGATTCAAGACTCACAAAGTTTCCATGGGCATGAACAAAGTTCAAGGATATCCCCCACTTCAACGATGCTCATCATCTCTCTCACTTTCTCCTTTCCTTTTGTGAAGTTTTAGGTTCCCCTCTATATTTCTTTTGTTTTTAAACTTTATAAAAGCACACAACAGAAATAAATGACTCTCTAAAACTTCCGGGTTTACTCCCTGGCAACGCTTTCTTTAAAGCCATTAAGCTAGGCATAAAGTGCTCAAGTAATGGATCCACCCGGATCCCAAGGTATATCAAAGCCAATTTTAATTAACAATGATTTGTAATTTAGTAGTGAGCACAAAGCAACATATATAATGCAATGATGAAGTCTAACTCTCTTCCTATGCATCGGCATGTCATAAAATAACAATTCATACACATTAAGCAAAGGCCAATGCATAGTATAAACAGTTTCTTGCAATTTTATAGTATTGGAAACATATAGAGGTGAAGATTTGGTTCCTCTCTCATAATAATTGCAAATAGGAGCAGCAAGCACATGCATATTATATTCATTAAAATTATCATGTGTAGTAGCGAAACGCAACCCATCAATGTAATCCTTAATAAGTGCAAACTTCTCCGATATAGTGTAGTTGGGAGAATTCAAAAAGATAATAGGACTATCATGTGTGGGTGCAATAGCAACAATTTCATGCTTAACATAAGGAACTATAGCAAGTTCATCTTCATAAGCACAATTCATATTGGCATCTTGGCCACAAGCATAGCAAGCATCAAGTTCATCAAAAAGGGACATTTCAAATGAATCCAAGGGATCATAGCAATCATCATAGCATTTATCCTTCGGTAAACACGAAGGGTAACTAAACAATGTATGAGTTGAAGAGTTACTCTCATTATAAGGTGGGCACGGGTGATCAATCCGCTCTTCCTCCTTTTGTTCTTCGCTCTCCTCCTCATCTTTTTCATCTAATGAGCTCACGGTTTCAGCAATTTCTTCTTCCATAGATTCCTGCAAAATATTAGTCTCTTCCAAGGCAACGGTCATTCTTTCAATAAACTCAATAATATCAGCATTGTAATCATAATTCTCATAGCAATATTTAAGTATGGATAAATTTTCAGATTCGTAAGGAACATCATCATCATACTTTTCAAGCAAAGAAGCAATTTCATAAGCACCTTTAAAAGCAATAAATTCTTCTATTCGTTCTACATCATAGTAATCATAAATACCTTTAGCATATAAAGCCAAGGTTTCATTATCGTTGAATTTACATTGAAAGGGAAGGTGTCGAGCTTCTATCTTAGAGCAACAAGTAAAGTCACATCTCGAGCATGCATCCCAAGCAAACCATTGAAATATTCTAATTTGATCCCATAAGTGTTTCCCTTTTTGAGACAAGCGATAATCCCTAAAGTACTCATGTTGATCCAACGTGTCTCCATTATAAAGTTCGATGAGGATTTCTCAGGATTATCAAAGGAGTAATTAACGTGTTTCACATAACTAGCATCGAGGGTTTTAGGAGGTTCCCCATCTCCATGAGTAGCAAGTACCACTAATTTTTTTGGTGTTTCGTGTTCCATATCCATAACTAAAGATATAAAACAGCTAATAATAGAAAATAAAAATTACTTAGTGATAAAGCAAACAAGCACACACGAGAATATTCACCCCACGCTATTGCTCCCCGGCAACGGCGCCAGAAAAAGGTCTTGATAACCCACAAGTGTAGGGGATCGTTTGTAGCCTTTTTCGATAAGTAAGAGTGTCGAACCCAACGAGGAGCTAAAGGTAGAACAAATATTCTCTCAAGTTCTATCGACCACCGATACAACTCTACGCACGCTAATGCTTGCTTTACCTAGAACAAGTATGAAACTACTTTGCGGGAATAAAACTAGAAGTACTTTGCAAGATAATATAGAATGTGGAAATAAAGTTAGGTGCTGTTTTAATAAAAGAACAATAAAAGTAAATAACTTAGTAGAAAGCTTTATGTGTAACGCAAGAGAAAGATTGTCCCTAGGCAATTGAATATAATATGATAGATACTTGTTATATGCAATGAGGGAGAGGCATACAACACACTTTCCGTACTTGGATCATATGCACTTATGATTGGAACTCTAGCAAGCATCCGCAACTAGCAAAGCTCATTAAGGTAAAACCCAACCATAACATTAAGTATCAAGTCCTCTTTACTCCCATACGCAACAACCCACCTACTCGGGTTTATGTTTCTATCACTCAAGCAACCCACCATAGGAAAATCATGAACATATTGCAACACCCTACAACGGGGATCCCTCACGTTTGCGCGACACGGAGGGCACCATAGGACAGCACCATATCAACATACAACTCACATCCATAACATCATACCACAATTAACCCATAGGACAAAAGAGATCTACTCAAACATCATAGGATAGCCAAATATCATTGGGAAATAATATATGGAGTTGAGCACCATGTTTAAGTAGAGATTACAGCGGGGAAGAGAGGTGTTATGCCGCTGCATAGAGGGGGAGAGAGTTGGTGTTGACGGTGACAAAGTTGTTGGTGTAGATCGCCGTCACGATGATTGCCCCGGCGGCGTTCCGGCGCCACCGGGAGAGAGGGGGAGAGAGCCCCCCTCCTCCTTATTCTTCCTTGGCCTCCCCCCTAGATGGGAGGAGAGTTCCCCCTCTGGTCCATGGCATCCATGGCGGCGGAGGGGCAGGAGCCCCTCCTAGATTGGATCTCCCTCTCTGTTCTCTTCTGTTTCGCGTTTTTGTTTTCTGGCCAAAAACCATTTCTTATATTCCCGGAGATCCATAACTCCGATCGGGCTGAAATTTCGAGGGGCTTTTTATCCAAAAATTAGCTTCCTTGCGCCCGAAGGGGAGCTCCATTCAACGTACGAGGTGGGCACAACCCACCACGCCGCGCCTGGGCCTTCTGGGTGTGCCCTGGTGTCTCTTGGGGGCTGTGGGCCTCCATTTGCGTTGATTCCACTTCTCAAAATTCACAAATATTCCAAAAATAAATTCCGTAAATGTTTATCGTGTTTGGACTTCGTTTGATATGGATATTCTGCGAAACAAAAAACATGTAACAAACAGGAACTGGCACTGGGCACCGGATCAATATGTTAGTCCAATAAATCATATAAAATGTTGTCAAAAATATGTAAAAGTTGTATAATATTGGCATGAAACAATCAAAAATTATAGATACGACGGAGACATATCAGGGCCCATCAAGAAGGAAGGACTTTAGAGATCCTAGGACGGGGCATGAGCACATCAGACTCTACAAAGACTTGGCGTGTACTCCAAGAAGGGATGATCCGTTTGGCATGTAATCCGTAGATGTGAACCGATATTCATGTAACCCTAGATACCCCAAGTGCCTATATAAGCCAGAGGGTTTAGCCCGTAGAGGATACCCATACACATCATGATCACCCTTAGGGTTTAGACCACAAACATACGATCTCGAGGTACATCAACTATGTACTCGTTACACCAATAATACAACAAGAGAAGGACGTAGGGTTTTACCTCCATAGAGAAGGCCTGAACCTGGGTAAATACCGCATGTTCCTTGTCTCTTGTTACCCATCGATCCAATCTCACATCTCGGGCCCCCCTACCCGAGGTCTGCTGGTTTTGACACCGACATTGGTGCTTTCATTAAGAGCTCATTGTGAGATCACCTTGGAGCAATGGCTTCTCCGATCGGTGATCTAAATCCCTTCAGAGCTTTCGTTGTCTTGACAACCCTCTCTAATGAGTCATCTGAAGAAGCGGCAAACCCCAAGTCGCACACCCCCATAGAGGTGGCACCATGCGATCTGGAGTTCCACCTAGAGCATTATGCTCATTCGAATAGCCCGTCCGATGGTTCTCTAATTGAGGAAACCTCGGATCCGAAGTCCCCTTCGAGGGACGGACGCTAGATTAATCGGATAGGGAGAACGGGTGTTTCGGACTTTGAGCCAAACCTGTACGTCTTTCCCTCCATTCAACCTTCCCACAAGAAACATGGGGGTGCGTTAGAGTCCCCCACCCCCCGATCGGATTGAAATTTTTGATATCGAGTACTGCCCGAGCAACTTGGGACCTCTCCCAATCTCCTTGTGGGTTATCAGGTAGTAATATGAAATTATATAGGTTCATGATCGTTGGTTAGTAAAATATCGGTATTAAATTTTGTTATTTAATTCTCATCTAAATATTGGTCATGGCATGGTGATGAGGTGCAAGCATTTTTATGTCCGAAATGACATCCTATCATGTTGTTCGAATCGGGGGCGCGCGATGGTTAACTCCTCCCAACCTCCTCCCTAGGGGCATGCGGTAGTGCTTTGCTTCGAGAGAGCTAATAAGGCTTCACAATAAGTATATGAGTTCTTTATGACTAATGTGAGTCCATGGATAAACACACTCTCACCTTTCCGTAATTTGCTAGCCTATTCGGTACCGTGCATTTCCCTTTCTCACGTTGAGAGTTGGTGCAAATTTCGTCGGTGCATCTAAACCCCGTGATATGATTCGCTCTATCACACATAAGCCACCTTATATCTTCCTCAAAACAGCCACCATACCTACCTATCATGGCATTTCCATAGCCATTCCAAGATATATTTCCATGCAACTTCCACCGTTCCGTCACATGACATGTGTTTTCATCATCTTATTGCTTTGCAAGATCATATAGAGCTGACATAGTATTTGTGACAAAGCCACCATTCATCATTGATTACATGTTACGCTAGATCATTGCACATCCTACTACACTGCCAGAGGCATTCATATAGAGTCATATTATTCTTTATTGAGTTGTAATTTTGAGTTCTAAGTAAATAAAAGTGTGATGATAATCATTATTAGAGCATTGTCCTAGTGAGGAAAGGATGATGGAGACTATGATTCCCCCACAAGTCGGATGAGACTCCGGACGGAAAAAAAATGGGGGAGGCCAAATGAGCCCACAATAAAAAAATGAGAAAACAAAAAATGAGAGAAAAATAGAGAGGGGACTTTGCTACTATCCTTTACCACACTTGTGCCTCAAAATGGCGCCATGTTCTTCATATAGATAGTCTCCAGTTTTGTCACTTTCATATACTAGTGGGAATTTTTCATTATAGAAGTTGGCTTATATATTCCGATGACGGGTGATACGTCCATTTTGCATCATGATTTCCTATTCATATTTCCGTTATTCTTGTCCATTATTCCCTATTATCATACAATTCCTATGCCCTTTCTCTCTGAATATGCAAGGTACATCACAAAGAGGGAATTATAAGGAAACTGGAATTCTGGACCGGAAAACCGAGAAAAAGGCAGAAAAATCACCAGACTCCAAATGACCTGAAACTTCACGAGGAACTTTTATTGAATATATGTGAATTTATGGGCCAAAAATATACCAGAGGGGGTCCACCAGCCAGCCACAAGCCAACAGGGCGCCCCCCAAGGCCGCGCCCTGATGGCTTGTGGGGCCCTGGCTAGCCTCCCGAGGCCCCTCTTCTCCTATATGGTGTGTTTTACCCTAGAAAAAATCACAAGCAACCTTTCGGGACGAAGCGCCGCCGTCTCGAGGCGGAAACCTGGGCAGAGGCCCTTTTACACTCCGGCAATCAGATTCTGCCGAGGAAATCCCTCTCTAGGAGGGGGAGATCGAAGCCATCATCATCACCAACCCTTCCTCCTTCGTGGGAGGACCAATCTTCATCAACATCTTCACCAGCACCATCTCATCTCCAACCCTATTTCATCTCTTGTATTCAATCTTTGTCCCAAAACCTCAGATTGGTACATGTGGGTTACTAGTTGTGTTGATTACATCTTATACTTGATGCTTGTTGGATTACTTGGTGGAAGAAATTATGTTCAGATCCTTAATTATTATTATTGCACCTCTGATCTTGAACATGTTGATGAGGTGTGAGTAGTTACTATTGTTCCTGAGGACATGGGACAAGTCTTGTTATAAGTTATCATGTGAAGTTGGTATTCGTTCGATATTTTGATGATATGTATGTTGTTACTTCTCTTAGTGGTGTCATGTGAACGTCGACTACATGACACTTCACCATGTTATGGGCCTAAGGGAAGTCATTGTGGAGTAACAAGTAGATGATGGGTTGCTAGAGTGACAGAAGCTTAAACCCCAGTTTATGTGTTGCTTCATAAGGGGCAGATTTGGATCCACATGTTTCATGCTATCGTTAGATTTATCTTAATTTTTCTTTCATAGTTGAGGATGCTTGTGAGAGGGGTTAATCATGAGTAGGTTGTTAGTTCAAGTAAGAACAACACCTTAGCACCGGTTCACCCACATATCAAATTATCAAAGTAGCGAACGCGAATCAACCCAACATGATGAACATGACTAGACATAATTCCCATGTGACCTCGGGAGCGCTTTCTTAATATAAGAGTACTTTCAGGCATGTCCTTTGCTACAAAAAGGATTGGGATACCTTGCTGCACCTTTGCTACTATTGTTACTTGTCACTTGTTAGGTTTTATCTTGCTACAGAACTATCTACTATCGTTACTTACAGCGCTTCCAGAGAATACCTTGCTGAAAACTGCTTATCATTTCCTTCTGCTCCTCATTGGGTTTGACACTCTCACTTATCGAAAGGACTACGATTGATCCCCTATACTTGTGGGTCATCAACGGGCTTCCTCAAATGCCCGAGGTCTTCATGATCAAGTAAGTTGGATGCACACCCACTTAGTTTCATTTGAGCTTTCATAGAATTATAGCTCTAGTGCATCCGTTGCATGGCAATCTCTACTTCTCGCATCGATATCGATTTATGGGCATCTCCATAGCCCGTTGATTTGCCTAGTTGATGTGAGACTTTCTCACCTTTTGACTCCTTTGATATCTAACACCATATTCTATTCCACCCATATGCTATATCCATGGCTCACGCTCATGTATTGCGTGAAGTTGAAAATGCTGAAGCGTGTTAGAAGTACGATCCAATTGCCTGGTTTGAGACCGGGGTGCTCATGATTTATAATTATGGGGTGAAGACGGAGTCATGCCATACTTAATATGATAAAATGAGAGGGGATAACATTCTTTAATGATCGTATATTTTGAAACAGTAATGATTATGCTTCTTATGTTCATGGATATTATTATGTTAATGTCAACTGATTCATCATTTCACGATATCTATACATAAAAGAGGTTACATTTTGGATAGCATGCCACATCAAAAAATCTATTTTTATCATTTACCTACTCAAGGACGAGCATGAATTAAGCTTGGGGATGTTGATATGTCTCCGACGTATCTATAATTGTTGAATTGTTTCATCCTATTATATTACCAATCTTGGATACTTTATATGCAATTATATGCTATTTTATATCATTTTTGGGGACTAACCTATTAACTCAGTGCCTAATGCCAGTTTCTGTTTCTTTTCTATTTTTGGACTTTTCAGAAATCAATATCAAACGAAGTCCAGATTGGATAAAATTTATGGGAGTTATTTCTGGACCAGAAGAGACTCGGGAAGCTTCAGGAGGAGGCCAGAAGATCAACGAGGTGGACATAAGCCACTAGGGCGCGCCTTGGGGGGTAGGGCGCGCCCACATGGTTGGTGGGCCCCTCGTGGCACCTCCTGACCTAATCCGCTTCTATATATTCCCAATTACCCCAAAAACATCAGAGAGTCTCCCGAAACAATTTTTCCGCTTCCACAAGTCTCTGTTCTTCCATGATCCCATCTGGAGGCCTTTTCCGGTACTCTGCTGGAGGGGGAATCCATTACGGAGGCCGTCTTCATCAACCTTGCTGCCTCCATGATGATGTGTGAGTATTTCACCACAGACCTACGGGTCCATAGCTAGTAGCTAGATGGCTTCTTCTCTCTCTTTGATCTTCAATACAAAGTTCTTCGCGATTCTTGCGTTGATCTACCAATGTAGTCTTCTTTTGCGGTGTGTTTGTTGGGATCCGATGAATTGTGGGTTTATGATCAAATTATTCATGAAAAGTAATTGAGTCTTCTCAGAATTTTATTATGCACGATTGTTCTAGCTTTGTAAGTCTCTCCGATCTATCGGTTTGGTTCGGCCAACTAGATTGATTTATCTTCAGCAGGAGGAGTTCATTGTAGTGGGTTCAATATTGCGGTGCTCTATATCCCAGTGATACAAGGGGACAAGACACGTATTGTATTGTGGCTACTAAGGGTAAAATGACGGGGTTTGAACATATTGCTTGTACTTACTTTCTCTACATCATTTCATCTTGCTTAAAGAATTACTCTGTTTGTCATGGACTTAATACCATAAATGCATGCTGGATAGTGGTCGATTGGTGGAGTAATAGTAGTTGATGCAAAATTGTTTCGGTCTACTTGTCACAGATGTGATGCCTATATACATGATCATTGCCATGAATACATAATCATAACTATGTGCATTTGTATCAATTGCCCAACAGTAATTTGTCTACCCACTGTATGCTACTTTCGAGAGAGAAGCATCTAGTGAACGCTATGGTCCCCGGGCCTACTTAATCATATTTGCTAAAAACACAAAAATACCTTGCTGCAATTTATTTTGATTTTATCTTTATCTATCTACCACTATTAGAAGTAATTCTTGCAACTAACGAGTTCAAGTGGCTTGAAAACCCTCTTGCCCTCGTTGGGCGCAAGTGTTTGGTTTTGTGTGTGCAAGTACCGTTTGAAAGACAAGCTGTCATGGTTCTCCTACTGGTTCGATAACCATGGTTCTCATTAGGGGGAAAACTTATCGCTACTATATTGCTTTACCCTTCCTCTACAGGGAAAACCGAACGCAACTCACAAGTAGTAAGGAGCGACACAACCGGCTAAAATAACTACCTCGTCCAAATGCAATAAGCTTCGGTCATCATTGCGCCCTTTCAGAAGGATATGGACTGTCACTATGAATCTTCATCAAGCTCCGTCACAAAGCGATACTTTATATCCCTCACAATGAGAGCATTGACGGTTGCCCGACTCTTTCTAAATAATTTCATCAAACTGCATTGGTCCATATTGCTCGTCTGACGAACCATCAGAATCCATCATTTTTCCTAAGTAAAAATCACCAAAAAACCTAGTCGGACAATGTGTTGAACACATAGAGGGCAAGGTGTAGTTCGGAGCAAGGGTAACGACCGAGCTAGGAGACGTCGGGCATGGAGGAGGAAGAAGAGAGGAGAGGAGCAAGTAAAATCGGTAGGTCGGGGGGGGGGGGGATTTGTTTCAATTTTTTGGGGGGTTGGGCTGTCATGTCCGACGTGTCGGCCGCGCCCCATATCTGCCCCAGATTTGGGCTGGATATGATGGTTGTCAGTTAGGTCGGTCGTTTGAGGCCGGTTTGAGGCGCCCGGTTGGGGCACATTTTTTACCGGGCACTGACCAGGCCATCCGCCCGGTCGTTTGAGGGGGTTTGAGACACACGACTGTAGATGCTCTTACTACCAAAGCCAAGCAGCACAAGCGAGAAGGGCTAGCTGAACTGAACTGTGACCGTGCGGTTACATCGGCAACAGGGCGACTTACCCCTTCGCCTTCACTCCAAGCGAACATGGCAACCAGGGTTTCTGTGTCCTGTCAACGGCTCTCCTCCAAGTGAATAGGGCAGCCATAGTTTTTGTCTCTTGTCGACGGTGCCATTGATCGGCCTTGTCCCTAGTGGCCTTAGGGCTATCGGGGCGCAATGGATCTCGGGCCTTGTCGGCGGGAGGGCTCAGATAATCCCCTAATGCAAGGAATCATAGCACTTTCCAAAGATGGAAGTGGTAAGTATTGAGTGTTGAACCCACAAGGAGCTAGAGGTAAGATCAATATTCTCTCAGGTTGTATCTGGCACTGATACAAACCTACATACATCGAGTGTTTTCTTTTATCTAGAAAAGAGAAATAAAACTACGAAGTGGGTATAAAGGGATAGCTTTGCAAGATAACGAAGAACATAAACATAAAAATAGATGTTGCCTAAGTAAAGATAGAATATAATACAATATACTACAAATAGGGAGTGTGGAATAGTGGTGGTATGGTATGTGGAATTTTCCCTAGGCAATTAGCTAAGTTACTATACCGATGACAAGTTTAAATGTGGGAATGGCATATGCTAGCATACCATCCCTTACTTAGAATTTTATGCACTTATAATGGCAAATATTAGCAAGCATCTCCAACTACTAACAAGTTCATTAAGGTAAAATGAACCTTAGCATTAAGATAAATTGCCCCCCCCCCTTCATTCTTGTATTTATCAATTTCTATGGTAAGGAGAAGTTTCTGTAGCTCTCGCTCCCTAATGCATAGTCTTATTAACATACAACTAACCCTGTGGTGTGATCCATGCGTGCTTATGTGATGGGCACTAAAGGACAGTAACATAACCCTAAGCAATTTAAACCAATCATAGCAATTCATCAATTAACCCATAGGACAACAATAATCTACTCAAACATAATAGCGATGGCACAAATCATTGGGTAATAATTCATAGCATCAAAACACCACGTTCGAGTAGGTGAGTACAACGGGTTGCTGAGAGAGTGGACCGCTGAATAGAGGTGACGAAGGTGATGAAGACAATAATCGCGGTGACGGTTCCCCCGACGACACTCAGGCACTAGAGAGAGAGAGAGAGAGAGAGAGAGAGAGAGAGAGAGAGAGAGAGACTCCCCTCCGGCTTGTTCCCCCATGGCCGCCCCCTAGATGGGAATATGTTCTCCCCTCCGGTCCTTGGCTTCCATGGCACTGGAGGAGCAAGAGCCCCTCCGAGATTGGATCTCTTCTCTCTGTTTCTCTGTTTTCGCTGCATTTCAGACTACTTATGAAGCCCAACACCGTTTCTTAAATAGCAGGAGATTCATAACTCTGGTCGGGCTGAAATTTTGAGGGGTTTTTTCTCCAAAGATTAACTTTATTGCAGCGAAAGAAGAGATCCAACCGACTTAAGGACGACCCCCAAGCTCAGGGGGCGCGATCGGGGAAGGGGGCGCCCCTGCCTTTGTGGGGCCCTCGGGCATCTTCTCGCGTTGATTCCTTCACCCAAAACTCCAATAATTTCCAAAAAATAATTCACAATTTTTTTCAGTGCGTTCCGAATTCATTAATATTTTATCTATATTTCCAAAAACAGTGGAAACCAGGAACCGGCCTTGGCACTAGATTAATATGTTAGCCCAAATAAATATTGGGCCAGAAACATTAATAAATGATGTAAATATATCATTAATACTTCAAAAATTATAGGTACGTTGTGGATCTATGAGGCTCCGTTTTATATGTTTGTTTTAGTTTTGCTAGGGTTTGTGTCCTACTAAGGAAGACGAGACGGCGACGGTCACCTAAAGATGGAATAAGGTTCTCCTCATCTAGCCCCAGTCCCGGCGGTGCGTCTACCATCGCCGGAGGGCATGTCAAGGTGTGTCTCCGGCCGATCTCGCGGGATTCGGTCGGTGGTTGTCCTTGGTGGATCTTCTCAGATCTGGTCTTCGTTCGTGTACATTAGTGTGTCTTCAGGTCGGATCCTTTCAATCTATTATTCTCTTCTGCGACGGCGGTTGTTGTTCTGGTGCCCTGGTCCTATGAGGCCTTAGCACGGTGATTTTTTGACTATCTACTACAACAAGTTTTGTTCGGCTCTAACGAAGGAGGGTGATGATGGCGGCGTGCCTTCAGCTCGCTTCAGTGTTAGTGGTCATTGCTATGCGGTCTACGAATCTAGATGTAACTTTTATTATTTCCGGTGTTCGTTGTACTATTATGATTGAGGATGAATATATCGAAAGTTTATATATATATATATATAATGGTGGGTCTATTCTAGTAGCACCCTTAAGAGTCTTATTCTAATAACACTTCCGCTTATTCTAACAACACTTACGCACTGCTTGAGTGTACCCAAAAAAACTGCAGGGGAAATAAAAAAACTGCACTATGCCCATCCCGTCCACATTCTTCTCTCTGCTCCCCACGCCCCACATCCATCTTCTCCCCCCGAGATCCATTTGCCTCTTGCCTTAGATGCAACCGGCGACCACCCACCACCCACCACCAACCTTCTTCCTCCCCACGGCCGGAGTGCCACCTGACCCAGCCACATCCCCCTCCTACCACCTTCTTCCTCGCGTTGGAGCCCCGCCAGAGCTTCCATGTCGTCGGCCCGTAACCCTACCCGACGCGCCACACGCTAACCTCCCCGCCACCGGATCCGCCACCACCTCAACTAACCGACGCCGGATCCGCCCAGATCCGCTGGAGCTCACGCTGGATCTGCCGATGGGGATGGCCGTGGGCCCCTACATCCAGCGCCGAACCGTGTTAATCCCTCTTTTCCTCACTTCACGCCGATGAATATGGCGCCGGTGGTGCTCTCCTCCGCGTGCAGGTTCACCGCGGGTTGGGGCCCCTCCTCCCCGACGGCTGGGCCGGTGCGTCCCATCCTCCGACGGCGCCTCGTCGCTGCACTTCTCCCCGACCTGCACCGCAGACGGTTGAAGCTAGCTGTTGCACCTCCTTAAACACCTCTCGTTCCACCTCCGGTCCCTACATCACCACCACCAACCTCTAGCCACTCAGGCGCGCAGCAGGAATCCCCTCTCGAGCTTTGCATAATTTCGGCTGCAAAAAAATGGTGGTCGACGGCGGCCCACGCGGATGCAGTTCGCCGCTGCTTCTCGACATTGTTTGGTTGTTCTGGTGTTGCAGTGTCGTCCCTCTCGCACGTGTAGTGCAGGTGCAGTTTGGTGCTGGGTTTCTAATCTGCTGCGGCTCGGTTGGTCCTCAAATGCAGTTCTGTTGATCCTCAATTGCAGCTCTGCTAGGCGCAACTTTTTTCTATCATCCGACGAGTTGCTGCGCGTGCACCATCGCTGCTGCTGCGTTCGGCAACTTGCCTCCAGAAGCAGCTCTCTCCTCAACTCGTTGCGGTTCCCTGACGGCGGCAGAGAAGTGCAATGTACTATGGTGGCCGGCGTCATACTTTTTATTATTATTGCATCATCCTATGTGTTTCAGTCTCGCGATGTTATGTGGTTCAGTTGCGGCATCCAGCTATTATTTGTGCACTTGTGCAGTTCTGTAATCGTGATTGTGCTGCCTGTCACAGCTAGATGTGGTTTGGTCAGTGTGGGTGTGCTGTTCAGTGCATGTTATACTTCGGAAGAAAATTGATGTGGTTCATTTTGTGGGAGTTGGTGGTTCACTTTGTAAAGAAAGACAAAGAGAAAAAGAAATTCCCAATAGAAGTTCACTTCTTTTTCGAATGCACTTTGTTTTGTTTATGGACAACATCAACACCTGCAGTGCGTTTGGTCCTCCGATGTGGTTCACTTTTAAGAATGATGTCGTTCACTTGCGCCCAACATGAAAGTGCGAAAAATTTAGCAAAACAACAAAATAGTAATGGGGTTCACTTTGATATATGTAGCGGCTCACTTGCCCTTGTCTCTGCGGTCCACTCGTGTTCATAAAAAAAGAAAAAAAATCCGACAAAAAACTCACAAAAAACTCACAAAAACTCGTTCGAGAAAATTTATTTGCGACAAAAGAAATCATAAAGTTCACTTGCCCGTCCAATGCAGTGCATTTTTTCGTGTGATGCAGTGCGTTCTTATGTCTGATGCGGTTCACATGTCGATTTTGGGGTCACCAAAAACAGAGTGTTCGCATTTCTGTAAAATCAAAACTGCTCTTAAACCGTAAGGAATTAGAGCGAGTGTTCTACATGAAAAAGTTGCGCCTCGTCGATATCTTTCCAACGCCGTATCATTCGCATCATTCCGACGAGCAGTTTGAAACAAAATACGAAAATACTCTCGCTGCCACTCGTAGGCAGCAACACCGTTTTCAAAATTCATTTAAAACCGTGAGAAATCTCAACAAATGACCAACATATGGAAGTTGCGCCTATTCCATAGCTTTTCAACGCCATATCGCACGCCTCGTTCTGACAAACGGTTGGAAAACTGCAGCGAAAACAGTAACAAAAAAATTCGAAAATTTTGAAAAACAGAATTCCGCGTTTCGGTAAATTTGAAACTGCTCTTAAACAGTAAGGAATTAGCAAGTGTAATCTACATGAAAAAGTTGCGGCTCGACAATGTCTTTTCAACGCCGTATCATTTGTTTCATTCCGACGAGCGGTTTAGAAAAAAACGCGAAAATACGCTCACTGTCATCCGTCGGGCGCCCACCATTTTCGAAACTACTCTTAAACCGTGAGGAATCGCGAAAAGTGCTCAAAATGGCGAAGTTGGGAATTTTCCGTAGCTATCCAACGGTATATTATACGCCTCGTTCCGACAAACGGTTTAAAATCTGGAGCGAAAACAGTGTCGAAAAAACGCGTGCGGTTTTTTGCGACGGGAAGTGCACTCGCATGAGTACTGCAGTGCTGTTGCTTCAAACAATGACGTGCACTTCCGTTGAGCGTGCAGTTCGGAAGTGTTAGCAGAATAACTATTCTGATAATATTAGCAGAATAGACCGGCTATATATATAATTATATATGTATATTACTGCCCAAGCCATTAGTCCTTTTAGAAACATTTTTTTTCATCTGGTTGTAAATTATAGTGACTCATATTCTTTACTCGCTATAAAATCAACTTTATGACACATATACCCCATTTTAAAGAATTTCCTGAAATTTATCTAAGTTAACGGTTGTTCTTTCACTTTTTTACCTTTTATTATTTGCCCCTAGTAGATAGGCCTGTCGTCGGTCCTATGTAGCGACCACGTCCGATGCCACCTGGGACTCATACTCCTCCTGTGTGATAGACATGTGGAAAATGGCACATGTTTTTTGCTTAGCCAAACCGTCGCTAAAGCGATGTGACCTTGCATGGAAGAATTAGGAGCTGAGATGATAGACGAGAGGCGAGCGCCACCGCATGTCGCGTGATCGTCGACAATCGCGAGAGGAAAGAAGGTGGGACGTGGATGCTAACGAGGACATCACCATCAAGGTTTTGTATGACAGGGTACGCCTCGTAGTTGTTGAAAGCGCCTATAAAAGCATCTACAGCCGCGATCGGCAAATCCGATCCCTCAAACGTTCATGGACAGTGACCGGTCACGTCTCAAATAATGCATTCTATAACCAGATATTTCAAATTAGAAACCTCAAATCCATACTATTACATGCAACATAAAACAATCTTTAAGCGGAGCTCGTCCGTCCAGTGGCGGAGCCAGGAAAATAGAATGAGGAGGGCCGAGTGTAGTAAATCCTTGTTAGGAAGGGCCGGCTAGTTAGAATGCACCAATTTAGCAACAATTAATCATCTATGAACATGTATATTAGACTTAACATAATAATGTTAGGGGGGCTAGGGCCTCTGTTGGTCCCCCTGTCTCCGCCATTGCGCCCGTCTCCGTCGTGCCCATGTCCGGCGGCTGTCTGCACTCCCTAGATTGTTGGTCCGGATACCGGCGAGGTAGAGTAGGACATATGCCACTAGCCGTCTCACACGAGTCAAGCTCCTGCCGTCTCACATGCCCTACTCTTCCTCGTCGGTGGCCGCAACCCGGACTGTGCCACTGGACGTGAGATCAATGACGGGTATCTCTTGGGAGGAGATGACATCCACCACGACGAGGTTGCGGCGCTCGCAGTGGTTCACCATACGGGGCGCCAGAGAGTGCGACTCCGCCACACCAACGTCCACCGCCGCGAGGGCTTCCGTCGCCTTCTGCACCTGCTGCCACGCACGGTGGGCACGCCGCGCCATGTTTTCGTCTGACCACCCCTATGGTGTGTCCCGCTGCTCGGAGCGCCAACAGAGTGGTTACGCGTCCGCCACCGCGTTTGGACGCTAGTCAGACCACACCGCCTCCGATGAGGCAGCAACGGCACACCTAGCACCAGATCCATGCGTTGTTTGGGCGGATGCAATGGATTCCCGACGAAAGGAGTCTGCGCACTGTCGTGCATGGGCCTCCTCCCGGGAGCGGCGGAGCGTAAGCCAGACGACCATCTCCTCCTCGGGGCCGTCTGGGATGAGCTTGGGGTCGAGGGATCTGGAGGTGAAGGACTCGGATCCGCTGCCGGCCATGACGGAGACGGCCGGAGATCGTCGAAGGTGAGATTGGGTGGTGGAGGGGAGTGGAGTGAAGTGGCTAGGGTTTGGCCCGGCGAGCGAATGGGGAGGAATATGTCTAGGGTCGGATGAGCCATCGTGGGCCGGGTCCGACGTGACGGATGCGCCCGGGCGTCCATATCTGCCTCATATTTGAGCTAGATATGAGAGGTGCCGGTCAGCCTAGGCGTTTGATGCCCGTTTGAGGTGCTCGGTTGGGTCGAAATTTCGTGACCGGCAATGACCGGGCGACCAGTATAGACTTAGGCAGGTTTGCGCCGTTATAACTAGTCAGGCCCAAACTTAAATACCTTTGTGCACTTTTTATTATACTAAAAGCCCACAAAGGAGCCCACGCCCATTGTCCAGTTGTTTAAGTCATGTGGTAAACTGTCTAGCTTCATCTCGTCGAAACGAATTAAAATTGCATAGCCTCTTTTCCGATTCCTATTTCATGCTCTCAGCTCCACTTATAGGCTTAGGGCCAGTTTTTTTGGCCGATTCTCCCAAAATCGCCCCCCTCTCCAACTTCTTCCAGAATCGTCATTTCATATTATTTTTTTGCAATAGGAAATGGGCCAGCCCATTTAAGAGTGCAATAACGTGAATTCTAGTTTGCTTTTGGCAACCTTCCAAAAGCTTCCCACACGATTTCGGGAAGCTTTCACACCATTAATTTTCCTTTTTTATTTACGGGGTTCCTGAACCGGGGTTTGTTCTATTATGTTTTTCTTTTCTTTTTCCTTATTTCTTTTATTTCTGTTTTTTTCAAATGCATGAATTTTTTAAATTCATGTACTTTTTTCAAATTTGTGAGCTTTTCCAAATTTGCAAACTTTATATCCAATTTTATGTTTTTTTTCAAATCCGTGAACTTTTTCCAGTTTTTGGTCACATTTTCTAGTGAGCTTTTTACAAATTTTCATGAACTTTGCCCAAATCTGTGAACTTTTTGCAGTTTTGGTTACTTTTTTTATGGAAATATTGAAATCCATAAAAAAAATCAAATTTCCATAATTTGTTTCAAATACATGGACCTTTTTGGTGATTTATTTTTCAAATTCATGAATTATTTTCCAAATTCGCGAATTTTATCAGATTCACTTTTTTAAAAATTTATGAACTTTTTACTTTTTAATTGCATGAACTTCTATCAGATTTGCGAAAAAAATTATTTTCATGTTTTTTTTTTGAATTTTGTGAACTTTTCCTAGAAAGTCAACGATCAACTGGCCCTGATCAATGGTTAACAATCAATTGTGGACAAGTCGACCGATTTGACCGAGTGATTGAATGACCGGCCGATTCTTTACCAAGTGAACAAATGGTGTTGCTTGCATCATTGGGCCGGCCCACGGAAGGGCACGCGTGAGCGCCAGTTATTCTCCTTGGCGCTTAAGGCGCTGGGGAGGTGGTGTCAGCTTCATTTGTACTAGAAGGAAGGCGCACATTGCCGCGTCCAAGGAAAATAACTTAATCATGCACTGCAAACATTGAGTAATACAAATTTGTTCAACAAAAGGAGATGATAGAACAACTTATCGGGTACATATAAGTGAAGAACGACATGAGGAATATAAGCACACATACGAGATTAAAACCCCGAAATATGAAATTATGACAAAACAATATGCCAGGATCAAGAGTATACGATGATGTAAAGCTCCTGCCGCTAGATGGATGCGCATGTAGGGAGTAGTTGTTTTGGTTTCTTCTTCTTTGCCATCTGTTTGATGGCGTTGTAGCTGCCGCAGGGGCGTTGTACCGGGCAGCTTGTTCCTTCATTCTTCATTCTACTAGTAAATGCGTATGCGTACGTGTAAGACATGTTTATATTGGGGAGGAAACATGTTGATATCTGGCAGGATATCAATTACATGTTAATCATGTCATTAGCACACACGATGATATTTAGTATCATATTAGTTGCACGTTAAACATGTTAAGCACTCACCATTTAAGCAATCTAGTTTGTTGGAGTGAAAGGGTTTGATGTCCGAGATCAATTGAATCTGCCCCTTTGTGTCTTTTTATATTGGTACTACATGCTACCGTGCGTTCATCTTGGACGTATCCTTGAAGACAAAAAAAAAGACTACACATATGGTCTACTACTAGTCCTGCACTTGTGACTTGTGCACTGAGTTGGACGATCGTCTCATTTTCTGATAATCACGGGGAAATCTGTGTTGTGGCCTTGTGGGCACCATCATGCGTACGAACCCTGTAAACGCCCAACAGAAACATCTCCAACCACTCGACGCCAGCGCCTCACATCCAAGTCTGCTGGCGAAAGTGATACCGCGCGCGAGACCCTTGAGGCCTGACCGACTGAAAGTGAGAAGCCACCGTTCCTTCATTCTGCGTTCAAATCTTTTCTTTGGAGCGGTCCATTTTCTTTCTCTAAAGAAGTCATCCTGATGGCGCGATGCGTTGCATGAGACTGAGAGCCTGTTCGGACTCCCTCCGCTCTGCAGCTCCGCTCCGGAGCGGAGCGGCATGTAGGTCTAATTTAGGGAGCGGCTAATATGGTGCTCCGCCCACTCCGCTCCCGAGCGGAGGAGTGGAGGGTTATCGAACACTACCTGAATTTGGTACATCTGAGTTGTCGTTCGGTCGTCTTGACAGTCAGATCACCGCATGCTTCTGTACGGACTACAACATAAATATGATTATATGAACGATGCAAAATAGGCTCGTGTACTCTATACTCGATCAGGTTCTTCGTGGATGCATGGATGGTGCATGTGAGGCGACAGAAAAAGAAAAACCAACCGAGTTGCTCGGAAATACATAGTCAGTCTAGGACTAGGGTGCAGATATACCCAAATTCATTTTCTAAAACAGAAAAAATTCAAATACTTCTGGAATTGTTTTAACACTCTAGTGTTATACTCATGTGATGAAGGAATGCCTTATGTGGTATTCCTGACGAAAAAACAAATCGGTATACTATACAAGAGTTACTATTTCTCTCAAGTTTTTGCAGTTGTAATTATTTGCCGAGAAGTCCATGGGAGTAATTTTTCTGTGAAAATTTACACATAGAATACAATACTTACCATGTTTATTACAAAAAAAAATCAGATGTGTTTGTTTTCCTTATTATTTTTAGAATTTTAAATGCTTAATCAGGTGCGCCTAGACCCATATTGCAAAGATCTGCAGCAAATCGTAACTTCTCTTTTTTTTTTAAAGAAATACGGCACTTTATTCATTGGAAATAATCGTTACATCGTTTATGAGAATTGGTATATTTTCGTTGTGCGGCTCCTCAAACCATTCAAAAATAAAAGAAAATCGAGCCAATTTGGCAAGTTCATCAGCAACTTTATTTGCCTCTCTATTACAATGCTCGAATCTAGAAATAGAAAAATCGCAAGCTAAGTGAAAACAATCATCAAAAATTGCAGTTGTTGTCCATGACGATCGTCCTCCTTCCTTCATGGTGTCGATCACCTTCATATTGTTCGAGTTAATAATTATGCGGTTGCATCCCGTCCTTTGCGCCAGCGATAATCCGAACTTCAAAGCCAGAGCTTCCGCCATCAACACATCCGCACACCAGTCAATCTTACCATTTCCCTAGCGATAAACCTACCTTTATAATCTCTTAAGACCGCCCCCATCGTACCCCTGAGTAAATCATGGTCGAAAGAAGCATCAACGTTAAGTTTAACAAACCTCGTCGGGGGATTATACCATCCCCCTCTTTTGATGGAAACCTTCGGTGAGGAGGCATTTACAAAATTGGCAGTGAGAGCACGTATTCCCATGGAAATCCGTTGTGTGTCCTGAGTAGCCTCGTTGTGTATCAATTTACGCTTTTCCCACCACAAGTAAAAGGCTGATATGGCAATCATGTCACGCACATTTCGAGTTCCCATGATACAAAGCTCATGGTCTGGTAATGAAAGTAAGTATTCCAAGACTGCCTCACCCGCATAATCTATTTCACACGCTCTGTCAATAATATCATCCATCCATAGCCTTCTCCATACTTCTTATGCTCTGTTGCATAGAAACAGCAGATGCTTTGTATCTTCTGGCCCAGATGAGCTGGTAGGACACTCAAGCGGTACTTTCACATGTTTATTGGCAAGCTTAACACGACACGGGAGAGTGCCATGAAGCGTTTGTCAAATAAATATTTTAACCTTTGTTGGACGAGAGAGTTTCCAGATCCTCCCCCAGATAGGATTAACCGTGGTACGTCCCATCCCTTTGGTATGTCGTAATTTGTTCCCATGTTGGTGGTCCCATTCCACAAAATAAGCAGACGGAACCGAAAAAAATCTATTTTTTGTATCATGTTACGACATTGGTATCACCAGCACTCGCTGAACATCAATAGGCCATAGAGTCTGTCTGAGAAGATCTTCATCCCAAATATTGAGGACTGGATCAATCAAATCTGCTACCTTACGTAGCAACTGACCTTCCTTGGGGGTAATAATTTTACGATTTGCACAATTTGGAATCCAGGCGTCCTCCCAGATATCAATAGTGTGACCATCTCCCACACGCCAAATATAACCACGCTTCGGCGAGCTCACACCTGCCATAGTACTTTGCTAGGTGAAGGAAGAACCCTTCTTCAAATCGGTGTTTAACAAGTCACCGTTGGGATAGTATTTGACTCTCAAAATTGTAGCACATAGAGAGTCCGGATTCTCGATAAGACGCCAAGCCTGTTTTGCAAGCATAGCCAAATTGAAACAATGGATATCCCAAAAGCCCATTCCTCCTTGATTCTTGGGTACACGCATTTTCCACCAAACCATCCAATGCATCCTCCTTTGGTTGTCCTCGTCACCCCACTAGAAATGTGTCATCGCGTCGATACTTCCTTGACAATTTTTTTAGAAATTTTAAAGACCGACATTGCATAGGTAAGATTGGCTTGAACAACCGCTTTAAGTAAGATATCCTTTCCTCCAGCCGACAAAATTGTTTCCTTCCAACCACTAATTCTTTTAACGGTGCGATCGATTAAGTATTGAAAAAAAATCAGTTTTATCTAAACCCACATTGGCTGGCAGTCCAAAATATTTGTCATTCAAGGCCTCGGTCATAATACTGAGAATTGAACACATCTGTTCTCTCGTTTCCACTCTTGTATTAGGACTAAAAAAGATGTTGGGTTTCTCAACACTGACCATTTGCCCCGAGGCTGCGCAGTACAAATCTAACACTGATTTCAAAGTTTCTGCACTAGTAAATCGTAACTTCTCTATTGTACTAACATTGTTAAGGCCTTTGAAATGAGGGCTCTCATTTTTCTCCTCTTCTCTCTCTCTCTCTCTCTCTCCTTCTTCTTGTTCTTCTTCTTCTTCTTCTTCTTTTCCCCGTTTGAGAGTCTCTCGTCCTTTTTCAGTTCCTCTCCCTTTCCCCTCCACTGCAACTTCGTTGTTTTCTCCACTATGTTCCCTCCGCCCATCTCCATAGTAGAACCATATAAAGAAGACATAAGGTCAACAATGTCTGCCAAGCCTGCACAACGTGTCACCACCTCTGGCTTTGAAAACTGCAAGAGCCACCCACCCCGAAGTGCGGGATATGGATCCGAGAGAAAGAACATCGTCTTGGGAATCTCCCCGACACAACAGGCTACCCCACCATCGCCATTGTATGGATAGTGGGATGTGGTGCACGAATAGTCTCGGAAGAGATGAAGAAACAACCACCCATCTCTAGCACAAATTCACGAACCTTGACACACTGACACCGGCTGCACCAACACACACCAAAAGAACCAACCAGATCTGGTGGAATATGACCTTCACATGCTATCCGCCAAGCTAGACGTAACACCGAAGTAGGGGCGGAGTTGGAAGAACGATATTCCAATTCCAAGACAACGTCGCCGCCTAGCCAAATCAAAAAATACACTAAACCTAACTAAGAAACGAGCGGGAGCCCTTCCCATCGATGAGGGATTGGGATCCGCCGTACCTCCAAGGCCCATATGGCCACCAAGGGTGAGGCGGGCCGGCAATCTGCTATATATGACTTGTTTGAATTTTGGGGCGGCTGGGTGTTGGGAGATGGGATTGGAAGAGCACTAGTTTGTGGCGCCTATCACATGACTGTTGGGGAACGTTGCATGGGAAACAAAAAAATTCATACGCACACGCAAGATCTATCCATGGAGATGCATAGCTACGAGAGGGAGAGTGTGTCTACATACCCTTGTACATCGCTAAGCGGAAGCGTTAAAAACGTGGTTGATGTAGTCGTACGTCTTCACGATCCAATCGTGATCTGTCCTGATCAAGCGCCGAACGGACGGCACCTCCGCGTTCAGCACACATACGGCTCGATGACGTCTCCTCCTTCTTGATCCAGCAAGCGAGGGAGGAGAAGTAGATGGGATCTTAACCAGCACGACGGCATGGTGGAGATGGTGGTGGAGTGATCGCGATAGGCCTTCGCTAAGCGCTACCGTAGATGCGATCTGAGGAGAAAACGGAGTAATGGGAGAGAGAGGGTTGCCATCGTGGCATAGGGATTGGTGTGTGCAGCCCTCCCCTCCCCTCCACTATATATAGGAGGCAAAGGGGAGAGGGGAGGTGCAGCCTTGACCCCTCCTCCAAGGGAGGGGCCGGCGGCCAAGGGAGGAGTCCTCCCTTTACAAGGAAGGGAGGAGTAGTCCCCCTCCTCCAAGGCACCTCCGGGTGCCTTGTACATTTGGGACTCTTGCCCCCAAGCCTCATGCGCCTCTAGGGGCTGGTGCACCTGGCCCATGCTGGCTAGGGCGCACCCCCTATGGCCCATGTGGGGCCCTGGGGCAGGTGGACCCCCCGGTGGACCGCCGGAACCCTTTTCGGCACCCCGGTACACTATAGGTAATGTTGAAACTTTTCCCGCGACCAAAATAGGACTTCCCATATATTATTTTTACCTCCGGAACATTCTGGAACTCCTCGTGATGTTTGGGATCTCATCCAGGACTCCGAACAATATTCGGTCACCAACATACATATCCCAATACTACTCTAGCTTCACTGAACGTTAAGCGTGCGGACCCTGTGGGTTCGAGAATCATGTAGACATGACCGCGTCACTTCTCTGGCCAATAACCAATAGTGGGACCTGGATGCCCATGGTGGCTCCTACATATTCCACAAAGATCTTCATCGGTCGAACCACGATGTCAAGGATACAGTTAATCCCGTATGCAGTTCCCTTTGTCCATCGGTATGTTACTTGCCCAAGATTCTATCGTCAGTATCTCCATACCTAGTTCAATATCATTACCGGAAAGTCTCTTTAGTCGTTCCGTAATACAAGATCTCGTGACTAACTCCTTAGTCACATTGCTTACAAGCTTCTTGTGATGTTGTATTACCGAGAGGGCCCAGAGATACCTCTCCGTCACACGGAGTGACAAATCTCTGTCTTGATCCATGCCAACCCAACAGACACCCCCAGAGATACCCGTAAAGCACATTTATGATCACCTAGTTACAAAATGATGTTTGATGCACACAAGGCATTCCTGTGGTGTCAGTGAGTTGCATGATCTCATAGTCTTAGGACAGATACTTGACATGAAGAAAGCAGTAGCAATAAACTAAGTGATACGATCAAATGCTATGCTTACGGTTTGGGTCTTGTCCAGCACATCATTCTCCTAATGATGTGATCCCGTTACCAAATGACAACTCATGTCTATGGTTAGGAAACCTTAACCATCTTTGATCAACGAGCTAGTCTAGTAGAGGCTCACTAGGGACACGGTGTTGTTTATATATCCACACATGTATTTAAGTTTCTGGTCAATACAATTTTAGGGCATATTTCCAACAGTCTCCCACTTGCACTAGAGTCAATAATCTAGCTTTACATTAGAATGAATCTAAAACCCATAGAGTTCTGGTGCTGATCATGTTTTGCTCGTGGGAGAGGTTTTGTCAACAGGTCTGCAAGATTCAGATCCGTGTGTACTTTGTAAATGTTTATGTCCTCCTCCTTGATATAATCGCGGATGGAATTGAAGCGTTGCTTTATGTGTCTGGTCCTCTTGTGAAACCTAGGCTCCTTGGACAGAGCAATGGCACCAGTGTTGTCACAAAAGAGAGTCATCGGATCCAATGCACTGGGCACAACTCCAAGATCCGTCATGAACTGCTTCATCCAGACACCTTCCTTTTTTGCTTCCGAAGCAGCTATGTACTCCGCCTCACATGTAGAATCTGCTACCACGCTTTGCTTGGAACTACACCAGCTGACTGCTCCACCATTTAGAATAAATACGTATCCGGTTTGAGACTTAGAGTCATCCGGATCTGTGTCAAAGCTAGCATCGATGTAACCCGTTACGACGAGATCTTGATCACCTTCATAAATGAGAAACATCTCCTTAGCCCTCTTCAGGTACTTAAGGATATTTTTGGCCATTGTCCAGTGTTCCACTCCTAGATCACTTTGAAACCTTCCAGCCATACTTATGGCAAGGCTCACATCCGGTCTTGTGCACAACATCACATACATGATAGAGCCTATGGCTGAGGCATAGGGGACGACACTCATCTTTTCTCTATCTTCTGCAGTTGTTGGGCATTGAGTCTTACTCAACTTCACACCTTGTAAGACAGGCAAGAACCCTTTCTTTCACTGATCCATTTTGAACTTCTTCAAAACTTTATCAAGGTATGTGATTTTTGAAAGTCCTATTAAGCGTCTCGATCTATCTCTATAGATCTTGATGCCTAATATGTAAGCAGCTTCTCCGAGGTCTTTCATTGAAAAACTCTTGTTCAAATATATCTTCACGCTTTCCAAAAGTTCTATATTGTTTCCAATCAGCAATATGTCATCCACATATAATATCAGAAACGCTATAGAGCTCCCACTCACTTTCTTGTAAATGCAAGCTTCTCCATAAACTTGTATGAACCCAAACGCTTTGATCACCTCATCAAAGCGAAGATTCCAACTCCGAGATGCTTGCACCAGTCCATAAATGGATTGCTGGAGCTTGCACACTTTTTCAGCATTTTTAGGAATGACAAAACCTTCTGGTTGCATCATATACAACTCTTCCTTGAGAAAACCAGTAAGGAACGTTGTCTTGACATCCATCTGCCAAATTTCATAATCGAAAAATGCAGCTATTGCTAACATAATCCTGACGGACTTACACATCTGTGACGCCCCCGATCTCGTCCATACGCTAAACATACACGCAAATGCGTACGACCAAGATTAGGGACTCACTAATCAATATCACAGCACAACACTAGACACAAGTTAAAGTCATACAGCTTCATATTACAAGCCAGGGGCCTCGAGGGCTCGAATACAAAGCTCGACAAAGCACGAGTCAGCGGAAGCAAACAATATCTGAGTACAGACATAAGTTAAACAAGTTTTGCCTTAAGAAGGCTATCACAAACATAAGCAGCGGATCGAAAGAGGCGAGGCCTCCTGCCTGGGAACCTCCTAAACTACTCCTGAGCGTCGGCATTCTCCACGTAGTAGTAGGCTCCAGCGGTGGTGTAGTAGTCGTCTCCGTCGTACTCCATCTCCTGGGCTCCATCGTCTGAATGCGGAAATCGTATCGAGGGGGAAAGAGAATGCAAAGCAGCGGTGAGTACTCATCCAAAGTACTCGCAAGACTGACATCAGAACTATGCTAAGTATGCATCATTATCAAGGGATGGAGTTATATCTGGACTGACTGCAGAAAGCAAGAATAGGGAGAAGGCCTAGTCCTATCGAAGACTAGCATCTTCAGCATCTTGCAGCATTAGAAGAGAGTAGACTGGTATCTCATATATAGTCATATTATTGTAGCAAATTTTATTAAGTAACCACGCCCAGAGATTCTTCCTCGACTCCCTGCGAGGAAGCAATCTCGGAGCCACAATTCATTTCAAATTTAAATCACAGTTATAGTTGTATAAGGTCAAGGTACAACTCCAAGTCGTCCTGTTACCGTGGACACGGCTATTCGAATAGATTATTCATCCCTGCAGGGGTGCACCGCATTTCCAACACGCCTGATCACCTCCGGCCGGACACACTTTCCTGGGTCATGCCCGGCCTCGGGATAGCAGCACGTCGTCGCCCCACCTAGGCTCAACGAAGAGGCCAGCCCGCCGGTCTAAATCCTAAGCGCGCAGGTTCATGTGCCCACTTGCCCTTGCACTCCTGCACGATGCGTACGCGGCCGGAAGCAGACCTAGTACACTCCGGTCCAAGAGCTGCACCGTCCAGTCCAATCCGTCGCGCGCCGCTCCATTGCTGACGTCCGAAGAGCTTCGGCTGATACAACGACGCTGAGTACCCATAACTTCTCCCACGCGATGGTTTGGTGCGTAAAAAGGCCAACGACCCAACTCAGATCAAATACCCAACCCGTTAGCATTTTATTAATGTGGGGCAAGCGCGACCCTCAAAGTGCGGTCCCGTCACCCCGTCTCGAGGATGTGTGGCAAGGGCCTCTCCTGCCCGTCCACGCCTCAACATAACCCGGATGCCTTACCGGCGCATCCCACCACATCTCACACACGGGTACCCTTGGGGCCGACCGTCTCAAGACTGTCGGGAACTCAGGTCCACCTCAACCAGGGTGGTACCGCCTGTCCCTCCAGTCCCGTCTTTCACATGTAAACAAAGTCAAGTAGAAGTAACTGTGTGTTTATACACCAAGTGGATATCCGAGGAATCACCCTCGATGGATCCCACTCGAGGTATGTGTATGACAAGAGTCGCTATCGATAAATGGGAAGGAGGAATCACCCTCGATACCCATGACCGATTAGCTACGCTGCAGAATTAACACCGGGAGTGCTAAGTGAGGTATCACCCTCGGCACTCGGTAGTAGCTCTGCAGTGCCATACTTAAGGGGTGTGCGGTGATGTGAGGGGCCTGGCTCGTCGGTCGGTTGACCGAGTCTTCGGGTCTTCGAGTCGTCGATGAAGAAGCAGGGGCAACTGGGACTAAGGGGGGTCTCAGGGGATTCATTGATCAACCTATACTAAGCAGTTGATATGATTGCAGGTATGATAGCAGTTTATCAAAAACAGGCTATGCATCAGAATAGGAGCTAACTAATACAGTAGCAAAATCTAATGCAAGAATAAGAGGGAAAGGAATTGGGCGATATCGGAATGCTCAAGGGGGGTTGCTTGCCTTGCTGCTCTGCGGCAAAAGGCTGAACGTCAACGGCGTAGTCGTACTCGGCAGCAGCGTCGGTCTCGGGGTCTACCGGTAAGAAGAGGGGGGAGAAACAATAAATATAAAGCATACAAATGCATCACGATGCATGACATGGCAATATGCAGGGCTAGGCATGCACTAACGCAGTATTACGCGTCGCAGACGGGTCGGAAGAATATCTGACGATATTTTTCGGGTCTCGGACTACTACCGGACAGACGAAATCGATGGAAAAGTTCCATGTTTGCTATGCTAGAGGCATGTGACAGACTAACGGACAACGTAGTTGGAACCGTAGAATTATTCTGAGCAACTTTCATGTTCGAAACTTTTTAATCCGGACTACGGTTTATTTTATATTAATTTTGAAAGATTTAAACAATATACTGAAATTCTTTTAATCATTAAATCCTAATTATCCGAAAGAGTAATTATTACTGTTTAATTAATTAATTAACAGATTAATTAACAGTTTAATTAATTAATCTATTTAATCCTTAATTAACTAATTAATTACTTAATTAATTAATTCACTAATTAATTAATTATTAATATTAGTAAATATAGTTATTTATTTATTGTCATTATTTTTTTTGTTCTTAGCATATACGTATATGCATAAATACATACATACGTATGTATATACGTATGTATACACATACATACACAGCACACACACACACATACACTCGCACGCACGCACACACGCATCGGCCGGCGCGGTGCCGCCGGCGGTCATCTCGGGGGGGGGGGGGGGGGGGGCAGCGGCGAGCTCACCGCGGGGCGGATAGGCGGCGGTGGTCGGCGGCGGGGAGACGGGGCGGCGAGGCGGCGGCGGAGCGGCGAGGTCGAGGCGGCGGGGCGGCGTCGGAGCGGCCGGCGCGGGGCCGCGTCGGGGGGGCAGACGGGGCCGGGAGCGGCTGGGCCGGCGCCAGCCATCCGTCGGCGGGGGGGGGGGGGGGGGGGCAAATGGGGGCCGGCTCGGGTCGGCCCGGGCGAGCGAGCGAGCGGTGGCGGGGGGGGGATGGGATCGGGGGCGAGCGAGGCTGGGGCTCGCTAGGGTTCGCCCCAGCTGGCCCCTTATAGGAGCTGGCTGGGCCGGCCCTTTCGGCCCAGTACGGATTTTTATTTTTTTATTTTTTATTTTATTATTTTATTATTAAACAGCTTCTGTTTTAAATATTTAGGGGCTCTAAAATACCTCGAAAAATTCCGGTTTCAATTTTATAAATCCCTAGGGAATATTTACAACCCATCCAACATTTTTATTTTCAGTTTCGCAAAACTTTTTAAATCCACTTTTCTGACGAATTAAATTTGCAACGGAATCAAACGGGGTTTGAACCAACGCGAGTTTAACAACAGTAAACGCGGTGACGTGGCATCATTAGTGCGGGATTACTGTAGCACAAAACCAGGGCGTCACAACATCGCTACGGGAGAGAAAGTCTCATCGTAGTCAACTCCTTCAACTTGTGAAAACCCTTTTGCAACAAGTCGTGCTTTATAGACGGTGACATTACCGTCTGTGTCCGTCTTCTTCTTAAAGATCCATTTATTCTGAATGGCCTTACGATCATTAGGTAAGTCCTCCAAAGTCCATACTTTGTTTTCATACATGGATCCTATCTCGGATTTCATGGCCTCTAGCCATTTTTCAGAATTCGGGCCCACAATCACTTCTTTAGAGCTCGTAGGTTCACCGTTGTCTAACAACATGACCTCCAAGACAGGATTGTCGTACCACTCAGGGGCGGTACGTATCCTTCTCGACCTACGAGGCTCTGTAGTGACTTGATCTAAAGTTTCATGATCATCATCATTAGCTTCCTCTTCAATTGGTGTAGGCGTCACAGAAACATCTTTACGTGTCCTGCTACTCTCTAATTGAAGTGATGGTTCAGTAACCTCATCAAGTTCTACCTTCCTCCCACTCAATTCTTTCGAGAGAAACTCCTTCTCTAGAAAGGATCCATTCTTGGCAACAAATACTTTGCCTTCGGACCTGAGATAGAAGGTGTACCCAATTGTTTCCTTAGGGTATCCTATGAATACGCACTTCTCCGCCTTGGGTTCGAGCTTATCAGGCTGAAGCCTTTTGACATAAGCGTCGCAGCCCCAAACTTTAAGAAATGACAGCTTAGGTTTCTTGCCAAACCACAATTCATATGGTGTCGTATCAACGGATTTAGATGGTGCCCTATATAAATTGAATGTAGTTGTCTCTAATGCATAACCCCAAAACAATAGTGGCAAATCGGTAAGAGACATCATAGAACGCACCATATCTAATAAAGTGCGATTACAACGTTCGGATGCACCATTACGCTATGGTGTTTCGGGTGGCGTGAGTCGTGAAACGATTCCACACTGTCTCAAGTGTGTGCCAAACTCGTAACTCATATATTCACCACCACAATCAGATCATAGAAATTTTATCTTCTTGTTACGATGATTTTCAACTTCACTCTGAAATTGTTTGAACTTTTCAAAAGTTCCAGACTTGTGTTTCATCAAGTAAATATACCCATATCTACTTAAGTCATCAGTGAATGTAAGAAAATAATGATATCCACCGCACGCCTCAACACTCATTGGACCGCATACATCAGTATGTATTATTTCCAATAAGTCACTTGCCCGCTCCATAGTGTCGGAAAACGGGGTTTTGGTCATATTGCCCATGAGGCATGGTTCGCAGGTATCAGGCGATTCAAAATCAAGTAATTCCAAAAGTCCACCAGCATGGAGTTTTTCATGCGTTTTACACCAATCTGACCTAAGTGGCAGTGTCACAAGTAAGTAGTACTATCATCATTAACTTTGCATCTTTTGGCATCAATGTTATGAACATGTGTATCACTACGATCGAGATTCAACAAGAATAAACCATTCACATTGGGTGCATGACCATAAAAGAGATTACTCATATGAATAGAACAACCATTATTCTCTGGTTTAAATGCATAACCGTCTCGCAATAAACAATATCCAGATATAATATTCATGCTCAACGCAGGCACCAAATAACAATTATTTAGGTTTAAAACTAATCCCGATCACATCAACCTCGCAACCATTTCTGACGCGCATCGTCACCTCGTCCTTTGCCAGCCTTCGTTTATTCCATAGTTCCTGCTTCGAGTTACAAATATGAGCAACCGAACCGGTATCAAATACCTAGGCACTACTACGAGAGCTAGTTAGGTACACATTAATAACATGTATATTAAATGTACCTTTGTTGATGTTGCCAGCCTTCTTATCAGCCAGGTACTTGGGGTAGTTCCACTTCCAATGGTCAGTCCCCTTGCAGTAGAAGCACTCAGTCTCAAGCTTGGGTCCAGCCTTGCTTTCTTCATGGGAGTGGCAACTAGCTTGCCATTCTTCTTGAAGTTTCCCTTCTTGCCCTTGCCTTTCTTGAAACTAGTGGTTTTATTCACCATCAACGCTTGATGCTCCTTCTTGATATCTACTTACGCGGCCTTAAGCATCGCGAACAATTCAGGGATCGCTTCTCCATCCCTTGCATGTTATAGTTCATCACAAAGCCCTTGTAGCTAGGTGGTAGTGACTAGAGAACTCTGTCAACAACCGTCTCAGGAGAAGCTCAACTCCCAACTAATTCAGGTGATTGTAATACCAAGACATTTTGAGTATATGCTCAGTGTAGAGCTATTCTCCTACATCTTGTAGGCAAAGAATTTATCGGAGGTCTCATACCTCTTAATCCGGGCTTGGGCTTGAAATACCAATTTTAGCTCCTGGAACATATCATATGCTCCATGACATTCAAAACGTCTTTGCAGCCCTGATTCTAAGTCGTAAAGCATGGCGCACTGAACTACCGAGTAGTCATCAGAATGTGTTTGCCAGACGTTCACAACATCCACAGACGACACTGGAGGGGGTGGCACACCGAGCGGTGCATAAAGGACATAAGCCTTTTGTGATGCCGTGAGGATAATCCTCGGATTACGGACCCAGTCCGAATAGTTATTTCCATCATCTTTCATCTTAACTTTCTCTAGGAACGCATTAAAATTCAGGGGGAACTTCTGCGCGAGCCATTGATCTACAACATAATTCGCAAAGACAACTTTAGACTATGTTCATGATAATAAGTTCAATTAATCAAATTACTAATGAACTCCCACTCAAATCAACATCCCCTAGGTTGTCTAAGTGTAACATGATCCAAATCCACCAACCCAAGTCCGATCATCACGTGAGATGATGTGGTTTCAATGGTGAACATCTCCATGTTGATGATATCTACTATATGACTCATGTTCGACCTTTCGGTCTCCTGTGTTCCGAGGCCAGGTCTATACATGCTAGGCTTGTCAAGTTTAACCCAAGTATTCCGCATGTGTAGAACTGGATTACATCCGTTGTATGCGAACGAAGAGTCTATGACACCCGATCATCATGAGGTGCTTCGAAACGATAAACTTTTGCAACGGTGCATACTTGGGGAGAACACAATTTTATCTTGAAATTAAGTAAGGGATCATCCTATAATGCTACCATCATCCTAAGCAAAATAAAATGCATAAAAGTATAAACATCACATGCAAATCATATAAGTGACATGATATGGCCATCATCATCTTGTGCTTTTGATCTCCATCTTCAAAGCACCATCATGATCTCCCTCGTCACTCGCATGACACCATGATCTCCATCATCATAATCTTCATCATTGTGTCGTCATGTGGTTGTCGCGCCTACTATTGCTTCTACAACTATTGCTAACCTCATAGCGATAAAGTAAAGCAAATGTCATAAAATAAATTAAAGACAACCCTATGGCTCCTGCCGGTTGTTGTACTCGTCGACATGCAAGTCGTGATAACTATTACAAAACATGATCATCTCATACATCACATATATCATATCACGTCTTGGCCATATATCACTGAAAGTGCGTTATATCGACTAGAGGGGGGTGAATAGGCATTTGTTACAAATTCGTCACTTGAGGAAATACTAGATGAGGAATTTGCTAAGTGATGAACTACTCGCAGCGGAATAAGTACTGAAGTGCATGCGAAACATAGCAGTAGCATAGTCATCATGATGAAATGAAACATACACAGAGCATGAGTAGCGTGAACAGGATAAGCAGGCAGAAGATAAAGTGACTGAAGAATTTGAGGTGAGGAAATTGAGAAAGTCTTCAGTCAAATTCTTCAAACAGTAACGATCAATTTCATCAACAGGTATACGAGGAAATGAAAGGGTTGAGGAAATGGAACCAGGTAGCTCGATGAAGACAATGGTTTGATGACCCAGTTCCAACTGCTGTGACAGTCGTACGTCTGGTTTGGAGCGGCCTGCTATTTAAACCAGAGGACACACAGTCCTTACTGTATTCTCCTTGAGCTAAGGTCACACAGTTCTCGCCCAACACACGTGGTAAGTCTTCAGGGTAGACTTCCAAAACCCTCGCAAACTGGTCACCCGGCGATCCACAATTGACTGTTGGATGCTCTAGACCACGGTCACCCGGCGATCCCCAATTGACTGCAGGATGCACTACACCATGACGCCTAACCGTCTGGAAGATACACGGTCTTCAAAGGTAAAAAGCGTCGGTTCCACACCGGAACAATTTCTTCAGTGATGCTCAATCACTATGGGTTTTGGTGGTTTGGGTTTCGGGTTTTTCCTCACTGATGATTTTCGCTCAAAGTCCTCGAGGAATGGGTTGCTCTCAAATGACAAGTGTCAAGTTCTCTCTCGGAGCAGCCAACCAGCTAGCGGTTGTGGGGGGCGGCTATTTATAGCCAGGGTGCAACACGACATGATAAGACATAAATGCCCCCCAATGATATGACCGTTAGGTGGATAGAATATCTGGACAGCTGGCGCAAAGCACAGCAACGGTCGGAATTTGAACTGTCAAATTCCTTAGGGCTTATCATATTCCTCACTTGTAGGCAATTCACACTGGCGAAATCCTAACTCCTCAGTCAGACCAATTTCCTCAGAGACCAGAAGAACATCGTCTCTGTCACTGAAGAACTTGACTGAACTGTAAGAGGTTTCCAAAGGCTTCACTCGAAGGATTGGTTATGTTGAGGCTTTTGAGTTGAGCATCAGATGGAAATTTTTCCTTAGTATTACCTCGACCCCCTTTAACAGTACGGTGTTTCCTATGACTCAAAGAAAGGAAATGAAACAATAAAAACAAAAGTCTTCACGCTTCATTGTCCTCGTTCATATCTTCAAGGTCACACCATCTTCTTCATTTTCAAAGTCTTCAGGGAATACCAAAGTCTTCAGCAAAATCTTCACAAAGTCTTCACCAAAGTCTTTAGTTGAAGATATTCATTTTTAGGGGTCAATATTCTTCGAATATACCAAACTCCTCATCGACTTATAGAGCCTGTGTACACTCACAAACATGTTAGTCCCTTAACCTATAAGTCTTCAATACACCAAAATCACTAAGGGGCACTAGATGCACTTACAATCTCCCCCTTTTTGGTGATTGATGACAAATAGGTTAAGTTTTCAATGGGGATAAACATATGAAGTGTAAGTACTGAGTTTGAGGAATTTGATTGCAAGATATAGAGGAACTCCCCCTGAAGATGTGCATATTTGTGGAATTTGCGTTGGACTGCAAATGCACATGGGAGGATAAAATCTTGGAGATCTCCCCCTATATCTTGTAATCCATACGCGCATTTAATATATATCATGAGGAAATTGAAATGCATGATGGAAAATGGGGTCTGAGGAAATTCAGCATGCGTGCATTAAGATACTTGAGGAAATAAGCATGCAGAGAGCAGTTCAAAAGTATCAGACCACCATCGGACTTAAGTTTACAACTCATCGAACAAACACCTCAGAAGAGCAAGAGTTGCAACTTAAACAAAAACAGCCCATATATAGACCCGCTTGAAGACTAACTCAAATTTCTCCCCCTTTGTCATCAAGTGACCAAAAGGGACGAAATTGAGGACTAACGCCCCTGAAGAATTTCATCTTGAAGGTGATGGAGGAGCGCCAGCGTTGTCGGGGTCGGTTGGTGGAGCAGGGCCTGCAGCAGTGTCGTCAATGTCCTCAGCTTCATCCGTCTCATGCGATGAAGAATATGAACTTGTCACCAGCTGAGGAACTTGAAATTTCTTCCATTTCTTCTTTGGAGGAATCGACCAGTCAAAGTTCATCTGAAAGTCCATCTCCATGAGTTCTTCGGGAGTCTTGAGGTGTGACAGAATGGCCCAAGTGCGATCGAAGATTTCATGCACATAGTAATGATTTTTCCTCACAGAGTTATGCGTCACAGTCATGTCACGAAGACTTGAAGCAAACTGACGCTTTACCCACTTTTGATTATGATCAACCTTCTGATGAAGACTTAAGAGAAGTTCACGATCAGTCATCACACGAGGGGCAGTGGCTTGAGGAATTTGAGCTGAGGTTTTTGCAGCAGAATCTTGTGTAGCAGAGTCATCATTGGTGGAATAAGATGCAGCTTTGCGAAACTGACCATCCAATGGACGAGTGCCTTCATCAATTACATCCTTGCCTTTTCCTTCAACTGATGAAAATGTCTTCTTGAGGACTTCAATTGGAGGCAAGAAACTGAAGTGATTCTAAAAGTCAGCCTTGAAGGGAATTGAAGACTTTGATCTGATGAATTTCATGATCCAGGGAGCATAAGGCTTCAACTCAAATGGTGATACTGCAATATTGGCCAAAGTCCTCATGAAGAAATCGTGATAGTTGATGGGAATCCCATGAATGATGTTGAACAGCAAATTCTTCATGATGCCAACAACTTCTTCTTCTTCAGAGTTGCGGCCTTTGATTGGACTGAGGGTTTTGGTCAATATTCTATAGATTGTCCTGGGCACATACAGAAAATCCTTCACTAAGAAGGTGGTCCTTGGAGGTTTTCCTTGTGCCAAAGGCTTCATCGGCACTTGCATCATGTGATTCTGCAGCTCAGGTTCATCATAGATGCATCTTGCTCCTTCTGAAGGAATTGGAATGGGAACACATTGAAGCAATTCAGTTGCTAAAGCAGTGTAGTGAGTGTTTCCAGACATCCAATCCAAGATCCATGAGTTAACATCAGAAGCTTCACCAGTGATATGCAGAGTTGCATAGAATTGAAGAATTAGCTCTTCATTCCAATCGCAGACATCAGCAAAGAATGGAAGAAGTCCAACATCATGAAGAACTGTGAGCACTGGAGTGAAGCATGGGATGGATTCCATATCCACATGAGGAATTTGATGATGCTGGAAGACTTTGTCCTTGTCAAACAGCACAGCAGCATAGAAGTTCATCTGAGATGGAGTCCAGAACCTTGAGCGTCCAACTCTGGCAGATTCATATGGGTTTGGCCCTGTGAAGAATATGTGCTCATTGAAGAAATTCGCCTTGATGAATTTGGGACGCTTCATGCCTTTGAAAGGTAGCTTTTGCTTCGGCTGAAGATTTGGCTTGACGCGCCGTCCAGTCTCGCTTGGAACAAAGGCGGTTTCTTCAGCTTGAGGAACTTGTGCAGCAATTTCATCAGGAACATTCTGGACAGGAATTTCATCAGCTGATGCAGCTGGAATATCTTCAGGAGCGGTTATGAGGGGTGTGGACAGACCGGTAGACTCTGTTTGGATTTCTTCAGTTGGGGCAGGACACTGAGGAATCTGAGTGAGAGGAGTGGTCATTGGTGAATTTGGGTGTGCTGCTTCCCAAAATTCATCATTGATGACTGGTGTCGTGGGAATGACCCTGACAATAGTACTAGGGGGTACGAATGGAGGGGCGAAGTCTAGCTACGGCTCAGATGTTTCACTCGGATGTGTACGAGTTCAGGCCCCACTCGGAAGTGGTAAAAGCCCTACGTCTCGAGCCCGGGGGCTGGTTTGTTTTGCTTATGTGGGAGTCTGAGAATACAAGTGTCGGAACCTTGCTATGGCGTCCGGTGGTGGCTTATATAGAGTGCGCCACCACCAGCCGAGCGTCGTAATAAATGCTAGTTAAAGCTACATTACAGGAACTGCCGCTTTAACTAGTGCGTTACTGGTAATGCACGATTGATCAATCCCAGAGGACGTCTCTTTGTATTACTCAACGCTACGTCTCCTGGACCGTTGAGTTCCTGTTGACCGAGTGTGGCTGTGTCCATCCGAGTGTGTCTTCAGGCGCATCCGAGTGACTCTTCGGATCTGACCGAGTGCACTTCCACCTCTGGAGCTTCTATGTCGATGAGGGTCCCTAGGTGGGCCAGGAAGTCAGCCTTGTGACGCTACCCATG
The DNA here is from genome assembly GCA_039707655.1 of Elymus sibiricus. Classification (NCBI taxonomy): domain Eukaryota; kingdom Viridiplantae; phylum Streptophyta; class Magnoliopsida; order Poales; family Poaceae; genus Elymus; species Elymus sibiricus. Next base: position 328,221,643 of record CM077667.1, read on the forward strand.
GTAGACGACCTCATCAGTAGCCCTCAAATCCGTGAGGTTTGAATGGTCAGGTGATTGACATTCGGGAATGTCAACGACGCCTCGAAGGTGCTTCAAAAAATGACCTGGATCATTTCTCACCCGGCTCCAAATCTTGACGGATTCAGGATTATCATTCCTTGGCTGAATGACTTAATTCACACATTCGATGCTATCTCTGTAATTGAAGTGTTTCTCTGGAGAAACGATCCGAATGCTCAGTTACTCCGTCCGAGTGCCTCGTATAGATTGCCTGGTCATTCGGTTTATAAATGGATCGTCAGGCGATCCGGAGCACGGAGCTCTCTTCTTATAAGGCATGAATAGGTATTCACACGTTCGAAATCGCGGAGAGCGCGCGCGGACGCGCGATGAAACGGTTACTCTGCGGGATTTGGGGGTAGTGGGCACGACGCCTCGGTAACCACGCTGCGATTTTCGCCACGTGTCTCTGAGAGCCTGAACAATAGATCTGCGGATCTCCCTCTGTTTGCGGATTGACGGCCACAGATTCCGCCCAATTTTTATTATAAGAAGTAAGGGCACTGTGCGGGGGGGGGGGGGGGGGGGGGAACAGATCTCATTTCTCCTCCCTCCCCTCGGCCTCTCCGACGCCAGCCTCTACAGAGAACTCCGCCGCGAGCCGAGCCCAGTATCACCGGAGATGAGCCACGTGGCGACCCCGAAGGCCGAGCGGGCGAAGAAAGGCTCGCGCGGTTCTTCCTCGAGCGCCGGTACGCCGGCGGGATGGAACCAAGGCGACTGGATGGTGTCGCGGGTCACTGAAGCCTGGTTGCTCGAGATGGAGGACCAGGGTCTCCTGTCCAAAGGGAGCTGGCGGCTGCCGGAGGCGGGCGAAGACGATCCTTCGCCGCGGGGGAACGAGCGCGTTCTCTTGGTAACACACCTCGAACGAGGTTTTTCCCTTCCACTCCATCCGTTTTTCCATCGCTTCTTGGATTTCTTCGGTGCTCAGCTTCACCACATTCCACCCAATGCCATGGTGTACCTAGCTGCTTTTGTCTCTTTGTGTGAGAACTTTCTAGGGTGCCACCCTCATTGGGGCTTGTTTAAGCATCTGTTCACTTGCCGGGTGATGATCGTGAAGAAACCCACCCGGTCAGATGATAAGACCAACGTGGTCCAACTGTGCGAGGGATTGGGTATCCAGCTGCGGGGCAAGGTCTGCTTCCCAGCGATCAACTTTCCCGACTCGATGAAGGGCTGGCAGGAGAACTGGTTCTACTGCCAGGATATCCCAGTCGGAGAAAATCAACCAGGACTCCCCCTGTATACGTCAGAACGCATTCAGTCTCTTCCCCGACTGACTGTTACCAAAGAAGAGAAAGTAGATGTAGACATCCTAGTAATTGCTCTGGTAGCCTTAGTGCAGAAGGGCGTCAACGGACTAGACTTGCTCAAGGTTTTCTTTCAGAGGAGAATCCAACCATTGCAGGCTAGAGTCCATCCCATGTGGGAATATACCGGAGCAGACGACACCACTCAGACGCACCCTAAAGAACTTGACACGGAGACGGTTGAAGCCAAGATCAAAGCAGTCACTCCAGCGCGAGATAACCCCAGGGGAAGCAGGCAGGTGCTTTCACTCTTAGCAAAAAATCCGCCGAATGAGGTAACTTTAGAGTCCCACCTGTTATCCGAATGATATTGTTGTTCTTGCCGAATATCAGCTTGATTGGCAGGCTTTCGTGGGCTTGATTAGTGAGATTCCAGTCGTCAATCAAGGTCCGATTGATGTGGCGAGTGATACAGACCTCGCGGGAGACCCAACTGGAGTGGAAGAAGAGGAAGAAGGTGGCGACGACGAAGACGATGACGACGAGGGGGACTCGGACGAGAGCTACGAGGTGGAGTCCTCGCGCTCGGAAGGCCGCGTGCCCGAATCCCGCTCCAAGTCACGCCATGACCCGGGGGTTGCTGGCAGCGGCCCGAAGGCGTCGAATGTTGTCAAGCCGACTGCCAATGCTCCCTCGACCCGTAATTCGAAGCGTGGTCATGCAGAACTGGCTTCGTCGCCTGAGAAGGTCGTGAAGCAAGCTAAAGTTGTTGCAACAAAACCCCGGAAGGCCGTGCCCATTCCGAGGATCAAGATGACCATCCCGGTTGCTTCGGCGTAAGAACTTTCACTCGAAAATCGCTGTCAAAATCTATCCGAGTGAGTTTAATAATCCGAATGTTTCTTTTGTAGTGCTGGTACTTCAACTACTTCGCCTGACCCCCAAACTCTGGAGAAGGAGAGAGCCGAAGTAGACGCGGCGTCTTCGAAGGGTAAACTTCGAAACTTTTCTTGTATATGTTGCGATTTTGCTTCTGCTCATTTCCGAATGGTTTTTGTGCACTTGTAGCTCCGACTGAAGTGATCGAACTCGATGTGGTTGACAAAGCTGATCTGCCAAATCCTACTGCAAACATAGAAGGTGCAGTGCAGGAGCCATCACTTGCCGGTGCCATGGCGTCATCACAGGGAACCGACTCGGGCGCTGGAGTCGCACTCGGAACCGGCACGTCGACTCTTATGCCGACTCCTCGTGAGACCACCATCTTCTCGCTACACCATGTCCCAGAGGACCAGACAAACTGAAGACGGCGTACGGCGTGAGTGCGGCGCTGCAGAAGAATGTCCGAGTAAGTACTATCATAAGTACCTTCCTCATTCGGCATCTTGGTCCATTTGTCCATGGTTTTAAGACCCGAGTGGGTTTGCATCTGGGCACACCTACTGGGTGTTGACTTTCCAGTGGGGGCGCGCTGAGCGCACCCACTGGGTGTAGTCCCCGAGACTGCCGTCGACTGAAGCATTCGGCGGTAGTCTAATAGCGTAGAAATGTCTGTCCTGCCATCGAGAAAAGTGTCTTGAACTTAAATTTTCCAGTGGGGGCACGCTGAGCGCACCCACTGGGTGTAGTCCCCGAGGCTACCGTCAACTGAAGCAGTCGGCGGGAGTCATAGAGTTTAGGAATCTGACCGAATGATCTGTACGTTGTATTCGATTGACGAATCATATGTCTTTGCCTGAACATAATTTTTCTTCCATTGTCGTTTGTAGTCCATTTGTGAGCTCGGAAGCCACTACAATGATCTGAAAGAGGAGGTGTTGACCCTGCGTCTCGACCTTGAAGCTGAGAAGGCCAAGATCACCCGACTGGAGCAAGAGAAGAATGCGTTGGAAGGTATTATTCTCTCTGACCGACTGTTACCATCTCTGTTCTTTCTCCCTGTCCGACTGAGTCTACTTCGTCAGATCTTCGCGGAGAAAATCGTAAGCTTGTCGAGAGACTGAAGAGTTCTGTTTCTTTAGTGACTGTGAAGACAGCCCTCGAGAAGAAGGACACTGAACTGGCAGCAGCTCAGAAGGAGGCCAGTCGGAAGGCCAAGGAGGCCGATGAGAAGCTGAAGTCAGTCGGGAAGCTAGAAGAGGAGAAGAAAACCCTCGAGGTCGCCGTGAAGAAGTCCAAGGAAGAACTCGCCGAATGGAAGACCAAACTTGAACATATCATTGCCAAGAAGGCCGAGCTGGAGCAATTCGTCGAGGAGTTCGTCGATACCGTGAGTGAAAAACTCAAAGGTAAACTCTCTCGGATGACCCATGTGTATTTCTGAACAAACGAATGGACTTTGCTTGACTCTGATTCCTTTTTTATTTGGCTGAACCCAGAATTCTGCTTCGACATTGGTGAGGAGACCGACAAAATCGAGAAAGATCTAGATCCATCCTGAGAACTGCTCAAGGACAGTGCTGCCATGGCCTTTCTCCGTCTGGAAGAACGCGTCGACGAAGCGGTTTCGTTCATCAAGAGGCTCCGCACCGGCATCGTGGACATCAAAAAGGAACTCTTCTCCGACGAAGAACCCTCCAAGGACCTGGAATCCATTCTTAACCGAGTGAGAGACGTCCCGCACCTAGTGAAGATCTGGAAGAAGTCAGCGGCCCGAGCCGGAGCTGACATTGCTCTCTCACTAGTTCGGGTCCACTGCAAGGGAGTGGATGAGAAGACACTGAAGTCCTTGGAAGTCGCCAATCGGAAGCACGCCAGAATTCAAGACTTCATGGAGATGTTCATGGAGGCGGCCACCCGGATTGCTGAGAGCCTTGACATGGACACGTTCATCGAAGCAGTGCCTAACCCCGAGTGATCGCCGGGTTAAAAAACTTCTTTAAACATTTGCCTCGGAATGCCGAGTAGTATCTGTATCCACAAGACCTTTAAATGAGCCTGAGGCTCCTATCGTCCGTACTTTTGCTTTGAACGATGCAGTTTTCATTTGCCTTGTCTTGACTTGATCTTTGATCTTAGAATGTTTTATACTCGAGCGATTCCAGGATCACGCATGGGGTTTCGAGTGTGTATAATATTCGCACTTGGCATAAATTTTAACTTTGGCGACGCGGGGTCGCGGCTAAGTCCCCGAGTGTGGGCAGGACCTGCACTCGGAATAGTTTTGGTGAACAATGATGGTCCTGTCCATCATGTCGTTCGAGTGAGGAGAATATCTCACCCTAGACATTTTTAACTTAGGTGATGCGGAGTCGCGACTAAGCCTCTGAGCGTGGGTAAGACCCTCACTCGGAGTAGTTTGTATTTAGATGAACAATGATGGTCATGTTCATCTTGACAACCGAGTGTGGAGGATGTCCCACTCGAAAGGTTTTCTAACTTAGGCGACGCGGAGCCGTGGCTAAGCCCCCGAGCGCGGGCGAGACCCTCACTCGGAGTAGTTTGTCCTTAGACGAATAATGATGGTCTTGTTCATCTTGACAACCGAGTGTGGAGGATGTCCCACTCAAAAGGTTTTCTAACTTAGGCGACACGGAGCCGCGGCTAAGCCCCCGAGCGTGGGCGAGACCCTCACTCGGAGTAGTTTGTCTTTAGACGAACAATGATGGTCCTGTTCATCTTGACAACAGAGTGTGGAGGATGTCCCACTCGAAAGGTTTTCTAACTTAGGCGACGCGGAGCCGCGGCTAAGCCCCCGAGCGCGGGCAGGACCCTCACTCGGAGTAGTTTGTCTTTAGACGAACAATGATGGTCCTATTCATCTTGACAACCGAGTGTGGAGGATGTCCCACTCGAAAGGTTTTCTAACTTAGGCGACGCGGAGCCGCGGCTAAGCCCCCGAGCGCGGGCGAGACCCTCACTCGGAGTAGTTTGTCCTTAGACGAACAATGATAGTCCTGTTCATCTTGACAACCGAGTGTGGAGGATGTCCCACTCGAAAGGTTTTCTAACTTAGGCGACGCGGAGCCGCGGCTAAGCCCCCGAGCGTGGGCGAGACCCTCACTCGGAGTAGTTTGTCCTTAGACGAACAATGATAGTCATGTTCATCTTGACAACCGAGTGTGGAGGATGTCCCACTCGAAAGATTTTCTAACTTAGGCGACACGGAGCCGCGGCTAAGCCCCCGAGCGCGGGCGATACCCTCACTCGGAGTAGTTTGTCTTTAGACGAACAATGATGGTCCTGTTCATCTTGACAACCGAGTGTGGAGGATGTCCCACTCGAAAGGTTTTCTAACTTAGGTGACGCGGAGCCGCGGCTAAGCCCCCGAGTGTGGGCGAGACCCTCACTCAGAGTAGTTTATACTTAGGCAAAATCAGGTTTGCGGCTAAGTGTTTTGTGTTTTACACCCACAGGGGGTGGCAGCCAAATTTCAACAAGATATAATGAAATAAAACTTTATTCATCGAGACACTCGGATTCATTACTGGAACGACAAGCTAAAATAGTTATGTTCTAGGTGTAGAACTTGCGAAGCAGGTCCGCGTTCCAAGTCCGAGGTTCTTCTACTCCATCTTTGATATTGTAAAGCCGGTAGGCTCCATTGTGCAAGACTTTGGAGATTGCATACGGCCCCTGCCATGGAGGCGCTAGCTTGTGGGGTTTCTGCTGATCCAGTCGGAGAACAAGGTCTCCTTCCTGAAAGGCTCGGCAATGGACGTGTCTGTCATGGTAATGCCTCAGATCCTGCTGATAGAGCGTCGATCTGATGAGGGCCAGCTCTCTCTCTTCCTCCAAAAGGTCGAGGTCGTCTTGCCGAGCAGCTTCAGCTTCAGCTTCATCATATAGTTCCACTCGGGGGGAATTATGCTGAAGATCACTTGGTAACACCGCCTCTGACCCGTACACCATGAAGAAAGGCGTGCGCTTCGTAGAGCGGTTTGGGGTTGTCCGAATTCCCCATAAGACAGAAGGCAATTCTTCGACCCAAGCTCCAGCAGCGTACTTCAGGTCTCTCATCAATCGGGGCTTCAGACCTTGCAAAATCATTCCATTTGCGCACTCTGCCTGTCCATTCGACTGCGGGTGAGCCACTGAAGCGTAATTAACCCGAGTGCCTTGAGAGAAACAGAATTCGCGGAACTCTTCTGAGTCGAAGTTCTTCCCATTATCCGTGATGATATCATGCGGTACTCCGAACCTGAAGATGATTTGCCGAATGAAACTAATGGCAGTACCTGCATCCAAACTCTTGATGGGCTTCGCTTCGACCCACTTGGTGAACTTGTCAACCGCGACGAGCAGATGTGTGAATCCACTCAACCCAGTCCGTAAGGGATCGACCATATCAAGGCCCCATACCACAAACAGCCAAGTGATCGGGATCGTCTTGAGCGCGGACGCTGGCCTGTGGGACTTGTTCTTGTAGAACTGACACCCGACACACAGGTCAACCAGGTCCCTTGATACTTCATTGGCTCAGGGCCAATAAAAACCTGCTCGGAAAGCTTTAGCGACCAAAGTCCGAGAGGACGCATGGTGGCCACAAGGTCCCGAGTGGATTTCATGTAAGATTTGCAGCCCTTCCTCCGGGGAGATGCATTTTTGGGTGACTCCTGTGGTGCTTTTCTTGTACAACTGGCCGCCCATAACTTCGAATGACTTGGATCGACGGACGATCTGATGGGCTTCTTCTTCATCTTCGGGTAGTTCTTGTCTGAGCAAGTATGCCAAATAGGGTTGAGTCCACTCGGGAGTGATTGCCAGCATTTCGTGGACCAGATCCACTATAGCTGGAACTTCAACCTCAGTCGGATCAGATGGACCGACTGCTTGCGGGGGCTCCTCTGTGAAAGGATCTTCTGCGATTGTTGGAGCGCGCAGATGTTCAAGGAATATGTCTTTCGGGACCGCTCGCCGAGTGGACCCGATCTTTGCCAGGTCGTCTGCTGCCTGATTCTTTGCGCGAGGAATGTGATGCAGTTCTAGGCCTTCAAAATTCTTCTCCAGCTTCCTGACCGTGTTGCAGTATCCGGTCATTGCTGGACTCCGAATGTCCCACTCCTTCATCACTTGGTTGACAACGAGGTCTGAGTCACCATTGACCATCAAACGATGAATGCCGAGTGATATGGCCATGCGGAGCCCGTACAGGAGGGCTTCATATTCGGCCTCATTGTTTGATGAGTCGAAATGGATTTGGAGGACATAGTTCAGCCGGTCTCCTTTGGGAGAGACAAGAACCACGCCAGCACCCGAGCCATTGAGCATCTTAGATCCATCGAAGAACATAGTCCAGTATTTGGGAACACTCGGAATTGGTTGCTCCTGCTCGATCCACTCGGCCATAAAATCAACCAATGCCTGGGACTTGATTGCTTTCTTAGATTCAAACTTGATCTCCAGCGGAACGAGCTCGATTGCCCACTTTGCCACTCGGTCGGCGGCGTCCCTGTTATGCAGGATCTCCGACAGGTGAGCGCTACTGACGACCGTGACTGAGTGATCTTGGAAGTAATGAACCACCTTTTTGGCAGTCAGGTAAATACCATAGACCAGCTTTTGGTAGTGCGGGTACCTTTGCTTGGAAGGGGTTATTACTTCCGAGATGTAATATATGGGTCTTTGCACCTTGAATGCTTTTCCTGGCTCTTCGCTCTCTACTGCAAGGACTGTGCTCAACACTTGGCTGGTCGCTGCAATGTATAGGAGTAGAGGTTCCTGGCTGCCCGAAGCAGCTAACACCGGCTGGGTGGAAAGCAATGCCTTAAGTTCTACCAACGCGGCTTGCGCTTCATTGGTCCACTCGAATTTGTCGGACTTCTTCATCAATCGGTAGAGAGGAAGTGCCTTCTCTCCGAGTCTTGAAATGAATCGGCTCAGGGCCGCAAGACATCCTGTCAACCTTTGTACGTCGTGCAAACGCTCGGGTTGCTTCATTCGGACTATGGTGTCGATTTTGTCCGGGTTGGCGTCAATCCCTCGTTCGGAAATGAGGAAACCAAGTAACTTTCCTGCTGGCACTCCGAATGTGCACTTAGCTGGATTCGGCTTTATCCCAAAGCGCCACAGGTTCGCGAAGGTTTCGGCGAGGTCAGTCAGGAGGTCGAAACCTTTCCTAGACTTGACTACGATATCGTCCATATAGGCTTCCACATTCCGACTGATTTGCTTTTGCAAGCATTTCTGGATCATGCGCTGAAAAGTGGCTCCAACATTCTTCAAGCCGAATGGCATCGTGACGTAGCAAAAGCACCCGAATGGGGTGATGAAGGCTGTTTTTATTTCATCGGGGCCATACATTCGGATCTGGTGGTACCTGGAGTACGCATCCAGAAACGACAGACGTTCACATCCGGTCGTAGAGTCTACTATCTGATCTATCCGAGGTAAAGGAAAATGATCCTTCGGGCAGGCCCGATTGAGATGTTTGAAGTCAATACACATACGGAGCGACTTGTCCTTCTTCGGTACCAAGACAACATTCGCGAGCCGCTCGGAATGGTAAATCTCGCGAATGAACTCGGCGGCGAGGAGCCGAGCTATCTCTTGACCAATCGCCTTGCGCTTCTCGACGGAGGATCAGCGCAAGTACTCCTTGACTGGCTTGGCCTTGGGATCGGTTCAGAGTCGGTGCTCAGCCAGTTCCCTGGGAACACCAGGCATGTCAGACGGCTTCCATGCGAAGATGTCCCAGTTCTCACGGAGGAACTGGATGAGCTCGGCTTCCTATTTGTCTCCGAGTGAGGTGGAGATGTTCGTCGGAGCGGCACTCGGGTCACTCAGATGGACATGAACTTGCTTAGTCTCGCCAGCTGACTGGAAAGATGATTCTGAAGCCGGCCGCTTTGACCTTAGCAGATCAGCTGTGTCTACTTCTTTCTTGTACCCTTCAAGCTCGACTGCAAGCACTTGTTCATTGGCTATCTTTGTGCCTTGCTGAAGGCACTCTTCGGTGACTTTCCGATCACCAGTGACTGTAATCACACCCTTAGGTCCTGGCATCTTGAGCTTCAGATACACGTAACATGGTCTGGCCATGAAACGTGCATAGGCGGGCCTACCCAGGATGGCGTGGTAAGCACTGCGGAAGTCAATCACCTCAAAGGTTAGCCTTTCCTTTCAGAAATTCTTCTCGCCGCCGAATACTACGTCCAGGGTGATATGACCGAGTGACTCTGCCTTCTTTCTAGGGACGATCCCATGAAAATGCATGTTGCTCTTGCTCAATCGGGACATCGGGATGCCCATAGGCTTGAGCGTGTCGGCGTATATGATATTAAGCCCGCTGCCTCCGTCCATTAAGACTTTGCGCAATTGGACACCGCCCACCGCTGGGTCAACAACTAGCTCCTGCCTCCGAGGGGTGGCAATGTGGGGCGGATGATCGGACTGGTCGAAGGTGACAGGCGTCTTCGTCCAGTTGAGGTACTTGGGAGCAGTCGGAACTGCCATATTAACCTCCCGATTGATAACCTTCAGCCGCCTCTTGCTCTCAACATCGGCGAAGATCACATTGAGGACTTTATCCACTTTTGGATACTCGGAAGTATCTTCTTCATCTTTGACATCGACCTTCTCACTCGAGGGCTCAGCGCCCATCTCCTGCTTGAGCAGGCGACATTCCCGAGTAGTATGCTTCGGAAGCACAACGTTGCCTTCTTCATCCGTTTTGGTATGAATCTGGCACGGTTGGTCAAGAATGTCGGATTTGTACTCAGACTTCTTCTCGGGAATCCATTCTTTCTTCTTTTTCTTGGGCTTCGGCTTGCCTTGCCCTTGCCCTTGGATGGCTGCGACCTCTGCTTTGCCGGAGGCGTCTGCCTTCCGCTTCTAATTTTTCCCGGCGTTACCTCTCGATTGAGGGGCGTTGCCGGCTCTCGCCTTGCCGCTACGGAGGCGGTCTTCTTCCTCGCCATTGGCGTATTTGTTTGCAATCTCCATAGCCTGACTGAGGGACAGATCCCCAGACCGACCGAACTTCAAGACTAACTCCCGATACCGAGTGCCTGCCTTGAAGGCGCACACGGCCTGATGCTCGGCGACGTTTTCCACAGTGTTATGCAACGTGGTCCAGCACTGAATGTACTCTTGGAGAGTTTCATTGTTCTTCTGAACGCAGTGCTGGAGTTCCGTCAGTCCACCCGGGCGCTTGTAGGTGCCTTCGAATGTCTTGACGAACACTCGGGCCAAGTCTTCCCAACAATAAATGCAGTTGGCGGGCAACTGATTTAGCCACGCCCGTGCGGACCCTTCCAACATGAGCGGAAGGTGTTTCATGGCAACGAAATCATCGCCGCCGCCGATCTGGACAGCGACTCGATAATCTTCGAGCCAAGTCTCTGGCTTGGACTCGTCATTGAACTTTCCAATTCCGGTTGCCAGTCGGTAATTGGGGGGTATTTCTGCCTCTCGGATGTATCTGCTGAAACACCCAAGTCCGGTTACGCCCCAGTCGCTCGCACGGTCTCTATCATATCTGTTCTGATCAACCACTCGCTGAGTGATGTTAGATCGGGCATCGTAGCCCCTATGCCGAATAGGACTCCGCTCGCGGTTTCTACCGAGTGGGTAGCCTCCGTCATACGGACGTTGGCCACGCGGATCGCCCCTCGGAGGGGGAGTCCGACTGAAATCACGGTCGTCGCGTCCATGTCCTCCGTACGGGCCTCTCGGATGAGGAGGAGTTTGTGGGTCTTTCCTCGGCGCGGGCGGACTGTGAGCCGACTGCACAGTATCTGCCCGAGTGGATTCATTATGAATCCGATGATGAGATTGTGATACCTCGGAGTTCTGTTGCAGGGCGGTCTTCAGCAAAGCCTGGATCTGCCGAATGCCCTCGCCTGCTGCCGAATTAGACGGCTGGATCGAATCTGCGATCCGAGTGGTCACGGCCAGGTTCATCAAAGGTGTACGCATCGTCGGGATGGTGTATGGACGATCCTTCGTGAACGTCACGTGGCGGCGGCTATGGCTGGAACTGGGAAGTTCCCTTGCCGCGCGCTCGTCGAGTGAATGCTGCAGCCGCTCGAGACGCTCGTGCTCAGCCAGAGTGGCTTGGCGAGCGGCCTCCAGGGCTATCTCTTCGGGGGTGTTCCCCGCAATGGGCGTCTGGAGGACTTGGTCATTCCTGCGCCTGATTTCTTCCCGCTGCTCCCGAGTGAGCGGACGGGGAACGTAGCCGTCGGAGCTGGCGTTGCGGCGGTCGCCATCCCGATCACGGGTGTTTCCCGCCGAGTGTCCTGGTGGGGCAGCATCTCGGGCCGGGCCGGCCATCAAGACCTCCGCCACTTTGCTGCTGCTCTCGAAACCAGCAGCATCGTCGGAGTCGTCATCCGAAGACGAAAAAGACAGTGGACTGACTCGTCAGCTTCGTGTGCAGCCACTTGCCGTCCCGCAGCCTGCGCTGCCGCAGCGTGCTTGATCTAGCGCTACAGCCGAGAGCGCCCAAAGCGCCGGCGAGAAGCCGCAAGATGGGTCGGGGAAGTCGGTCGATAGGGTGTAGACGGTTGCCGGAGGAGAACTCCGAACATCATCGCGCTAAAGTGCACTACGTCGAGGGCGGGCAGTGCCTCAGCGTCCAGCGGTGCCTCCTGCAGCCACGCCGAATCGTCGACGGCAAGGCTGAGGGATCCGAAGAAGATCTCGCCGCCGAAAGCGTTCATGATGAACGGGAGAATGGAAATTCCACCTGCGCCGAAATTCACTAGATGCGCAGCCCCAAGGTGGGCGCCAACTGTCGTGGGAATGACCCTGACAATAGTACTAGGGGGTACGAATGGAGGGGCGAAGTCTAGCTATGGCTCAGATGTTTCACTCGGATGTGTACGAGTTCAGGCCCCACTCGGAAGTGGTAAAAACCCCTACGTCTCGAGCCCGGGGGCTGGTTTGTTTTGCTTATGTGGGAGTCTGAGAGTACAAGTGTCAGAACCTTGCTATGGTGTCCGGTGGTGGCTTATATAGAGTGCGCCACCACCAGTCGAGCGCCGTAATAAATGCAAGTTAAAGCTACGTTACAGGAACTCCCGCTTTAACTAGTGCGTTACTGGTAACGCACGATTTATCAATCCCAGAGGACGTCTCTTTGTATTACTCAATGCTACGTCTCCTGGACCGTTGAGTTCCTGTTGACCGAGTGTGGCTGTGTCCATCCGAGTGTGTCTTCAGGCGCATCCGAGTGACTCTTCGGATCTGACCGAGTGCACTTCCACCTCTGGAGCTTCTATGTCGATGAGGATCCCTAGGTGGGACAGGAAGTCAGCCTTGTGACCCTACCCATGGTAGACGACCTCATGTACTGGAGTGGTAGATCCAATGTCCACATCCTCATCCATTTCTTCAACACCGGCCTCTTCAGCAGTCAACTGAGGCTGGGGTGATGACACTAGAGGGGTTGAAACATTTGCGTCCACCTCTATTTCTTCATCAATCTGCTCTGAGGAAGCAACAGATTGAGTTTCTTCATCGTCCTCACTTGGGATGACATAGACTTCACCAAATGGGACTATTTCATAGGCTGGGACTGATGAGATAGGAATAGCATCAATTGGTTCAGTTGAAGAACTTGGCAAAGTCTTCAATTTCTTTGCAGCTGAGGAATCTGCAGATGGTGAAGCTTTCCTTTTCAGAGCAGCTGCCTTTGCCGCAGCCTTGGTCTTGTTCGCTTCTGATGTAGAAGGAAGTGTGACTGTCTTCACCCTTGATGATTTTGCTGGGGGAGCCTGGGTGGAAGACGGAGCAGTTTCTTCAGGCACGACTGATGCAGTCGCCCTGGCAGTTTCTTCAGGCACAACAGGTTCTTCAGCTGGCCTCTCAATTTCTTCAGGCGCAACATTGGAAGTTGCCCTGGGAATTTCTTTAGCAGCATGAATTTCTTCAGCTGCACTTGCAGTTTCTTCAGCAGGCTGAGCAGAGGAGCTAGCTTGAGGAATTTGTGGTTGCGATCTGGCTGCAACCCTTGAGTTGTGGTCTTTGATCACTTTGTCGGCCACGTTGACGAATCTCACCTTGGCACCTTTCCAGTCAGCATAGTACCTATCAAATTCATCGCTGAGGCCTTTGATGTCCTTTTGGACAGAGACAAGTTGGTCAGGCGTCAGATTGAAAACATTGTTCTTCATGAAGCGCTCTTTCTTGTACTGAGCCTTCTTTGCCTTTCTGGCCTTTTCATACTTCCATTTGTCCTCACCGATGAAAGCTGTGAGGACATGGCTAGGACCGGGAGGCAGATTCAAATCATCAATTGGAGTATTTGGGTCCTGGTGCCAAATGTCGATGAAGTTGAACACAGGTTTTGGGTCCAAGAGGAGAGGAATTGAAGTGCCCTTGGCTTGGGCCACGCTCTCTTGCTTATTTCTGACAATGGCAGCAAGTTCTCCATCACTTGCTTCATCTTCCTCAGACTCTTAGGGAATATTGAAGACTACTTGCTTCTTGTGAGGACTTGGCCTCCTGCCTCGTCCAGCTGTTGCCTTTACTTTCAGCAAAGTGGGACTGCTTGAGGAATGTGCTTGGGCAGATGAAGTTGCAGATGCCCCTGAAGCAATTGAAAAGCCGGCAGTCCTCTAACAAGATGCCAGATGCACTGGTGTTGATGACTTGGTAGCAGCTGTTGAAGATTGTGCAGCCACCGAGGGCATTGCAGGAGCCCTTGAGGATTTTGCCTGAGGCATTTGCTGTGAGGAACTTGGGGCTGAGGACTTTGGTGCTGAGGATTTTGCAGTGGATTTCTTCACCACTGATTTCTTCGGAGCAGGCGCACTAGCAGTGGCAGCAGCAGCAACAACAGAGTCCACATTGAATTGCCTCACAGCTTCTTTAGAGATCTTTTGAAGCTTTTTCTGATGTTTTGCCCATTCTTCAGGAAAATCCTCACCTCTCATGAGGCTAGTGGGATCAGCTGCCTGGTTGTTTGCCAAAGGAGGTCTTCGGCAAGGTGGTTTCAGTGCAAATTTCTTCATGTATTTAGGAGTGACATAGCGATATTCTCTCCATTCCTTCATCCATCTCCTCTCAATCTTTTGAATGCGGATTTTCCGCTTCTCCTTGGTTTCTTTTCCATAAATTTCTTCATCAGGTGTGCAATACTCAGGATAGATATCCTCAAGGATCTCAAATGCAGTATTGGATGCAAGTTTCTTTCCTCCTTTCTGAGGTCTTTTCACATCTGCCATTTTCTTCAGCTGAGGATTATGAACTGTTGAAGTTTCTGACGAAGTATGCAACTTTTCTTCAAGGAACACTGCAAATGAGTTAAGTTGATGAGAACCTAGAGATTCATCAGCTGACATTTGTACCTGTGAATAGAGTATAGGTGCGAAGAATTTGAAGAGGTCATATGCGTTCTCAGAATTTTTTGCAAAAAGTATCAAGTTTGAGGAATTTGACCATAGATGACTTGAAGGATTTCACTAAGTATTCTTGACTTAGGTTCCAGAGTTGTATAGATTTGAAGATCCACACAATTGAGGAATCTTGAAGAAAATCATGACTTAGCGAAATAAATCAAGAGAAGGAGTTTGATTGGTGCTTTAGAGATGGATTGCTAAAGAATAACTCCTTTTGAGGATTTTGTGAAAATCATCGGAATCAAAAATGGCAATAAAACTAGATTTTATTTACCGTATGCGATGAACACGACAAACAGAGAAGTGAAGTGAAGGAGTTCGTCAGTCCAGATCTCCCACGCCCTAGCTTGGCAGAGGGAGACAGCTACAGCGGCGACGGGGTGATGACTTCCGCGACCGATGCGAGTACGACGACGGTGAGGTCGAGGCAGTGAAGCTCTTCCTCTCCGGCGATGATGAGGTTAGCGGCGGCGCTAGGTCTGTAGCTCGGGAGAGATGGGAGTGAGGAGTAACCCGAGCAAGTGAGGGGGGGGGGTATTTATAGCGGCAGTAAAAACCAACTGGTCTGAAGATTTTGGACCAGTATGCCCCTGACCCTTGCTATCCACGCGACATGTGTCACCCACGTACTGTGTAGTGGAGATAGTGGGGGATCGTGGGTCATCCAGTCGTGGGAATCGGAACGGTTTGAGCGGCAATCGCCAATAATTGAAATTGAATATTTTAAAATTTCGTTCGCAAATTCTTCAGCTCACAAGGACTCAGTGAAGACTTTGAACGAGTTTCAAAGTAGAACGCATATGAAGAATTTGTGAACAGACTTGGTTGAGTTTAGCATAGAGTTGAAACGGGTCCGATCACATTCACTTAGAAGAAAATCAACTTGAAGCATTAGCTATAAGTGAATGTTGTTGAGGACATTGAAAAATCTCAAATATATATATATATATATATATATATATATAGTCAATGAAGAGGAACTCATATGAAGAACATCAGTTGAAGAATTTGAAATTTTGAGGAATTTGCAAATTTGAAGAATTTGACAATTTTGAAGAATTTGCAAAATGATGAAAAACTCAAACTAGAAGAATTTCAACTGTTGTTGGTGGCGTTACCCACCGTATAAGAATGATGATTTCAGACACCGCGTACAATTGTCGTAGGGTTCTGAGAATCAAATTCTTCATTAATTTCTTCACACTTAGAGAGTTAGTCTTCATTGATTGAAAAAAAAACGTTACTTCGTGTGTTGCACATCAGAGTCATCAATTTTGCATAAGTGTTAGGATGTGTGTCCTTTCAAAGAACATTCGAAGATTCTAAGATATTTAGCTCACACCGCAACTTGCAAAATCTCTTCTCATCCAAGGGCTTTGTGAAGATATCAGACAGTTGTTCTTCAGTCTTCACGTGGTCAAGGAAGATATCGCCCTTCATCACATGATCACGAAGAAAATGATGACAAATCTGGATGTGCTTGGTCTTTGAGTGCTGAACTGGGTTGTGAGCAATCTTGATGGCATTCTCATTGTCGCAGTAGAGAGGGACATTCTTCACGTTGATGCCGTAGTCCTTGAGGGTTTGCTTCATCCATAGCAATTGAGCACAGCAAGAACCAGCAGCAATGTACTCAGCTTCTGCAGTAGATAGTGACACGCAGTTCTGCTTCTTCGAGGACCAACAGACTAAGGATCGTCCGAGGAAATGACATGTGAGTGACGTCGACTTGCGGTCCACACGATCACCAGCATAATCAGAATCAGAATATCCAATGAGGTCAAGATCTGAGCCCTTGGGGTACCATAATCCTAGTGTTGGAGTGTGAGCTAGATATCGAAGAATATGTTTCACAGCCTTATGGTGTGATTCCTTCGGTTTTGCTTGAAATCGGGCACACATGCAAACACTAAGCATAATATCCGGCCTAGATGCACATAGATACAATAAAGAACCAATCATAGAGCGGTATACCTTCTGATCGAAATCTTTACCACTTTCGTCAGAGCAGAGTTGAGCCGATGTGGGCATAGGATTCTTGACGCCTTTGCAATCCTGCATGCCGAATTTCTTCAGGACATCCTTGAGGTATTTCTCTTGAGATATGAAGATGCCATTGCATTGTTGACGAATTTGAAGCCCTAAGAAGAATTTGAGCTCTCCCATCATAGACATTTGATATTCTTCACACATCATATAGGCAAATTCGTCGCTGTAACGTTTGTCAGTACATCCAAAGATGATATCGTCCACATATATTTGACACACAAATAATTCATCATCATATGATTTTGTGAAAAGAGTTGGGTCAAGTGAACAGGGTTTGAAGCCTTTCTTCATGAGGAATTCGTTCAGTGTGTCATACCATGCCCGAGGGGCTTGCTTGAGGCCATAGATGGCCTTGTTGAGTCTGAAGACTTTGTCAGGATACTTAGGATCTTCAAAACCTGGGGGTTGAGCAACATATACTTCTTCCTCAAGCTTACCATTGAGGAATGCACTTTTCACATCCATTTGATATAAGATGATATTGTGATGGTTAGCATAAGCAAGCAATATGCGAATAGCTTCAAGTCTAGCAACAGGTGCAAAAGTTTCATCAAAGTCAATTCCCTCAACCTGTGTGTAGCCCTGTGCCACAAGACGAGCCTTATTCCTCACTACCTGACCAAGTTCATCTTGTTTGTTGCGGTAGATCCACTTGGTACCTATGATATTGTGCTTGCGAGGATCTGGGCATTTGACGAGTTCCCACACATTGTTGAGCTTGAATTGATGCAATTCCTCTTGCATGGCTTGAATCCACTCAGGCTCCAAGAATGCTTCATCAACTTTGGTGGGCTCTGTGATAGAGACAAAAGCAAAGTGCCCACAAAAGTTAGACAAATGAGAGGCTTTTGAGCGTGTGAGGGGACCTGGTGCATTGATGTCGTCAAGGATTTTCTCAATCTGCACTTCATTTGCAAGTCTTGGATGAATAGGCTGAAGACTTTGTTAAGGCTGAGCATTTTCTTCAGCGCCATTTTCTTCAGGTATATTAGCATGAATGTCTTCAGCGTTGGGTACGACTTCTTCAGAGAGTAGTTGTTCTTCAGTAGGGATCACATCTTCAGTGGCTTTGAACCTAATGGATTCCTCAGGAGGAATTTCATCTAGCACAGGAGGTAGGTGCTCTCTTTGCGAGCTGTTAGTCTCGTCGAACCGCACATCTACAGTTTCAACAACCTTGTTGTGATAGGTGTTGAAGACTCTGTAGGTGTGCGAGTCCTTTCCATAACCAAGCATAAAACCTTCATGTGCTTTCGGTGCAAATTTAGAACTGTGGTGAGGATCTCTAATCCAGCATTTAGCACCGAAGATTTTGAAATAACTCACATTGGGTTTCTTGTCAGTGAGGAGTTCATATGAAGTCTTCTCGAGGAATTTGTGAAGATATACCCTGTTGATGATGTGGCAAGCAGTGTTGATTGCCTCAGGCCAGAAGCGACGAGGGGTCTTATATTCATCAAGCATGGTGCGAGCCATCTCAACAAGAGTCCTGTTCTTGCGCTCCACAATGCCATTCTGCTGAGGAGTATAAGGGGCAGATAACTCATGAGTAATACCGAGTTCATCAAGATAATCATCAAGACCAGTGTTCTTGAACTCAGTCCTGTTATCACTCCTGATATGCTTGGTTTTGACACCGAAGTTCGTTGAGGCCCTTGAAAAAAATTGTTTGAAGACATTCTGCACTTCAGATTTGTACAGGATAATGTGCACCCAAGTATAGCGAGAGAAATCATCAACAATAACAAAACCATATAAGCATGGGGTATTTGCTAGTGTGGCATAGTGAGTAGGACTAAAGAGATCCATATGAAGCAATTCAAAAGGACGAGTGGTAGTCATGATAGTCTTGGATGGATGCTTGGATCTGGTCATCTTTCCAGACTCACAAGCCCCACACAAGTGATCCTTGAGGAATTTGACACCCTCAATGCCAATGACGTGCTTTTTCTTCGCGAGCGTGTGCAAGTTCCTCATGCCAGCGTGTCCAAGTCGCCGATGCCATAGCCAGCCTTCTGAAGCTTTTGCAAGTAGACATGTGGCCGGCTGTGGACCTCTAGAGAAATCAACAATATACAAGTCTCCTCTCCTAAAGCCTTCGAAGACTTTGGATTTGTCAGATTCCATGATGACAACACAACGGTATTTGCCAAAGATGACAACCATATCAAGATCACAAAGCATTGAGACAGACATGAGGTTGAATCCTAGGGACTCGACAAGCATCACCTTATCCATGTGTCGATCCTTCGAGATTGCAACCTTACCTAGACCCAATACCTTGTTTTTTCCTTTATTAGCGTAGGTGATATGCTTCAGATGAGAGGGAGCTAGTGGAATGTTCATCAATAGGTTTTTGTCACCAGTCATGTGGTTGGTGCATCCACTGTCGAGGACCCACTCAGTTGCTTTGGGAGTTTCCTCTTGCAGATGAATCAGTACAGCTTACAAACGCATATGCTTCACAGTGAAGAATATGACATCAAATTCATCAGATTGAATTTCATCACATAGTATAGTAAGAAAAGTAATATGAGGATGTGAGAAATGAATGATTCATTTCTTCATGATTAGCTTGCGTCCTTTCAAGCATTTCCTCAGGTCTCTAGCAAATTCATCAGACGTTCAAGTTCGTCTGGAGACCTGACCTTGCATAAGAGATTAGTTCGATTTCTTCACCACCCACATCTGGAGGGGTGGCAAAGAGTTCATCATTCTGCGAGCTCCATATGAGAATGGTGGCATAGAGGCAAGTGCACTTCGTTTCACAGGACGGGGGTTAGAGTACTCATATGAATAAGTAGAGAAATTCTTCGAGGACTTATGAACATAATGATTTGAAGAATAATGAGCATATTCATGACCCTTAGATTTTCCCTGCGAAACAGAAGCATTAGCACGAGAATGATATGATTTTTGACCAAATGAGGAATTTGGTCCATGTGAGGACTTTGGTCCTTGTGAAGACTTTGGTCCATCTGAAGAATGTGATCTGGGGTTCCTGTTCTTCATTGGTGGTGTCATGACGACATTCACTTGAAGATTTTCCAAGCAGCTCTAGGGAACCCAGATTTTCCTCAGAGGGGGACCATTCCTGCAGTTAGTACCAACATATCTGGCAAATACTTCACCATTCTGATTTTTGAACAGTTTATAGTTGGAGTCAATTGACTCATCCGAGGAATATGAAGATTCACAAGTAAAACCAGATAAAGTGGATGGATCTACAGGAGGTCCTTTTGCAGCAACCCATGAGGTTTTGGGGTACTGCTCAGGTTTCCAGTAAGATCCATCAGCATTGAGTTTCCTCTCAAAAGGAATACCCTCTTTTCTAGGGTTCTTGTTCAGAATCTGCTTTTTAAGCACATCACAAAGGGTTTGATGCCCTTTGAGACTTTTGTATATGCCTGTCACATACAATTCCTTCAACCCTGCATTTTCGTCAGTGATACTTGTGGTATCCTCAGATGAGGAATTTGTGACCACGGAAATAGTTGAAGAATTTGCAGCAATAGAAGCATTTGAACTTTCAGGTGAAGAATGAGCAGTTTCACGTTCGATGCATTTCAAACATGGTGGAATGAAATCTTCCTGAGCGGTACTGATCTGTTGAGCAAGCAAGGAGTCATTATCCCTTTGAAGATCTTCATGAGACACCCTTAGTTTCTCAAGATCTTGCTTTCTTTGAAGAAATTCATAAGAAAGCTTCTCATGATCGACTAAGAGAGCCTCATGACGACTTTGAAGGTTATCATACTTGGACTGAAGACTTTGAAGGTCCTTAGTCAAAGTTTGAGTATGATCCACTTCCTCATTCAACAGGTCATCGCTTTTGTCTAGTTGTTTCTGAAGCTTTTCAATGACACTTTGTTGTTTAGTAGCAATATTAGCAAGTTTGGAATAGCTAGGTTTCATGTAATCCTCAGATTCACCATCACTTGATTCAGAGGAGGAATGGTGTTTGAGTACCTTGGCACCTTTTGCCATGAAGCAATAGGTGGGAGCATAGTCGTTGTTGCTGACGTCAGAGTCGTTGGAGTTGCCATTTTCCTCATCATTGAAGATGGACTTGCTGACAAAAGCAGTAGCGAGAGCTAGGCTCGCCACACCAGAGTCCGACTCCTCCTCAGATTCCTCATCTTCTTCATATTCTTCAGAATCCATTTCCTTGCCAATAATTGCCCGAGCCTTCCTTAAGTTGTTCTTCTTGTGCAATGAGGACTTTGAAGATGAGGACTTTGCAGATGAGGACTTTGAAGATTTCTTCTTTTTCTTCGAGTCATCAGAACTGTCATCCTTGTATTTCTTCTTCCTTGACTCTTTTTCCCAGAGAGGACAGTCAGAGATAAAGTGACCAGATTTCTTGCATTTGTGGCAAGTTCTCTTTTTGTACTCGCTTGATGAAGAATCTGATTTCTTCATGCCACTTCTTGATGATTTTCCGAACCGACCTCTCCTTGAGAACTTCTGGAATTTCCTCACGAGCATTGCTAGCTCCTGACTCAGTTCTTCAGGATCACCAAGGCTACTATCAGATTCTTCGTCTTCGGATGAGGAAATTGCCTTAGCCTTCAAAGCACGAGATCTTCCATAACTTGGCCCGTAGAGGTCTCTCTTCTCAGCTTGTTCGAATTCATGAGTATTGAGTCTCTCAAGAATATCAGCAGGATCTAGTGACTTGTAGTCTCCACGTTCTTGAATCATCAAAGCAAGTGTATCGAATGAGGAATCAAGATATCTCAGCAGTTTCTTCACCACCTCATGGTCGGTGATGTCAGTGGCACCAAGAGCTTGGAGCTCATTGGAGATATCAGTGAGACGATCGAAAGTTTGCTGAACATTTTCGTTGTCGAGTCTTTTGAAGCGGTTGAAGAGATTGCGAAGAACATCAACTCGAGAGTCACGTTGAGTTGAAATGCCTTCATTGACTTTGGATAGCCTATCCCAGATAAGCTTAGCAGTCTCCAAAGCACTCACTCTGCCATACTGACCCTTGCTCAGATGGCCACATATGATATTCTTCGCTTGAGAGTTGAGTTGCTTGAATCTCTTCACATCAGCAGCGTTGACAGTGGGAGTGACAAAGGGAACACCATTTTCCACAACATACCAGAGATCGTTGTCAATTGCCTCAAGATGCATGTGCATCTTGTTCTTCCAGTAGGGGTAGTCCATCCCATAGAAGGTAGGACACCCAGCTGAGACCTTGATCATGCCTGTAGTTGACATAACTAAAACTCCAGGTGGTTAAACCAAAATCACACAGAACAAGGGAGTACCTTGCTATGATACCAATTGAAAGTGCGTTATATCGACTAGAGGGGGGGTGAATAGGCGATTTTTACAAATTCGTCACTTGAGGAAATACTAGATGAGGAATTTGCTAAGTCACGAACTGATACGTCTCCATCGTATCTACTTTTCCAAACTCTTTTGCCCTTGTTTTGGACTCTAATTTGCATGATTTGAATGGAACTAACCCGGACTGACGCTGTTTTCAGCAGAATTGCCTTGGTGTTATTTTTGTGCAGAAATAAAAGTTCTCGGATTGACCTGAAAATTTACGGAGAATATTTTTGGAATTAATAAAAAATACTGGCAAAAGAGTCAACCGGAGGGGGTCCACCACCTGGCCACAAGCCAGGGGGGTGCCCCCCCTAGGGCGCGCCCCCCTGTCTTGTGGGCCCCCTGCAGCTTTGCCGACCTCAATTCCAACTCTATATATTCCTATTCGGGGAGAAAAAATCAGAGAGAAGAGTTCATCGCGTTTCACGATACGAAGGCGCCGCCACCTCCTGTTCTTCCTCGGGAGGGTAGATCTGGGGTCCGTTTTGGGCTCCGGAGAGGGGAAATCGACGCCGTCATCATCACCAACCATCCTTCATCACCAATTTCATGATGCTCTCCGCCGTTCGTGAGTAATCCCATCGTAGGCTTGTTGGACGGTGATGGGTTGGATGAGATTTACCATGTAATCGAGTTAGTTTTGTTAGGGTTTGATCCCTAGTATCCACTATGTTCTGAGATTGATGTTGCTATGACTTTGCTATGCTTAATGCTTGTCACTAGGGCCCGAGTGCCATGATTTCAGATCTGAACCTATTATGTTTTCATGAATATATATGTGTTCTTGATCCTATCTTGCAAGTTGTAGACACCTATTACGAGTTATGATCCGCATCCCCCAGGGTGACAATAACTGGGATTCTTTCCGGTGATTACCGTAGTTTGAGGAGTTCATGTATTCACTAAGTGCTAATGCTTTGGTCCGGTTCTCTATTAAAAGGAGGCCTTAATATCCCTTAGTTTCCATTAGGACCCCGCTGCCATGGGAGGGTAGGACAAAAGATGTCATGCAAGTTCTTTTCCATAAGCACGTATGACTATATATGGAATACATGCCTACATTACATTGATGAATTGGAGCTAGTTCTGTGTCACCCTATGTTATAACCGTTGCATGATGAGTGCCATCCGACATAATTATCCATCACTGATCCGTTGCCTACGAGCTTTTCACATATTGATCTTTGCTAAGTTACTTTTCCGTTGCTACTGTTACAATCACTACAAAGCTGCTACTGTTACGTTTGCCATCGTTACCGTTACTTCCATACTACTTTGCTACTAAATACTTTGCTGCATATATTAAGTCTTTCAGGTGTGGTTGAATTGACAACTCAGCTGCTAATACTCGAGAATATTCTTTGGCTCCCCTTGTGTCGAATCAATAAATTTGGGTTGAATACTCTACCCTCGAAAACTGTTGCGATCCCCTATACTTGTGGGTTATCACGAACTACTCGCAGCGGAATAAGTACTCAAGTGCATGCGAAACATAGCAGTAGCATAGTCATCATGATGAAATGAAACATACACAGAGCATGAGTAGCGTGAACAGGATAAGCAGGCAGAAGATAAAGTGACTGAAGAATTTGAGGTGAGGAAATTGAGAAAGTCTTCAGTCAAATTCTTCAAACAGTAACGATCAATTTCATCAACAAGTATACGAGGAAATGAAAGGGTTGAGGAAATGGAACCAGGTAGCTCGATGAATATAATGATTTGATGACCCAGTTCCAATTGTTGTGACAGTCGTACGTCTGGTTTCGAGCGGCCTGGTATTTAAACCAGAGGACACAAAGTCCCAGGACACATAGTCCTTACCGTATTCTCCTTGAGCTAAGGTCACACAGTCCTCGCCCAACACTCGTGGTAAGTCTTCAGGGTAGACTTCCAAACCCCTCACAAACTGGTCACCCGGCGATCCACAATTGACTGCTGGATGCTCTAGACCACGGTCACCCGGCGATCCCCAATTGACTGCAGGATGCACTAGACCATGACGCCTAACCGTCTGGAAGATACACAGTCTTTAAAGGTAAAAAGCGTCGGTTCCACACAGGAACAATTTCTTCAGTGATGCTCAATCACTATGGGTTTTGGTGGTTTGGGTTTCGGGTTTTTCCTCACTGATGATTTTCGCTCAAAGTCCTCGAGGAATGGGTTGCTCTCAAATGACAAGTGTCAAGTTCTCTCTCGGAGCAGCCAACCAGCTAGTGGTTGTGGGGGCGGCTATTTATAGCCAGGGTGCAACCCGACATGATAAGACATAAATGCCCCCCAATGATATGACCATTAGGTGGATAGAATATCTGGACAGCTGGCGCAAAGCACAGCAACGGTCGGAATTTGAACTGTCAAATTCCTCAGGGCTTATCATATTCCTCACTTGTAGGCAATTCGCACTGGCGAAATCCTAACTCCTCAGTCAGAACAATTTCCTCAGAGACCAGAAGAACATCGTCTCTGCCACTGAAGAACTTGACTGAACTATAAGAGGTTTCCAAAGGCTTCACTCGAAGGATTGGTTATGTTGAGTCTTTTGAGTTGAGCATCAGATGGAAATTTTTCCTTAGTATTACCTCAACCCCCTTTAACAGTACGGTGTTTCCTATGACTCAAAGAAAGGAAATGAAACAATAAAAACAAAAGTCTTCACGCTTCATTGTCCTCGTTCATATCTTCAAGGTCACACCATCTTCTTCATTTTCAAAGTCTTTAGGGAATACCAAAGTCTTCAGCAAAGTCTTCACAAAGTCTTCACCAAAGTCTTTAGTTGAAGACATTCATTTTTAGGGGTCGATATTCTTTGAATATACCAAACTCCTCATCGACTTATAGAGCCTGTGTACACTCACAAATATGTTAGTCCCTTAACCTATAAGTCTTCAATACACCAAAATCACTAAGGGGCACTAGATGCACTTACAATCACATCACAACATGCCCTGGAAAAACAAGTTAGACGTCCTTTACTTTGTTATTGCAAGTTTTACGTGGCTGTTATAGGCAACTAGCAAGAACCGTTCTTACCTGCGCGAAGCCACAACGGTGATGTTCAAGCTGCCTTTTAACCTTCTACAGGGACCGCCTTTGTCGAGTCCGATTCAACTAAAGTGGGAGAGACAAACACCCGCTAGCCACCTTTATGATAAACAAGTTGCATGTCAAATGGTGGAATCGGTCTCTTGTGCGAGGACAAGTAAGGTTGGTCCGATCCGCTTGCTACTTCTTGAGCTTGCGTTGGTTTTCCCTTGAAGAGGAAAGGGTGATGCAGCAAAGTAGATAAGTATTTCCCTCAGTTGTTGAAAACCAAGGTATCAATCCAGTAGGAGGTACAAGCAAGGCCCCAATCTATGCACCTGCACAAACAATCAAACACTTGCACCCAACGCTATAAAGGGGTTGTCAATCCCTTCATGGTTACTTGCAAGGATGAGATCCGATAGAGATGGATATAAAAGATTACTAAAACGAAAACTAAAATAAAAGTAAATAAATTGCAGCAAAGTATTTTTGGTATTTTTGGTTTATAGATCTGAAAATATAATATGGAAAATAGACCCAGGGGCCATAGGTTTCACTAGAGGCTTCTCTCTTGAAGGAAAATAATACAGTGGGTGAACAAATTACTGTCGAGCAATTGATAGAAAAGCGCATAGTTATGACGATATCCAAGGCAATGATTATGCATATAGGCATCATGTCTGTATCAAGTAGACCGAAACGATTCTGCATCTACTACTATTACTCCACACATCGACCGACTCCTGCCTGCATCTAGAGTATTAAGTTCATGAAGAACAGAGTAAAGCATTAAGTAAGATGACATGATGTAGAGGGATAAACTCAAGCAATATGATGAAAACCCCATCTTTTTATCCTTGATGGCAACAATACAAATACGTGCCTCGCTACCCCTACTTTGTCACTGGGTGAGGACACCGCAAGATTGAACCCAAAACTAAGAACTTCTCCCATTGCAAGAATTACCAATCTAGTTGGCCAGACCAAACCAATAACTCGAAGAGACTTGCAAAGATATTAAATCATGCATATAATAATTCAGAGAAGATTCAAATAATATTCATAGATAATCTGATCAAAATCCACAATTCATTGGATCTCGACAAACACACCGCAAAAGAGTATTACATCGGATGGATCTCCATGAAGATCATGGAGAACATGGTATTGAATATCATAGAGAGAGAAGAAGCCATCTAGCTACTAGCTATGGACCCGAAGGTCTGAGGTGAACTACTCACGCATCATCGGAAGGGAAATGGTGTTGATGTAGAGGCCCTCCGTGATCGAATCCCCTCCGGCAGATTACCGGAAAAGGCCCCAAGATGGGATCTCACGGGTGTCGGTGTCAAAACCGGCGGATCTCGGGTAGGGGGTCCCGAGCTGTGAGTCTAGGAGCGATGGTAACAAAGGGACGAAGGAGACGATGTTTACCCAGGTTCGGGCCCTCCTATGGAGGTAAAATCCTACGTCCTGCTTGATTATATTGATGGTATGAAGGTTACAGAGTTGATCTACCTCGAGATCGACTAGCTAAAACCCTAGATGAGTTTCTCTGCCCTATAATCTAAAACCCTCCGGTTTATATAGACACCAGGGGTCATTAGGGTTACACATGGTTAGTTGCCCACCGGAGGGAAAAACAAGCTTAATCTACTATCTTCAACTTGACAGACACGCCACGGCTCCTGAGATCTCTCCCCTGGCGACGGGGCCTTCAATCGACTCCATCCCCAGCGTGTGGCCCATGAGTCCGGCCCATGAGAAATAGGCTGGCCGCCCGAGGACCCCTTAATCCCGGACTCCCTCAGTAGCCCCCGGACTAGCCTCCAATGCCGAGGTATATTATCCGGACAGTCCTGCACGTCGAAGTCTTCGGCTTGCGAGGCGAGTCCCTCCATCCATTCTTGTTCGGCAACCACTCCGTTATCAGCAAATCTTCAAACGTCAAGAACATGCGGGACCCGCCGTAATAACTCCCAGCGCTCCTCAACCCTCGTGTACCGAGGGGAGGCGAGCGGCCCGGCGGCTTTTTACAAGATTGCCCTTCTCACAAAGGAGGTACTTCCCATTTAAACAAACGGAATCGCGGTCTAGGCCACACCTTCCCCTTCTTCCCCCTCAGAGAAAACTTCAAGCGAGAGACCACCAAAAAACATGGCGAGCGCCCCCAGTTCTTCTTCGCGCCCTTACGGCGCCTTCCCCAGGTACTGGGCAAGCTCTTCCGTATCCCTCCTTCGGCTGCGCGACCTCGAGACCCAAGGATATCTTCCTTCCTCGGATCTGGCGGTTACTCGCGCTGGTCTGACTTCTTACAACTACGAAGCCTTCGCGGAGAACTTCCCAAATCCTCACAAGGGAGAATGGGTATGCTTCATGCCTTTCCTCCTGCGGGGCCTAGGGTTCCCCATCCATCCTTTCCTGAGGGGGTTATTGGAGTTCTACGGGATCTAGCTCCATCATCTCACCCCTGGGTCTATCCAGCACATCTCGGGCTTCGTCGCCCTTTGCGAGATGTTCCTGGGCTACGAGGCTCACTTTGGACTATGGAGGAAGTATTTTTGCCTCGTTCCCCGCACCCACGGTGAGACAATTCGGGAGGTTGGAGGAGCCGAAGTATGTCGCATAGCCGGGACGGGATATCCTACGGGGACGCCGAAGAAAGAGTCCGAAGAGTGGTCTTCGGAATGGTTTTACATCGAGGACGTTCCCCTATTCGATCCAGCTCGAAGGGGTTTGCCCGAATATTCCGACGCCCCTTTAAAGAAAAGGTTCAACTGGCGTCCGAAGAGCTCATCCCAAGAGGACGATGCTGAAGTACAACGTTTGGCTGCCCGCGTTAGGATACTGGCTCACCACAAGCTGACCATGATTGACGGGATGGCCGCCGCCATCACCAGGTGCGTTCAACCTCTTCAAAAAAGGATACATACTTTGTGGTGTTACAACGGAACAAGCGACACCACTCGCTCCCGACGGCCGGGTCCTGCGGATCAAGCGGCATTAGCAGCCGCACTTACCGATTTATACAAAGGAGAAAAAGAAGACTTTGTTCGGCTGCCAGTCAAGGAGGGCTACTCGAGCTACAACCCCATCGAATGGGTAAGCCTTTTGATCTTGCGTCCTATGTTCGGTTTTTTATTTGCCCTTTTTGATCAAAGCCTTTGATCCGCACAAACAGGAATGGAGGAGCTTTGCCGAGGCAATCAAGTGTCCGGCCCCCCAACCACAGAGCTATTCTCATGACGACGACCCAGGATTCCATGACGATCCAGAGTTGTCCATTGAGTATGAAGACGGGGTCTTTTACCAAGAGGGCCTTGATCGCTCCAAGGTGGCTATCATAGCCGATCACCCCGGATCACTCCCTTCCTCCACCACAGGCAAGAAGAAAAATCCTTCTCGTAAAAGGAGAATGCCGTCCGTCGATCCAAATTTGCCGGTCACTGCCCCCAAGCGTCGTAGGTCCTCGCGACAAACGTCGGCTGCAGTAGCGATGCCTGGACCGAGCATAAACATGAGTCCTTCACGTGAGCCGGCCGTGGAGACGGCACCGACCACTCGTCCATCCCAAAGGTACTTTATTCGGCCACTTAATCTATCGCTATTATGATCGATAGGATCTTCCGAAAGATCTCATGTCGAGATACTCAGGGAAAAAGTTCAACCATCTTCTGCCGAGGACGTTGCCGATATGCCCGACAATATTCATGAGTCAAGATCGTCCGCTCATGCCGAACCTGCAACGGAGGCCCCTGTGGGCAATCCGGCCCCCGAAGATTCCGAGGACGCGGTTTCAGTCACTAAATCCGAAGCTGACAGTGCAATGAGCCACCGGCAGTGACGAGTGGCTCTGCGTGACCCGGCATTTTCTGAACAAGAGTTTAACGCTCTATGCTCGGTGGACGCGTACATCGGAGCTGCCCGAGCTAGGCTCGGAGAAACTGTGAAACTGATATTATCCAGTCTGAAGGTAAGTGATTGATTTTGAGAATCCGAACATTTATGTGAACCCAGTAGCCCCTGAGCCTTGAATTGGTCGGGACGACCGAGTTAAGGATCAACATATTGTTTCGTGGATGATATAGGCCTCAAGGCAGCAGAACGCGCAACTGTCCAATGAATTGGAGGCGAGCCGAACACAGGTGGAAGCCGTGAAGGCCGAACTTGAACAAGTGAAGAAATTTACCCGGGAGGCGCATGGTGAGTATATCCATTGTGCTGATCTTAGTACGTAATTCCATGCTGACGCGAGGGTACTGTTTAGCAGCTGAATCTATAGGGCAATTGCAAAAAGATTTAGATGCTGCCCGAAAATCTCAAAGGTACGCCGAGTCCCAGCATGAGGCCGTCTGCCTTTCGTTGCAACGAAACCTAGAGGAGAAGAAACGCCTCCAAGCGGAAAACAAGCAGTAGGCCGACGAAATTGAGTGTTTAAAGACTCAATTGGCCCGGACCCAAGAAGAGAACCAGAAATTACAGAGGGGCATGTTTGGTAAGTGTGACTTGTGACGTCGAAAGGGTGTTTTCCCGTCATAAAGTTTAATGTACATGCCCTCTCTTATGTATAGGTCTCCTAACCGGGCGTCCTAAAGAAGAGATCGGATCCTACCGGGGGAGCCTTCTGAAGGAACTGTCCACCGTTCATGAGTGGGCTCGAAAGGCTATGAGGAGCATGATAAAAGCGCTATGGCCTGCCGAGAAGCCTCCGGAAGGGATGACCAAACTAGCTGATCAGTTCAAGGAAGCCCGGAGTCGGTTCGAGTTGTGGAAGACATCGGCTTGCCGGGAGTGAGCACGAGAGGCGTGGGCGATGATTAAGACTCGATACACCGACCTTAACCCCGAGCATATGGCTCGGGTTGGGCCGGCGGGTCCTGATCGGCAAGAAGTGCCACTTCACCTGGTGTACGACCAAGTGATGCCTGCTGCTTGTCTCTCGCAAGAAGATTGCGCCCTGGATGTCTTGATAAACAATCTTGATCGGCAGCCAGATGTGTGATTCAATGTAACTATGTACTTTAAATCGAAAAATTGCTCCGCCTATGCTATGAACTTTGCCTTAACCGGCCATCGGCTTCGACCTCTCACGCTAAGGGCGATGGAGTGTCCCTTATGAAATACCCCTCGATAAAAGGGGATCCTTTCGAGGAACCAGGCAATCCGGCCATTTGGTGCGAACAGACAGTAGATGCACAGGGAGATATGTTATATTACTGCTTAGCGTAAGAAACATCTTCCAAAGAAAATAGTACCTCTATCGATACCTTTCTTTAGGTAAATCGTGAATAGTAAGGCCGTATATTGTTAGTATGCGGCTAATGGCCATTTTAAGAGAAAAAGCCAGTGTAATGGTGATAACAACCATCGTATATTCGTTGCTTCCGTCGTAGCCGACCAATTTTCTACTAAAGATAGCTAGCTTTTGGCTTCACCCATCTCAGGTACGTATCCGGATAACCCGGTCGTAGCAATCGCAGAGGTGCTCCCTTTACCCTCTAACCGAACAATCGGGAACGTAGAGGGTAAACACAAGAGCGAGACAACCCAGCTTGGCAAAAATCTTAGTTCGAATTGATGCATATAATGGCTTAAAAATCGACAAGGGAAACATGCATACACAGGAAATGTGAATAGATGCTCAAAATGTATAGTCATCGGCTTCGGGAAGAAGCCCCCAGGTGTTTTGTTCGGGTCTAACATTTAAGAATGTATGCCGGAAAACTTAACACGAGCTCGGTTTAGCCGAACATAGACTTTGGGGAGAGAGAAAGTCCGAACCTGCCAAAAATCAAGTTGGAAGGGGAGGAAAATGAAAATGGAAAGGAAAAACAGAAAAAGGAGGGTAAAAAAGTATGACGACACCGGTCTAGCTGTAAAAACGCCGAAGACGAGCTGCGTTCCATGGGTGTGGTTCGAGGCGGTTATCTGCCGGGCTTCGAAGACGATAAGCCCCTCCTGCGAGTACTTCGTCGATTATGAAGGGGCCCTCCCATTTGGGATTGAGCTTATGCTTCTGCTTCTTGGGGAGCCGTAAGACGAGTTCACCCACATTATACGCTTTTGCCCTGACCTCCCTGCTCTGGTAACGCCGGGCCTGTTGTTGATAAAAAGTAGAGCGAGCCCGAGCTATGTCGCGCTCTCCTTCTAAGGCGTCCTAGTCGTCCTGCCGATCTAACTCGGCCTCCTTTTCTTCGTACATGCGCACCCTTGGTGCATCGTGAATTATATCACAGGGAAGGACTGCTTCTGCCCCGTAAACCATGAAGAACGATGTGTATCCCGTTGATCTGTTCGGGGTAGTACGCAGGCCCCATAGGACAGAATCGAGCTCCTCCACCCAATGGCAGTCGGACTCATGGAGAGATCGGACCAGACGGGGTTTAATACCACTCATGATGAGGCCGTTGGCCCGTTCGACTTGTCCATTAGTCTGTGGGTGATATACTGACGCGTAATCGAGCTTGATGCCCATCTTTGTACACCAGTCTTTCACCTCTTGGGCGGTGAAGTTGGATCCATTGTCCATTATTATATTGCGGGGGACGCCGTAACGGTGTACCACGCCGTATATAAAGTCGATTACTGGTCCGGACTTGGCTGACTTGACAGGTTTTGCTTCGATCCATTTGGTGAACTTGTCCACCATGACCAGTAGGTATTTATTCTTCTTGGTCCCCCCTTTAAGTGGTCCGGCCATGTCCAGCCCCCAGACCGCAAAAGGCCAAGTAATCGGAATAGTCCGAAGAGCCGTTGGGGGCATATGACTTTGATTTGCAAAAAGTTGGCATCCCACGCAGTATTGGACCAGCGACTGGGCATCCGCTCGAGCGGTGGGCCAGAAGAAACCAGCCCGGAAGGCCTTGCTTACTAAGGCCCTTGCCGCGGCATGATGGCCGCCCATTCCTGCGTGGATTTCGGCCAAAAGCTGCCTTCCTTCTTCCTCAGATATGCACCGTTGGAGTACTCCGGTGGTGCTTTTCTTGTATAACTCACCCTCGTGGACTTTATAGGCCTTGGATCAACGAATTATGCGTCTCGCCTCTGTCTGGTCATCAGGGAGTTCTTGGCGAAGAAGGTAGGCGAGGAAGGGCTCGGTCCATGGTGCAATTATTGCCATGACCTCATGAGCCGAAGGCGTTTCGTCCATTACGGAGCCACCGATGATTTGATCGTCTGGTTCGTTTATAGGGTGAACAACCTCTTCCACGCTGATGGATCCGGCGCCCTTATCGTCGTCCTGCCAAACCACCGACGGCTTGAAGAGCCGTTCAAGGAAGGTGTTTTTTGGGACGGGGTCGCGTTTGGCCCCCATACGGGCCAGTAGGTCAGCGGCCTGGTTGTTGTCTCTAGCGACGTGGTGGAATTCCAGCCCCTCGAACTGTGCGGATATTTTAAGAACGGCGTTTCTATAAGCCGCCATCTTCGGGTTTTTGGCATCGAATTCGCCGTTGATTTGAGAGATGGCCAAGTTGGAGTCTCCCCGTACCTCCAGCCGTTGTATACTGATGACCCACAAGTATAGGGGATCTATCGTAGTCCTTTCGATAAGTAAGAGTGTCGAACCCAACGAGGAGCAAAAGGAAATGACAAGCGGTTCTCAGTAAGGTATTCTCTGCAAGCAGTGAAATTATCGGTAACAGATAGTTTTGTGATAAGATAATGCGTAACGGATAGCAAGTAACAATTTTAACAAAGGTGCAGCAAGGTGGCCCAATCCTTTTTGTAGCAAAGGACAAGCCTGGACAAACTCTTATATAAAGCAAAGCTCTCCCGAGGACACATGGGAATTTCTGTCAAGCTAGTTTTCATCATGCTCATATGATTCACGTTCGTTACTTTGATAATTTGATATGTGTGTGTACCGGTGCTTGGGTGCTGTCCTTACTTGGATAAGCCTCCCACTTATGATTAACCCCTCTCGCAAGCATCCACAACTATGAAAGAAGAATTAAGATAAATCTAACCATAGCATGAAACATGTGGATCCAAATCAGCCCCTTACGAAGCAACGCATAAACTAGGGTTTAAGCTTATGTCACTCTAGCAACCCATCATCTACTTATTACTTCCCAATGCCTTCCTCTAGGCCCAAATAATGGTGAAGTGTCATGTAGTCGACGTTCACATAACACCACTAGAGGAGAGACAACATACATCTCATCAAAATATCGAACGAATACCAAATTCACATGATTACTTATAACAAGACTTATCCCAGGTCCTCGGGAACAAACGTGACTACTCACAAAGCATATTAATGTTCATAATAAGAGGAGTATTAATTATCATTAAGGATCTGAACATATGATCTTCCACCAAGTAAACCAACTAGCATCAACTACAAGGAGTAATCAACACTACTAGCAACCCACAGGTACCAATCTGAGGTTTTGAGACAAAGATCGGATACAAGAGATGAACTAGGGTTTGAGAGGAGATGGTGCTGGTGAAGATGTTGATGGAGATTGACCCCCTCTCAATGAGAGGATCATTGGTGATGACGATGGCTTCGATTTCCCCCTCCGGGAGGGAAGTTTCCCTGGCAGAACAGCTCCGCCGGAGCCCTAGATTGGTTCTGTCCACGTTCCGCCTCGAGACGGCGGCGCTTCGTCCCGAAAGCTCCCTTATAATTTTTTCCAGGTCAAAACCCTCCATATAGCAGAAGATGGGCCCCGGAGGCCTGCCAGGGGGCCCACAAGCCTGCTGGGCGCGCCTAGGGGGGTAGGGCGCGCCCCCTTGGCTTGTGACCTCCTGGTGGGTCCCCTGATATATTTCTTTCGCCCAATATTTTTTATATATTCCAAAATAATTCTCCGTAGATTTTCAGGACTTTTGGAGTTGTGGAGAATAGGTATCTCAGATTTGCTCCTTTTCCAGTCCAGAATTCCAGCTGACGGCATTCTCCCTCTTCATGTAAACCTTGTAAAATAAGAGAGAAAGGGCATAAG
This sequence comes from Elymus sibiricus, assembly GCA_039707655.1. Classification (NCBI taxonomy): domain Eukaryota; kingdom Viridiplantae; phylum Streptophyta; class Magnoliopsida; order Poales; family Poaceae; genus Elymus; species Elymus sibiricus. Next base: position 328,255,615 of record CM077667.1, read on the forward strand.
TATTGTACCATAACGTGTAATAACAGCCCATAATGCAATAAATATCGATATAAAAGCATGATGCAAAATGGACGTATCAACTCCCCCAAGCTTAGACCTCGCTTGTCCTCAAGCGAAAGCCGAAATCGATAAATATGTCCACATGTTTAGAGATAGAGGTGTCGATAAAATAAAATACGGACATGAAGGCATCATGATTATCTTTAGAACAACAACACATATTGACATATAATTTCTTATGCTAGAGTAACAATTCATTCACAAGGTAAAGTATGAATCAAGAACTCTATTGGGAACCAACAAACTATGATCTCAGTCATTGAAGCAATTCCAATTTATTATAACGTAGGAAAGAGTCAATATAAGAGCTTGTAAAGCAAATCCACATACTCAATCATCTTTTAGTCTTTCATAATTGCTAACACTCACGCGGTACCTATGAGCTCAAAGCTTCAATCGGACACAGAGAAAGATAGGGGCTTATAGTATTGCCTCCCAACTATTTACCTCGAGGGTAATGTCAACAGTAATAACTCATGATCACCCACATCCGAGTGGATATATGTGTCTAGATCATTCCCCAACACATGATGCTTGCCAAGATATAAAGACAAAATAAAGGAAGTGGTGAAAATCACCATGACTCTTGCATAAAGGTAAGTACTAGAAAATAAAAGTGGCAGATAGGCCCTTCGCAGAGGGAAGCAGAGGTTGTCATGCGCTTTATAGTTGGATGCGCAATCCCTTAATGCAAAAGAACGTCACTTTATATTGCCCCTTGTGATAAAGAACTTTATTATGCAGTCTGTCGCTTTTATTTCTTCCATATCACAAGTTCATATAAAGTTTATTTTCCTCACACTAATAGATCACACATATTTAGAGAGCAATTTTTATTGCTTGCACCGATGACAACTTACTTGAAGGATCTTACTCAATCCATAGGTAGGTATGGTGGACTCTCATGGCAAAACTGGGTTAAAGGTGTTTGGATGCACAAGTAGTATCTCTACTTGGTGCGGAAGTTTTGGCTGATATGGGGCGGAAGCAAGCGACACATGTTGAAGGATCTATAACCATATAACTTCTTTTCGGAAATAAGCAAACATGACTCATTATGTTGTCTTCCTTGTCCAACATCAACTTCTTAACATATAATATTTTAATGAGTGCTCACAATCATAAAAGATGTCCAAGATAATATATTTATATGTGAATCTCTCTTTCTTTATTACTTCCTTTTAATTGCAACAATGAACAATAGCTTTGTTTGTCAACTCACAACAAATTTCAATCGACATACCTCTTATATGTGAAGTCATCACCCCCCATAAGATCATCATATATACTCTTTGCTTTTATTCTATACTTCATTCTATTTCTTTTTCTCAAGATCATAGCAAACAAGCAAAGCCCTCAACTCAAAACTACTCTTTATTATATAACTCTCGGACTTGCTTACATAGGGGGAACATAAAGCAAAACTCAAAACTAGATCACACTAAGAACTTTATTCTACTAGATCAAGATATAACCAAAAGGATCGAACTAAGAAAAACGATAAAAGTAAAAGATGTGATGGTGATACGATACCGGGGCACCTCCCCCAAGCTTGGCACAAGCCAAGGGGAGTGCCCATACCCATGTGTTTAGTTGTCTTTCTTCGGAGGTGGTGATGTTATATTCTTGGCGATGATGCCCCTCAGAATGCGATTCTCCTCCTCAAGCTTATTATTTTGCTGTCTGAGATCCATTATTTCCTAGCGAAGTTTTCCAGTGACGGTTAGATCTCCCATAACCCATGGATGTTTCATTGCTGCGGGGGAAGAAGCAACACTCCTTTTCATATTTTCATAAGTAAGAAATTTAGCATTGGGAGGGATAACCGAATTCGGAATTGCTGAGCTCTGAAGTTCTTCCAACATGGCTCCAGGTTGTAGACGGGAGGTAACTTCTTGGTCTTCCTCCATGGCATCTATCCTCTTCAAGTCGGCCTCCATCTCTTCCTCCGTGGCCTGTCCGAAGTGGTTGGCTTCGCTGTAAACTCCAGGCCCCGGTGTCAGGTGAGAGGCACGGCTCTCCCCGACCGACTCTTGCGAAGACATCTTGCTCTAAATCTGCTGCAGAAACAGTTCAAAATGAAAACAGGAGATATTGTCGTGTTACGAAGGTCAAAACCTTCGGGAGATTATATAATGAATTTTTACCGACCCGAAGGAGTATACCACAAGAAAACGGAGTCCGGAGGGTACACGAGGTGGCCACAAGCCACAGGGGCGCGCCCAGGGGGTAGGGGGCGCCCCCCTGGCTTGTCGCCTCCTCGTGCACTCTTCGGACAACTTTAAATTTTCCTAATTTTTTAAATATTCCAAAACGGATAAAAATTGCCATTGAAAAAGTTTTGGAGTCGGTTTACTTACCGTACCACATACCTATTCCTTTTCGGAGTCTGAAACGTTCTGGTAGGTCTCCCTAATGTACTCCTCCGGAGTTATGGTATTAATAATATTGGCTTCAATATTTATGGGAGTACCTGAGATATAATGTTTGATTCTTTGACCGTTTACCACCTTCGCGTTTGTGCCTTCGACGTTATTGATCTTGATGGCACCGGAACGATATACTTCCTCGATAATGTAAGGCCCTTCCCATTTAGAGAGAAGTTTTCCTGCAAAAAATCTTAAACGAGAATTGTATAGCAAGACATGATCACCTACATTGAATTCACGCTTTTGTATCCTTCTATCATGCCATCTCTTAACCTTTTCTTTAAACAACTTGGCATTCTCATAGGCCTGGGTTCTCCATTCATCAAGTGAGCTAATGTCAAATAACCTCTTCTCACCAGCAAGTTTGAAATCATAATTGAGCTCTTTAATTGCCCAATAAGCTTTATGCTCTAGCTCTAGAGGTAAGTGACATGCTTTACCATAAACCATTTTATACGGAGACATACCCATAGGGTTTTTGTAAGCAGTTCTATAAGCCCATAATGCGTCATCAAGTTTCTTAGACCAATTCTTTCTGGATCTATTAACAGTCTTCTGCAAGATCAATTTAATTTCTCTATTGCTCAATTCTACTTGACCACTAGACTGAGGATGATAAGGAGATGCAATTCTATGATTAACATCATACTTAGCAAGCAATTTACGGAAAGCACCATGAATAAAGTGTGAACCACCATCAGTCATTAAATATCTAGGGACTCCAAATCTAGGGAAAATAACTTCTTTAAGCATTTTAATAGAAGTGTTATGATCAGCGCTACTAGTTGGAATAGCTTCTACCCACTTAGTAACATAATCAACAGCAACTAGAATATGAGTATACCCGTTAGATTGTGGAAAAGGTCCCATATAATCAAAACCCCAAACATCAAATGGTTCAATAACAAGAGAGTAATTCATAGGCATTTCCTGACGTCTACTAATATTACCAATTCTTTGACATTCATCACAAGACAAGACAAACTTACGAGCATCCTTGAAGAGAGTAGGCCAATAAAAACCAGATTGTAATACCTTGTGTGCAGTTCTATCTCCAGCGTGGTGTCCCCCATAGGCCTCGGAGTGACACTTGCGTAGGATATGTTCCTGTTCATGCTCAGGTACACAACGTCTAATAACACCATCTACTCCTTCTTTATAAAGGTGTGGATCATCCCAAAAGTAATGTATTAAATCATAGAAGAACTTTTTCTTTTATTGGTATGTGAAACTAGGTGGTATAAATTTAGCAACAATGTAATTAGCATAATCAGCATACCATGGAGAATTCGCGAAGCATTTATGACAGCTAATTGTTCATCAGGAAAGCTATCATCAATAGGTAGTGGGTCATCAAGAACATTTTCTAACCTAGACAAGTTATCTGCTACGGGGTTATCTGCACCCTTTCTATCAATAATATGCAAATCAAATTCTTGTAGCAAAAGAACCCATCTAATAAGTCTAGGTTTAGCATCTTTCTTTTCCATAAGATACTTAATAGCAGCATGATCGGTGTGAACAGTCACTTTAGAATCAACAATATAAGGTTTGAACTTATCACAAGCAAACACAACTGCTAAAAATTCCTTTTCAGTGGTAGCATAATTTCTTTGAGCACTGTCTAGAGTTTTACTAGCATAATGGATAACATTTAATTTCTTATCAACTCTTTGTCCTAGAACAGCACCAACAGCATAATCACTAGCATCACACATAATTTCAAAGGGTAGGTTCCAATCAGGTGGTTGAACGACAGGTGCAGAAATCAAGGCTTTCTTAAGAATTTCAAATGCTTCTACACAATCATCATCAAAAACGAATGGACCATCTTTTTGCAAAAGATTAATGAGAGGCCTAGAAATCTTAGAGAAGTCTTTAATAAACCTCCTATAGAAACCAGCATGACCAAGGAAACTTCTTATACCTCTGATATCCGTGGGACACGGCATTTTTTCAATAGCATCAACTTTAGCTTTATCCACCTCAATACCTCTTTCAGAGATTTTGTGCCCCAAGACAATACCTTCATTAACCATAAAGTGGCACTTTTCCCAATTCAAGACAAGATTAGTTTCTTCGCATCTCTGCAAAACTCGATCAAGGTTGCTCAAGCAATCATCAAAAGAAGTTCCGTAAACGGAAAAATCATCCATGAAAACCTCAAGAATCTTTTCACAAAAGTCAGAGAATATAGCCATCATACATCTTTGAAAGGAAGCAGGTACATTGCATAAACCAAAAGGCATACATCTATAAGCAAAGGTACCGAAAGGGCAAGTAAAAGTGGTCTTTTCTTGATCCTCTTTTGACACAGGTATTTGAGAAAAACCAGAATAACCATCTAGAAAGCAAAAATGTGTATGTTTGGATAGTCTTTCTAGAATTTGATCAATAAAAGGTAGAGGGTAATGATCTTTCCTAGTAGCTTTATTCAATTTCCTAAAATCAATTACCATTCTATATCCTGTAACAATTCTTTGCGGGATCAATTCATTTTTATCATTAGGAACAACGGTAATACCTCCCTTCCTAGGGACACAATGAACGGGACTAACCCATCTACTATCAGCAACAGGATAAATTATACCTGCCTCCAGAAGCTTTAGTATTTCATTTCTTACCACTTCTTTCATTTTAGGATTTAACCGTCGTTGGTGATCAACAACTGGTTTAGCATCAGGCTCCATATTAATTTTATGCTGACATAGAGTGGGACTAATGCCCTTAAGATCATCAAGAGTATATCCAATAGCAGCACGGTGCTTCCTCAAAGTTTTCAATAATCTATTTTCTTCATGCTCTGAAAGGTTAGCACTAATAATAACAGGATATATCTCCTTTTCATCAAGATAAGCATATTTCAGAGTATCAGGTAATTGTTTAAGCTCAAACACGGGATCACCCTTGGGTGGAGGAGGATCCCCAAGTATTTCAACAGGCAAGTTGTGTTTCAAAATAGGTTGCTGATCAAAGAAAATCTTATCTATTTCATTCCTTTCATTCATATGCATATCATTTTCATGGTCTAGCAAATATTGTTCTAAAGGATCAGTAGGAGGCACAACAATAGAAGCAAGACCAATAATTTCATCTTTACTAGGCAATTCTTTGTCATGGGGTTGTCTACGAAATTTAGAGAAATTGAACTCATGAGACACATCCCCAAAACTTACAGTAACAGTTTCTTTCTCACAATCTATCCTAGCATTAACAGTATTCAAGAAAGGTCTACCGAATATAATGGGACAAAAATCATCTTGTGGGGAACCAAGAACAAGAAAATCAGTAGGATACTTTATTTTCCCACACAAGACTTCAACATCTCTAACAATCCCAATTGGTGCAATAGTATCTCTATTAGCAAGCTTAATGGTAACATCAATTTCTTCTAACTCAACTGGTGCAATATCATTCATAATTTCTTGGTATAAGGTAAATGGAATTGCACTCACACTAGCACCCACATCACATAAGCCATGATAACAATGATCTCCTATTTTAACGGAAACAACAGGCATGCCAACAATAGGTCTATGTTTACTTTTAGTATCAGGTCTAGCAATTCTAGCAGCTTCATCACAGAAATGAATAACATGCCCATCAATATTATCAACCAAGAGATCTTTAACCATAGCAATACTAGGTTCAACTTTAATTTGTTCAGGAGGCGTAGGTGTTCTAGCACAACTCTTACGAACCACAGTTGAAGCTTTAGCATGTTCTTTTATTCTAACAGGGAAGGGTGGTTTCTCAATATAAGCAGTAGGAATAACAGGATCAGCATTATAAATAATAGTTTCCTCTTCAACTTTAATAGGTTCAACTACTTTAACTTCAATGGGAGGATGATATTTAAACCACTTCTCCTTAGGGATATCAACATGAGTAGCAAAAGATTAACAGAAAGAAGCTACTATCTCAGAGTCAAGTCCATATTTAGTGCTAAATTCACGAAAAGCATCGGTGTCTATAAAGGATTTAACATAATCAAACTTAAGGTTTATACCTGACTCATTACCTTCGTAGAGTTCCCAATCTTCAGAGTTGCGTTTAATTCTTTCCAATAAGTCCCATTTGAATTCAATATCTTTCTTCATAAAGGAACCAACACAAGAAGTATCGAGCATGGACCGATCATTATTAGAAAGCCGAGCATAAAAATTCTGAATAATAATTTCTCTCGGGAGCTCATGATTGGGGCATGAATATAACATTGACTTAAGCCTCCCCCAAGCTTGAGCGATACTTTCTCCTTCACGAGGCCAAAAATTATAAATATAATTCCAATCATGATGAACCAGATGCATAGGATAAAACTTCTGATGAAATTCCAATTTCAATCGGTTGTAGTTCCATGATCCAATATCATCACATAGCCTATACCATGTCAATGCCTTCTCCTTCAAAGATAAAGGAAAGACCTTTTTCTTGACATCATCCTCGGGCAAACCTGCAAGCTTAAATAATCCACAAACTTCATCCACATAGATTAGATGCAAATCAGGATGTAGTGTTCCGTCTCCTGCATAAGGATTAGCTAGCAGTTTCTCTATCATACCAGAAGGAATCTCATAATAAATATTTTCAGTAGGTTCAGTAGGTTGAGGGGCAACTCTTTGTGCTTCCGGTCGAGGTGAAGATACCCCGAACAAGACCCTCAAAGGATTATTTTCCATAGTAACAAGTGACAGTAAATTTCAGCACAGTATATAAATTTTTCCTTACCAAGTTCCACTCACCAGAGGCGCTTCACTCCCTGGCAACGGCGCCAGAAAAGAGTCTTGATGACCCACAAGTATAGGGGATCTATCATAGTCCTTTCGATAAGTAAGAGTGTCGAACCCAACGAGGAACAGAAGGAAATGACAAGCGGTTCTCAGTAAGGTATTCTCTGCAAGCACTGAAATTATCGGTAACAGATAGTTTTGTGATAAGATAATGCGTAACGGATAGCAAGTAACAATTGTAACAAAGGTGCAGCAAGGTGGCCCAATCCTTTTTGTAGCAAAGGACAAGCCTGGACAAACTCTTATATAAAGCAAAGCGCTCCCGAGGACACATGGGAATTTCTGTCAAGCTAGTTTTCATCATGCTCATATGATTCGCGTTCGTTACTTTGATAATTTGATATGTGGGTGGACCGGTGCTTGGGTGCTGTCCTGACTTGGACAAGACTCCCACTTATGATTAACCCCTCTCGCAAGCATCCGCAACTACGAAAGAAGAATTAAGATAAATCTAACCATATCATGAAACATGTGGATCCAAATCAGCCCCTTACGAAGCAACGCATAAACTAGGGTTTAAGCTTCTGTCACTCTAGCAACCCATCATCTACTTATTACTTCCCAATGCCTTCCTCTAGGCCCAAATAATGGTGAAGTGTCATGTCGTCGACGTTCACATAACACCACTAGAGGAGAGACAACATACATCTCATCAAAATATCGAACGAATACCAAATTCACATGATTACTTATAACAAGACTTATCCCATGTCCTCGGGAACAAACATGACTACTCACAAAGCATATTAATGTTCATAATCAGAGGAGTATTAATTATCATTAAGGATCTGAACATATGATCTTCCACCAAGTAAACCAACTAGCATCAACTACAAGGAGTAATCAACACTACTAGCAACCCACAGGTACCAATCTGAGGTTTTGAGACAAAGATCGGATACAAGAGATGAACTAGGGTTTGAGAGGAGATGGTGCTGGTGAAGATGTTGATGGAGATTGACCCCCTCTCGATGAGAGGAGCGTTGGTGATGACGATGGCTTCGATTTCCCCCTCCGGGAGGGAAGTTTCCCCGGCAGAACAGCTCCGCCGGAGCCCTAGATTGGTTCTGTCCACGTTCCGCCTCGAGACGGCGGCGCTTCGTCCCGAAAGCTCCCTTCTGATTTTTTCCACGTTCCCCCTAGCTTGTGACCTCCTGTGGGTCCCCTGATGTATTTCTTTCGCCCAATATTTTTTATATATTCCAAAATAATTCTCCGTAGATTTTCAGGACTTTTGGAGTTGTGCAGAATAGGTATCTCAGATTTGCTCCTTTTCCAGTCCAGAATTCCAGCTGCCGGCATTCTCCCTCTTCATGTAAACCTTGTAAAATAAGAGAGAAAAGGCATAAGTATTGTACCATAACGTGTAATAATAGCCCATAATGCAATAAATATCGATATAAAAGCATGATGCAAAATGGACATATCATATACCCATTGAAGCTGCCATCCGAAGACCATGCAAAAGTGCTTCGTACTCGGCCGTATTGTTGGAATCGGCATACATGATTTGTAACACGTATCGGACGTTGTCGCCTGTGGGGGATGTGAGAATAACTCCAACCCCCAGTCCGGCCAGTGTTTTGGATCCGTCGAAGTACATCGTCCAATGGGAGTATGTGCTATATTCCCTGGGGAGCTCGGCCTCCGTCCATTCGGCGAGGAAATCTGCCAGAACCTGAGATTTAATAGCTCGTCGTGGCTTGTAGGCGATTTCGAAAGGGAGGAGTTCAATGGCCTATTTGGCTATGCGGCCGGTGGCGTCCCTGTTATTGATTATATCATTCAGGGGTACTTCGGAGGCCACCGTGACCGAACACTCTTGAAAATAGTGTCTTAGTTTTCACGATGCCATAAATACTATATAGGCTATCTTCTGGTAATGCGGGTATCTGGACTTGCATTGCGTTAGCACTTCTAACACATAGTAGACCGGCTTTTGTATCCGGATTTTGTGACCCTCCTCCTCTCGTTCGACGACGAGCACTGCGCTAACCACTTGGTTGGTGGCCGATATGTATAATAACATTGGTTCGCCGGCACCTGGTGCTGTGAGTATGGGGTTGCTTGCCAGCAGTGTTTTAATTTTCTCGAACGCGACAGCTGCTTCATCGGTCCATACGAAATTGTTGGTCCGTTTCAGCAACCTGTAGAGTGGTAAAGCCTTTTCACCGAGGCGGGAGATAAAGCGGCTTAACGTCGCCACGCAACCCGCCAGTTTTTGGACATGCTTGAGCTCTGTGGGAATTGCAAGTTCCGATAGGGCGAGGATCTTAGCCGGATTTGCTTCTATTCCTCTATGGGAAATGATGAATCCGAGCAGTTTACCAGCAGGGACTCCGAAGACACACTTCTCCGAATTGAGTCGTATATCGTACTCGCGTAAGCTGGCAAAGGTTTGCCTTAGGTCATCGATCAACTGGCTGACGTGTTTGGTTTTAATGACCACATCGTCCACGTATGCCTCAACTGTTTTACCAACCCATTTTTCGAGACAGGTCTGGATCATGCGCTGGTATGTAGCCCCAGCGTTTTTTAGCCCGAAAGGCATTGTGTTGAAGCAGAATGGCCCGTATGGGGTGATGAATGCGGTTGCAGCTTGATCGGATTCCTTCATTTTGATCTGATGGTATCCGGAGTAAGCGTCGTGAAAACACAGTGAATCATGACCGGCTGTGGCGTCAATGATCTGGTCTATGCGTGGTAGGGGGAAAGGGTCCTTAGGGCAGGCCTTGTTAAGGTCTTTGAAGTCGACGCACAACCGCCAGGATTTATCTTTCTTTGGTACCATCACCAGATTCGCCAGCCATTCGGGGTGTTTGATCTCCCGTATGAATCCGGCCTCTAGCAGTTTGGCTAGTTCTTCACCCATAGCTTGTCGTTTGGGTTCGGAAAAGCGGCGCAGAGTCTGTTTGACGGGCTTAAAGCCTGGGATTATATTCAGACTATGTTCTGCCAGCCGCCGTGGGATTCCTGGCATATTGAAAGGATGCCAGGCGAAGATGCCCCAATTTTCTCTTAAGAATGCTCGCAGCGCTTCGTCCACCGTGGGGTCCAGCTGAGCTCCGATGGACGCTGTTTTACTAGGGTCCGTTGGGTGTACTTGAAATTTAACAATTTCTTTTGCAGGTTTAAAGGACGTGGGTTTGGGCCTTTTACTAAGGATTATATCGCCCTTATCCACTGTTGACCAGAGTGCGGTCAATTCCTCTGCAGCAAAGGTCTCGGCTAGTGCCACGAGGGCGAGCGCTGCTGTTTTGTTTTCGGCTCGAAGGGCTGTACTCGGATCACTGGCAATTGTGATTACCCTGTTTGGGCCTGGCATCTTGAGCTTCATATACCCGTAATGGGGTATAGCCTGGAATTTTGTGAAGGCTTCACGCCCCAACAGAGCGTGGTAGCCACTGGGGAAGGGCACGATATGGAAGAGAAGTTCTTTGGATCGGTAGTTGTCGGGCATGCCGAACACTATGTCAAGGGTGACACGTCCTGAACAACGCGCCTCTTTCCCAGGGATGATCCCCCGAAAGGTTGTGTTGCTATGCTCGATGCGAGATCGGTCGAACTGCATTTTTTCTAGGGTGTCTTCGTAGATGAGGTTCAAACCACCGCCACCATCCATTAGCACCTTCTGTAGCCTAAAACCATCAACGATGGGGTTTAGGACCAGTGCGGCTGGTATTCGACTGGGACGGATGGTTGGCTGGTCAGTGGTTTCGAAGGTGATTGGTGTGTCTGCCCATGGACTTGCTGCCGCCACATGGCAGACCTGTTCGAGTTCTCTAAGAGCTCTTTTCCTCCTGTTCCTAGAGGGGAATGTTTCGTAGATCGTCAGGACTTCCGCATTGTATTCTCGTGGCATTGTGCGGTGCCTGTTTGGTGGTTTGTCCTGGAGAATGACTTCTCCACTTTTTGCGACCTGCCTGACGACCCAACAAGCTCTAAGGCTGTGAGTCGGGTTTGTGTTCAGCAATATAGAATGTATAGGGCATGGTTTGTCCAACAGTCCATCAAGGACGGTTCTGGCCCCCATAGGGGGTCTATTTCTCTTTTCGGCGGGTTCGTTTTCGGCTAGCCGCTTCGGGGATATCCTCTTTTTCCGATCTCCTATAGAGTGTTTGGTAAAGTCTGGTTCCGCGAGTAGCCGTTCGGCTTGCCAGGTGCTTTCCATGGCACAGTATTTTTGTACCAGGTCCAATAACTCGGTGAAGCTGCGAACGTGTCGCCGGGATAGGGCATTGAGGATCCCTTTATCATGGCAATTGCGACTGAAAGTTGCCATTATCTCCTGGTCACTAGAGCCTGGTACCCTATCTCTGACGAGGAGGAGTCTGGCCCAAAAGTGGTGAACCGACTCCCCCGGTAATTGTTTGACGTCCCATAAGTCCGAAGACTTGGACTATCCTGCGATGCATGAGTGCTCGACTTGGGTGGTGGATGGGAAATTTTTTGGCTCCGCGCCATGATGTGAGTCTGGAACATCGGGGTTCGGCGTAGGGCTCGGGTTGCGCACAAGATCGGGAATCGATCCCGAACTACTTTTGGAGCGAACTCCCGAGTCTGGGTTAATCGAGGGATCTTGATGATCGGAGACCGGGATATAAACTATTTTTAGCTTCGGTTGTTGGGGGTATGAGCCTCCGGCCGGGCACTCGACGGTGGCGACTAAGTGAGTGACCGAGGGAGAGAGAATCTCCCTGTCATCGGTTTTAAGCCCGATCCGGTCATAGACCGGGGTCTGGTGGTGGTCGACCAGACCGAAGGTTCGAATCCGATCCAGTAGCTCGTTCAAGGATGAGATGTCGGCTGGGTATGCATTGCCGAAGCGCACGGGGCCGATCTACGGTGCCGTGGTCCCAGGATCGTTCGAAGGCGAATCCGGGTTATGTTCGGTCGCATCGGATCCGTGCGTATCAACGGGGCTGGGCGTGCTAGACGGCCCGAGGGGAGAGGCCACCTTGGAAGCGACGCCCGATGCCTCCGACGTCAAGGCGTCGGATTCTACGGGCTTCTCCTTGGGAATTGAGGGCCTCATCCAAACGAGTTCTCCCCGTGAATCAGCGGCGAACTCTAGGTTCCCGAATCTGATTTCTTGACCGGGGAAGAAACTTCCGATCTGGCCAAGATGGTCAGTCGGATCGGCACGTGACAGAGCGCCGCCGCCTGCGGGGGTCTGTCCAGGGACAGTGGTATCCTGGGCATAGACCCCACGGCTGATGAGAAGACGAGCAATCGATTATTTCGGTGATCACAGCGGAACTCTTAATGAAAGCACCAATGTCGGTGTCAAAACCGGCGGATCTCGGGTAGGGGGTCCCGAGCTGTGAGTCTAGGAGCGATGGTAACAAAGGGACGAAGGAGACGATGTTTACCCAGGTTCGGGCCCTCCTATGGAGGTAAAACCCTACGTCCTGCTTGATTATATTGATGGTATGAAGGTTACAGAGTTGATCTACCTCGAGATCGACTAGCTAAAACCCTAGATGAGTTTCTCTGCCCTATAATCTAAAACCCTCCGGTTTATATAGACACCGGGGGTCATTAGGGTTACACATGGTCGGTTGCCCACCGGAGGGAAAAACAAGCTTAATCTACTATCTTCAACTTGACAGACACGCCACGGCTCCTGAGATCTCTCCCCTGGCGACGGGGCCTTCAATCGACTCCATCCCCAGCGTGTGGCCCATGAGTCCGGCCCATAAGAAATAGGCCGGCTGCCCGAGGACCCCTTAATCCCGGACTCCCTCAACGGGAACAGAGGCTTGTGGCGGCGGAAAAGTATTATCGTGGCTCTCTTTGGTATTGGGGGAATATTCCTGAATTTATAGGCGAAGAGTTAGGGTTGGAGGAGCTACGGGGGGCCCACAAGCCAGGGGGCACCCCCCCAGGGGCGCGCCCTGGTGGCTTGTGGCCTACCCGTAGGTCTTCTGGCCTCTTCTCGAAGCCTCCTGGGTTCCTTCTGGTCCAAGAAAAATCAGCATAGAATTTTATTCCGTTTGGACTCCGTTGGATATTCCTTTTTTGCAATACTCAAAAACAAGGAAAAAACAGAAACTGGCACTGGGCACTAGGTTAATAGGTTAGTCCCAAAAATAATATAAAATAGCATATTAATGCATATAAAATATCCAAAACAGATAATATAATAGCATGGAACAATCAAAAATTATAGATACGTTGGAGACGTATCAGCATCACCAAGCTTAATTCCTGCTCGTCCTCGAGTAGGTAAATGATAAAAACAGAATTTTTGATGTGGAATGCTACCTAACATATTTATCCATGTAATATTCTTTATTGTGGCATGAATGTTCAGATCCATAAGATTCGAAACAAAAGTTTAATGTTGACATAAAAACAATAATACTTCAAGCATACTAACAAAGCAATCGTGTCTTTTCAAAATAACATGGCCAAATAAAGTTATCCCTACAAAATCATATGGTCTGGCTATGCTCCATCTTCCCCACACAAAGTATTTAAATCATGCACAACCCCGATGACAAGTCAAGCAATTGTTTCACACTTTTTATGTTCTCAAACCTTTTCAACTTTCACGCAATACATGAGCGTGAGCCATGGATATAGCACTATAGGTGGAATAGAATATGGTGGAGGTTGTGAGGAAAAGGAGAAGATAGTCTCACATCAACTAGGCGTATCAACGGGCTATGGAGATGCCCATCAATAGATATCAATGTGAATGAGTAGGGATTGCCATGCAACGGATGCACTAGAGCTATAAGTGTATGAAAGCTCAAAAAGAAACTAAGTGGGTGTGCATCCAACTCGCTTGCTCACGAAGACCTAGGGCAATTTGAGGAAGCCCATCATTGGAATATACAAGCCAAGTTATATAATGAAAAATTCCCACTAGTATATGAAAGTGACAAAATAGGAGACTCTCTATCATGAAGATCATGGTGCTACTTTGAAGCACAAGTGAGGAAAAAAGATAGTAGCATTGTCCCTTCTCTCTTTTCTCTCACATTTTTTTTGGTGGGCATCTTTGGCCTCTTTTTTTTTGGGCTTCATTAGCCTCTTTTATTATTTGTAAAATCCGGAGACTCATCCCAACTTGTGAGGGAATCATAGCTTCCATCATCCTTTCCTCTCATGGGACAATGCTCTAATAATGATGATCATCACACTTTTATTTACTTACAACTCAAGAATTACAACTCGATACTTAGAACAAAATATGAATCTATATGAATGCCTCCGGCGGTGTACCGGGATGTGCAACGATCTAGCATAGCAAATGACATCAAAAAACGGACAAGCCATGAAAACATCATGCTAGTTATCTTACGATCATGCGAAGCAATATGACAATGATGGTGCGTGTCATAATAAACGGAACGGTGGAAGTTGCATGGCAATATATCTCGGAATGGTTATGGAAATGCAATAATAGGTAGGTATGGTGGCTGTTTTGAGGAAGGGAATATGGTGGGTTTAATGCACCGGCGAAAGTTGCGCGGTACTAGAGAGGCTAGCAATGGTGGAAGGGTGAGAGTGCGTATAATCCATGGACTCACATTAGTCATAAAGAACTCACATACTTATTGCAAAAGTATATTAGTTATCGAAGCAAAGTATTAGACGCATGCTCCTAGGGGAGAGGTTGGTAGGAGTTAACCATCGCGCGCTCCCGACCCTCACACAAAGGATGACAATCAATAAACAAATCATGCTCCGACTTCGTTACATAACGGTTCACCATACGTGCATGCTACGGGAATCACAAACTTTTAACACAAGTATTTCTACCAATCCACAATTACTCACTAGCATGACTCTAATATCACCATCTTTATATCTCAAAACTATATGCGAGGAATCAAACTTCTCATAGTATTCAATGCACTTTATATGAAAGTTTTTATTATATCCCTCTTGGATGCCCATTATATTAGGACTAAATTCATGACCTAAACCAATTACCATGCTGTTTAAAGACTCTCAAAATAATATAAGTGAGGTACGAGAGTTCAATTATTTCTATAAAATAAAACACCACCGTGCTCTAAAAAGATATAAGTGAAGCACTAGAGCAATTGCCTAGCTCAAAAGATATAAGTGAAGCACATAGAGTATTCTAATAAATTCACAATTTATGCGTGTCCCTCTCAAAAGATGTGTGCAGCAAGGATGATTGTGGCAAACTAAAAAGCAAAGACTCATATCATACAAGACGCTCCAAGCAAAACACATATCATGTGGTGAATAAAAATATAGCCTCAAGTAAATTTACCAATGGATTGAAGACGAAAGAGGGGATGCCTACCGGGGCATCCCCAAGCTTAGGCTCTTTGGTATCCTTGAATATTCCTTGGGGGGCCTTGGGCATCCCCAAGCTTAGGCTCTTGCCACTCCTTATTCCATAGTCCATCAAATCTTTATCCAAAACTTGAAAACTTCACAACACAAAACTCAACAGAAAACTCGTGAGATCCGTTAGTATAAGAAAAATAAATCACCACTTTAGGTACTGTTGTGAACTCATTCTTTATTTATATTGGTGTAATATCTACTGTATTCCAACTTCTCCATGGTTCATACCCCCCCGATACAACCCATAGATACATCAAAATAAGCAAACAACACAAAGAAAACAGAATCTGTCAAAAACAGAACAGTCTGTAGCAATCTGTAAACTTCGAATACTTCTGTAACTCAAAAAATTCTGAAAAATCAGGACAATCTGGGAAATTTGTATATCAATCTTTTGTAAAAATTTCAGACTCATTCGACACTCTGGTGAATTTATAAAATTTCTGGACTGAGCGCAAAAGTTTATGTTTTTCAGCAAGATCAAATCAACAATCACCGTAGACCATCCCAAAGGTCTTACTTGGCTCAAACACTAATTAAAACACTTAAACACAATTACTACAGAGGTAATAATGTTTAAATCACTCAATAACAGAAACTAAAACAAAAAACATAAAATAAAATTGGGTTGCCTCCCAACAAACGCTATTGTTTAACGCCCCTAGCTAGGCATAACGCAATAGATCTAGATATTGTCATCTTTGGTATGCAATCCATTCTCAACCATATCTTCCAAAACCCTAAGATAAGGATCAAAGCTTTTGGGTTGAGCCATAAAGACGAGCAAATGATCTAACACACAAGCAAACAAAAAGCAAACGAAAAGATGAACGGAAGAAGGGCGAATAAAAAGGCAAATCTTTTTGGTTTTTTTTTGAAAATCGTTTTAGAAGTGGGGGAGAGGAAAACGAGAGGCAAATGGCAAATAATGTAAATGCAAGAGATGAGTTTGTGATGGGTACTTGGTAGGCTTGATGTAGATCTCTCCGACAACCACGCCAAAAATTGGCAAGTTGACGGGAGAGTTCTTGTCTTGACTTGCTATGTATCCTCCCCGGCAACGGCGCCAGAAATCCTTCTTGCTACTTCTTGAGCTTGCGTTGGTTTTACTTTGAAGAGGAAAGGGTGATGCAGCAAAGTAGATAAGTATTTCCCTCAGTTGTTGAGAACCAAGGTATCAATCCAGTAGGAGGTACAAGCAAGGCCCCAATCTATGCACCTGCACAAATAATCAAACACTTGCACCCAACGCTATAAAGGGGTTGTCAATCCCTTCACGGTTACTTGCAAGGATGAGATCCGATAGAGATGGATATAAAATATTACTAAAACGAAAACTAAAATAAAAGTAAATAAATTGCAGCAAAGTATTTTTGGTATTTTTGGTTTATAGATCTGAAAATATAATATGGAAAATAGACCCGGGGGCCATAGGTTTCACTAGAGGCTTCTCTCTTGAAGGAAAATAATACGGTGGGTGAACAAATTACTGTCGAGCAATTAATAGAAAAGCGCATAGTTATGACGATATCCAAGGCAATGATTATGCATATAGGCATCACGTCCGTATCAAGTAGACCGAAACGATTCTGCATCTACTACTATTACTCCACACATCGACCGACTCCTGCCTGCATCTAGAGTATTAAGTTCATGAAGAACAGAGTAACGCATTAAGTAAGATGACATGATGTAGAGGGATAAACTCAAGCAATATGATGAAAACCCAATCTTTTTATCCTTGATGGCAACAATATAAATACGTGCCTCGCTACCCCTACTTTGTCACTGGGTGAGGACACCGCAAGATTGAACCCAAAACTAAGCACTTCTCCCATTGCAAGAATTACCAATCTAGTTGGCCAAACCAAACCAATAACTCGAAGAGACTTGCAAAGATATGAAATCATGCATATAAGAATTCAGAGAAGATTCAAATAATATGCATAGATAATCTGATCATAAATCCACAATTCATCGGATCTCGACAAACACACCGCAAAAGAGTATTACATCGGATGGATCTCCATGAAGATCATGGAGAACATGGTATTGAAGATCATAGAGAGAGAAGAAGCCATCTAGCTACTAGCTATGGACCCGAAGGTCTGAGGTGAACTACTCACGCATCATCGGAAGGGCAATGGTGTTGATGTAGAGGCCCTCCGTGATCGAATCCCCCTCCGGCAGATTACCGGAAAAGGCCCCAAGATGGGATCTCATGGGAACAGAGGCTTGCGGCGGCGGAAAAGTATTATCGTGGCTCTCTTTGGTATTGGGGGAATATTCCTGAATTTATAGGCGAAGAGTTAGGGTTGGAGGAGCTACAGGGGGCCCACAAGCCAGGGGGGCGCCCCCCCCCCCCCCCCCCCCCCGGGGCACGCCCTGGTGGCTTGTGGACTACCCGTAGGTCTTCTGGCCTCTTCTCGAAGCCTCCTGGGTTCCTTCTGGTCCAAGAAAAATCAGCGAAGAATTTTATTCCGTTTGGACTCCGTTGGATATTCCTTTTCTGCAATACTCAAAAACAAGGAAAAAACAGAAACTGGCACTGGGCACTAGGTTAATAGGTTAGTACCAAAAATAATATAAAATAGCATATTAATATATAAAACATCCAAAACAGATAATATAATAGCATGAAACAATCAAAAATTATAGATACGTTGGAGACGTATCACCGCTTCATCCCACAATACCGCCAAATCAAAATAAGACTAAGGAGGTAAGAAATCTGAACATCAACGCCCACAACTTCTTTGTGTTCTACTCGTGCATATCATCTATGCATAGACCTAGCTCATGATGCCACTGCTGGGGAACGTTGCATGGGAAACAAAAAATTTCCTACACACATGCAAGATCTATCCATGGAGATGCATAGTTACAAGAGGGAGAGTTTGTCTACATACCCTTGTAGATCGCTAAACGGAAGCATTAAAAAACATGGTTGATGTAGTCGTAAGTCTTCACGATCCAATAGCGATCCGTCCCGATCAAGCGTCGAACGGACGACACCTCCACGTTCAGCACACGTACGGCTCGATGACGTCTCCTCCTTCTTGATCCAGCAAGCGAGGGAGGAGAAGTAGATGGGATATTAACCAGCATGACGGCGTGGTGGAGATGGTGGTGGAGGAATCCCGGCAAGGCTTCGCCAAGCGCTACCGTAGATGCGATCTGAGGAGAAAACGGAGTAACGGGAGAGGGAGGGTTGCCACCATGGCATAGGGATTGGTGTGTGCAGCCCTCCCCTCCCCTCCACTATATATAGGAGGCAAAGGGGAGAGGGGAGGCGTAGCCTTGACCCCTCCTCTAAGCGAGGGGCCGACGACCAAGGGAGGAGTCCTCCCTTTACAAGGAAGGGAGGAGCCCCCTCCTCCAAGCATTGGTACCGTAACGTACTATACAAACGATTTTTAACACCCTTCCGCGACGCAATTCCGAACCGTTGCCTTGCCTGTGTGGGCGATAGGGGCATCCCACACGACACCGAAACATCGTCTGCGATGGTGCGAGCGCCTGTTGACGATTCGCCTAACGTAAACCAAATGACATCTTTTTCATGGAAATTGAGATACATGTCATCTCACTCCTACGACTTTCCTCTTCCTATTCTCATGAGCATCTGCATACAAACATCGCGCTCTTCTGTCTATTCTCTTGGGTAACAACAAGTGGTCTGTTGGCTCCGGTTGTTCGATGTAGACTGGTTCAATTCAACGCTTATCAATCTCCACTGACAATGTCATGATCTTCTTGTAGCCGGTAAAGGATGAGCTCCGCACTTGCACGATGATCTTGGAGGACTTTGGGGTGGCCTCTGGGTTGCATGTGAACCTTCGTAAGAGCACATACATGACAATTAGGTGCTCCAATGAGCAGGTGGAGTGGATTGGTAGATTACTGGGATGTTCAATTGGATCTTCTCCATGCAAATACCATGGGCAACCCTTGAGCATCCACAAACAAATGGCAGCACAATTCAGTACCTCGTCGGTCAGCTCGTGAATAGGTTGCCTATTTGGAGGGGCTCATCTCTCCCGAAAAGTGGGAGGTTATTGCTTGCGCAAATGGTCCTCTGCACTATCCCTATACATGTCATGTTGGCTCTGGACCTGCCCCCTAAACTCTGGCGGCTTTGGAGAAGATTTGCATAGGGTTTGTGCTCCAAAATGGCGGAAATTGTTTGGAAAGAGAGAAGCATGTGGCGGAAATTGTGTGGTGGTCTAGGAAATGGTTTGTGCTCCAAAATGGACTGGTGGCTTGGTGATCCCGAACTTGAGATGGCTCAATACTTCCCTACAATCTCGTTGGTTATGGTTGCGGCGAACTGACCAACAAAGGCCTTGGAAGGATTTCCAGTTCAAGCAGGTTCCGGAAGAAGCCCTCGCGATCTATCACGCAGTGACTGCGAGAACCCTGGGCAGTGGCCATGACATCTTATTCTGGAAAGATAGATGGATTGATCGTTATAGAATACATGATCTAGCGCCCAACCTGTACGCAAGGCGCACGATTCATCAGTCCATTCAGGAGAACACATGAGCCCTAGACGTTGGTCCCAACATTGATCTGCATGCTCTTGAGGAGTTCCTACAGTTGTGGCTGATGGTTGCCAATTGCGCCCAACGAGGATGTTTCAGATTCCATCGGGTTGGCTTGGGAGACGAATGGTTGCTACACCGTCATTATTGCTTACACATCCTAGTTCGTTGGGCGAGAGGTACCCCCCTATGCAGATTTCATGTGGAAGCACAAAGCACCGCTACAATGTCGCTTCTTCTCGTGGCTCGTTATGAGAAATTGGTGTTGGACTTTGTACAGACTTGCGAGGAGACGATTACCCCACTAGGCTTCATGCTTGTTTTGCAATCAACGAGATGAGATATTAACCACATTATGTTGAGTTGTGTCTTTGCGAGGACGTTGTGGTCCAGCGTGTGGAGTGCTCTAGGCGCACATGATCAGATACCATCCCTTGAAGATTGCATGATGGGCTGATATACTACTCGAAGCTCGGAACGGTGCTCACAGAAAGACACGAGGCTCATTATGTGGGAGTTGTGGAAGTATCAGAACATAGTGATCTTTGATGGAGTCACTCCTTTCTACACGTCCTAAGCAATGAGGAACGCGAAGGACGCGCATGCAGGACCGTTGGCATCCTCAAAGAGGAACTGTAATACTTCTTCTTTGGTGCAGCTAGGTGGGCAATCAATGAGTAGTTCTCTTCAGTGTATAGTAATGTGGGGTGATGTTGTGTTATTTGCTTGTAACAGACATGTAACATACATGTGTCGACGAGTCCCCTCTTTTTCTTTAATAAACACTCTAATATTCGTTTACGGAGGGAGTATATGATACACATGTACGTATTCTTTATCATATGAACCAAAGAATCTATGTGCAAATGAAAACCGAAGAGGTTTTTTCCCTAACCTAGCCGCCGCCGCCGCGAGCCAGGCGACTAGGAAGGCGATCTTCTTCCACCGATCTCAACCGGCCATGGCGCTGTCCCCCTCTTCCTCCGGCTGTTGCTTCGGCGGGAGGAGGGAGGGGGGACCCCGTTCCTTGGCTTTGTAGTTAGGGTTTGGATTTGTAGGTCGTGGTGCGTTGTTGGGGTGGTGGGAGCGGTGCCTAGACGAATAAATCTGCCTCAGCTCCACTCCCACACCGGCGGTGCCCTTTATGACGGTGTCTCGGAGTTGATGGCATAGTGTGTTTGCCGATCCTTCATATCGACGCCGTTAGGGTTCATGTATGGTGTCGGCGAGGCGGCGGTGGCGACTCCATCAGGCGTGTCTCTCCTTCTGCTCTGTCCCCGTTGCTGCGGCGAATTGACTCCGACGTCATGGTGGAGCAGGGAGGTTTTGTCGTCCAGGAGTACGCGCAGACGGTTGTCTACGCAAGTGACAGCTGAAAGATGGTGCATCTTGTGTTGGGTTTGTGGTTGGAGGTTGAAAGTTTTGGTTTCCTCCTCCGACGTCGTCGTCGTGTGGGGGTGTCAGATCTGAAGTTCGATGGCGTGTCCGGGGACATTGTTGCCCCGGTCTGATTCTTTCAACGACAATGGTTTTGCTTCTGGCAAACTACTTTGAAGGTCCGTAAAGCTGCTGATCAGCGATGGAACCGCGTCGAGCTTGGGTGAAAAGGTGATATGTCTTCTTTCCCTTTGATGGCCGCCTCGGTGGTGTTGAAGAAGAGGGACAAAATCTGATATTTTACCTAGGATCATCCTATAAATATAAGTGATACACATAGCGGCGGAGACAGGTCCCAAGCAGCCCGGACGGCTGCGTGGGGGCGTGAGGGCTGGCTGCTTTGTTGACTGTAGCATTTTACTGCGGCTACAGTGTTACAGTATGCTAAGCTACCGTGAACGAAGGCTGCCTGGGTCGGCCTGGGCCGTCGTCAGTTCCTGGCGCCATATTACCATGAAAAAAAAATGAAAACCGAAGAGTGGGAAACGCGCCATCTGCTTCACTGGTAGGCGGCAGCTCCGCGAAAAAGAAAGGAAACCAACATCTATTCCGGCTGTTCCGTGCGTCGTCGATTGGATGCACCAACACACGGGGAGGAACGCCCAGTCCAAACTCAAAGCAGACCACCAAACGAGGCGAAAATAAACACAGAGGCGAGGCGGCAGCCGACGGCGAGCGAAGGGAGCATCGGCAAATGTCGGCGCTGCAGAGCTGGCGCAAGGCGTACGGCGCGCTCAAGGACACCACCACCGTCAGCCTCGCCAGCCTCAACTCCGACTTCAAGGTCCCCCCTCCTCTCCATCTCCGGGCGCCAAGTTTGCTCGGTTCTCCCCCACATTCCCCCAACTGTCCGAGTCCGAGGCGAGGGGTTCAGTCGCTGCGCGCACGCGCTTTGGATCTGCGGTTCGTGCTCCGCTGAGATTTATTCTGCCGTTTTTCTTAGGATCTGGATGTGGCGATCGTGAAGGCCACGAACCATGTGGAGTGCCCGCCCAAGGATCGCCACCTGCGCAGTACGTCGATTGATCCTCGCACCCCGAGTCCTTCTTATATTTCTCACTCAATCTACTCTGGTGTGTGCTGGGGGAGAGGGTGCCGTAGTTTGTCCCCTGTCTCGGTTGGGTTTGGTGTTTGATCAGTTGGTGGTGGTGTGTTGCAGAGATTGTTGCGGCTTCGTCCATAGCCAGGCCCCAAGCGGACGTCGCCTACTGCATCCACGCGCTTGCCCGCCGCCTCACCAAGACCCGGAGTTGGATCGTAAGCACTGTTCACTCGCTTCGCCTGTGAAGCCCCTTTTCCCATTCATTCGGTATACTTATGCTTTATGGATAACCATGAGGCCTTTCTCCTTGCGTTTTCCGTACTGCTGCCGGTTAACTGTTGCACAGTGATTGAAATTTGTGCAGTATCCCCAAATGTGATCAGTCAGGCTGGCCATAGTATCGCAGAGTAGTATCATGTATCATCATATTTATTGCCATGCATGACACAAAGTATCTACCTATGTTACTCTAACCCCCTCTCTCTTCTTTAATTCTCTGCCACATCAGCATGTTTGCTATTCCCAAGTACATGATACCACCTAAGTTACCCCCATTATGGCCAGCCTCAGTAATCAATCTGTCCAACTAATATGTCCAACTGCTGCCAGTTGAGCCTAAATTGGATTTAGTTTGGTGTACTGACTTTGTTATTTAAGGCAATAGAAATGCACGTTTATTCTCGGATCGATGCATCACCTGTTTGAATTTGGCATTGGGGACGCCATAATATTGCTGACTGTTGATTGCTGATATTGGTTGATTTGTTTTGGAACCTAAAACCAGAAGTGTGGCCAACAACTGTACAATTTGGTCAGAAAACGACTTCACACAATACGGTTTATATACCTGAGTTGGAAATTACAGTATCCGGTTTTGTTATTTGTAACTTAATTTGCTTATGTTTCTTCTTCGTATTGCATTGCATATATATACTATATCACTAATCCTCCTAGAATTGGAGGCCTCTCATTCAATTGAGGTCATCAATTTGGAATTGGGTCACCGATTTTGACCAGGTCAACAATTTTTCACTCAATTATTTTAATCCTCTATAACACTAAGCTTCTATTTTTTTAATGCCTCACAATCAATTGAGGTCTCAATTTGGAGTTGGGTCATCCAATTTTGACCGAGTCAAAAATTTCACAATGAACTCTCTCATTCACTTTTTTAGCACGCTATGCTCCCTAATTTTAAAGCTTCTCCCGTCAATCCTTGATTTTGACTTCGTCAATCCTTTGTTGTGGCAATCAAATCTCTCACTTCGTTAAGCTGTCCCATTTTAAAGCCCCTCATTCAACTATTCAATTTGGATTGGATACATAATTGATTGGGTCGTTCACCCTAGC
The DNA here is from genome assembly GCA_039707655.1 of Elymus sibiricus. NCBI lineage: Eukaryota > Viridiplantae > Streptophyta > Magnoliopsida > Poales > Poaceae > Elymus > Elymus sibiricus. The sequence goes on from CM077667.1 coordinate 328,279,604, forward strand.
TTCGTGGTAGGATCTTGCGATGAATAGGTGACAAACAAAAGTGTCGCTCATGACACGTTTAGCACTAGCGTAATACACGTGTCCAACAACGTAAGTAACTTTCTCATGTTTTTGTACTATTTAAAATGCGTCCTCCAATCACACGGTCAAAAAAATCCACCCAAACACCACAATAAAAAAAATGATGATAAACTCACGAACAATTCGCTACGGATTGGTCATACCAAACATTTTCCCATCAATCACTTCCCCAATTTGCAACGTTGGCCCACTTTTTTCTTAATCTCTGACCATAAATTGACACATCCATCTCTAAGCATGATTTCGTAAAGTCTGTCCATAGAAGTAGCATATCTGATAAAAAAATGCACTTCCTAGTATCCCCGCACGCCAAACCAACTAATACGTAAATATTTTTCACAACTTCAAAACAATTATATAAAATATGTACAACCTCAAGAATATAAGCAGCGCGGCAAAGCGCGCACTGCCCTTCTAGTACATTGCCAATTTCCCAGCACAAAAGATGAACATACATTAAATTGTCCAAAACTGTTTGTGCAATCAGAAGTCAAAACAACGGGGGCCAGGGGTCCCATACTTGCGCTGATGTCTGTGAAATTCCAATTCAGATCGCCAGTCTTTGTTGCACTACCATGTGCCAATGAAATTCGTTAACATGGTATCTGACGTGCACACTACACAGCTGAAATAGCTTATACCTTGGAGCTGTGAGTTGACAAGTTCAAACCTAATATGCGCATATAATTCATTAAAATTAAGTGATGTTAGCTTTCATATTCTCAATCCAGTGATTTTATAGTATCATATTAAGTGCTTATGCCGGAATATATCCTATTTACTAACTTGATGGTAAAGTTAAACATATTGAAGAGGAATCATGTTCAACCAATCATGCTTTGCTCTGCTACCTTTTTTCTCTTGCAATTACTATAAGCAGAAATAACCTCAAAGTTATATTGAGTTCTCCAAAATTGTTATCTAGTAATATTTGTAGTGTTTTACATCTTTTCAGTTAACTTGATAGGTGAAGCCTTTGTCCATCATCGTGGGAGCCAACTAATTTAGCATGCATTTTCACGCACTATGCAGGTTGCACTGAAGACACTTGTGGTGATCCATCGACTCCTCCGGGATGGTGATCCTACCTTCCGGGAAGAACTTCTTAATTTTACACAAAGGGTCCAGATTTTGCAGTTATCTAACTTCAAGGATAACTCCAGTCCTATTGGTCAGTATTTCTATTTCTCTATTTGCAGCATGACATCATGCCTTGTTCAGCTCAACATTCTGCATTCTAAATTTCCTTTCTAATATTGTTTCATATATCCAGCTTGGGACTATTCTTCATGGGTTCGCACATATGGTTTATTTTTGGAGGAAAGACTGCAATGCTTCAGGATCTTGAAGTATGATATTGAAGCTGAGCGTTTGCCCAAGCAAGGTCAAGGGCCTGAAAAGGTTTGAGCATTTGCATTCTCATTTTGTAATACCATAAAATCAGCTTTAAGGGTTGTGACTAAAGTGGAAAAGATATATAATTTTTGCTAGGTATTATCTGTTGAGTATCTTGCTGGTGCTGCTTTAACTTATCATTAGACTAATTTTCAGGCGCACAGTCAAACCAGAGAATTAGATTCTCAGGCCTTGCTGGAGCAGATGCCGGCACTGCAACAGTTACTATATCGACTTATTGGATGCCGGGTGATTCTCTCTTATACCTACTATAAACTACTCTGCATTAGTTGAAAAAAATGAATAATTTGGATAAACCGTTTCCCCCTCAGTATTTTTATGGACCAAACATGACATGCCTTTTCCTTTTCTGATGCAGCCAGAAGGAGCTGCGAATACCAATTATTTGGTGCAATATGCTCTAGCCCTTGTAAGATTTGTTGTTTACTGATCACTTTTTTCCCTTTCTATTCAATCTGAAAAATCATATTTCATTTTACCGCGCAACTGGACTTCTGCAAACCTATTTGGTTGCCTTGGGCACTTCATAGTTTCTCTGAACAGAGAATACTGGGTGCTGGTAGTGTTATGATTGCGCAGTTCTTTTCCTTCCACATACTACTTTATTTTCTGTAAAAGGGCACAATTGATGCAGTAACATAACATGTTCTATTTTTTTCTAACAATTTATTGTTTGTTATTTCTAGTAACATTACAGCCAGCTAGCCGATTCCTTAGCACATTCACAGAATTTCCACTGGCCGAGTTATTGATTTAATTACACCCCATCCATCTCCCATCCTGTGTAGAAGGATATAATTTTGTTCCTTTTATGAAAAGTAATCACAATTTCACATCTGTACTTTTATTGTGCACACCTTATCAAATGAGGGAAAGCATTCTGTTCAAATAGGCAACATGAATGGGCAAATGGCTCCTGTATTTTCTCAAAAAACCGTACCTCATTAGTTGTTAAATTGGTAATTTGAGTGGATGCCTCTATTTCCCGCAGGTCCTTAAAGAAAGCTTCAAAATTTATTGCGCGATAAACGACGGAATTATCAACCTTGTTGATAAGGTAAAAAAAAATCTCAAAATGATAGCATTATTTCTCTTGTGACAACTTATGTGCATTTTTTTATTCTTTTTGCTGAACAACTATGTAGTTTTTCGAGATGCCAAGGCATGAAGCACTTAAAGCTCTTGAAATATACAGGAGGTCTGGCCAACAGGTAAATCTGTAGGGCGGTAGCGTAAAATTTATCTTATATCGTAGAGGATCAAGATGATAACAATCGCCTGTGGTTCTTTTAGTTTTTCCTTACCGAGCAACTTTTCTTGGATGCTTCAGGCTGGAAACCTATCGGATTTCTACGAAAATTGCCGGGGATTAGAACTCGCAAGAAATTTCCAGTTTCCCACTTTGAGGGAGGTGAGCTTTTGTGTTTATGGTGTAAGTTCCCATTGTGTACTATCTGAAAGGACGTGGATGTCGCCTAGAGGGGGGGGGGTGAATAGGCGCTTCAAAATAATTACGGTTTAGGCTTGAACAAATGCGGAATAAAACTAACGTTTAATATGTCAAGCACAAAACCTAAAACAACTAGGCTCACCTATGTGCACCAACAACTTATGCTAAGCAAGATAAACAACTAAGTGATAGCAAGATATATAACAAGAAACAATATGGCTATCACAAAGTAAAGTGCACAAGAAAAGGGCTCGGGTAAGAGATAACCGAGGCACGTGGAGACGACGATGTATCCCGAAGTTCACACCCTTGCGGATGCCAATCTCCGTTCGGAGCGGTGTGGAGGCACAATGCTCCCCAAGAAGCCACTAGGTCCACCGTAATCTCCTCACGCCCTCGCACAATGCAAGATGCCGTGATTCCACTAAGGGACCCTTGAGGGCGGTCACCGAACCCGTACAAATGGCAACCCTTGGGGGCGGTCACCGGTACCCGTACACTTTGGCAACCTTTGGGGGCGGTTCAGCAGTACCCGTACAAATTGCTCGGGGCAATCTCCACAACCTAATTGGAGACCCCGACGCTTGCCCGGAGCTTTACACCACAATGATTGAGCTCCGAGATACCACCAACCGTCTAGGGCGTCAAGGCACCCAAGAGGAACAAGCTCTAGGGTGCTCAAACACCCAAGAGTAATAAGCTTCTCAAACTTCACTTCCACGTATCACCGTGGAGAACTCAAACCTATGCACCAAATGCAATGGCAAGGGCACACGGAGTGCCCAAGTCCTTCTCTCCCAAATCCCACCACAACAACTAATGCTATGGAGGAAATGAGAGGAAGAACGAAGAAGAACACGAAGAACTCCAAGATCAAGATCCAAGGGGTTCCCCTCACAAAGAGGAGAAAGTGATTGGTGGAAATGTGGATCTAGATCTCCTTTCTCTTTTCCCTCAAGAACTAGCAAGAATCATTGGAGGGATTGAGAGATAGCAAGCTCGAAGAAGGTCAACAATGGGGGGCAAACACGAGCTCAAAAGTTGGGGAGCAATGGGGAAGAAGACCCCCTTTTATAGGTGGGGGAAAATCCAACCGTTACCCCCACAGCCCGCACACAAGCGGTAGTACCGCTCAGGGGAGCGGTACTTCCACTTACACCCATCCTGGAACAACAGAGCGGTAGTACCGCTCTGGAGGGAGCGGTACTTCCGCTCAAATAATCCCAAAAGACCGAAAGAAAAAAGGATGTGAAAGAGGCCGCGGATCCTCAGGGTGGCAGTACCGCTCGGTACTTTCGCTTAAAAAAATAAGCGGTAGTTCGAGCGGCTCTTCAGGGCGGTAGTACCGCTGAGCGGTACTTCCGCTGAAAATGGCCAGAGACCCCTGTAGGCACCAGAAGGCAAATATAAGCGGTAGTGACAGCGGTAGTACATAGCGGAAGTACCGCCCAAGCGGTACTACCGTGCTACCGAGCAATACTACCGCTTGTTCAGAGAAAAACAGCTCTGGCACTGAAACTGCCATAACTTTCGCATATGAGCTCCGAATTGAGCAAACTCAAGCTTTTTGGATAGCACACGACAAGTACTATCCAAACAGCGACTGGTTATCCTAAGAAGAGGCAGTATAAAAATGCCAATGGTATAGAGATGTGAAACCTCTATCAATGAAGAACCGGCAAGAACTCCAACATCGAAAACATCATAGAAGATGCATATGGACTCCATTTTCGATGAACTTGAGCTTGTCATGAAGCTGACCATAAGCTCAAGAAACCTCAAAGAGAAAAACCAACCAAGAACCAAGAAAGATGATGATGCCAAGAATGCAATGGTTTGAGCTCTCAACGAACGATACGATCAAGCTACTCACTTGAGAGCCCCCTTGATAGTACGGCTATCTATCCTATAACCCAGTCTCCCAACTACCACTATGAGACCGGTAAAATAGAAAACCCTATCAAGGTCAAACCTTTGCCTTGCGCATAGTCCACTTGAGCTAGATGATGACGATCTTGTCCTTCTCAAGATGGACCACCTTTCTTGATTGCGCCGGCTCGATGAAGACTAGTAGATTGCTCCCCCATACTCCACTATGGGTGAGCCACTCTTCGGCACATCTTCACAAGTCCATTGTCACCACAATGAACGGCAAGCCTCAAGCATGATCTCTCCGTGATGCTTCACTTGAGCTTGCACACCGCAACCTTGATGACGATCACCCCTTGATGTCATCTTCCATGGGATGTATGGGATCTTCCTCTTGATGCAAGCCCATGGAAATATACCTAACCCCACAAAGAACTCTCACGTAGACCATGGGTTAGTACACAAAGCGTAATGGACAATGCTTACCATACCATGGGATCCCTTAATCCCTCTCGGTATATCTTGTACGCTTTGTGTGTTGATCAACTTGATTCACTTTTTGACTTAGTCCTGATCAACCTTGTATCTTATCTTCTCTCTTCATAAAGATGATGTCTTGAAGGTAAACATGAATGCCCACACAATCTTCTTCTTCAAGACATGCTTGCAATAAGCTCAACTCGCACATGACCAATCTTTGGATAAACCTTGAATACCATCTTGGTCACAATATAAACTCCTTGAAACCCAACAGACGGACTTCAAGAAGTGCCTATAGACAAATCCTTCGAATATAACTCAAGGCAACCATTAGTCCATAGGGGTGTCATCAATTACCAAAACCACACATGAAGAAATGTGCTCTTACACTATCCGATATATCACTGCACTCACTTTGATTTTGTTTGTTCTCAGCCACCACAGACATTCCTTTCAGCCATGGAAGAGTACGTGAAGGAAGCTCCACGTATGGTTCCAATTAAGGACCCCTTGGTTAGTTAAGATCTACCTATTTCAGTCTTCACTGCAATCTTGTTAACTCTTTCATTCTTCCTTCATTGCTATAGTAATAGGAACATGTATTTTTTGCCATCATAGTGACAGTGTTAGCAATTTTAATAGGTTCTGTACTGGTCATTGTGTCACCACTGTGAAATAATCACTTGTTGAGTTTTTCCACTTAAACTATGTATTGATGGCTAGAATGTTTTCTTAAATTTGCATAATTGTTATTTCATCAGGAATTCCCCGAGAGGCTTCTTCTGACATACAAACCGGAAGAATCAGAAGAAGTTCCTGAGCCCGTTCCCGTTCCTGTTCAGGAGGAAGTTCCGCAAATGGAAGAACCTGCTCCAGTACCATCTTCAACTGAAGTAGCTCCATCTCCCAACACCAGGGTTGCAGATACCGGTGATTTACTGGTAAGTAAAGCAGATCATTTGCTGAATTGTACACCGGTGCATCTTTCGCAATCTAATGTCATGTCTTCTCCTAGGGATTAAGTGATCCAAATCCTAGTGTATCGGCTATAGAGGAAAGCAATGCTTTGGCCTTGGCTATTACTCCGGCAGGTAATTAGTCAGCATTCAATTCATAGTGATGTCTGACATGAATCTGATATTAAGTAATTCTGAAGATTATCTGCATAGATGCAACAGGTGTTGATACTTCAACAACTAGCACAGCTACAATTCAAGATATAGGATTTGACCCAACGGGATGGGAACTTGCTCTTGTCACAACCTCGAGTAGTAACACCAATTCACTGGCTGTGGATAGTAATTTGGTTGGTGTCTATACCCTTTCTCTGAGTACATTTACCTCCTGTCTGTTGTCTCTATGTTCAGTTTTGGATCTGGAACCTGCTAGGCTTCTATGCCACTGCCATTGATTTCCTGCAAGCTTGTCGCAGTTTTGGTCTGAGTAAGGCTGTTAATTGTAGCCATAGTGGTTGCTGGTGTCCACCAAGCTTTTCACAGTTTTGGGTTGGGTAGGATTCCGGCCATAGCCTAAAAGTCAGTTCATGACTGGCTGAAAATCAGCAGTGCCTGGTTGATCGTCGTTGAATAACTGGAGCAGTGACACTCACAGGCGGAGATATGTGTTAGGAAAACGGGCCATGGCCTGCCCAGCCCCTAGAAAATAGTATGAGTTTGAGAGTAAACTGGGCCATGAGGGCAAAAATAATTGGCCTTCCTTTGTACCAGCCCGCCGAACTTTGGGTTTGTAGCTCCACCACTGGTGACACCTAATACGTATTTGTTCCAAAATGCATTCACATGAAAAAAATGATTTTATACGAAGGAATCGGTTTTTTAGAGGATATATGAAGGAATAGTTGAAATTATAACTCTGTAGATATTCCTTCGTGGTTACCTAATGGCTCTCATGGAGTGTCAGGCGTGCCTGGTGGTACAAAGCTGGTCTAACTCATTCAATACCTGCAATCATTCACTACCTCATCATAATAGTGTTCAGGTTCACAACTTTAGTCGCGTGAGTTTTTCGACACCTGAACCTTTTGGAGGTATAAATTGCCGCCTCAATTTTCAGGTTAGCTGAAACCACTTCTCAGTAGCCTCGAGACTTCTCGAACTAGCAGAGGCCTTAATTTGCATCCACCACAAAATTCAAAGGGTAGAAATGCACCCCTGGAAACTGTGGAAATTGAAAATGCCCCAATCTCAAAGTTCAGGGACAGATTAGCTGCTTTCCCCCCAAAGTTGTAGGTCGATTTTGCTTCTGAGGAACCATTACTTCTGAGTTGATTACTGGCGATCTCCTTTATTAAGGCATATTTTGGTGTTAAAGATCTGTGCTGACAAAGTGCTTCTCCACCCTAAGTATTATAAGTTCTGTTGGCTGCTTCACATGTTATGCCACCTTTTATTCTTAACATTCAACCCACAATCATCTGCAAATAAAAATTGATGATAAGGGCTAGCGGCCAGATGATGTATGGAAAACTGTACATTTTTTGCACTGATTTTATTTTTCTGTTATCAAAACTGTAATGTACTGTATTTCGTTAATTATCTATGTGTATCCGTCTGATTGTCAATCTTGTCACTCTTATTCCTGCTTATTGCAGGGCGGTGGATTCGACAAGCTCACATTGGACAGCTTGTATGACGATGGAACCTACGGGCAGATGCAGCAACAGTTGCCATACGGTTCAGTACCTCACAATCCCTTCATGGCGAGCGATCCTTTCGCGGTGTCGAATCAAGAAGCTTCCCCGCTGTCGGTTCAAATGGCCGCCATGGCACAGCAGCCCCAACAGATGCAACCAAATCCCTTCGGACCGCCGTCTCACCCACAGCATGCGGGCACGGCGCATGTACCAAACCCCTTCCTCGATGACGGCTTCGGCCCTTTCCTGGCAGCAAATGGAAATGGAATGCACGCACAAGCCAACCCGTTTGGAACCGCACAACTTCTATAGCTTCACACCGTACAGTCACAGTTGCATACACGTTGCGCGCAATGCCAAACCCAGGTTCCCGAGTTACATACTGCGTGTTGAGAAGTTCAATTTCCTTGCGTCACACATGGTAATGCCAGGTTTGTCCCGCCATCTCCCGTGCGTTGGCCGCTTGATCAATTCTTGTATAGCTCGTGCTTGAATTAAATTTTGGTGTATATTTTTTCACCGCTTTGGCGGTCATGGAAGACCCTCCTTGTAAAGAATTTCGTCATTGATGATGCGGCATCACATGACAATGAAAACGTATATTGGGATACAGGAAACACACAGTCACACAGGTCATAGTTACACACTAGTTCTTGATACCCGCTTCCCAGAGACCTTTTTTTTTTCCAAGTGTTTGTTTTTCTTTAGTCTCCGGTGAGGAACTCACGAGGAGAGTAGACATTCTTAAGTTTTCGTTCAGTTTGATCGTTTAGTGGAATATCAGAATTCAGATAAGCGATCATTTTCTTTCATGCAAGTTTGGAACTTCATTTCTTAAAGGAAAATTTTGGTCCAATATCACGGACTGCGCTTCAGTGCCTTAAGGCACCTGCCTTTGTGTCTATGACATGTGGGCCCAACAGATGGCTGGCCCACATTTCACGGACCCAAAGGCAGGTGCCTTACTGCGTGCCAGTATCACTAATGGAGAAGGTGATCGGCCCGGTTGGTAAAAAGAGAAGATCTGTGTGTGAATAGCAGTGTCTACAAAATTGAGCTATCAATTAGGTCCAATATCAAGGGATGGTTATTTCTCCAAGGGTGCGTGTCAAGATAGATGTTACAAAACCCCTCAAGAATGCGGTGTCGCTGGTGGTCAAGAGGAAGCAAGAGGTTATCAGGGAGATCTTCCGGGTGAAGTTTGAGAGGCTACCTGACTGGTGCGCAGTTTGTGGTCACTTGGGCCATCTATTTAAGGAGTGTGGGGATGGTGTTCATCCTCCAAACTCACTTGTCTTCAAAGATCTACAAGCCACCTGGTTCAAAGGGGAGGGGAGAGGACCTGGTGAAAGAGGAGGCACTCGAGGTGGAAGAGGACGAGAACGTGGCGGCCGTGCAGGTAGAGGCCAGGGGAGAGGTACAACAAATGAACACCATGAGGATGCAACCGAGGCTGATACAGAACACATGGATACTGATGTGCATGAGTCAGATACCAACAGCAGGAAGAGGGGTGCAGTGGACCCGAAGGTGTTGCTGAACTCGAGCACTTCCTCTGCTGCCGGGGCTAATCAGACACTACTCCTCACAGGGCCAGAATGTTGGAAATATGCCCTAGAGACAATAATAATTTAGTTATTATCATATTTCCTTGTTCATGATAATCGTTTATTATCCATGCTATAATTGTATTGATTGGAAACTCAAATACATGTGTGGGTACATAGACAACACTGTGTCCCTAGTATGCCTCTAGTAGACTAGCTTGTTGATCAAAGATGGTCAAGGTTTCCTGACCATAGACATGAGATGTCATTTGATAACGGGATCACATCATTAGGAGAATGATGTGATGGACAAGACCCAAACTATAAACATAGCATATGATCGTGTCAGTTTATTGCTATAGTTTTCTGCATGTCAAGTATCTGTTCCTATGACCATGAGATCATGCAACTCACTGACACCGGAGGAATACCTTGTGTGTATCAAACGTCACAACGTAACTGGGTGACTATAAAGATGCTCTACAGGTATCTCCAAGGGTGTCTGTTGAGTGGGCATGGATCAAGACTGGGATTTGTTACTCCGTGTGACGGAGAGGTATCTCAGGGCCCACTCGGTAATACGACATCACAATAAGCCTTGCAAGCAATGTGACTAAAGTGTTAGCCACGGGATCTTGTATTACGGAACGAGTAAAGAGACTTGCCGGTAACGAGATTGAACTAGGTATAGAGATACCGACGATCGAATCTCGGGCAAGTAACATACCGAAGAACAAAGGGAACAGCATACGGGATTAACTGAATCCTTGACATAGAGGTTCAACCGATAAAGATCTTCGTAGAATATGTAGGAACCAATATGGGCATCCAGGTCCCGCTATTGGTTATTGACCGTAGAGGTGTCTCGGTCATGTCTACATAGTTCTCGAACCCGCAGGGTCTGCACACTTAAGGTTCGGTGACGTTTCGGTATAGTAGAGTTATGTATGGTGGTCACCGAAGGTTGTTCGGAGTCCCGGATGAGATCCTGGACATCACGAGGAGCTCCGGAATGGTCCGGAGGTAAAGATTGATATATAGGAAGTCTCGGTTTGGTCACCGGAAAAGTTTCGGGTATTTCGGTAGTGTACCGGGAGTGCCGGGAGGGGTACCGGGGACCATCGGGAGGGGTGTCTCGACCCAAAGGGCCTCATGGGCTGTGGGAGGAGTCAAGCCAACCCCTAGTGGGCTGGCCGAGGCCCCCACTAAGGCCCATGCGGCTAGGGGTGGGAAAAACCCAAAGGGGGAAAGGTGGAAAGGGTTTCCAAGTGGAGAGGAGGAATCCTACTCCTAATAGGATTGGAGTAGGACTCCTCCACCTCCAATTTCGGCCAGCCCTTGAGGGTTTGAGGCTTCCTCCTCCCCTCCCTCCCTCCTATATATACTAGAGGATTTAGAGGGGAGAGCTAACCCTAATTGCCATGTGCTCTCTCTTCTTCCTCTAGATCTGTTTCTCCTCTAGTCTAGTTTCGGCAGTGTTTAGGCGAAGCCCTGGCGGAATAGTTCCACCACCACCGCCGCCGCGCCGTTGCGCTGCCGGAGAACTCATCTACCTCTCCGCTCCCTCTTGCTGGATCAAGAAGGCGGAGATCGTCATTGAGTTGTACGTGTGCTGAACGCGGAGGTGCCGTCCGTTCGGCGCTAGATCGGAAGGACCGTGATCAGGATCGCGAGACGGTTCGTGATTTGATCGCGGGACGGATCATGATGGGATCGCGAGACGGATTGTGATTGGATCACGAGACGGATCGTGATTGGATCGCGGGACGCTCGGCGATTTGGATCGCGAAGACGTTCGACTACATCAACCGCGTTTCTTAACGCTTCCCGCTTAGCGATCTACAAGGGTATGTAGATCCACTCTCCCTCTCGTAGATGCTCATCACCATGGATAGATCTTGCGTGTGCGTAGGAAATTTTTTGTTTCCCATGCAACGTTCCCCAACAGTGGCATCATGAGCTAGGTCTATGTGTAGATGAGATCACGAGTAGAACACAAAGGAGTTTGTGGGCGTTGATATTCAGATTGCTTCCTCCCTTGGTCTTTTCTTGATTCGGCGGTATTGTGGGATGAAGCGGCCCGGACCAACCTTACTCATACGCTTACGAGAGACTGGTTCCATCGACTGACATGTAACTTTGTTGCATAAAGATGGCTGGTGGGTGTCTGTTTCTCCCACTTTAGTCGGATCGGATTTGACAAAGGCGGTCCTTGAGAAGGTTGAATAGCAATTTTTGTATCACCGTTGTGGTTTTTGCGTAGGTAAGAATTGTTCTTGCTAGATACCCGTAGCAGCCACGTAAAACTTGCAACAACAATTAGAGGATGTCTAACTTGTTTTTGCAGGGTATGTTGTGATGTGATATGGCCAATTACATGATGAGATATATGTGATGTATGAGATGATCATGTGTTGTATAGAATATCACGACTTGCATGTCGATGAGTACGGCAACCGGCAGGAGCCATAGGGTTGTCTTTAATTATTTTCGCCGTTTTTGCTTTACTTTATCGCTATGAGTTAGCAATAGTCGTGGAAGCAACAGTCGGCGCGACAACCTCATGGCGACACATTGATGGAGATCAAGATGATGGAGATCATGGTGTTATGCCGGTGACGATGGAGATCATGCCGGTGCTTTGAAGATGGAGATCAAAAGCACAAGTTCATGGCCATATCATATCACTTATGATTTGCATGTGATGTTAATCCTTTTATGCATCTTATTTTGCTTAGGACGACGGGAGCATTATAAGGTGATCCCTCACTTCAATTTCAAGATAAATTGTGTTCTCCCCGAGTGTGCACCGTTGCGAAAGTTCGTCGTTTCGAGACACAACGTGATGATCGGGTGTGATAGACTCTACGTTCGCATACAACGGGTGCAAGCCAGTGTTGCACGTGCGGAACACTCGGGTTAAACTTGACGAGCCTAGCATGTACAGACATGGCCTCGGAACACAAGAGACCGAAAGGTCGAACATGAGTCATATAGTAGATATGATTGTCGGTGTAATGAATAGGGGGTGTCCATTACCCCTGGACACGCACCGGCAAGTTGTAGCCTCCAGGCGAGAAGGACTTGGCGGGGGAGAAATCCACTTATGGGAACAAGCTCAAGACAGCGCTTGCCGGCAAGGCGCGAGCCGGCAGGCCAAGGGCCCGGCAAGTCACTTCCCGACAAGGCCTGCCGGAAGACAACATTCAAGACAACGATCAGAAGCCAGAAGACCGGAGGCTGGGCGCCCGGCAAGATCTTGCCGGGCAGGCCCGTCGAAGGCCCGGCAAGGTATCGTCCCCGGCAAGGTACCGCCCCAGCACAGTGCCGCCGCTCCAGCGCAGCGACCAACCTGTCGTTTAGGGCTTGTTCTCCTGGTTGCGTGTCACGGCGCTGGCCGCAGAAGGGGTTAAGCGGTGCTGATGGGACAACCCGTTTATCCAGCCCCGAGAAAGCAAGGGACACCTCAGCAGAGCATTTAATGCATTTGTCCTGAGATGTCAGTGATAAGGATGATAATCCTGTAGATACTTTACACCTCATGTACTTCGCCACTGTTGGTGACCCCTTTGGCTATAAAAGGAGGCCCAAGGCGTAGCAGAGAGGGGGAGGAGATCCCGATCCAGACTCGACCCATTCTGTATGCGTAGCTGCTACTGTAGCTCCCAGAACTGGGCCAAGAACATCCACAGTAATACAACCAAGCAGGAGTAGGGTTTTACGCTTCCGAGCGGCCCGAACCTGGGTAAAATCCCCTCGCGTCGATCGTTAGTTCCGCTCTTTGTGCTGTCCTTTCCCCTTGCCGAACCGTAAAGGGATCCTTCGGTCCCATAGGTGTCGTTTCCCCGACAATGATCAACATGAAGATGTTCACCATTGAAACCACCTCAACTCACGTGATGATCGGACTTGAGTTGGTGGATTTGGATCATGTGACACTTGAATGACCGGAGGGATGTCAATTTGAGTGGGAGTTTTTAAGTAATATGATTAACTAAACTCATTATCATGAACATAGTCAAAATGTCTTTGCAAATTATGTTGTAGATCAATAGCTCGCGCTGTAGCTCCCCTGTGTTTTTTATACGTTCCTAGAGAAAATAGAGTTGAAAGATGATGGTAGCAATAATGCGGACTAGGTCCGTGATCTGAGGATTGTCCTCATTGCTGCACAGAAGTCTTATGTCCTTAATGCACCGCTCGGTGCGCCACCCCCTCAAGCGTCGTCTGTAGATGTTGTGAACATCTGACAGGCACGTTCTGATGACTACTTGATAGTTCAGTGTGTCATGCATTACGGCTTAGAATTGAGGCTCCAAACGTTTTGAACGTCTCGGAACATATGAGATGTTCTAAGAGTTGAAATTGGGATCTCAGGCTCGTGCCCGTGTTGAGAGGTATGAGACCTCCAACAAGATTCTTTGCCTGCAAGATAAAGGAGAATAGCTCAATCGGTGAGCATGTGCTCAGATTGTCTGGGTACTACAATCGCTTGAATCGAGTGGGAGTTGATCTTCCAGATAAGATAGTGATTGATATAGTTCTCCAAGTCACTGTCACTAAGCTACTAGAGCTTCGTTATGAACTATAAAATGCCAGGGATGGAAATAATGATCCCTGAGCTATTCGCGATGTTTGACACCGCGAAGGTAGAAATCAAGAAGGAGCATCAAGTGTTGATGGTTAGTGAAACCACTAGTTTCGAGAAGGGCAAGGGCTAGGAGGGAAACTTCATGGATGGCAAGTCAGTTGCTGCTCCAGTGAAGAAACCCAAGGTTGAACCCAAACCCGAGACTAAGTGCTTCTATTATGAGGAGAACGGTCGCTGAAGCGGAACAACCCTAGATACTTGGTAGATAAGAAGGCTGGCAACGTCAACAAAAGTATATTTGATATACGTGTTATTGATGTGTACCTTGCTCGTACTCCTAGTAGCACCTGGGTATTGGATACCGGTTCGGTTGCTAAATGTTAGTAACTCGAAATAAAAGCTACGAAATAAACGGAGGCTAGCCAAGGGTGAGGTGACGATGAGTGTTGGAAGTGTTTCCAAGGTTGATGTGATCACCATCGCACGCTCTCTCTACCTTCGGGATTAGTGATGAACCTAAATAAATGTTATTTGGTGTTTGCGTTGAGCATGAACATGATTAGATCATGTTTATTGCAATACGGTTATTCATTTAAGTTAGAGAATAATGGTTATTCTGTTTACATGAATAATACCTTCAATGGTCATGCACCCAATGAGAATGGTTTATTGAATCTTGATCGTAGTGATACACGTGTTCATAATATTGATGCCAAAAGATACAAAGTTAATAATGATAGTACCACATACTTGTGGCACTGCCGCTAAATGTCATATTGGTGTAAAGCGCATGAAGAAACTCCATGCTGATGGATCTTTGGACTCATTTGATTTCGAATCGGTTGAGACATGCGGACCATGCCTCATGGGCAAGATGACTAAGACCCCGTTTTCCGGTGTGATGGAGCGGGCAAGTGACTTATTGGAAATGATACATGTTGATGTATGCGGTCCAATGAGTATTGTAGCGTGCGGTGAATATCGTTATTTTCTTACCTTCACTAATGATTTGAGTAGATATGGGTATATTTACTTAATGAAACACAAGTCTGAATCGTTTGAAAAGTTCAAGCAAATTCAGAGTGGAGTTTGAGATCATCGTGACAAGAAGATAAAAAGTCTACGATATGATTGTGGAGGTGAATATCTGAGTTACGAGTTTGGTATACAACTTAAGACAATGTGGAAATTGTTTCGCAACTCATGCCGCCTGGAACACCATAGTGTGATGGTGTGTCCGAACGTCGTAATCGTGCTCTATTAGATATGGTGCGTACTATGATGTCTCTTATCGATTTGCCACTATCGTTTTGGGGTTACGCATTAGAGACAACTACATTCACTTTAAATGGGGCACCATCTAAGTCCGTTGAGATGACACCGTATGCATTTTGGTTTGGCAGAAACCTAAGCTGTCATTTCTTAATGTTTGGGGCTGCGACGCTTATGTGGAAAAGGTTCCAACCTGATGAGCTCGAACCCAAAGCGGACAAATGCATCTTCATAGAATACCCTAACGTAACAGTTGGGTGTACCTTCTATCTCAGATCCAAGTGCAAAGTGTTTGTTCCTAAAACGGGTCCTTTCTCGAGAAAGAGTTTCTCTCGAAAGAATTGAGTGGGAGGAAGATAGAACTTGATGAGGTTGTTGAACCTTTGTTTCAACCAGAGAGTAGCGCAGCGCAGAAAGTTGTTTCTGTGGAGCCTACGTTAGTTGAAGAGGAAGTTAATGATGATGATCATGAAGCTTAGGATCAAGTTACTATCGAACCTCGTAGGTCGACAAGGACGCGTACTGCTCCTCAGTGGTACGACAACCCTGTCTTAGAGGTCATGTTGTTGGACAACGATGAACCTACGAGCTATGGAGAAGCGAAGATGGGCTCGGATTCCAAGAAATGGTTAGAGGCCATGAAATCTGAGATGGGATCCATGTATGAAACGAAAGTATGGGCTTTGGAAGTATTACCTGAAGGGCGAAAGGCCATTCAGAACAAATGGATCTTTAAAAGGAAGACGGACGCGGACGGTAATGTCACCGTCTATAAAGCTTGACTTGTGGCAAAGGGTTTTTCACAAGTTCAAGTAGTTGACTACGATGAGACTTTCTCACCCGTAGCGATGCTAAAGTCTGTTGGAATTATGTTAGCAGTTGCTGCATTTTTCGATTATGAAATCTGGCAGATGGATGTCAAAACAGAGTTTCCTTAACGGTTTCTGTGAGGAAAGGTTGTATGTGATACAACCAGAAGGTTTTGTCAGTCCTAAGGATGCTAAAAAGTATGCAAGCTCCAGCGATCTTTCTATAGACTGGAGCAAGCATCTCGGAGTTGGAATATATGCTTTGATGAGGTGATCAAAGTTTTGAGTCTATACAAAGTTTATGAGAAACTTGTATTTACAATAAAGTGAGTGGGAGCACTATAGAATTTCTGATAAGTATATGTAGATGACATATTATTGATCGGAAATGATGTAGAATTTCTGGAAAGCATAAAGGGTTGTTTGAAAAGGATTTTTTCAGAGAAAAAACCTGGAATGAAGCTACTTAAATATTGGGCATCAGGATCTATAGAGATAGATCAAGACGTCTGATAAAACTTTCAAATGAGTACATACCTTGACAAGATTTTGAAAGAGTTCAAAATGGATCAGTCAAAGAAAGAGTTCTTGACTGATTTGTAAGGTGTGGAGTTGAGTGAGACTCAAAGCTCGACCACGGCAGAAGAAAGAGAAAGGACGAAGGTCGTCCCCTATGCCTTATCCATAGGCTCTATATAGTATGCCATGCTGTGTACCGCACCTAGTGTGTGCCTTGCCATGAGTCTGTCAAGGGGTACAAGAGTGGTCCAGGAGTGGATTACTGGACAGCGGTCAAGATTATCCTTAATAACTAGAGGACTAAGGAAATATTTCTCGATTATGGAGGTGATAAAGAGTTCGTCGTAAAGGGTTACGTCGATGCAAGCTTTGACACCTATCTGGACGACTCTGAGTAGCAGTCAGGATACGTATAGTGGAGCAACCATTTGGAATAGCTCCAAGTGGAGCGTGGTAGCATCTGCAGTATGACATATAGATTTGCAAAGAACACACGGATCTGAATGTTGCAGACCGTTGACTAAATACCTCTCTCACATGCAAAGCATGATCGAACCCCAGAACTCATTGGGTGTTAGATTCATAACAATGTAAATCACATGGTGATGTGAACTAGATTATTGACTCTAGTGCAAGTGGGAGACTGTTGGAAATATGCCCTAGAGACAATAATAATTTAGTTATTATCATATTTCCTTGTTCATGATAATCGTTTATTATCCATGCTATAATTGTATTGATTGGAAACTCAAATACATGTGTGGGTACATAGACAACACTGTGTCCCTAGTATGCCTCTAGTAGACTAGCTTGTTGATCAAAGATGGTCAAGGTTTCCTGACCATAGACATGAGATGTCATTTGATAACGGGATCACATCATTAGGAGAATGATGTGATGGACAAGACCCAAACTATAAACATAGCATATGATCGTGTCAGTTTATTGCTATAGTTTTCTGCATGTCAAGTATCTGTTCCTATGACCATGAGATCATGCAACTCACTGACACCGGAGGAATACCTTGTGTGTATCAAACGTCACAACGTAACTGGGTTACTATAAAGATGCTCTACAGGTATCTCCAAGGGTGTCTGTTGAGTGGGCATGGATCAAGACTGGGATTTGTTACTCCGTGTGACGGAGAGGTATCTCAGGGCCCACTCGGTAATACGACATCACAATAAGCCTTGCAAGCAATGTGACTAAAGTGTTAGCCACGGGATCTTGTATTACGGAACGAGTAAAGAGACTTGCCGGTAACGAGATTGAACTAGGTATAGAGATACCGACGATCGAATCTCGGGCAAGTAACATACCGAAGAACAAAGGGAACAACATACGGGATTAACTGAATCCTTGACATAGAGGTTCAACCGATAAAGATCTTCGTAGAATATGTAGGAACCAATATGGGCATCCAGGTCCCGCTATTGGTTATTGACCGTAGAGGTGTCTCGGTCATGTCTACATAGTTCTCGAACCCGCAGGGTCTGCACACTTAAGGTTCGGTGACGTTTCGGTATATTAGAGTTATGTATGGTGGTGACCGAAGGTTGTTCGGAGTCCCGGATGAGATCCTGGACGTCACGAGGAGCTCCGGAATGGTCCGGAGGTAAAGATTGATATATAGGAAGTCCCGTTTTGGTCACCGTAAAAGTTTCGGGTATTTCGGTAGTGTACCGGGAGTGCCGGGAGGGGTACCGGGGACCATCGGGAGGGGTGTCTCGACCCAAAGGGCCTCATGGGCTGTGGGAGGAGTCAAGCCAGCCCCTAGTGGGATGGCCGAGGCCCCCACTAAGGCCCATGCGGCTAGGGGTGGGAAAAACCCAAAGGGGGAAAGGTGGAAAGGGTTTCCAAGTGGAGAGGAGGAATCCTACTCCTAATAGGATTGGAGTAGGACTCCTCCACCTCCAATTTCGGCCAGCCCTTGAGGGTTTGAAGCTACCTCCTCCCCTCCCTCCCTCCTATATATACTAGAGGATTTAGAGGGGAGAGCTAACCCTAATTGCCACGTGCTCTCTCTTCTTCCTCTAGATCTGTTTCTCCTCTAGTCTAGTTTCGGCAGTGTTTAGGCAAAGCCCTGCCGGAATAGTTCCACCACCACCGCCGCCGCGCCGTCGCGCTGCCGGAGAACTCATCTACCTCTCCGCTCCCTCTTGCTGGATCAAGAAGGCAGAGATCGTCATCAAGCTGTACGTGTGCTGAACGCGGAGGTGCCGTCCGTTCGGCGCTAGATCGGAAGGACCGTGATCAGGATCGCGAGACGGTTCGTGATTTGATCGCGGGACGGATCATGATGGGATCGCGGGACGGATTGTGATTGGATCACGAGACGGATCGTGATTGGATCGCGGGACGCTCGGCGATTTGGATCGCGAAGACGTTCGACTACATCAACCGCGTTTCTTAACGCTTCCCGCTTAGCGATCTACAAGGGTATGTAGATCCACTCTCCCTCTCGTAGATGCTCGTCACCACGGATAGATCTTGCGTGTGCGTAGGAAATTTTTTGTTTCCCATGCAACGTTCCCCAACACAGAATTGCCCCAAAGCCCCTCAACCAAATAGGAGCCGAAGAGGACTAAACCAACACTGCCAGCGACTGACAAGAGCCAGAGAAAGAACTCTACAACAAACAAAACCAATGATGCGTGTGTGGCGGGCCACCCAGGGGGGTCCCGCCAGGCGCAATGAGTCTACTCGTGTGGAACTATCGCGGGGTTGGCAATCCGGCGACAGTTCGAGAGCTTCGTGACCTCACGAAGCAATTTGCCCCCTCTGTTTTATGCATTCTTGAAACTCAGTTAGAGGGAAGTAGAGTTGAAAGTTTAGCTGGTACTTTAGGATACAATAAGAGTTTTGCTGTTAGCAGCTCCGGTAGGAGTGGAGGTCTTGGAATATTCTGGAATGATGAAATAAAGATTGAAGTTGTGGGTTATTCAAAGTATCATATTGATGTGCTTACTAATGAACTTGTGGACTTCCAGGCTCGTTTCACTTTTGTCTATGGAGAAGCCCAAGTGAATGAGAGGCACATGACTTGGGACATGCTCCGAAGCATTGTTGGAGCTAATGACATTCCATGGGCAGTCATCGGAGACTTCAATGAAGTACTCCATGGCCATGAGCATGATGGAGTTGGGAACCGGAGTCAGGCACAGATGGATGGATTTCGCGATGCCCTTGATACTTGTGGCCTAACTGATATTGGGTACGTTGGACCATGGTGGACATTTAAAAAAAAGGTTGCAGGAGGCTCTTATACACGGGTGCGGCTTGACAGATGTGTGGCGAGCCCGTCGTGGCTGCTGGCCTTCCCAGGCGCGAGACTAGAGCACAAGACAGCGGCTGCCTCGGATCATGCACCCTTGCTTCTTCACCTACGTGATGTGTATGCATGCAGCCGGGTCCCGCGTGGTTTTAAATACGAGTTATGCTGGGAGAGAGACCCGAGCCTTGAACAGGTGATTACAGAGGGATGGCGGCAGCGACAAGGTGGCTCGGTGGAGGCAGTTCGAGACAAACTGATGTCACTGTCGGCTGATCTTTCCAGGTGGGAACGCACACACTTCGGTAACATAAAGCGGGAGATAGCATCATTGAAGAAGGCGCTGCAGGATATGCGAGGTGCGCCGAACCGAACAGGCCCGTCACATGCTGAGCATAAAATTGTAGATCATCTTGTTGAGCTGTTTCACAGAGAAGGGATAATGTGGAGGCAGAGGGCAAGATTGGAGTGGCTGGCACATAGTGACAAAAATACTTATTTCTTCCACTTACGCGCAAGCCGGAGGCGAAGGAAGAATCAGATAAAAGAATTACAGCGTCCTGATGGGCAACTGACAGATGATGGGGCTGAGATGGAGGGGTTAACCAATGAGTTTTATAAGGACCTGTACACGTCGGAGGGTGTGAACAATATGGAACAAGTCCTTGATACAGTACCTACTAGAGTGACCCCGGACATGAATGCTGCTCTAAATGCGCCGTACAGCCAAGATGAAATTAAGAAGGCACTATTTCAAATGTTCCCCCTCAAAGCTCCAGGCCCGGATGGCTTTCCCGCCCACTTTTTTCAGCGACACTGGGACATATGTGGTGATGATGTAACCAGAGTGGTGTTGCAGATAGTTGAAGGCAAGGAGTCGGCTGAGAGCATTAATGAAACTGTGCTGGTATTAATTCCTAAGGTAAAAAATCCCACTCTCTTGTCTCAGTTCAGACCAATCAGCTTATGCAATGTTCTATATAAGATAGCATCAAAGGTGATTTCTAACCGGTTGAAGCTAGTGCTACCTGATATCATAGCAGAAGAACAATCAGCTTTTGTTCTAGGCAGGTTTATTACTGACAACATCATTACTGCCTATGAGTGCCTACATTTTATGAAAAGGAACAAAGCAAAGAAGCACCAAGCATGTGCACTAAAACTTGACATGATGAAAGCCTATGACAGAGTGGAATGGCCGTACCTTAGGGCCATCATGCTAAAGTTGGGGTTCAGTGAGAGCTGGGTCAACATAGTTATGAACATGGTGACTACTGTTCATTTTTCAGTCATGTTCAGTGGGAATAAGCTTGAGCAATTCAAACCATCACGAGGAATCAGACAGGGAGACCCAATATCTCCATACTTGTTCTTATTGGCAGCAGAGGGCCATTCGTGCCTCCTTAAATCTAGAAGTGAGTCATCCAATCTTGAAGGACTACAAGTGGCACCTACGGCGCCCCGAGTAAACCATCTCTTATTTGCTGATGACAGCCTGCTGTTCTTTAAGGCAAACAGTGTGGGTGCTACTGAGGTCAACCAGGTTCTGGACATCTACAGTCAGGCGACAGGGCAGCGTGTGAACTATGCAAAATCATCGATCTACTTCAGCAAGGGTGTGCCAGATAGTGTTCGGCATGACATCAAGAGTTTGCTTAATGTGCCCAATGAGACTCTGAATGAGAAATACCTTGGTATGCCTTCAGATGTTGGGAGCTCCAAGACTGGGGCTTTTAAATACCTGAAAGATCGCCTTTGGAGCAAGGTACAGGGCTGGATTGAGATGACGTTATCCACTGCGGGAAAGGAGGTGCTTGTTAAATCAGTGGCCCAGGCGGTACCTGTTTTCTCCATGTCTTGTTTTAAGCTACCCTGAGGTCTTTGTGAACATTTGAACATGCTTATTCGGAAGTTTTGGTGGGGGAGCAAAGAAGGCAAACATAAACCACACTGGGTCTCATGGGAATCAATGACACAGCCAAAATCCATGGGTGGTCTTGGGTTTAAAGATTTTGAGTTATTCAATTTGGCCATGTTAGCCAAGCAGGCATGGCGCCTCCTTCAGACCCCTGATTCGCTAAGTGCCAGACTCCTAAAAAGTGTCTATTACCCCAATAGCAACATATTGGAGGCAAACTTAGGGGGAAATCCAAGCCAAGTATGGAGAGCTATTGTGGAGGGCCGTGATATTCTGAAACAGGGAATAATAAAGTGTTGGGGAATGTAGCATGGGAAACAAAAAAAATTCCTACGCACACGCAAGATCTATCCATGGTGATGAGTATCTATGAGAGGGAGAGTGAATCTACATACCCTTGTAGATCGCTAAGCGGAAGCGTTAAGAAACGCGGTTGATGTAGTCGAACGTCTTCGCGATCCAAATCGCCGAGCGTCCCGCGATCTCATCACGATCCGTCTCGCGATCCAATCACGATCACGGTCCTTCCGATCTAGCGCCGAACGGACGGCACCTCTGCGTTCAACACACGTACGGCTTGATGACGCCTTCACCTCCTCGATCCAGCGAGCGATGGTGAAGTAGTGGATGAGTTCCGGCAGCACGACGGTGTGGTGACGGTGGTGGTGAAGAACAATCTCCGCAAGGCTTCGCCAAGCACTACGGAAACTATGACGGAGGATGAACTAGAGGGACAGGGTTGCCAGCACACGGCTTGGGAAATCTTGATGTATCCCGTGTGCTAGCCTTGCCCCTCTATTTATATGTTGAGCCCTGGGGTCTAAACTTGGAGAGAAAGCCTCCACAAGGTCGGTTTTGCCCGCACAAGGTCGGTTTGGCCCGCACGGAAAGAGTCCCACTCGGATTCCAGCAGTACCGCGTACAAGCGGTAGTACCGCTCATGAGCGGTAGTACCGCTTGGGCGGTAGTATAGCTTCACACAAGCGGTAGTACCGCTTACGCGGTAGTACTGCCTTACCAGCGGTAGTACCACTTAAGGCAGCAGCAAAACTTCCTTTTGCACTTTCCAATACCTCGTGGGTTTTACCCCTTTGGTCCATATAAAGTGTTGCTGCACCCGAACACTTCGGTAAACATCCGGAACCCCTTCTGGTGAATTCCGGAACCCTTCCGGAGATCAAAACACTATTATCACATATATCAAACTTTACCTCCGGACTATTCCGGAGATCCTCGTCATGTCCGGGATTTTATCCGGGACTCCGAACAACCTTCGGTCACCAACACAATAACTCAACTATACTAATCGTCACCAAACGTTAAGTGTGTAGACCCTGCGGGTTCGAGAACTATGTAGACATGACCGAGACACCTCTACGGCCAATAACCAATAGCGGGACCTGGATGCCCATATTGGTTCCTACATATTCTACGAAGATCTTCATCGGTTGAACCTCTATGTCAAGGATTCAGTTAATCCCGTATACTATTCCCTTTGTTCTTCGGTATGTTACTTGCCCGAGATTCGATCGTCGGTATCTCTATACCTAGTTCAATCTCGTTACCGGCAAGTCTCTTTACTCGTTCCGTAATACAAGATCCTGTGGCTAACTCTTTAGTCACTTTGCTTGCAAGGCTCATTGTGATGTTGTATTACCGAGTGGGCCCTGAGATACCTCTCCGTCACACGGAGTAACAAATCCCAGTCTTGATCCATGCCAACCCAACAGACACCCTCGGAGATACCTGTAGAGCACCTTTATAGTCACCCAGTTACGTTGTGACGTTTGATACACACAAGGTATTCCTCCGGTGTCAGTGAGTTGCATGATCTCATGGTCATAGGAACAGATACTTGACATGCAGAAAACAATAGCAATAAACTGACACGATCATATGCTATGTTCGTAGTTTGGGTCTTGTCCATCACATCATTCTCCTAATGATGTGATTCCGTTATAAAATGACATCTCATGTCTATGGCTAGGAAACCTTAACCATCTTTGATCAACGAGCTAGTTAACTAGAGGCATACTAGGGACACAGTGTTGTCTATGTACCCACACATGTATTTGAGTTTCCAATCAATACAATTATAGCATGGATAATAAACGATTATCACAAACAAGGAAATATGATAATAACTAAATTATTATTGCCTCTAGGGCATATTTCCAACAGTCTCCCACTTGCACTAGAGTCAATAATCTAGTTCACATCACCATGTGATTTACATTGTTATAACACCCAATGAGTTCTGGGGTTCGATCATGCTTTGCATGTGAGAGAGGTCTTTAGTCAACGGGTCTGCGACATTCAGATCCGTGTGTACTTTGCAAATCTCTATGTCATACTGTAGACACTGCTACCACACTCCACTTGGAGCTATTCCAAATGGCTGCTCCACTATATGTATCCTGACTGCTACTCAGAGTCGTCCGGATAGGTGTCAAAGCTTGCATCGACGTAACCCTTTACGATGAACTCTTTATCACCTCCATAATCGAGAAACATTTCCTTAGTCCTCTAGTTACTAAGGATAATCTTGACCGCTATCTAGTAATCCACTCCTGGATCACTCTTGTACCCTTGACAGAATCATGGCAAGGCACACATCAGGTGCGGTACACAGCATGGCATACTATACAGAGCCTATGGATAAGGCATAGGGGACGACCTTCGTCCTTTCTCTTTCTTCTGCCGTGGTCGAGCTTTGAGTCTCACTCAACTCCACACCTTACAAATCAGGCAAGAACTCTTTCTTTGACTGATCCATTTTGAACTCTTTCAAAATCTTGTCAAGGTATGTACTCATTGAAAGTTTTATCAGACGTCTTGATCTATCTAGAGATCTTGATGCCCAATATTTAAGTAGCTTCATTCCAGGTCTTCCTTTGAAAAACTCCTTTCAAACGACCCTTTATGCTTTCCAGAAATTCTACATCATTTCCGATCAATCAATATGTCAACCACATATACTTATCAGAAATTCTATAGTGCTCCCACTCACTTTATAGTAAATACAAGTTTCTCATAAACTTTGTATAGACACAAAAACTTTGATCACCTCATCAAAGTGTATATTCCAACTCCGAGATGCTTGCTCCAGTCCATAGAAGGATCGCTGGAGTTTGCATACATTTTAGCATCCTTAGGACTGACAAAACCTTCCGGTTGTATCACATACAACCTTTCCTCACGGATACCATTAAGGAAACGATGTTTTGACATCCATCTGCCAGATTTCATAATCGAAAAATGCAGCAACTGCTAACATAATTCCAACAGACTTTAGCATCGCTACGGGTGAGAAAATCTCATCGTAGTCAACTCCTTGAACTTGTGAAAAACCCTTTGCCACAAGTCGAGCTTTATAGACGGTGACATTACCGTCCGTGTCCGTCTTCCTTTTAAAGATCCATTTGTTCTGAATGGCCTTTCGCCCTTCAGGTAATACTTCCAAAGCCCATACTTTGTTTTCTTACATGGATCCCATCTCGGATTTCATGGTCTTAACCATTTCTCGGAATCCGGGCCCATCATCGCTTCTCCATAGCTCGTAGGTTCGGCGTTGTCCAACAACATGACCTCTAAGACAGGGTTGCCGTACCACTCAGGACCAGTACGCATCCTTGTCGACCTACGAGGTTCGATAGTAACTTGATCCAAAGCTTCATGATCATCATCATTAACTTCCTCTTCAACTGATGTAGGCTCTACAGAAACATCTTTCTGCGCTGTGCTACTCTCAGGTTGAAGTAAAGGTTCAACAACCTCATCAAGTACTATCTTCCTCCCACTCAATCTTTCGAAAGAAACTCTTTCTCGAGAAAGGACCCGTTTTAGCAACAAACACTTTGTGCTTGGATCTGAGATAGAAGGTTTACCCAACTGTTACGTTAGGGTATTCTATGAAGATGCATTTGTCCGCTTTGGGTTCGAGCTCATTAGGTGAAAACCCTTTTTCACATAAGCGTCGCAGCCCCAAACAATAAGAAATGACAGCTTAGGTTTCCGCCAAACCAAAATTCATACGGTGTCATCTCAACGGACTTATGGTGCCCCTTTTAAAGTGAATGTGGTTGTCTCTAATGCATAGCCCTAAAACGATAGTGGTAAATCGATAAGAGACATCATAGTTCGCACCATATCCAATAGAGCATGACTACAACGTTCAGACACACCATTACACTATGGTGTTCCAGGTGGCATGAGTTGTGAAACAACTTCCACATTGTCTTAAGTTGTATACCAAACTCGTAACTCAGATATTCACCTCCACGATCATATCGTAGATATTTTATCTTCTTGTCACGATGATCTCAAACTTCACTCTGAATTTGCTTGAACTTTTCAAACGATTCAGACTTGTGTTTCATTAAGTAAATATACCCTATATCTACTCAAATCATCAGTGAAGGTAAGAAAATAACGATATCCACCGCCCGCTACAACATTCATTGGACCGAACACATCAACATGTATCATTTCCAATAAGTCAATTGCCCGCTCCATCATACCGGAAAACGGGATCTTAGTCATCTTGCCCATGAGGCATGGTCCTCATGTCTCAACCGATTCGAAATCAAATGAGTCCAAAGATCCATCAGCATGGAGTTTCTTCATGCGTTTTACACCAATATGACATTTAGCGGCAGTGCCACAAGTATGTGGTACTATCATTATTAAATTTGTATCTTTTGGCATCAATATTATGAACATGTGTATCACTACGATCAAGATTCAATAAACCACTCTTATTGGGTGCATGACCATTGAAGGTATTATTCATGTAAACAGAATAACCATTATTCTCTAACTTAAATGAATAACCGTTTTGCAATAAACATGATCTAATCACGTTCATGCTTAACGCAAACACCAAATAACATTTATTTAGGTTCATCACTAATCCCAAAGGTAGAGAGAGAGCGCGATGGTGATCACATCAACCTTGGAAACACTTCCAACACTCATCGTCACCTCGCCCTTAGCTAGCCTCCGTTTCTTCTGTAGCTTTTATTTCGAGTTACTAACATTTAGCAACCGAACCGGTATCTAATACCCAGGTGCTACTAGGAGTACTAGTAAGGTACACATCAATAACACGTATATCAAATATACTTCTGTCGACGTTGCCAACCTACTTATCTACCAAGTATCTAGGTTTGTTCCACTTCAGCGACCGTTCTCCTCATAATAGAAGCACTTAGTCTCGGGTTTGGGTTCAACCTTGGGTTTCTTCACTGGAGCAGCAACTGACTTGCCATCCATGAAGTTTTCCTCCTTACCCTTGGCCTTCTCGAAACTAGTGGTTTCACTAACCATCAACATTTGATGCTCCTTTTTGATTTCTACCTTCGCAGTGTCAAACATTGCGAACAGCTCAGGGATCATTATTTCCATCTCTGGCCTTTTATAGTTCATCACGAAGCTCTAGTAGCTTAGTGACAGTGACTTGGAGAACTATATCAATCACTATCTTATCTGGAAGATCAACTCCCACTCGATTCAAGCGATTGTAGCACCCAGACAATCTGAGCACATGCTCAACGATTGAGCTATTCTCCATCATCTTGCAGGCAAAGAATCTTGTTGGAGGTCTCATACCTCTCAACACGGGCACGAGTCTGAGATCCCAATTTCAGTTCTTAGAACATCTCATATGTTCCGTGACGTTCAAAACATTTTGGAGCCTCAATTCTAAGCTGTAATGCATGATGCACTGAACTATTAAGTAGTCATCGGAACGTGCCTGTCAGATGTTCACAACATCTACAGACGACGCTAGAGGGGGTGGCACACCGAGCGGTGCATTAAGGACATAAGCCTTCTGTGCAGCATTGAGGACAATCCTCAGATCACGGACCCAGTCCGCATTATTGCTACCATCATCTTTCAAATCTATTTCTCTAGGAACATATAAAAATTCAAGGGAGCTACAGCGCGATCTAGTAATCTACAACATAATTTGCAAAGACACTTAGACTATGTTCATGATAATGAGTTTAGTTAATCATATTACTTAAAAACTCCCACTCAAAATGATATCCCTCCGGTCATTCGAGTGACACATGATCCAAATCCACCAACTCAAGTCCGATCATCACGTGAGTTGAGGTGGTTTCAATGGTGAACATCTTCGTGTTGATCATATCTACTATATGACTCATGTTCGACCTTTCGGTCTCTTGTGTTCCGAGGCCATGTCTGTACATGCTAGGCTCGTCAAGTTTAACCCAAGTGTTCTGCACGTGCAACACTGGCTTGCACCCGTTGTATGTGAACGTAGAGTCTATCACACCCGATCATCACGTGGTGTCTCAAAACGACGAATTTTCACAACGGTGCACACTCGGGGAGAACACAATTTTATCTTGAAATTTTAGTGAGGGATCACCTTATAATGCTACCGTCGTCCTAAGCAAAATAAGATGCATAAAAGGATTAACATCACATGCAAATCATAAGTGACATGATATGGCCATGAACTTGTGCTTTTGATCTCCATCTTCAAAGCACCGGCATGATGTCCATCGTCACCTGCATGACACCATGATCTCCATCATCTTGATCTCCATCAACGTGTCGCCATGAGGTTGTCGCGCCGACTGTTGCTTCCACGACTATAGCTAACTCATAGCGATAAAGTAAAGCAAAAACGACAAAAATAATTAAAGACAACTCTATGGCTCCTGCCAGTTGCCGTACTCATCGACATGCAAGTCGTGATATTCTATATAATACATGATCATCTCATACATCACATATATTTCATCATGTAATTGGCCATATCACATCACAACATACCCTGCAAAAACAAGTTAGACGTCCTCTAATTGTTGTTGCAAGTTTTACGTGGCTGCTACGGGTATCTAGCAAGAACGATTCTTACCTACGCAAAAACCACAACGGTGATATAAAAATTGCTTTTCAACCTTCTCAAGGACCGCCTTTGTCAAATCCGATCCGACTAAAGTGGGAGAAACAGACACCCGCTAGCCATCTTTATGCAACGAAGTTACATGTCAGTTGAAGGAACCGGTCTCTCGTAAGCGTACGAGTAATGTTGGTCCGAGCCGCTTCATCCCACAATACCGCCGAAACAAGAAAAGACCAAGGGAGGAAGCAATCTGAATATCAACGCCCACAAAACCCTTTTGTGTTCTACTCGAGATCTCATCTACGCATAGACCTAGCTCAGATGCCACTGTTGGGGAACGTAGCATGGGAAACAAAAAAATTTCCTACGCACACGCAAGATCTATCCATGGTGATGAGTATCTATGAGAGGGAGAGTGAATCTACATACCCTTGTAGATCGCTAAGCGAAAGCGTTAAGAAACGCGGTTGATGTAGTCGAACGTCTTCGCGATCCAAATCGCTGAGCGTCCCGCGATCTCATCACGATCCGTCTCGCGATCCAATCACGATCACGGTCCTTCCGATCTAGCGCCGAACGGACGGCACCTCCGCGTTCAACACACGTACGGCTTGATGACGCCTTCACCTCCTCGATCCAGCGAGCAATGGTGAAGTAGTGGATGAGTTCCGGCAGCACGACGGCGTGGTGACGGTGGTGGTGAAGAACATTCTCCGCAAGGCTTCGCCAAGCACTACGGAAACTATGACGGAGGATGAACTAGAGGGACAGGGTTGCCGGCACACGGCTTGGGAAATCTTGATGTATCCCGTGTGCTAGCCTTGCCCCTCTATTTATATGTTGAGCCCTGGGGTCTAAACTTGGAGAGAAAGCCTCCACAAGGTCGGTTTTGCCCGCACAAGGTCGGTTTGGCCCGCACGGAAAGAGTCCCACTCGGATTCCAGCAGTACCGCGTACAAGCGGTAGTACCGCTCATGAGCGGTAGTACCGCTTACGCGGTAGTACTGCCTTACCAGCGGTAGTACCGCTTAAGGCAGCAGCAAAACTTCCTTTTGCACTTTCCAATACCTCGTGGGTTTTACCCCTTTGGTCCATATAAAGTGTTGCTGCACCCGAACACTTCGGTAAACATCCGGAACCCCTTTCGGTGAATTCCGGAACCCTTCCGGAGATCAAAACACTATTATCACATATATCAAACTTTACCTCCGGACTATTCCGGAGATCCTCGTCATGTCCGGGATTTTATCCGGGACTCCGAACAACTTTCGGTCACCAACACAATAACTCAACTATACTAATCGTCACCAAACGTTAAGTGTGTAGACCATGTGGGTTCGAGAACTATGTAGACATGACCGAGACACCTCTACGGCCAATAACCAATAGCGGGACCTGGATGCCCATATTGGTTCCTACATATTCTACGAAGATCTTCATTGGTTGAACCTCTATGTCAAGGATTCAGTTAATCCCGTATACTGTTCCCTTTGTTCTTCGGTATGTTACTTGCCCGAGATTCGATCGTCGGTATCTCTATACCTAGTTCAATCTCGTTACCGGCAAGTCTCTTTACTCGTTCCGTAATACAAGATCCTGTGGCTAACTCTTTAGTCACTTTGCTTGCAAGGCTCATTGTGATGTTGTATTACCGAGTGGGCCCTGAGATACCTCTCCGTCACACGGAGTAACAAATCCTAGTCTTGATCCATGCCAACCCAACAGACACCCTCGGAGATACCTGTAGAGCACCTTTATAGTCACCCAGTTACGTTGTGACGTTTGATACACACAAGGTATTCCTCCGGTGTCAGTGAGTTGCATGATCTCATGGTCATAGGAACAGATACTTGACATGCAGAAAACAATAGCAATAAACTGACACGATCATATGCTATGTTCGTAGTTTGGGTCTTGTCCATCACATCATTCTCCTAATGATGTGATCCCGTTATCAAATGACATCTCATGTCTATGGCTAGGAAACCTTAACCATCTTTGATCAACGAGCTAGTTAACTAGAGGCATACTAGGGACACAGTGTTGTCTATGTACCCACACATGTATTTGAGTTTCCAATCAATACAATTATAGCATGGACAATAAACGATTATCACGAACAAGGAAATATGATAATAACTAAATTATTATTGCCTCTAGGGCATATTTCCAACATAAAGCATATAGGAAACGGTCAGACTACGCGCATATGGGATGATAATTGGATTCCCCGAGATGACATGCTGAGACCGTATGGATGTCGTATTGCAAATCCTCCGGAGTTGGTGGCTGATCTCATAGATGCCACGTCGGCCACCTAGAACCGGCAGCTCGTAGAGCAGATTTTTATGCCTATGGACGCTAAGATCATATTATCTATTCCCTTATGCACACGGAACTTGGCAGATTTCTGGAGTTGGCACTTTGAGCGCCATGGAAACTTCTCAGTTAAAACAGCGTACAATATGTTGGTGGCAACCAAGCTGAGGCGAGAAACATGGCTGCATGAGGAGGCGGGTTCTTCAAGTTCTAATGCTGAGCAAAAATCATGGAAGTTTCTATGGAAAACAGCCGTACCGGGGAAGGTGAGAATGTTCCTCGGGCGACTGTCCAAGCACTCACTGCCGACAGAAGACGTGAGGGCCCATAGACACATGTCAACCACAACCTCGTGCGGTCTCTGCGGAGTGCCGGACTCATGGAGACATTCGCTTTTGGACTGCACCATGTCGAGGTGCACTTGGGCTCTCGCCGACGATGAGCTACTTCATAAAATGTCAACCAACACCGAGCCCAGCGCAAAGACGTGGCTATTCAATCTGATGGAAGTGTTGTCCCATGATCAGTATGTGCAGCTGTCAGTAACGCTTTGGGCGCTTTGGTCGGCTCGCCGCAAAGCTATCCATGAAGGAGTCTTCCAGAGTCCTCAGTCCATACATGCATTCATTCACAGATTCATCAGCGAGCTAAACATGATCAGGGAGAATCAACCTACACATATGCACTCGGGTGGATCAAGGGCCACCCATCCTCTACGACCCAAAGCACCACCGGCTGGTTTTGCGAAAATCCACGTTGATGCCGCAGTTCTAAAAGGAAGAGGGGGCTCTGCAGCGGCTGTTTGTCGAGACAGCCAAGGCAATCTCCTGGGAAGCTCGTCATTGGTTATAGAGGGAGTTGATGATCCCTCTACTCTGGAGACCATAGCCTGCAGAGAGGCACTCGCATTGGCACAAGACCTCCAGATACAACACATGATCATAGCATCAGATGCCAAGCAAGTTGTTCAAGAGATAAACACCAGATCCAGAGGCGGGAACGGAGCAATTATTAGTGAGATCAACTCATATTCCAGCTTGTTTCAATGTAAATTTACTTTTGAAAGTCGTAGGGCGAATGTAGAAGCTCATAAACTAGCCAAGCACTCTTTGTCTTTAGGTCTGGGACGCCACGTTTGGCTTGGCCAATCCCATGATCTTGCTTGTATTCCACAATCTGTGGTATTCGATTAATAAAGCTTGGTAATCCTCAAAAAAAAAAAAAAATAGGTCCAATATCATTGTCAGCGTCGTATTTGTTTTCATTTTCTTTTTCGAGCTTCGAGTCTAATTTCGGTTTGGAACTCTTCTATGTCATGGTTTCTCTGTTGGATCATTTGTGCAAAACAAAAGTACAATGCATATTGTTCATTTCTACAAAAAACTACATATAGTGAACTAAATCCAGCTGCATTTCTCTACCATCATATACACGCGTCAATACGAAGCGGGAGGCGGTGGAAATGGCACCTCCAAATGTCCTTCCAGCATCAAGATGACGCTCTTGATGGAAGGCCTCGACTCAGACTCTCCTTGCACGCACCAGATCCCAACCTTCACCGCCCGCTCCACAGCCGCCGCGTCGACCACCTCGTCGCTGTTCATGGCCCTCGTCACCTCACCCCTCAGCAGGCACTCGTACGCCACCTCCATCAGCGTGCGCTCCTCGCCGGCCTCCTCCATCTCCATGCCCCTCCTGCACGTCACGATCTCGAGCAGCACCACGCCGTAGCTGTACACGTCCGCCTTCACCGTGACCGGCCCGGCGCCCCTGTACCACTCGGGTGCCAGGTACCCGCGCGTGCCGCGGACGCCGGTGAAAGTGCGCGTCTGGTCGGGCTGGAGCAGCTTCGCCAGCCCGAAGTCGGCGATCTTGGCCGTGCCGGCCGCGTCGATGAGGATGTTCTGCGGCTTGACGTCGCAGTGGATCACGCGGCTGTCGAGCTCGTCGTGGAGGTAGTGCAGGCCCCGCGCCACGTCGAGCGAGATGCCTAGGCGGTCGGGCCACGCCGGCGCGCTGGAGGCGCCGTCCTTGAAGAGCAGGTCTGCCACCGAGCCGTTGCTCATGAACTCGTAGACGAGGAGGCGGTTCGCGCCCTCGTGGCAGAAGCCCAGGAGGCGGACCAGGTTGCGGTGGCTCGTCCGCCCGATGGCGCGCACCTCTCACTGGAACTCCTGCTCGCCGTCTTCCACCAGCTTCTCCAGCCGCTTCACGGCGATGACCTTCTCGCCGTTGTGCTTGCGCAGCGCCCCTTTGAACACCGTGCCGAACGCGCCGCGGCCCAGAGGGTCTCGGAAGCAGTGCGTCGCGCGCTCCAGCTCCTGGTAGGTATACGATCTTAGGGGCGCCGTCTCCTCCTCCAAGCCCTCGCCGGCGTCAGCGTTTGCGAGTGCCACATGCCGGTGTAAGATCCTCCGATTCACCCGGAGCAGCCGCGCGGAGGCGATGAAGGTGAACAACGCGACGCATGCTAGAACGCCGATGCAAACCAGCGCGATGGTGGTCGCGCGCCCGACGCCGACGGATCTGTCGTTGGTGTCCCTGCCGCTGCCGCTGCCGCCCGGCGTCGGGTTCGCCCCTCCCCCGGTCATGACGGACAGCGTGTACCCGCCGCCCACGCGGCCGTACCGCAGAGGGAGCTGCTGCTTCGCGCACGTGCCGTCGTTGGCGTCCCTTAGCACTGCGGCGCTAGGTTACCCGGATACTTCTGGAAACTGCCGTATCAGGCGTATCGGTATCGGATACTCGGATAAGTTTGGATACTTCTCAAAACGTATCGGACACGTATCCCCCTATTTTCTGTTTTTCAAATAAATAAATAAATTCGGATACTTTGGGGATACCTGTGGGATACCTCATGGACACGGGAAAAGCCTATCTATCCATACCCAAACAGCCACCTCCCTTTTCCCGCCTCATTCTTCCCCACCTCGAGTGCCCAAATGTGACCGATCCTACCCTTCGGCAGCTTCAAATTGAAGTTGCAGCAGCTGAAGAGAACTAGGATCATATTTATGGTGCATTTTCCATGTTTCTATCACCTTATTAGTATTCTTAAACTGTCATATTTTCATATAATCATTATTTTCTATATATCTTTTGTATACGTTATATATATACAAACGTATCCCCGTATCCGTGTTTTCAAAAAATTGACGTATCCCCGTATCGCGGTGTCCGTATCCGTATCGCCGTATCCATGCAACTTAGCTGCGGCGCAGAAGCAGTCGCTCAGGCACGCCGCTTGGCAGTCGGCCGCGCTCGTCCCCGCGCCCATCACCTTCGTACGGCGTGTCCGCCCATGACATGTTGGGCGTGGGCGCCATGGAGAAGCCTGCAGCGTCATGCTGCCCCCCTCTGCATTCGCCGGCGCTGGAGTTCACCGTGCAGCCGAGCGCGGTGTTGCTCGCGTCGACGAAACCGAAACCAGGCGGGCACAGACAGCTGGGCTGCCCATCGCGATCGAGGACACAGTAGCTGTTGAACCCGCAAACTCCCTTGACAAGACACCGATCCCTCGGTGTGCTCCATATGACGTTGTCCTTTGACGCACCGCCGGACACGAAGGCGTGGCGGTACAGACGCAGAACTCCGTCAGGGTCAAGCGTGAGACGGTAGTAGGCTCGCTCCCCAGCTTTTGCGGCTCCGGGTCGCGTCAGGTTGTTGGTGTAGCTGCCGTTGCTGTTCGCCTGGTAGAGCACGCCACTGGCATCCAGGCGCAGGGTGAGGAGGAAGCCAATCTGGAAGGTCACCGTGTCCCAGTACGCCGCGTCTGCCACGTTGCTCGTGCCCACCGGGTACAGCACGAGGTTGCCGTCGTTTTGCTGGTTGGTCAGCCGGTACTTCCCGGTGGCCCTGTTGGTGTTCGACACGCTGGAGAAGAGCTGCGCCCCGGGCACGAGGTCCTGCCCGGCGAGCAGGGTGTCGGTCGGGGACGCGAACGTCGACCACACCACCGACGTGTCTGCGCCGTACAGGACGAAGTTGCCGTCGTCGAGCATGGCGCCGGAGACGGCCGGCCGGGACGGGACTGCCACCGGCCTGTCCTGGATGCTCGCGCCGATCCAGATGAGGCGACCGTCGTAGGTGAGCCTCAGCGAGCCGCCCGTGTCCGGTGTGTCGTTGCGGTTCGCGGTCCACGTAACGGTTACGTTGGGCGCGGTGGCGAGCCAGACGCCGATGGCAAGGCCGCCGTCCGTGGCGTAGAAGCCAAAGGAGAAGCGGCCCGACGGGGACGGCCAACCGGCGCCGGCGGCAGCCATTAGGGGGGACCTTGATGTGATGTTCGTCTGCGCGGATGACACTTGGAGGGAAACAAGGATGACTAGTGTTAAGTAGAAGAGCAGATGGAAAGGCTTAGCCGCCATGGATGGATGATGATGAGCTTGCTGGGCGCGCGAATGCTCGGTGGGGGGTCGCTTGGTAAGTGTATGATGAATCGGTGATACTGATACTGCAAATCACTCAACAGCAAGTCAATCCTTCGTCAAAATTGTACATTTGAATTTCTGTTGCATCTTGATTTGCCAACGAACCAACACCATCGGAAGATGACACTTGTCGAGCAATATCGTGGCTGCGACTTTTCCGTGAAAGAAACCGGGGCATCATGTGGACCACGAGAAGGGAGACTGCGGATGGACTTTTTTTTTCGTGAACATCCACAGGCGGCCGAAATCACTGTCTCGACCCTTTTTGAAAACTTAAGCAAGATCTGAACCAGGATTTTTTTCCCCTTCCTAATCTGATCCTTTTTCTACCACTGGGTCGATGACGGTAGGTATAACTGCCTACCGTCAGGGTCTCTGATGGTAGGGCTAATGGCAGCCGCTGACGATCGTTGGTGGTTGCTGACGCGGATAAACAGTCTACCGCCAGCTATCAGGAATGATAGGTTGTTAGAGCATCTATAACTAGACCCCTCAAACCCGTTTCAAACGATCGGGCAGGACGCCCGGTCACCGACCGGTCATGAAAAAGCGATTCAGACGAGTCTCTTAAACCGGCCTCAAACGCCCGGGCTGATCGGCACCCTCCATATCCAGCCCAATTATGGGACGGGTATGGGGGAGCCCGGGCACGCCCGCCACGTCGTGGCCCCACGCGGACTCATCAGGAAACCTAACGGTCCGACGGGCGCCTCGACCGTCGCCGCGGTGTGAACGCCACGTGGCGCCGCTTCGGCTCTCCGCCCGAGGCAGGGGCCGGCTATTTAAGCCGGCCGGCGCCACCCAGCCCTAGCACATCCGCCTCCTCCCTCTCTCTGCCGCCACCTGAGCCCATCCGCCTCCTCTCGCACTCCCCTCTCCGTCAGGATGGTCCACCGGCTCATCACCACCTACGCGCAGCTCACGCCGAGCGGCGCCTGCAAATCGAGGCGGAGATCCAGGCTCGCCGCGCTGCCCGCATCGTTGCGGGTCTCCTTTCGGACTCGCCGGAGACGGAGGAGGAGGAGGAGGAGCCGGAGGCCATGGAGAAGGACGAGTCGGAGGAGGAGGCTCCCGGCTTGCGCATGGCGAAGGTGGAGGCGGAGGCGGAGTTCGCCGTCACCCAATCGGACGAGATGGCGGAGCAGCATGCCATCCGGGATGAGGCCGATGTGGAGGCCAACCGCCGGCTCATCCGACAGAGGCAGGCGAAGGCCGACGCCCTCTTCGATGAGCTGGAGGCGGAGATCGAGGCGGAGGAAGCCGTAGCGGAGGCGCCGGAGGGGGCCACAGCGGAGGTGCCGGAGGGGGCCACATCGGAGGCGCCGGAGGGGGCGGAGCTGCGGCTGACGGCCATTTATCCGCCGGAGGGCATGGAGATCGTCGACATCTCCGACGAGGAGTAGATAGGTTCTACGTACTACGTAGGTTTTATATGTTGCATGCTTTTGTATGGATTTGAGGAATCTAATATGAGATGTCCGGTTGTAGAATGAATTATTTCAGGCGTGACTGGTCAGTGTCCGTGGACGCGCCCGGATGCGTCCGCGGGCGTTTGAGGGACCGGGTTTGCAAGTTGCGCTTGTAGATGCTCTTATATCCTACCGTCAACACGTCCGACGGTAGGGTCTAACATCCCAAACCCCAAAAATGGTAATGTTGCTTCCGAGGAACAAAATTGGGTGGTAGGTCATGCAACCCTACCGCCAATGGGCCCGGCGGTAGGTAGTATTACCCTACCGCCAATGTCCTCGGCGGTAGGGATTGAACCCCCCACCCCTAGGGTCAAAACAGTACTGTTGCGCGCAGTTAAAAAGTTTTGGCGGGAGGTTGTGCAACCTTACCATCATGGTCTGTGACGGTAGGGTTTTGTACCCTTTAAACCTGATTTCTTTTCTACAAAATTCCAATCATTCAATATAAATAGCACACCACAATATGCATCACACATCAAAATATGCATCACACATCAAAATGAAAGATAGTTCAACATATCCAACATAGAAAATAGTTTTACATGTCCAACATAGCAAATAGTTTTACATGTCCAACATAGCAAATAGTTTTACATGTCCGGGAACAATATCCGGCTCTATACAACATTGTGCGCCACAAGGGTGATACTATCGCCACGGTAATGGAATCTTTTCCGCCAAATGTGACGTTCAGAAGAGATTTAATTGGACCCAGACTCCAATCATGGAACATCCTGCTCCAGCGGTTGTCCACGGTGCAATTGTCACATGGGTCTGATGTTTTCC
This sequence comes from Elymus sibiricus, assembly GCA_039707655.1. Lineage (NCBI taxonomy): Eukaryota > Viridiplantae > Streptophyta > Magnoliopsida > Poales > Poaceae > Elymus > Elymus sibiricus. Next base: position 328,317,370 of record CM077667.1, read on the forward strand.
GATGGAACCTCCATGGGAATGGACAATTCTCAGTGGAGTCAATGTATAGAGCGTTACTCTAGTCTGATGTGCCAGTTGATAATAACAAGAAGATCTGGAAGATGAAGATACCTCTTAAGAATAAAATCTTTGCATGGTATCTTCGTCGTGGAGTCATTCTTACTAAAGATAACCTTATTAAGAGGAATTGGCATGGAAGTACGCAATGTGTCTTTTGTCACCATGATGAGACAATAAAACATATATTCTTCCAATGCAAATTGGCTCGTTCTATATGGTCAGTCATCCAAATAGCTTCTAGCTTGTATCCCCCTTGTAGCGTTGCTAATGTATTTGGTAACTGGTTACATGGGATTGATCACAGGTTTAGAACTCTTCTCAGGGTGGGAGCGCTTGCCGTTATTTGGTCGCTTTGGCTATGTAGAAATGATAAGGTTTTTAATGATAAAAGTACTTCTCTGATGCAGGTTATCTACAGATGTACAGGGACTCTTCGTTTATGGTCCTCTCTACAACGCGTGGAGAATCGAGACCTGTTTACGGAGGTGTGTACACGATTGGAGGCTACGGCGAGGGATACTTTTACCCAACATGGGTGGCAGCATGATCTTAGGATTGGCCCCCCTACGCTTTAGGCGTTATACGGACTCTACATGTCTCTTTGTATTTCGCCTTTTTTATTTTTTGTTTGTGTGAGAGGACCTTGTTTGGCTGTGTGCATCTTAGTTATGCAGAGGCCGGGTGTAATACTTAAATCTTTTAAGTAATATAAAGCGCCCCTTTTCGAAAAACATAACAAATAGTTTAGAATATCGACGATAGCAAGTACTTTAACATAGCCAACAAGTTCCCGTTCAACTCAACACATAGCAAATAGTTTATGACCATATCACTTATCCTTCCTATCCCTCTTGGCGGTACGCTCCTCGTTTCTTTTTGAGTGGGTCTCTTTCTTGTTCGGTGATGAGGACGATCTTTCCCGGCAGCAAATGGAAATGGAATGCCCGTTTGGTACCGCCCAACTTCTATAGCTTCACGCCGTACAGTCACAGTTGTTGCGCGCAATGCCAAACCCAGATTCCAGAGTTACATATTGCGTGTTGAGAATTTCAATTTCCTTGTGTCACAAATGTCAATGCCAGGTTTGTCCCGCCATCTCTCTCGTGCGTTCGCCGCTTGATCAATTCTTGTATACCTCGTGCTTGTATTAAATTTTGGTGTATATTTTCTCACCGCTTTGATGGTCATGGAAGACCCTTCTTGTAAAGAATTTCGTTATTGCTGATGCAGCATCACATGCAATGAAAACGTGTAGTGGGATACAGGAAACACAGAGGTAGCAGATAGCACGAATTCTTGATCCCCACTCCCAGTGACCTTAATCTCTTATTGCCAAGTGTTTACTTTTATTTTGGTCTCCTATGAGTCAAGAGGGAACATTCTTAATATCTTCGTTTAGTGGAGTACCAGAATTCAGACAATCGGTCATTTTCAATTTTTTTCTTTTTTTTTTGAAATATCTGGATATATTAAGCAAGGAAAACACCAGATACAACGAGAACCGGACCAGCTGTCCCCAAACTAACAGAAAAGTCCCTGAAAAAGAAGAAAATAGCAAAGACATCCCTGGAACTTTTCAACACACGATCCGCAGCCACAATCCTCTTCGTCGCCACATCGTCGATGCCACCGGAGCCGGACGAAGAGAAGATAGCCAGCCGCTGAGCCGCCTGCTCAGTGCTATAGAGGACCCAGCCTTGTTTGGTCGCCGCAATAATCATCCGCCGCGGGCGACGGAATCCAATCCCCATGGATGGCACATCGGCGGGGGCAACACCCCGCACCTCGCAGACTGTCGAGCCCGCTTCACCGAACCACGCCGGCAGCCAAGCCCGCGAGCACACGAAGAAGAGGCCAGCTAGAACCGGACTCGAAAACGGCGACGACTCCACCGCAGCAACAGTAGCGCCGCCGCAACCTTCAGTACGCCCCCTCACAGACTCCGCATCGGTGGCGAAGGAGACACCTCTGCAACGGGGAGGGAGTCGGAGGACAAAAACCCAAGTTGCAGTCAGCACCGCCGTCTCGCCGACTGCAACCAAGGCACCGAGGGCTGACAGCTCGTCGACGCCGCCCAGAAGAACGTCGTCGTAGTGGGGGAAGAGCAGTAGCCACCTTATTCGCACCACCACCGCCGCCGCCACCATCGGATCGGCGTGGAGCGAAACCCTAGCCCTACACTGTACACGCCGGGGACAAAGATCCCGGGTTCCCCACTCCTCCCGTCGCCAGAGCGGCCGCCGGAGGAGAGGAGAACCCCCGGATATACCGGCGGCGGACCGAGGGAGCCTGGACGCCTTCCTTTCGCCTCTCTCTGGACAGGACAGGGGGAGGGGAGGGACAATCGGTCATTTTCATTCATGCAAGTTTGGAACTTACTCCAGTTCTCTTCAAAAACATGAGTCCAATATCACTAATGGAAAGGGGAATTGCCTGGTCGCTCTTATATTTCTGTACAGACGAAGTAGAAAATAGCTGGCTGTGAAATAGCAGTGTCTACAAAATTGAGCTGTCAATTCGGACCAATATCATTGTCAGCGTCGTATTTGTTTTAATTTCCTTTTTCGAGCTTTGAGTCTAATTTCAATTTGGAATTCTTTTGTCATGATTTCTCAGTTCGATCATTTGGGCAAAACAAAAGCACTACTCTACAAAACAAAACAAAAATGCAAAAAGATAAACACCCAAAATAAGCTGAGCATTCCTTCCTCCAACGCAGGACACTAGTCACATGCACCCAAAGCCCTTCGCTTCTCACAAATCTAGCCAAAAAATCAGAAGTGCTCCAAGCAACCTTTTGCGTCGACGTCTCTGATGGTATCATGATTCAAGCTGCAAACTATCTATCGAAGGAGATCAAAATCCTGGAGCCCTTATTTAAGCACCCGTGTTGGAGATTGCTTAGGGCATTCGTTCTGAATTCACCGGTGAACTTGGGTGGTTGGAAGCTTTTTTCGACAAAGATAATAAATTAATATCGCGAAAACATCAATTACACCAGGCCTCTGTACCAACAAGATGTCCCAAAGACATCAAAGAACACACAACCAAAAAAGAAAAAAACAGGAGAAAAAGACCACGCCCAAGTGAGCAATCATTAGCATCAGCAGCACTCTAACCATTATCAAAGACAACACCCCGACTATAAAAGTAAGATGACATTATGTAGACAAAGTAAGACAAGCAATATGTTTACACCCCGTCGTTTTATCCTTAATGGCAGCAATACAATACGTGTCATGTCCCTTTCTGTCACTGGGATTAAGCAACGCAAGATTGAACTCATCACAACGCACCACTTCCATTGAAGATAAATCAACCTAGTTGGCCAAACCAAACCGATAGATCGGAGAGAAATGCGAAACTATAATAATCATGCATAAAAGAATCCAGAGAAGACTCAATATATATTCATGAATAATCTGATCATAAACCCACAATTCATCGGATCCCAACAAACACACCGCAAAAGAGGATTACATCGAATAGATCACCGCGGGAATCACGTGAACTTTGTATTGAAGATCACACAGAGAGAAGAAGTCATCTAGGTACTAGCTATGGACCTGTATGTCTGTGGTGGACTACTCACACATCATCATGAAGGCAGCAAGGCTGATGTAGATGGCCTCCGTGATCGATTCCCTCTACGGCAGGGCACCGAAAAAGGTCTCCAGATGGCCTCCCGTCAGAATAGAAACTTGCGGCGGCGAGAAAGGTGTTTCGGGTGACTCTCTGTTGGTTTCATGATTTTAGAAATTTATGGAGGTGAAATTAGGTCAGACGAAGCCACGTGGGGCCCACAAGGCATTAGGGCGCGCCTATCCCCTGGGTGCGCCCTGTTGCCTTGCCGTCTCCTCGTGTATCGTTTGGTCTCCCTCCGAAGCTTCCGGGTCCTCTTTTGGTCCAGAAAAAATCATTGAAAAGTTTCGTAGCATTTAGACTCCGTTTGGTACTGGTTTTCTGAAAAGCCAAAAACACGCAGAGAACAGCAACTGGCACTAGGCACTGGGTTAATAGGTTAGTTCCCAAAAATGATATAGCATAGCATATAATTGCATATAAAGCATCCAAGATTGATAATATAATAGCATGGAACAATAAAAAGTTATAGATATGTTGGAGACGTATCAGCATCCCCAAGCTTAATTCCTACTCATCCTCGAGTAGGTAAATGATAAAAACAAATTTTTTGATGCGACCTGCTACCCAACATGTAATCTCTCTTAGGTATGATCTTGAGAAATGATGAACTAATTGATATCAACATAATAATATGCATAAACATAAACAACATAATCATTCATATTCAAAATATACGATCCTTAAAGAATATTATTCCCTACTCATTTTATCATATTAGCATGGCATGACTCCGTCCTCACCGCATAAGTATAAATCATGAGCACCTCGGTGTCAAGTCAGGTAATTGGATCGTACTTCTAACGCGCTTTAGCATTTTCAACCTCACTCAATACATGAGTGTGAACCATGGATATGGCATATGGATGGAATAGAATATGGTGGTAGAGATCAAAAGGAGTCAAACTGGAAAAGAAAGTCTCACATCAACTAGCAGACCAACGGGCTATGGAGATGCCCATCAATCAATATCGATGTGAGCAGTAGGGATTGTTATGCAACAGATGCACTAGAGCTATAAGTGTATGAAAGCTCAACGGAGGCTAAGTGAGTGTGCATCCACCTTGCTTGCTCATGAAGACCTCGGGCATTTGAGGAATCCCGTCATCGTAATATACAAGCCAAGTTTTATAACGAAAATTTCCCACTAGCATATGAAAATGACAACTCAGGAGACTCTCTATACGATGAACATTGTGCTCCCTCTAAGCATAGGTGTGGAAAAAGATAGTAGCACTGCTCCTTCTCTCTTTTCCCTCATTTTTTCCTTTTTTTCTTTTCCCTTTTTTCTTTTTTTTTCTTTCTTTAATTTTTTGTCCGGAGTCTCATCCCGACTTGTGGGGGAATCATAGTCTCCCTCATCATTTCCACACTGAGACAGTGCCCTAATAATGATGATCATCACACTTTTATTTACTTACAACTCGATATGAAAAATTACTATACAAGATAACTCTATACGAATGCCTTTCGCAGTGTACCAGGACGTGCAATGATCTAGCGTAACATGTAGGTGATGATGAACGGTGGCTTTGCCACAAATACTATGTCAACTACATGGCCATGCAAAGCAATATGATGATGAACACACAAGTCATGAGAAGGAACGGTGGAAGTTGCATGGCAATATATCTCGGAATGGCTATGGAAATGCCATGATAGGTAGGTATGGTGGCTGTTTTGAGGAAGATATAGGGTGACTTATGTGTGATAGAGCATATCATATCACGGGGTTTGGATGCACCGGCGAAAGCTGCACCGATCCTCGAGGTGAGAATGGGCAATGCACGGTACCGAAGAGGCTAGCAATTATGGAAAGGTGAGAGTGCGCATATCCATGGATTCACGTTAGTCATAAAGAACTCATATACTTATTGTAAAGCCAATTAGCTCCCTCGGAGAAAAATACTACCGCATACCCCTAGGGAGAAGGTTGGTAGGAGTTAACCATCGCGCGCCTCCGACCCAAACAACACATAGGATTTCAATCAGACATAAGAACGCTCACATATCATAATCATGCCTTAACCAATATTTAGATGAGTAATTAATAGCATGCTTTAATACCAATATTTCTACTAACAAATAATCATGTACTCATGTCGTTTCATATTACTACATCAATATAATTAACCTACGGTTCTATTTTAGTGAGCTAGATGAAAGTTTTTATTATATCCTCCTTGAATACCTATCCTTTTTGGACTAGTCTTATAACCCGTGCATATTACCATTACAATTTCTTAAACTCTCAAAAATATTTAAGTGAAGCATGAGATTACAATTATTTCTATAAAGTCTTAACACCGTCGTGCTCTAAAAGATATAAGTGAAACACTAGAGCAACTGCCTAGCTCAAAAGATATAAGTGAAGCATATAGAGTATTCTAACAAATGGTGATGAACATGTGTCTCTCTCATATATGTGTGTCCAGCAAACAATGATTGTGGCAAATAAAAAGAAAAGCAAACTATAATACACGACGCTCCAAGAAAAACACATATCATGTGATGAATAAAAATGTAGCTCCAAGTGACATACCGATAGAATGGAGACGAAAGAGGGGATGCCTTCCGGGGCATCTCCAAGCTTAGATGCTTGGGTCTTCCTTGGATATTATCTTTGGGTGCCTTGGGCATCCCCAAGTTTAGGGTCTTGCCACTCCTTATTCTTTCATCCATCATTGTCTCACCCAAAACTTGAAAACTTCAGCACACAAACGTCAACAGAAACCTCGTGATGAGATCCGTTAGTACAATAATCAAATCATAAACTTAGGGTACTGTTGTAAGTTATTTCATATTTAATTATTACATAAGTTACCGTATTCTAAGTTCTCCATGACTTATACCTCCCGATATAATACATAGCATCATCAAAACAAGGAAACTATGCAAGCAAAAACAGAATCTGTCTAAAACAGAACAGTTTGTAGCGATCAGCACTAAAAGTCTAAAACCATACTTATGTAAGTCCTAAAATTCTGAAAAATTAGGACAACCTGGGGAATTTGTATACCAATTCTTTGTAAAACATTCATATCAAAAAGGCATTCCAGTAAAATCAAAGAAATTCTGCACTGGACGTAAAAGTTTCTGTTTTTGCACAGGATCAATTCTACTATCATCCAAATCATCCCAAAGGCTTTACTTGGCAAAAACACTAATTAAAACATAAAAACACAATCATTACAGTAGCAATAATCATTTCAACACACCAAAATAGAAGGTAAAACAAAAAAATTAAGATAACTATTCGGTTACCTCCCAACAAGCGCTATCGTTTTATGTCCCTAGCTAGGCATAATGCATTGTATCAAGTGTTGTCATTCTTCTTCCTCATCTCCATGACTTGCTTATACAAAATACCATCGTGTGCACTTCTAACTAGCTCCTTTATTTCAGCAAGAGATTTTCTACTAGAGGAACTCAAATAATGGAAAGGACTATCCTTTGTAACTTCCATGTTTTCCTATTTCAGTTTAGAAGCAAAGTTGTTCTCAAGAGGTTTTTCATAAGTGATATTAAATTCATCCTCTATGAGGGATCTAACCTTATCACAACAATCTTCATCAAGCCCACCTTTATTATTTCTTATGATGCAAGAATATTGACTATGTATGCTATTGAATAATTGTTGGATTAAATGTAAGCGTGGCACTTCTTTCTTAGCATTCTCCTCGAAAGCACGAGGATCTCTAGACATGTATCTTCTCACGAGATCTCCATCATAAAGAATCTCATCTATTATTGGACATTCATAATTCACATCATAGTGATCAAATATTTCCCTAGCTTCTCGAACTATATGATCAAATTCATTCATGAGAGCAATGGTGGCAAATTCTTAACTCTAGAATCATTTATGACACGTAGCTCATAGAACAACCTTCCCAAAGTGGGATGCGTACGCACGAAACGTCTTTCCAATTTAAGTCCAAGAGCTGAAATAGCTTGAGCATAATTATTGGTTCTTTTAAGAATAGGCTCATCATTATTAACCAAGGCTCCCGTACAAGTAAAGAATTCTTGAATAACACTTTTTCCGATAATGTTCCCACTTCCCGTTACAAAACAATTAGTGTCCAAATTTATAGGGGATACATTGCCATTGGGTTTAGGGCCCTCGCTATCCTCCTTAGCTATCACAAAATCAGACATGATAGCAACTAACAAGCAAAACAAGCAAACTAACAAAGATAAATATTTTTGTGTTTTTGTTATTTTTTAGCAAGCAAATATAAATAAAAATAAAAAGTAGAACAAGTGAATGATAATTGGTGTGAAGGAACCTGACAAGAATTTGATGATGTCTCCCCGGCAATGGCATCAGAAATTCTTCCTGCTACTTGTAAACTGCGTTGGGATTTTCCCCGAAGAGGAGGGGAGATGCATCATAGTAGAGATAAGTATTTCCTTCAGTGAGAACCAATGTTATCGAACCAATAGGAGAATCATGCAAACCTTCGTTAGCAGCACCTACACACACAAAACCAACACTTGCACCCAACACGGGCAAGAGGGTTGTGAAGCCCCTTGAACTCGTTACTTGCAAGGATTAAATACTGATAGATAAATAAGATAATTATAAAAGTAAATAAAACAGTAAATAAATGACAACAAAGTATTCTTGGAGTTTTTGTTATTATGTTTAAGTAGACCGGGGGCATAGTTTTCGCTAGAGGCTTCTCTCTTGAACATAGCATACGGTAGGTAAACAAATTACTATTGGGCAATTAACAGAATAGCGCATAGTAATGACATGTTATTCATGGCAATGATCATGTATATAGGCATCACGTCCATAAACAAGTAGACCGACTCCTGCCTGCTGTAGGGGAACGTTGCATGGGAAACAAAAAATTCCCTACGCAGACGCAAGATCTATCCATGGTGATGAGCATCTACGAGAGGGAGAGTGGATCTACATACCCTTCTAGATCGCTAAGCGGGAAGCGTTAAGAAACGCGGTTGATGTAGTCGAACGTCTTCGCGATCCAAATCGCAAGCCGTCCCGCGATCCAATCACGATCCGTCCCGATCTAGCGCCGAACAGACGACACCTCCGCGTTCAGCACACGTACAGCTCGATGACGATCTTCTCCTTCTTGATCCAGCAAGAGGGGTCGGAGAAGTAGATGAGATCTCCAGCAGCACGACGGCATGGTGGTGGTGATGGTGGAGTTATCCCGGCAGGGCTTAGCCTAAGCACTACCGGAATCTATTTGGTGGAGGAACTAGAGAATAGAGAACTAGCATGTGGCCGTGGGTTTTGGGGCTCTATTCCTCTAGTATATATAGGAGGGAGAGGGAGGAGCAAGCCTCCCTAGGGTTTCCCCTAGGGGTCGGCCGAACCAGGGCAAGGAGGAGTCCAATCCACTTCCTACTAGGAAGTGGATTCATATTAGGAAGGAGTCCTATTCCTTCCTATCTCCATCTTTTTTCCCTCTTGGGCATATGGGCCCTTATGGGCTCGGTTCCCCAGCCCATTAGGGGCTAGTGAGCCACCTCTTGGGCCCATGTGGCCCCCCGGGGTGGGTGGGCCCCACCCGGTGGACCCCCGGAACCCATTCGTCACTCCCGGTACACTACCGGAAATACCCGAAACTTTTCCGGAACCCAAATACCACTTTCCTATATATAAATCTTTACCTCCGGACCATTCCGGAGCTCCTCGTGACGTCCGGGATATCATCCGGGACTCCGAACAACCTTCGGTCACCAACACATATATCTCAATACTACCGAAACATCACTGAACGTTAAGTGTGCAGACCCTGCGGGTTCGAGAACTATGTAGACATGACCGAGACACCTCTACGGTCAATAACCAATAGCGGGACCTGGATGCCCATATTGGTTCCTACATATTCTACAAAGATCTTTATCGGTTGAACCTCTATGTCAAGGATTCAGTTAATCCCGTATGATCTTCCCTTTGTTCTTCGGTATGTTACTTGCCCGAGATTCGATCGTCGGTATCTCTATACCTAGTTCAATCTCGTTACCGGCAAGTCTCTTTACTCGTTCCATAATACAAGATCCCATGGCTAACACTTTAGTCACTTTGCTTGCAAGGCTTATTGTGATGTTGTATTACCGAGTGGGCCCTGAGATACCTCTCCATCACATGGAGTAACAAATCCCAGTCTTGATCCATGCCCACTCAACAGACACCCTCGGAGATACCTGTAGAGCATCTTTATAGTCACCCAGTTACGTTGCGACGTTTGATACACACAAGGTATTCCTCCGGTGTCAGTGAGTTACATGATCTCATGGTTATAGGAACATATACTTGACATGCAGAAAACTATAGCAATAAACTGACACGATCATATGCTACGTTCATAGTTTGGGTCTTGTCCATCACATCATTCTCCTAATGATGTGATCCCGTTATCAAATGACATCTCATGTCTATGGCTAGGAAACCTTAACCATCTTTGATCAACGAGCTAGTCTACTAAAGGCATACTAGGGACACAGTGTTGTCTATGTATCCACACATGTAATTGAGTTTCCAATCAATACAATTATAGCATGGATAATAAACGATTATCATGAACAAGGAAATATAATAATAACCACTTTATTATTGTCTCTAGGGCATATTTCCAACAGTCTCCCACTTGCACTAGAGTCAATAATCTAGTTCACATCACTATGTGATTTACATTGTAATGAATCTAACACCCATACAGTTCTGGTGTTGATCATGTTTTGCCCTTGGAAGAGGTTTAGTCAACGGGTCTGCGACATTCAGATCCGTTTGCACTTTGCAAATATTTATGTCCTCCTCCTTGATGTAATCGCGGATGGAATTGAAGCGTCGCTTTATGTGTCTGGTCCTCTTGTGAAACCTTGGTTCCTTGGCCAGAGCAATGGCACCAGTATTGTCATAGAACAGAGTCATTGGGTTTAGTGCACTGGGCACTACTCCAAGATCTGTCATGAACTCCTTCATCCAGACACCTTCCTTCGCCGCCTCCGAGGCAGCGATGTACTCCGCTTCGCATGTAGAATCAGCTACCAGGCTCTGCTTGGAACTGCACCAGGTTACCGCACCCCCATTGAGAATAAATACGTATCCGGTTTGAGACTTAGAGTCATCTGGATCAGTGTCAAAGCTTGCATCGACGTAAGCCTTTACGACGAGCTCTTGATCACCTCCATAAACGAGAAACATATCCTTAGTCCTTTTCAGGTACTTAAGGATATTCTTGACCGCCGTCCAGTGTTCCATTCCTGGATCACTTTGAAACCTTTCGGCCATACTTATGGCAAGGCTGACATCGGGTCTTGTGCACAACATTGCATACATGATAGAGCCTATGGCTGAAGCATAGGGGACGACACTCATCTTTTCTCTATCTTCTGCAGTCACTGGGCATTGAGTCTTACTCAACTTCACACCTTGCAATACAGGCAAGAACCCCTTCTTGGACTGATCCATTTTGAACTTCTTCAAAACTTTGTCAAGGTATGTGCTCTGTGAAAGTCCTATCAAGCGTCTCGATCTATCTCTATAGATCTTGATGCCTAATATGAAAGCAGCTTCTCCTAGGTCCTTCATTGAAAAACTCTTGTTCAAATATTCCTTCACGCTTTCCAATATTTCTATATTGTTTCCAATCAGCAATATGTCATCCACATATAATATTAGAAACGCTATAGAGCTCCCACTCACTTTCTTGTAAATACAAGATTCTCCGTAAACTTGTATAAACCCGGCCGCTTTGATCACCTCATCAAAGCGAAGATTCAAACTCCGAGATGCTTGCATCAGTCCATAAATGGATCGCTGGAGCTTGCAAACTTTGTCAGCATTCTGTGGATCGACAAAACCTTCTGGTTGCATCATATACAACTCTTCCTTAAGGAAACCGTTAAGGAACGCTGTTTTGACATCCATCTGCCAAATTTCATAATAAAAAAATGCAGCAATTGCTAACATGATTCTGACGGACTTAAGCATCTCTACGGGTGAGAAGGTCTCATCGTAGTCAACTCCTTGAACTTGTGAAAAACCCTTTGCCACAAGTCGAGCTTTATAGACAGTGACATTACCGTCCGCGTCCGTCTTCTTCTTAAAGATCCATTTGTTCTGAATGGCCTTTCGCCCTTCAGGTAATACTTCCAAAGCCCATACTTTGTTTTCATACACGGATCCCATCTCGGATTTCATGGCCTCTAACCATTTCTCGGAATCCAGGCCCATCATCGCTTCTCCATAGCTCGTAGGTTCATCGTTGTCCAACAACATGACCTCTAAGACAGGGTTACCGTACCACTCAGGAGCAGTACGTGCCCTTGTCGACCTACGAGATTTGATAGTAACTTGATCCGAAGCTTCATGATCATCATCATTAACTTCCTCTTCAACCAATGTAGGCTCTACAGAAACATCTTTCTACGCTGCGCTACTCTCTGGTTAAAGTAAAGGTTCAACAACCTCATCAAGTTCTATTTTCCTCCCACTCAATTCTTTCGACAGAAACTCTTTCTCGAGAAATGACCCGTTCTTTGCGACAAACACTTTGCCTTCAGATCTGAGATAGAAGGTATACCCAACTATCTCTTTTGGGTATCCTATGAAGACACATTTCTCCGCTTTGGGTTCCAGCTTTTCAGGCTGAAGCTTTTTGACATAAGCATCACATCCCCAAACTTTAAGAAACGACAACTTTGGCTTCTTGCCAAATCACAGTTCATATGGCGTCGTCTCAACGGATTTCGATGGTGCCCTATTTAAAGTGAATGCAGCTGTCTCTAATGCATAACCCCAAAACGATAGTGGCAAATCGGCAAGAGACATCATAGAACGAACCATATCTAATAAGGTTCGATTACGATGTTCGGACACACCATTACGCTGTGGTGTTCCAGGCGGTGTCAATTGTGAAACAATTCCACATTGTGTTAAGTGACTGCCAAACTCATAACTCAGATATTCTCCTCCTCGATCAGATTGTAGGAATTTAATCTTCTTGTTACGATGATTCTCAACTTCACTCTGAAATTGCTTGAACTTTTCAAACGTTTCAGACTTGTGTTTCATTAAGTAAATATACCCATATCAACTTAAGTCATCGGTGAAGGTGAGAAAATAACGATATGCACCGCGCGCCTCAATGCTCATCGGACCGCACACATCAGTATGTATGATTTCCAACAAGTCACTTGCCCGTTCCATTGTTCCAGAGAACGGGGTCTTAGTCATCTTGCCCATGAGGCATGGTTCACATGTGTCAAGTGATTCAAAATCAAGTGACTCCAAAAGTCCATCAGCATGGAGCTTCTTCATGCGTTTTATACCAATATGACCTAAGCGGCAGTGCCACAAGAAAGTGGTACTATCATTATCAACTCTACATCTTTTGGCATCAATGTTATGAACATGTGTATCATCACTATCAAGATTCAATAAGAATAAACCCCTCACATTGGGTGCATGACCATAAAAGATATTACTCATATAAATAGAACAACCATTATTCTCTGATTTAAATGAGTAACCGTCTCGCAATAAACAAGATCCAGATATAATGTTCATGCTTAACGCAGGCACTAAATAACAATTATTCAGGTTCATCACTAATCCCGATGGTAATCGAAGAGCGAGCGTGCCGACGGCGATCACATCAACCTTGGAACCATTTCCCATGCGCATCGTCACTTCGTCCTTTGCCAGCCTCCGTCTATTCTGCAGTTCCTGTTTTGAGTTGCAAATGTGAGCAACCAAACCGGTATCAAATACCCAGGAACTACAACGAGAGTTGGTAAGGTACACATCAATAACATGTATATCATATATACCTTGTTTGGTGTTGGCCGCCTTCTTGTCAGCCAGATACTTGGGGCAGTTCCGCTTCCAGTGACCAGTTTCCTTGCAATGAAAGCACTCAGTTTCTGGCTTGGGTCCAGCCTTGGGTTTCTTCACGGGAGGGGCAACTGCTTTGCCACTCTTCTTGGAGTTACCCTTCTTGCCCTTGCCATTCTTCTTGAAACTAGTGGTTTTATTGACCATCAACACTTGATGCTCCTTCTGAATCTCAGACTCAACGATTTTTAGCATCGCAAACAGCTCGGCGACTGACTTGTTCATCCCATGCATGTTATAGTTCAACACGAAGCTCTTGTAGCTAGGTGGCAGTGATTGAAGAACTCTGTCAGTGATCGCCTCTGGCGGAAGGGGCATCCCCAATTCAGCCAGATGGTTGGAATACCCAGACATTCTGAGTATGTCTTCACTGACAGACCCGTTCTCCTCCATCTTGCAAGCATAGAACTTATCGGAGGTCTCATACCTCTCGATCCGGGCATTCTTCTCAAAGATAAACTTCAACTCCTGGAACATCTCATATGCTCCATGACGTTCAAAACGTCTTTGAAGTCCCGGTTCTAAGCCATACAACATTGCACATTGAACTATTGAGTAATCATCAGAACGTGTCTGCTAGGCGTTCGCAACATCTGCAGACTCTACTGGAGCGGGTGGTTCACCGAGCGGTGCATCAAGGACATAAGCCTTTTGGGAAGCCGTGTGGATAATCCTCAGATTACGGGCCCAGTCTACAAAGTTACTTCCATCATCTTTCAACTTAGCTTTCTCTAGGAACGCATTGAAATTCAGGGGTGCTACTGCGCGAGCCATTAATCTACAACATAAATTTTGCACAGATAACTTAGACTATTGTTCAAGATAATGAGTTTAGTTAATCATATTACTTAAAAACTCCCGCTCAAATTGACATCCCTCTGGTCATTCGAGTGTCACATGATCCAAATTCACCAACCCAAGTCCGATCATCACGTGAGATGAGGTGGTTTCAATGGTGAACATCTTCATGTTGATCATATCTACTATATGACTCATGTTCGACCTTTCGGTCTCTTGTGTTCCGAGGCCATCTCTGTACATGCTAGGCTCGTCAAGTTTAACCCGAGTGTTCCGCATGTGCAACACTGGCTTGCACCCGTTGTATGTGAACGTAGAGTCTATCACACCCGATCATCACGTGGTGTCTCGAAACGATGAACTTTCGCAACGGTGCACACTCGGGGAGAACACAATTTTATCTTGAAATTTTAGTGAGGGATCACCTTATAATGCTACCGTCATCCTAAGCAAAATAAGATGCATAAAAGGATTAACATCACATGCAAATCATAAGTGACATGATATGGCCATGAACTTGTGCTTTTGATCTCCATCTCCAAAGCACCGGCATGATCTCCATCGTCACCGGCATGACACCATGATCTCCATCATCTTGATCTCCATCAACGTGTCGCCATGAGGTTGTCGCCCCAACTATTGCTTCTACGACTATTGCTAACTTATAGCGATAAAGTAAAGCAAAAACGGCGAAAATAAATTAAAGACAACCCTATAGCTCCTGCCGGTTGCCGTACTCATCGACATGCAAGTCGTGATATTCTATACAAAACATGATCATCTCATACATCACATATATCTCATCATGTAATTGGCCATATCACATCACAACATACCCAGCAAAAACAAGTTAGACGTCCTCTAATTATTGTTGCATGTTTTACGTGGCTGCTACGGGTATCTAGCAAGAACGATTCTTACCTACGCAAAAACCACAACGGTGATACACAAATTGCTATTCGACCTTCTCAAGGACCGCCTTTGTCAAATCCGATCCAACTAAAGTGGGAGAGACAGACACCCGCCAGCCATGTTTATGCAACAAAGTCACATGTCAGTTGATGGAACCGGTCTCTCGTAAGCGTACGAGTAAGGTCGGTCCGGGCCGCTTCATCCCACAATACCGCTGAATCAAGAAAAGACCAAGGGAGGAAGCAATCTGAGCATCAACGCCCACAAACTCCTTTGTGTTCTACTCGTGATCTCATCTACGCATAGACCTAGCTCTGATGACACTGTAGGGGAACGTTGCATGGGAAACAAAAATTTTCCTACGCACACGCAAGATCTATCCATGGTGATGAGCATCTACGAGAGGGAGAGTGGATCTACATACCCTTGTAGATCGCTAAGCGGGAAGCGTTAAGAAACGCGGTTGATGTAGTCGAACTTCTTCGCGATCCAAATCGCAAGCCGTCCCGCGATCCAATCATGATCCGTCCCGATCTAGCGCCGAACGGATGGCACCTCCGCGTTCAGCACACGTACAGCTCGATGACGATCTCTGCCTTCTTGATCCAGCAAGAGGGGGCGGAGAGGTAGATGAGATCTCCAACAGCACGACGGCGTGGTGGTGGTGATGGTGGAGTTATCCCGGCAGGGCTTCGCCTAAGCACTACCGGAATCTATTTGGTGGAGGAACTAGAGAATAGAGAACTAGCACGTGGCCGTGGGTTTTGGGGCTCTATTCCTCTAGTATATATAGGAGGGAGAGGGAGGAGCAAGCCTCCCTAGGGTTTCCCCTAGGGGTCGGCCAAACCAGGGCAAGGAGGAGTCCAATCCACTTCCTACTAGGAAGTGGATTCATATTAGGAAGGAGTCCTATTCCTTCCTATCTCCACCTTTTTTTCCTCTTGGGCATATGGGCCCTTATGGGGTCGGTTCCCCAGCCCATTAGGGGCTGGTGCGCCACCTCTTGGGCCCATGTGCCCCCCCGGGGTGGGTGGGCCCCACCAGGTGGACCCCCGAAACCCATTCGTCACTCCCGGTAAACTACCGGAAATACCCGAAACTTTTCCGGAACCCAAATATCACTTTCCTATATATAAATCTTTACCTCGGGACCATTCCGGAGCTCCACGTGATGTCCGGGATCTCATCCGGGACTCCGAACAACCTTCGGTCACCAACACATATATCTCAATACTACCGAAACATCACCGAACGTTAAGTGTGCAGACCCTGCGGGTTCGAGAACTATGTAGACATAACCGAGACACCTCTACGGTCAATAACCAATAGCGGGACCTGGATGCCCATATTGGTTCCTACATATTCTACGAAGATCTTTATCGGTTGAACCTCTATGTCAAGGATTCAGTTAATCCCGTATGCTGTTCCCTTTGTTCTTCGGTATGTTACTTGCCCGAGATTCGATCGTCGGTATCTCTATACCTAGTTCAATCTCGTTACCGGCAAGTCTCTTTACTCGTTCCGTAATACAAGATCCCGTGGCTAACACTTTAGTCACTTTGCTTGCAAGGCATATTGTGATGTTGTATTACCGAGTGGGCCCTGAGATACCTCTCCGTCACACGGAGTAACAAATCCCAGTCTTGATCCATGCCCACTCAACAGACACCCTCGAAGATACTTGTAGAGCATCTTTATAGTCACCCAGTTACGTTGCGACATTTGATACACACAAGGTATTCCTCCGGTGTCAGTGAGTTACATGATCTCATGGTTATAGGAACAGATACTTGACATGCAGAAAACTATAGCAATAAACTGACACGATCATATGCTACGTTCATAGTTTGGGTCTTGTCCATCACATCATTCTCCTAATGTTGTGATCCCGTTATCAAATGACATCTCATGTCTATGGCTAGGAAACCTTGACCATCTTTGATCAACGAGCTAGTCTACTAGAGGCATACTAGGGACACAGTGTTGTCTATGTATCCACACATGCAATTGAGTTTCCAATCAATACAATTATAGCATGGATAATAAACGATTATCATGAACAAGGAAATATAATAATAACCACTTTATTATTGCCTCTAGGGCATATTTCCAACACCTGCATCTACTAATATCACTCCACTCATTGACCGCTATCCAGCAGACATCTAGAGTATTAAGTATAAAAGAGAGTAATGCTTGGAGCAAGATGACCTGATGTAGACAAAGTAAGACAAGCAATATGTTCAGTCCCCGTTGTTTTATTCTTAGCAGCAACAATACAATACAATACATGTCTTGTCCCCTTCTGTCACTTGGATATAGAGCACCACAAGATTGAACCCACTACAACGCACCACTCCCACTGAAGATAAATCAATCTAGTTGGCCAAACCAAACGGATAGATCGGAGAGAAATACGAAACTATAACAATCATGCATTAAAGAATTCAGAGAAGACTTAATATATATTCATGAATAATCTGATCATAAACCCACAATTCATCGGATCCCAACAAACACACCGCAAAAGAAGATTACATCGGATAGATCACCGCGAGAATCGCGGTGAACTATGTATTGAAGATCAAAGAGAGAGAGAAGAAGCCATCTAGGTACTAGCTATGGACCCGTATGTATGTGGTGGACTAATCACACATCATCATGGAGGCAGCAAGGCCAATGTAGATGGCATCCGTGATCGATTCCCCCTCCGGCAGGGCACCGGAAAAGGTCACTAGATGGCCTCCCGTCGGAACAGAAACTTGCTGCTGTGGAAAAGGTGTTTCAGGTGGCTCTCTGTTGGTTTCACAATTTTAGAGAATGTGTGGAGGTGAAATTAGGTCAGACGGAGCCACATGGGGCCCACAAGGCAACAAGGCATGCCTACCCCCTGGGCGCGCCCTGTTGCCTTGCTGTCTCCTCATGTATCGTCTGATCTCCCTCCGAAGTTTCCAGGTCCTCTTTTGGTCCAGAAAAAATCATCAAAAAGTTTCGTAGCGTTTAGACTCCGTTTGGTACTGGTTTCCTAAAAAGTCAAAAACACGCAGAGAACAACAACTGACACTAGGCACTAGGTTAATAGGTTAGTTCCCAAAAATG
Organism: Elymus sibiricus; assembly: GCA_039707655.1. Classification (NCBI taxonomy): domain Eukaryota; kingdom Viridiplantae; phylum Streptophyta; class Magnoliopsida; order Poales; family Poaceae; genus Elymus; species Elymus sibiricus. The sequence continues at coordinate 328,335,764 of CM077667.1, forward strand.
ATATAAAATAGCATATAAAGCATCCAAAATTGATAATATAACATCATGGAACAATTAAAAAATATTAATACGTTGAGACATATCAACCTTCAACAAGGCCATTGCCAAGTACAACCAATAAAGATCAGACCTTAGGCTTTCACCCTGGGAATCCAGACTCGATACTCGAGGAGCACCATAAAAATGCAGTCCTCCAGTGCAGTCGTCCCCGCTTGTCGTGGCCGCTGATGCAAGTCACCAAACAACTGATACACAATCTTCATCGCATCCAATACACCCTTCCACCAAAGCTTCAAGACCTCCAATCGCAGCCGCCGTGACTTTCTCCACCTCTATCAATGACTTGAGAATATTGACTTGGCGGAAGAAGAGCGCTAGGGCCAAACACCACTGCCACGCCGCTAACTCCACCAGCCGACGACCACGGCGGAGATGGCACCCGCGACCCACGCCGTCCTCAGCCCGCCTCGCTCGAGTGGCCAGATCGCCCGCCCGTTGTCCGGCGACCCCAACGCCCAGTGTCACCACCTCGACGCCTGACACACCATCGTCATGCTACCGTTACCGATGAGCTCCAACTGCGCCTGCCGCCAGCACTGCATCCAGGCCCGTCCGCCTCGTCCCGCGTTAGAGGCCTCGCGCGACTAGATGAGACCGCCCCACCGTCGCAGGCGTTGACTCGACTTTGATCGGCCGTGCCCGCTGACGACGGCGAGGGAGGGGAGAGTGGAGGAGGTGGATCCCCGAAGACGGCGGCTGGTTTACCTCCCGTGACGTGTGCGAGGCGGAGCGATCCGTTTTTTGCGGGCGTGATTTGTAGCGATCATTTTGCTGGTAGAACACACATCTATATCTATATATATTACCTACTTTATTTTTTTATTTTTTATATATTTATTTATTTATATATATATATTATATTATATTATATATATATATATTATATATATTATATATTATATATATATATTATATATTATATATATATATTTTATTTATATATTTTTTATTATTATATATATATATATTATATATATATATATATATATATATTTTATATATATATTATATATATATATATTTTTATATATTATATTATATATATATATATATATATATATATATATATATATATATATTACTAATAAAGCAAGGTGATATTCTTGGCTTCGTCCCGCTTAGTAGATGATTTTATTTTTTTTGTTTTTTTATTATCTCATGAGGTGGTACTATTCACGTGAAATTTCTGGCCATCTTTTCGTGCGTTGGGAAAATATAGTTGGAATACGATGCGTCCCAACCGGCTGGGCCTCTACCTTCCCCTGGTGGGCCTGCTCCTGCCATCTTCATGTAAAAAAGAGACAAAAATACGTTTGGTCTCGATATCGAATTCCAAACCTTTCGCTTAGTCCACGAAGGCCCATTGAGTCTAACTCAAAAAGAAAGAAGATACCACATGAAGGCAGGGTATGGGAGGAGGGACATGCACGGCTGGTTGGCTGTCCCTAATTAAAGCCTCCATTGCGAATGCACATGGCCTGCAGGACACCACTGGCGGAGCTTGATCAAATGCACAACCACAAATCGTTTTTGCAGCTTCGTATCACATGGGCCATAGTTTTTGTTATGGGCCGAAAAAGTAATAGTCGGGAATTGACCTCACGGCTAGCTCTCCCCTGCCTTACGAACTGAGTTTTCTTTTGCCTGTGCTAAACTTTCAGACTCAAAGTAATAGTCCCACCCTGCTTTTCTATATCAAATTCTACTATCTTATATACGTTAACGAGTTACAAGATCAACAAGCCAACAAAAGGAAGATGAGATATGGTTCATCTTTACCCAGAGAGATGAAGAAAGGTGTCTCCATCCCGGCCGCCATGGACGAGCAGGCCGCCGCCCTGGGAGCTGGCGCGTAGTGCGCCCCACGCGAGCAGGCGAGGGACGGCCCAGGCGGCGCCGGTCTCACGCGAGGACGGGCGCCAACTGCCCGCAAACTCGGAGGCCGCCGCGGCGCCATGACGTCCGTGGTGGTGGTGGCGGCGGCGGCAGCCGCGAGGATCCCTGCGTGCTCCTACTCATGGCTAGAAAGAACTGAGAGGCAGGGGAAGGAAGAGAGGAAGAAGGCACAAGGAGGGAGAAGGAGGTGTTGCGGGGAGCCGGGGAGGCGCTGGAGCTCCAGTGGGGAGCGTGTCTGAGGGCGCGGGAGGTGGATCGGGCTCGGACTGCATTGCTGCATCAGGAGTGTGGGGGAGAAACAAGGATGAGGGCTGAAAAGATAAGCTTGGAGTGGGATAGATAGCGGTGCGTGTGACATGCGTCGTCTGCGTGAGACGGCTGATGGAATCGTTCTCTTGCCATAGACACGGGAGATCTCGCCGAATAAAAGGTAAATACATAAATACATAAATTATCTCCGGACGACGATGATTCCGTTTTATACGAGTGCATAATAAACCATCGGCGTCAAAGCATAGGCATCCACATGTCATGTCCACAGAGTCTTTTATTGTTCTAAATAAAAAATTTATTACGGATCAGAATGCTTGATGTCCCTAAAGATGGTCATGTTGAAGATTGTACGGAGGAATGAGCCAACCACCTTATACATCCTTTTGATTCAAGCATTGATGCTATTGAGCAACAAAAACAATTGCATCAAGGTAAATTGTTTTAGGAAGTGTTGCATACACGACATTTTTACCGTCTGATGTCAGTGTAAAGGTTAATTTGTCAGCGTGGTGTGCTTTATCACTAGACATTGTCATCGACAGACTGATCTACAACGTCGTAGTGAGGTCAGACGAAAAAACATGGTGTATATAGCAATGCAATGCTCTTGCTTTAACATCAGTTTTTCTGCTATCTAAATTGCTTCAAGAAAAAACATTTTACTCTAGCATGCAAACAACACATATATTCTGATGTTTATGTCCATGGTAATTAGATTTATTTATAAGTAGTCACATATGCTTTATTTATGATGGAAATGTTATATCGTTTTTTAATCAACAACAGATTAAAGGGGGCGGCCCGACTCTGGGCTTTAGGTAGGCCGGCCTTGGCTGCGACTTTGGGCCTTACGTATGCCGGCTTCTCCCTCCTTTCCTTTTCTTTTTCTCTATACCATTTACAGAAAATAGAGAGAAGGGAAAAGAAAAGAAAAGAAATAGCTAGTGCGTTTGGAAAATATTGAAACCTTTTATGTAGAGCATAAGATTTATACTTAGCCCCAAAAAAGAAGTTCCACCCAAATTGGAAGAGTTGAGTTCAAATTCATTTGAATTTCATTTAAATGGATTTGCACTAAAGATATGAGTTAGAAATGCGCAAAAAATGTTTAACATTCACGGAAATAAGATTTTTTTTCATCAGTTCGGTAATATAATTACTCATCGCTCAGAAAACAAACACATACTGTTTGGTTGCTCAACTGGCCAGCCCAGGGCTCCTGTCGAGCATGAGGTTTTTGGTTCGACTTCCCAAAACACACGCATTGTTTTGTTTGTTCTCTCTATTTATTTCTTCTACACACTGACAGGCGGGACCACTTAGGTATAGAGAGAAAATGAGTTGGCAAGGTGTTGTTTGACCATCAACTAAAAAATATGAAGCTCTATACAGTGATTGTATTGATCGTATTCTTGAATACAGTGACCAAAGTGAGCGTAGACGACAAGTTCAATGGCCACCGATGTATTTTACTCTGGTTCTGAATGTGAGGGTGCTAAGAACTACTTGCTACATTGTGTAGTCCCCCCATTGCATAAAGTAGAATGAGACTTACGATGTGATATCTCACTACCTCTGATTTTCTTAGTCTGGTGTATCCTTTCTTTTTCATATAGAAATTCCACTGTTATCATGGATTTTGACACCTAAGGCGGAGTCATCGTTTCCTCTCTCTCAAGGGTCAAGGATGTTGTTCTTACCCTATAATATTTATAACCATGTATCTAAACTTTGCATTAGGCCACTTACCGACTATCACCTTGCATAGGATGGAAGATGCACTTGGAGAAGGCCCAGCCAGTCGATCACCTTTGTCCATACCTGTCGGTATGTATAAAAATTTAATAGATCCAATCCTAAGTATATTCTTTGTCTATGTCATGAGAGTGTGATTGAAATTATGCTAATGTTTTGAATTGCTTCAGGTGCAAACAAGAAAGCTTCAAATGTTGGACGTTTTTAAAGATGGTGCTAATCTATGTAAAGTCGAATGTACGATCATATATAAACTATTGATGGGTGACCAGAGTGATGCATTTGGGATATTTTCAGTTTTTCACTCATCATCAAGCACTGCTCCCCAGTCATTAATAATGTCCATGGATTGTTCAATTACCACTAATAGGTCACCCGGATTAAACAAAATAAGTCACTCCTTGGCATGGTTTTGACATGCTTGAGAATTACTAAAACATGTGAGGTGCAAAAAACATTTATGCTTGAAGACCTCATTTTAGATATTTATACTACCGACAAAGTACACCAAAGATAGATTTAGAAGCATTTGCTTGTCATTTATCATAACTAAATATTAGCCTCACCTTTGTATTTCCTCAAATTCCTACAATATCCTATATGAGAAATTGATCTGTTCAATTTACATGTGCTAGATGAAGGGCCTTCTTTAACTAAATTGAGTGGATAGAATGCAAAGAGACAAGAGTTTGACCCAGAGTATGATAATGATGCTGAACAAGCCCTCAAAGAGATGAAATTTAAAGAAACTAATTAGGAAACTGATCGTGAATTGAAGGTGCGTGCATTGTTGTATTTACTTGTCAAGGTTTGTAAACAACAATGATGAAATTGTTTGTTCATAGAAAATAAATATATTTTTGCAGTAACTTACATTGATTTTATGCCTCTAATTTCAATTAAGATCATCATGGAAGCACCTTAATTTTTTGCTCTTACTAAGTAATATTAGGATGAAAGGGGATCCACGTTCCTATTGCTTTACCTGTGGTGCAGCCGCCGGATGAAGGACGCTAGGGTGGCTCTTCACGTCCACACTTCATGCTCCGAAAAGTGATAATCAATGTAACCTTATTAACAACGTTTATCAAAAGAGGTAAATACATCAGTGGTGCTTGAACTTGCCATGAATGTGCAGTTTGGTGCCTGAACTTGCAAAATACATCGAACTGGTTTCATAACTTTACATTGACGTGCATATACGGTTCAAATCACGTTTCTATACGTCCGCGACACTGACGAGGCATACTAGCATGGCATGGGACCCGCTGTGAGTTACTGGATGGATAGGAAAAGGGCGTGTGGCCTTATTTTTTGCGGAAAACCCATGGAGTTATTTTTTCCTTACAATAAGGGCCTTAGGGAGAAACTGACAAATAATAAAAGAACATCTAAAACAGGTCTAGTGGGTTTCGAATCAGCAAACTACCAGTCTCGTTGCATGCAGGCCTAGCCATTCGACCACTTTTCATTTGCGGCTATTTGATGATTCGTAATCTTTACATATATTACGAAGAACAGCAAAAATTAAAAGGAACTTAATCATGCAAAAAGTAGCGGCTTTATGATTCGAACAACCAAAGGTACAGCTACTCTTTATGACTGTATAACAGACATAATTTGAAAAGAATGCAAAAATCTTCATGTCATTTAAAAAATAATTCAAGTGTTATTTTAAAACATATTCATAAACTTGAACTTTTTTATGAATGATGAACTGAGCCCTCGCTCGAAATCCGTGTATATTTATACACCCGTATATAATTTATAGGTGTAAATCATCGGACACACGCTATGTTCATCTGGAAAAGAAAACGACGAAGGCCGACATGTATATTTTATAGGTGTTAAGCGTTGAGAAACGAGAATCCAATCAGCGCCCAAGGGCGCACAGGCTTGTATTTATTTTCTTAGAAAACACACAAACCTCTATATACTATTTAATTTTTTTTAAACAAAAAAGTTTTTTTCTTAAAGCATGAACACATTAATATACTACATGAATATTTAATAAAAAATGCGGTAATTTTAACATTATATGATGATTTATTTAAATATATGAAACTTTCTAAAATTAATTTAATATTGTATTAAAATGCATTTTTTTTAATTTTTTAAAATATATTCTCAGTTCTTAATTTAATTATGTGTATTTGTGTTAAATTATTGCATAGATATTTTATGAAATTATATAAACTTTTTGCACGTAATTTATTTTAAACATATGTATATTGTTTGTAACTAATGATTATAATTTACATTGTTTTACAATTTTTCGAAATAAAAAACAAACACGTTGAAAACTGGGCTACATTGTTGTCCGTTTTAGCCACACAACCTCGTTATGTTAGAGCATCTTCAGTCACCTTTTGCAAATCCGACCCCTCAAACGCCCGTGACCGGGCGTGTCCGTTTTGAACCCCTACTTTTTCGTCCGTGCATCCGCATCTCTCATATTTTTCCTCATATGCCCGGTCACTTGCACGTGATTGGTGGAGAAGAGAGAGAAAGAAAAGAATAAATAAAAAAAAGCGAAAAGGTGGTCCGGGGTGGGGTCGCGTCCTACGTGGCGGACTGACCGGGTGTGCCCGGGCGCGTCAGCGACCCCTCATATTGTCCTCATATTTGAGATGAATATGTGGGGTGCCAGTCAGTTCGGGCGTTTGAGATGGGTATGAGGGGTCCGTCTGGGTCGCTTTTTCATGACCGGTCAGTGACCGGCCGGGCTGCCCCGAGCATTTGAGGAGAGTACGAGGGATCTGGCTGTAGATGCTCTTATATACCTAAATTTATCATTTTTACAATCTGATGTCGTCGGTTGGAGTTGTATGTGCGGCCGCTATATAGCCCTTGGTTGCATTATTCTGCTGGAATAAGATTTTTAATTTATGTTGTTCGGCGTTATATTTATAAAGTGTATCAATCGTCATATGACACTAAATTTGAACGGGTCAACCGGCTAACCACGCACACATGGGTGCGTTAGATCGCTGGTTCGAACTCTAGACCCGATTTTATTATTAACAGATTTTTTTTACAATTTATCAGTTTCTCATCGAGAGTCTTTTTGTAAGATTTTTTTTATTCTGGAAGGATTTCCGTAAAAAAAACCAGGCCACACGCCTTGCCCCTGCCATCCGGTCACTGAGAGTGGATCCCATGCCATGCCGACGCGCCTTTTCAGCATCATGGACGTATACAAACGAGTTTTGAACCGTATATGTACGTTCATGCCAAGTTATGAAATTAGTTAGATGTATTTTACAAGTTCAGACATCAAAGTGCACATTTGTGATAAGTTCAAGCACCAGTGATGTATTTACCTCTTATCAAAATTGGATATAAGGAATGATGCGTGACATGCGGAGCAGGTTTCGTGATTTTCATCGCCCGTTGCAACGCGCGGGCATTTGTACTAGTACTTCTAAAAGTTGGTGTTTGCTTCAGAATTAGGGGTCAGATTTAGCTTTGAAAAAGTTAAATCCTACACAAACAGCTATTCCCTCAGACATTCTAACTGATATTGTATAGAGGCTGCGTCAATTAGATTACATCGGATGGAGTATATAGTTTCAGCGTATTGAACTGAAGCACGTCCCGATAGATTTTTTTTCAAAATTGGCACTGTATTTAGAGCAAATTCGAAAACTAGCATTGCTAACAGGTATATATCAAAAATAGCACCCCGTCGGTCTGCCGTAGGCCGAAGAGTGACTTTTCGGCCTGGAAAAAACCGAAGACACCATTTCGGCTTCCTGTGGGCCGAAGATGGGCGCTGCTGGGCCGAAGACCTGTCTTCGGTCAGCAGTAAGCCGAAGAGGCCTTTTCGGCTTCCTGTTGGCCGAAGAATGCATACTCTTTACGTTAAACGTTGACCGAAGTTGCATGGAGCACTTTTCGGCCTGCACCTGACCGAAGACTATTTTTTTTCAAAAAAATGCATTATAATTGCTGCACAACCATTCCCTCTCTTTGACATGCCAACTTTGTACTTTCCCGCAACCATTTCCCGACAATATATCTCATCATTTTCTTTCCCGCCATTTTCCTTCCCGCCATTCTCTCCCGCCATTCTCTCCCACCATTTTCTTTCCCACCCTTCTTTCCCGCCATTCCCTCCCGCCATTCTCTTTCCCGCCATTCTCTCCCGCCATTTTCTTTCCCGCCATTCTCTCCCGCCATCTTCTCTTCTCAACCTATAAAACCCCCTCCGCACTAAGGTGGGTGAGCAGGCAAGTGTAGTCTCGTGAAGATGTCCGGTTATCCTTTCGATCGTAGTTGTTTTCACCCTCGTATGTCCAAAACTCTTCTTAGTTTAGCCGCCAATTTCAAGATAGACAACAGGATAGTTCCATGGGACGAACTCCTCGGTAGTGACATCTTCATGAATGAGTTGGCTCACCAGTTAAGTAGGAGCGGGTGGCCTGCGGGTGACATCTTCATGAAGGAGCGGGTGGCCTGCAAGGACTTTCTTCCTCGTCGTCCCCTTCGGCCTCGACTGCCTCGACCACGTCCGCCTCTTGCTCCTGTTGTCGCACTCGTCGATGTGGACGCACCGTCTTTGTTAAGGTCGGGACAATATTTCATCCTATGCCCATAATTCGCGCATAGCAAGCACTGTCTGGTTGCTCCACCAGCTTCAGATTGGTCCATATCATTACGGATGCGACGGACCTTACGTCTACCCCTACTGGTTCGCCGAAGATCAGGATCCGGGATGTATACTCTCTCATCATCGTTTACCTTGTTGAAATTGCCGACGACTCTAAACCCTGTCATCTCACCGGTCCATGTGTTGCGTACTGACTCTTTCAAATAGTATGGGGACACGAAGGAGATGGCATCCAACTTAATTTGGCCGCACGCAGCCAACACATGTGAGCAAGGAAGGTGCAACAACCGCGGTTTGTTGCATGTACACTCACACGTTGGATAAAATTCCGTTCCTATTTTTACCTCATGCGTCTTCACCTCATTTGACATACCAAAACCATCGGTAGGTAGCTGAACCTCATACCTCCTTTCCTGATTACCTATGAGCCTAACAGTGTGCTTCTTTGCTTTCTCTATCTTCTTTGCCATGTACTCCATGACACGGCTACAATAAGGTGTCTTCGGATGATCTGCAATATGCTTCTTTGCTAACTCGTGCCTTTCTCTGAAATATCTCAAAGTGCCATGCAATACACCCTCCACAATAGCTGTGAGTGGCAATGCTCTATTCCCTCTAAGTACAAAGTTATACACCTCAGCAAGGTTGGTTGTCATGTGGCCATACCTAGCTCCATGGGTGTCATGCAGCAAAGACCAATTCACGGGAGGCTCTTTCTCTATCCACTCAGTAAAATCCTTTATTGCCCTGCCGTTCGGCCTCTTAGTGTCAGGAGGGTCAATTGCTGGCAAGTCACACAGAGCTACAGGCTGCTCTAGCTGCGCGATGACTATTGCTAATTTAGCCTGATCTTTTTCCATTGTCCGTCTGGCCTTAACCTGCTTCTTAGTAAACTCATCTAGTTTTGACCAAATAAAATTGTATTTGCGTGCCTGGTTCTGCTTGCATAATTTTTTGAACAACTTCATCAACCGCTTGTTCTTGAACTGTGAGAAAAAATTTGCACCAAGATGGCGCATGCACCACCGGCTCTGCAGGTCCATCCATGGTGTTGATTCGTTCTCAGTTGGATTCCTCAGTGTCTTCACGGCCTTCAATATACCAGCATGTCTGTCATGAATGACACACACGTTCGGCCGGTCCTTCACGATGGCAATTTTCACTTGCCTCAAGAACCATATCCAGCTTGGAAAGTTCTCACCCTCCACGAATGCCATAGCAAGTGGGATGATTTGATTGTTCCCGTCAACACCAATAGCAGTAAGGATTTGCCCTCTGTACTGACCAGTCAGGAATGTGCCATCCACAAACATCACAGGAGGACAATGCCGGAAAGCTTCGATGCAAACAGAAAAAGAAAAGAATACTCTCTTCAACACCTTAAAATCTGGTATACTCGCCAATCTTGTGTGTTGTACGTTAACATAAGTGCCGGGATTCCTCTCCTTCAATACTTGAAGGAGCCGCACAACATTATCATATGAGTCGAAGAACGTCCCAAACCTTTCCTCCATAGCCTTCTGCTTAGCCCTCCAAGCCTTCCCGTAAGGAATGACATAATTCCATCTGACCTTCACTGCTGTCTGGATGTGTTTTGCTTCCATGTCTTTCTTCTGCACTATCTCAGTATACATGAGTTGCGCAATGAGAGTAGAAGACAGGTTCGGATGATTCACCAGAAGGTTTTTCCTCACACAAGTATGTGGAACAACACCGGTGACAACCCAGTGGATGTTATACTTCGGCACGTGCCCGTGCACCTTCCCAGGACAACCTGTTTCAACACATTTCACTGTATAGTTTGTTTGATTTGATACGTGTGTCCGAAAAACCCTCTGCGTGGACATAGCCCACTTTACCACCGCATATTTCAATTTCTTCTTTGTATCATACATAGAACCTATCTGGACTTGGTTCAGATGATACTCCCATGGAGTCTCATGGCCATCGTTGACCGTGAGACCGGTGGATAGGTCCTGGTCCCATGCGGCAGGAATCGGTACCTCCACTTCATCCTCGGAATTTTCAGAATCCAGATCCTCAGCCAGTCCATCCTCGTCCTCTTCCTCCATCACCCTCTGCATTTCCTCCCCTTCCTCATCCCCATCAGAAAAACCAGAACCGGCTAATATTACCGACCGACTACTCTGCCCAGTATCATTACCACACAAATTGTGTGGCACGTAATCTGGCTCTTCCTCGGGTTGGCTAGCATCCACATCCATTGGCTGTGACCCGGATAAATAAATCTCGTTAGCCACTTCACTGCCATGCCCGGGTTCATACCCCCCCTCTGGTTGTCCGGTATTCTCCTCCTTCGCCACAGGTTGCACTAGGGCATATGGGTGGATTTTTCGGTCCCTGCAACGCCTTAACAGGGTCAACCACTGCTGGCTCCTATCTATCAGCATCAACTCCCACTTCACATTTTTACACGATTTGGTCCACAAAGCTTGAATACTGACAGAACATACCCCAAGATCCAGCCCAAAACTAATTGTCAACCAGTACTTCAACTGTCTAATGTCCAGTCTGTCCGGGTCTGGAAGTGTCATGACACATTTTTTATACTCGCTAAGATCAACCCCGAACTCATTATATCGAACATTGCCAGGGCCATAGTAAACAGTCAAATTTACTGATTCAGACATTTTAACCTGTCAGACACTTCCATCTCATTAATCACAACGAACAAAATTATTACCCGCTACACTAACCGACCGCTAAAATGACAACACAAACCAATTAACACTACAAAAAAATGTGACGCGTGATTATACCTTCGACGCGTGTGCCCACCTCACGGAGAACTTGCACCAACGAGCAACACCAACGCCACCCCCTCGGCGGCCACCTCCTCTTGCCCAGCCAAACCACCTCCTCCTCCTCAACCAACCATGGTTTCTCCTCCTCACACCACCATGACTACAACTCACTTGTACACACAAATAGCTATCCCATTGGAAAAAATGACCGTAGGCTGGTGGAGATGGCTACGATCTACCGTTTCTGTGGTTTGGATTTGAAAATGGCTGGAGAAACGAAGAGATCGGTGAGGGGGGGCGATTTCTGGTTGGAAACGAGAGAGAGAGAAAGCTAGAACAGAGAAAGAACAGAGGGGAGGAAGAAGAAAGGCTCGGGCGGCCTTATCCAGCCTTTTCGGCCAATGGTAGGCCGAAGAGGTCTTCGGTCGCGGCCAGACCGAAGACAGCTCTTCGTTCGGTTTTTTCCACGCCGAAAAGTCCCTCTTCGGCCTACGGCAGACCGACGGGGTGCTATTTTTGATATATACGTGTTAGCAATGCTAGTTTTCGAATTTGCTCTGAAAAAAAAATGGTCCCGATATCGGTCCGCTCCGTCTCCATCGTCCCTTAGGGCGGCGCGAGATGGGCTGGACCACGAGTTCGTTGGGTGGGAGGCTTTTGTTCCCGTGCTCTTGCGGGAGGTTGGTTTCCGGCGCCGGCGTCGAGGTGGTGGAGGCGGCGGTGCTTTTGGAATAAGGTCTCCCGATCTCGTCCCCATCCCGGTGGTCCTGAGTTCCGATGGCGCCGGTGAGGTTGTGGAGTTGCTTTTCCTCCTCTGCTTCGGATCTGGCGGGGTGGAGTTTGGAGGTTGTACAGATGCCGCTCTTCGTCGGGGCTTCGGCTTCTCCTTGCGGTTGCTACGGCGAGGGGTGGTTGGTGCTTGTGTTCCTGTGCTGCTGCTGCTCGAGGGGAGGCGGCGGAGCGCCGTAATAAGGTCGCCAGAGCTCGGTCCCTTTCCAGGCGGAGCCTTGGGCTGTGCTTGCGAGCTCCGGCTCCTCGTCCGTTGTTTCGGTTCGATGCGGTGGCGACGGCGAGTTCCTGTGGCAGGCTGGTGGCTGCGAGGGTGGTGGTGGTGCGGTGGAGGGTGCTGTCCCTTTCTCCCGGTGTTGGCCGGCAGCGGTGACAGGCCCGGAGACAGCGGAGCACGGGGTGGATCTCCGGCTGTGGCGGACAACTGTCAATCGAATCCCGCCGATGCGGGTGGCTACTGCAGCTCACAAAGCTCGAGCGAGCGATGGTGTTCCTGCTGTCTTCGTTTTGGCGTCTGGTGGCTTCGTCCGGCGACGGTGGAGCTTGGCCTGGCGTCTTGGAAGTTGGGCTTTGGGCGTCCAGGGGCTTCGGTGGTGTTCATCGTTGTTCGGGACGTCTCTTTCGTCAGCTTTCCAGTCTGTTTGTTCGTTGATGTACTCGTATTTGTTCTCTTCTTTGTACTGCTTTGATCTGAATACGAGTATATGTTCTCAAAAAAAAAAAAAAAAGATATCTAATTCAGCGCACATCCACGACTGATTTCGTCGAAGGTGAAGTCCAAACAACGAGTCCTTAAATGTCATCGCTGTTAGTGCCACGACGGGATCGATGGACAGGATGCGAATATCAACTTCGCTAGCTGGGTCATTTGGTAGTGACTGGTGTGGCGAGAAATCGAGAAGGAAATTTGTGAGCCAGCACGGACCACCACGTCCTCCAGATTCATCCGTTACGTTTCATCTACCAGCAGTTTCCTTGACACAAAGGTGAAAGCATCTCCATGAAAAAACAACAACTGACACCGCGTTCATCACATCCCAACCCCGTAACAGAATCCAACGGCCGTAAGCCACGCGGCGCACGCCGTCCAATCAGGCTACAGATCAGCTCAGCCAAGGCGACAAAAGCGAAATCAATCAACAAAGGGAAACAATCAAAACTCCGATCCAGGATCCACGCCCGCCGCGAGGCGCAGATCTCACGGTGGATCGCTCCACTCGACCCGCCCCCGCCCGCCCGCCTATAAAACCCTTCCCAATCTCGCCTTCTCCCCCACCTACTACCACATCCGTCACAGTCCGTTCACACCCGCTCCACTCGTCCGCGCTCTTCCTCCTCCTCCCCGCACCCTCGACGTGATCCCGTCGTGGATGCAGCCGCGCGGGAGGTCGTTCAACCGCCGCTCCCGCAGCTTCTCCCGCGCCCGCCTCGCCGTCGAGGGCTCCTAATCTCGCCCGCCTCCCGTGACCAACAACCATCCCCTGTGAACTCACGCGGAACAGCTCGCCGTTAACGCCCACGCGAACGAAGATGGACGCCTCCGCCGCCGCCGCCGACGCAATCGCTGTCAACGGTAAGAAGGAGGGCCTCCCCGCGATCCGGTCCGTCTCGGCCGGATCGGGCCGGATCTCTGCTCTCGCTTGGTTGGTTGGGGGGAACTGTCGATCACATGGCGTGCGTGGCTTCTCTGTTTGCTGGAGTTGAGGCCAATGACGCGTGTGTTGCAGGGGTGCTGGCGAAGCTGGAGGAGGAGAGGGAGGCGCAGAAGAGGTACTGGGAGGAGCACTCCAGGGACCTCACCGTCGAGGCCATGATGCTCGACTCCCGCGCCGCCGATCTGGACAAGGAGGAGCGCCCCGAGGTGAGAACGCCATGCCATCGCCTCATTTCCGTTCCCGTTGATTAGTGATAATCGTTGAGTACTATATATGCGGATACATGATATTTTCGTTTCTTCACTGTCAACCTGCCTCATCTGGGGAGCATGTGTTTTGATTTACTGCTTTTGCCCCCCAACCGCCTCCAAATTTAATCAAGCATTATGTTGGTGATCTCTAGAAGACATGCGTGCTGTAGTTGACGCTTTTGGAGGTGCTGCATTATTTGGGGAGCAAACAGATCAGTATTGTGAGGCGTTCAATGCAACTGTGCTCATTGGTGTGATGCTGACGCTTAGTTTTTAGTGTTACCCGTGTCCTATTTTGGTTCAAGAAAAATATCGCTTCCACTTGAGCCAAAAACCTCAGCTTACACATTTTTTCCCCTTTGAAGGTTGTACTTGTATTTTGGCTTTATAGATATAGAAGTTTGACATTCATATTTTCCTTTATAATAATAATAATAAAATAATAGTCCATCTTCCTGTATTTTACATTCAACATCAATATGCCATATTACATCAGGTATCATATACGAAGCATTACCATGCTATATGCAGAGTACTAGAATAAGCTGTATTTCCCATGAAGCAGTCATGATTTCTTCAAAAGGAGAACTTTATAACATGTTTCCCTCGACTTGTGGTTTCATCATTCTCATAGTTCGAACCTTCCTTTTCAGATACTGTCTTTACTTCCTTCATATGAAGGAAAATCAGTGCTGGAGCTTGGTGCTGGAATAGGTCGCTTTACTGGTGAACTGGCTAAGACAGCTGGGCATGTTCTCGCAATGGATTTCATTGAAAGTGTGATTAAAAAGGTATCAACATTTAATAAAATATATTGGGTGCCTGAATTGCGATGTCATTCTTTTAATCTCTGCATGCATAGCTTGCCTGGTTCGCTGAGCTCTTTCGAATATATTTTCTTTGTAGAATGAAAGCATAAATGGCCATTACAAAAATGCATCCTTCATGTGTGCTGATGTTACATCTCCGGACCTGGTGATTGAGGATAACTCCATCGATCTCATATTTTCAAACTGGTTACTGATGTATCTTTCAGACGCGGAGGTAAGAGAACACACTTATGAACCTGGTTATTTTTCTCAATCCTTGATTTAATAAACATTTTCAGGCATGATAAATCCTAGTGATCCTTTATTTAGAAAATAGTAAACCCTTGTTTTAAAATACCTGAATGATAACATCTCATATGCAAACTAAATTTGTTGGCATGTGTTAGCTGGTATTTTTTTTCTTGCGACTGTTCCTAACCTTTATCCCTTATTGTAGGTCGAGAAGCTTGTAGAAAGAATGGTTAAATGGCTAAAAGTTGGTGGCCATATCTTCTTTAGAGAATCATGTTTCCATCAATCTGGAGACTCAAAAAGGAAAGTGAATCCGACACATTATCGTGAACCAAGGTTTTACACTAAGGTGAAAATGCTAACTTCCCTACCGCTGGTGCATCTTCTCCTGTTTCAATTTCAGTTTTAATTTTATGTAGGATTGAATGCTCCGCCATTTTATTGCTTATCCGAGCTTTTGCCAACAAATTGATATGGTAGCATTTTCTTTTAAATAACTAACATTTCATTTACAAGTAGGTATTTAAAGAGGGCCATGCCATTGATCAGAGTGGGAGCTCCTCTGAACTTTCTCTACTTACGTGCAAGTGTGTTGGAGCTTATGTGAAGAACAAGAAGAATCAAAACCAGGTACTTCTCTGTCCATTGTACACTTTAGATATGCATGCACTTTCCATGAGCTAGTGAAATTGATGAATATGACTCCACGCTTTTTAGATATGTTGGCTATGGCAAAAAGTCAACTCAACAGAAGATCGTGGATTTCAAAGATTCTTGGATAATGTGCAGTACAAAACCAGTGGAATATTACGCTATGAGCGTGTTTTTGGGCAAGGTTTTGTGAGCACTGGTGGAGTTGGTGAGGGCATATATAACCATCTGTCATTATGAAACCTGTGATATTCTAGTTTGTAATGTACCCTTACAACAGCTTATTTATTGTCGTTCACAGAGACTACAAAAGAATTTGTGGACTTGCTGGATCTTAAACCTGGGCAGAAGGTGCTTGATGTTGGATGTGGAATCGGGGGTGGTGATTTTTATATGGCTGAAAACTATGATGTTCATGTTGTTGGTATTGATCTTTCCATAAACATGGTTTCTTTTGCACTCGAGCATGCCATTGGACGCAAGTGCGCAGTCGAGTTTGAAGTAGCTGATTGCACCACGAAGACATACCCAGACAGTACATTTGACGTTATCTACAGCCGTGACACTATCCTTCACATACAAGTATGTTCTTATACATATCGTCCACTGCCCATTCTTAGGTTTTATTGCTTCCTAGCTGAATTAATTGCAGTCTAAATGGAAAGAAATCATGCATCCGAAGTTTTGGATCTACTGTTGGAAACCGATTCTTTTGGCAAGCCCTTGTTTTGCTTTTACATCTAAAACTACGAATAATTAAGATGAAAATATTATTGTCACCACTTCTTTATTTGTAGCCAGAATAACAGTTTTATAACCAAGGGATGCTTTTGCTCTTGCAGGATAAACCCGCTTTGTTTAGAAGTTTCTTCAAATGGCTAAAACCTGGGGGTAAGGTCCTAATCAGTGATTACTGTAGGAGTCAAGGAAAACCATCTGAAGAGTTTACGGCATACATTAAGCAGAGGGGTTACGACCTTCATGATGTAGAAGCTTATGGACAGGTGCCACTTAATTGCGATGATATATTGTTAGTACTGTTTGTGTAAGGAAATGTTGGTCTCCATTAACTTGTATACATAAAAACTATGCAGATGCTACAAAATGCGGGTTTCCATGATGTCGTTGCTGAAGACCGCACTGATCAGGTTATTCCCTCACCAGCTCATTGGTTTGCAACTTTGAGTGGTTAACGTTTTCTTCGACAAAGATGTAGAGAGCAGTTTATTGGATACTAATTAATGCTGAATTCCGTATTTCAGTTCCTGAAAGTCTTACAGAGGGAGCTAGCCGAAGTTGAAAAGAACAAAGATGAATTTCTGGCTGACTTCGGTCAGGTAAGCCCTTTTTTTTTTTTTTTTTTTTTGCGAGATGGTCAGGTAAGCCCTTGGCTGGCCCAACAATGAACTGGCAGTTTACAAAGCCTCTTCTTTCTATGTTCCTAGCAAGCATGTCTAATTCTTTGTTTTATTTATTTTCAGGAGGACTATGACGATATTGTGACTGGGTGGAACGCGAAACTTCAGAGGAGCTCTGCTGGTGAGCAGAGGTGGGGGCTGTTCATCGGGACCAAGTGATGGCCCAGATCTGTGGGTGTTTGCAAATAAAGTGGCTTCACTTCATGCGGCCTATTTCATAATTTGGTTTTGCAATTGATATTTACCTATCTTATTTCTCGGTGATTCGGGAAAGCTGGTTATCACGGTCCTGTATTAATTAGATTATTCGTGATACTGATATACCACCTATGTTTGGAATAAATAAAAAAACAGTGTGTAGCTTTCGTACCAGACTATATGACCTGTGTTTTGTGTGTGTGTGTGCGCGCGCGCTCCACTTCTACTGAATTCTTGAGGAAATAGCCCTGGAGATTATATGCGCCAGTGTTATTTGAATTCGGCACTAGGAGGTGTTACCATTGCTGCGTCTTGTTTGAAAGCCAAGTATTTAGTATGTGGAAATGTAAGGAAGATAAATTATGGAATCGGTACTATTCTTTTATGTTTTGCACAGAAAAAATATATTATCAAACGGATGCATCATAGCAAGAGATGAGATGCAACCTGTAACCTTTGTAGGGTCACCTGACAATCTATTTCCTTTTTGATACTCCATCCGTTTCAAAATAAGTGTCAACTTTATACTAACTTTAATACAAAATTGTAATAAGCTTACATTTATTTTGAGACGGAGGGAGTGATTTTGTTGTTGTGCAAAACTGAGCCCAACGCTGAGGGGAGAATATCATACAGGTTTTCATCGGTTTCCACCGAATGTTGGTTTTCGTATGATATTCTCCCCTGAGCAGCAGGTCGTGTTCCGATGTTCCCGACGTGCAGTTGAGTTTGGCGTAGGGCAAAACATTGTCCCTTGGCCAGCACAGCGAAGGGAGGCGAAACAACCGAGAGAAAGCGCCTCCTGTCTGAGAATTGTCGGGGAGTCGGCGACACGTCGATGCTCCACCAAAGCTTCCTTCGGCTTCTCTCATCATGAAAAATCATCAGATCACGACTACTGATCACTGATTGCTAGCGAGAGAAGCCACGCGTGAGATCACCCAAACAAATCTGCCCACGCGTAAGGACGGAGGGCCGGTGAACTGGCAGACGGAACCAAAGACAAAGGGACGTGACGCGATGCAGCAGTGGAATCAGGTTGCATATACTAACATGTGGCCTTGCGCTAAGGGGCATTTCCAGCCAATCTCTTGAAAGACTTTAATTTCTTATATTTTTATTTTCAGGCGTAAAATTTATCTAGCCAAATACTTATCCGCCTTAATAATTCCTTATAATCTCAAAGATAAATTTCGGCCTCCCGTTGCGAATCTTCGCGGTGTTGCCTTCGGCGTCCACCCACAGCCTCCACCGTCGGCCTGCCGACACCCCGCCACCTCCGCCGCCTCCTGCACCCACTCCGATCCACCCGTCGGTTGCCACCGTTGCCGGAAATGATACATATCTCCGCCGCTGCCACCTTGATCCCACGATTGAAAACCCACCGGACTTGCTTCGTTTGTTCCAAAGCGAAGACGATGGATGACGGAGATGATTTAGAACACCCGCGGAGGAGCTTTGTGGTGCCGTTATAGCAACAAGACCGATGATCTTTGTAGGTGACTGACGAGCTTTGTAGTTGCCCGAGGAGGTCAATTTGAGGCCACCCGTCTACTGTCGATCGTGTATTGCCCCGCTGTCGACTATCGGTCATCTACCGGCCCGCCCGTCGTCCACCCTGAGCTTTGAATTCGTCTCAACGCCGCTGGCCGGTGCTCTTACCTTCTCCGCCCGCAAGGTGTTCGATGAATTGCTTATGTGTGTTTTTTGCTCTTTTTCATTTTGCAATCGAATTCAATCTAGAGTATTGCATAGTGTAGATGAAGAGGTTGAGGGAGATGGTCTTCGACGACTCTTCATGGGACGAGGAGGAGGAAGAAGACGATGGTGATTTAGAAATGACCATTGCCATGATCGTTAACAAGGACTTTCAGAGACCGTAACTAGGATCATAGTTCGGCCATTTGTACATCAAGCGAGATAGAGCAACGAGCCATGAGAAGATTATGAAGAATTATTCAACCTCAATGCAACCTGTACATAGAAGTATTTTCTTCAACGATTTCGGATGCACAAAGTCTCTTTATCACCATTGCAAGAGTTGTAGCAAAACATGGTGAATGGTTTAAATTGAGTAGGAGTGCATTGGGGGAGATAAGTGCGAGCCCTATGATGAAGTGTATTGCGGTTGTTCGAGTGCTTGCCTATGGGTGTTCGGCCGACGCCATTAATGACGATGTCCACATCGGGGGAAGATTTTGTGGAGTTCGTTCGAAGATACACACAAGCAATGATTGAGATCTATGGGGTGGAGTACCTGAGGGCACCCAATGATGAATATATCGAGAGGAGGTCAAATCTAACTCAAACCATGCCCGCCTCGTTACAGGGGGCGGCTCGGGCGGAACCCTAGCCACCACCGCCCCCTCCCGTGCCTCCTTCTCCCTCGCTGCCGCCGGAAGACGCTCGTGGGCTAAGCCCGGCCAGCTGTCGGTGGCGGCGGGGCGTCTCTGGGCGCGCCTCGATACGTCTTGGTGGCGGGGGAGGCTTGCCCCCTACTGTCTTGCGATGCTCCCCGACGACCTCGCCAGTCTCCTTCTCCAGCAAGGCGGTGGCTTGTGCGACTATTGGCGAGCCGTTCCGTCTGGTCCTATTGGTGGATGCATCGGGCGTATCTGGAGTTGGAGCTCGTGTGGCAGCTTCGGGTAGATATTGTGGTGGAAACTCGTGGTGGCATCTTCGTGCGGTTGGATCCGGAGCTTTGGGGTGGCATCCCATGCTCCTCGCGTGGTGGTTCTGATCTGGGGGTGTGCGTCGCATCGGCTGCGGCTCTTCTTTGGTGTCTACACACGGGAGGCTGACGGATCTAGCGAGGCTCGAGCGAATTTGGCTTGCTGGTTCTTCTGACCGGAGACGAGGTTTGTGGTGGATTCTGCTTAGTCATGGCGTGATGACTTCGTGGGAGGTGTGCAAGCTAGCAGAGGTGCAGTGCATGGGGGTCTGGTGTTGGGCGGTGCTCCGTGCGAAAGCATGTCGGGCTCTTGCCGGCCAACGGCGCCGGCGTCCGTGGACGTCGTCTCACCTCCTTGGAGGCGCCGCTGTGGAGTCCTCTCTGCACACTCTCGGATCCAGTTCTTCTTCAGTTGAAAGTCTAAGACCCGGTTTGGTCGGGCGACATCATCGGCATCGTTGCTTCCCTCTTTGGAGCGTCGTCTTGAAGAGATTTGTATCTCGTTTGCACGCTCCATGGGTTGGACGCTCGCGGCATTGTGGTCGGCAAGTGCCCGTCCGGCGATGTGGATGTTTTGAGCGGCTTCTTGTGTGGCAACGATGGTGGCTTCGAGCGGAGCCAGGTTTGTAGTTGTGTTTTGGTAGTCGGTCTCTTCTAGCATGTTTGAGGGGCGCCATGCCTCACTTGTCTTCTGAAGTCGGAGCTGTTGTGGACGAGCCATACTGAAAGTGCATGTAGTGCCCATGTGTTGTTTTAGTAATTAATGATAATCCTTATGGACTAATGTTTGCATTGAGATATACATTTGAAGTAAAGTTCCATTGGCAATGCATGAGGAATATTGGATGAATTGAAGGATGTTTGTTCCATGGTGATGCAAGAAGCAGATCGAATGGATTCAAAATGAATGCCATATACATATAGTTGTGCATCTATGTTGAGATCAATGATTGAATAAAATATGATCAAGGTTAAATCCATGTGACGAACAAGATGTGATCTATATGGAGTTCATTCAGGATCTCAGAGGTTTTCATGCTTAGACTTATGGGTTGAACCATGATGGACCAAGATCTTGATAGAATGACTAAAGAGAAAAATTCTATATATGGCTTGAAGATAGGACCATGATGAGCTCGTATGTTGAGTCATGGATGATTGTCCTGAAAACAAGTAATTCAAGTGAATAATTCATTGTGCCTCTCAAGAGACTATGTTGGAGCATGAAAACGGGCAAGGGATGGCCAATACGATATTCATGGAGAAACTTGATATGGTCATGGTGAATTGAGATATTGGCGATCATGTCTTGAAGCAATGAAGCATAGTGAAGAGATCAATAGGGCCTTCAAGACATGAATATTAATCATGGAGAAACGATAAATATTGACCAAGATGAAGATCGGAGATTGAATTCAAAGATGGTCATCACACAACAGAAAATGATGTACCACATGGGATCTTGTGGTATGGTAAGTAATTGTCAACTACGCTTTGTGTACTAACCCATACTATGTGGTTTTTATATCTATGTGGGTTAAGTGATTCTCATGGGCTTGCATCAAGAGAAAGATTCCAAGTGTCCATGAGAGGATGACATCAAGTGATGATGATCATGATTGACAAGGGAAAGCTCAAGATAAGCATCCAAAGGATTACATGCTTGAAGCTTGTGGATGATCACATGATAGACATGTGAAGATAGAGTACAATGAAATGATCCCCGCATGGATTATGGGGAAGCTATTTGAAGTCTTTACCAAATGTTGTGATCAAGGTTATGCTTTCATCCTGATCCAAGAATAAATGTCAACATCAAGGTCAAGTGGAATGCTCAAGTCAAAGCTATTAGTTCCTTTGGTTGTAGTTGCATGGATCAATGATAACCCCAAGTATAGGGGATCGTTTGTAGACTTTTTTGATAAGAAGGGTGTCGATCCCAACGAGGAGCTAAAGGTAGAATTAATATTCTCTCAAGTTCTATCGACCACCGATAAAACTCTACGTGCAACAATGTTCACTATATCTAGTACAAGAAATAAACTACTTTGCGGGAATAAAACTATAAGTACTTTGTAGGTGTAAGAAGATAGTTTTGCAAGATAATAAAAATGTGGAAATAAAATTTAGGGGCTGTTTTAATAAAAGAACAATTAAGTTACTATAACGAGTGTGGAAAAGTGATGGTAGGATTTGCGAGATTGTCCTAGGCAATTGATAACTAGATAGGTAGTCATTATTATAATTTTATATGAGGGAGAGGCATGAGCTAACATACTTCCCGTACTTGGATCATATGAACTTACGATTGGAACTCTAGCAAGCATCCGCAACTACTAAAGATCATTAAGGTAAAACCCAACCATAGCATTAAGTAACAAGTCCCCTTTACTCCCATACGCAACAACTCCCTTACTCGGGTATAAGTTGTTGTCACCCTCGCTACCCATTATAAGCGAATCATGAAGTTATTGCAACACCCTACAACGGAAATCCCCCACGTGTGCGCGGCACATAAGGAACCATAGGACAACACCAAAATAAAACATGCAACTCAAACCAATCAAGATCATCAATTAACCCATAGGACAAAAGGAATATACTCAAACATCATAGGATGGCAACACATCAGTGGATAACAATATGAAGCATAAAGCACCATGTTCAAGTAGGGGGTACAGCGGGTTGTGAGAGAGTGGACCGCTGTAACTAGATGAGGGAAGGTGATTGTGGTGTTGAGGAAGACGGCGAAGTTGTTGGTGTAGATCGCCGCCATGCTAGTTCCCCGGGTGGAGGGTGAGAGAGCCCCCCTCCTCCTTCTTCTTCCTTGGCCTCCCCACTAGATGGGAGGAGAGTTTCCCCTCTAGTCCATGGCCGCCTTGGCTCCCGGAGGGCAGGAGCCCCTCCAAGATTGGTCCTGGCATCTTAAGTTTACGATACATGTAACATGGATGAACCATGAAACGCGCGTAGGCAGGCCTACCCAGGATGGCATGATAGACACTGCAAAAATCCACCACCTCAATGGTAAGTCACTCCATGTGGAAGTTCCTTTTGCCTCCGAACACGACGTCCAGAGTGATTTGGCCAAGTGACTCTGCTTTCTTCCCAGGGATGACCCCGTGGAAATGCATGTTGCTCTTGCTCAAACGGGACATGGGGATGTCCATTGCCTTGAGCGTGTCGGTGATACATCTCCAACATATCGATAATTTATGAACTATTCATGCCATATTTTCCTATGTTTACAATACTTTTATATGGTTTTGATGCACTTTATATGATTTATTTAGAACTAACCCGGACTGACGTTGTTTTCAGCAGAATTACCGTGGTGTTGTTTTTGTGCAGAAAACGAAAGTTCTCGGAATCGCCCGAAACTTTTTGATGATTTTTTCTGGAGGAAATAAGCAATATTGGAGCAAACAACCACCGGAGGGGAGCCACCCGTGGGGCACAAGCCATCAGGGCGCGGCCCTGGGGGGTCCCGCACTAATAGCTTGTGGGGCCCACGTGGCTCCGTTGCGCGTGATTCCAACGCTAAAAATCCTATAAATCCCCGAAACCCCAGAAATAAGGAGAGACTCTCTGCTCCGCTGCCACAACTCTCTGTATCGACGAAAAACCAATCTAGAGCCTTTCCAGTACCCTGCCGGAGAGGGAAATCATCATTCGGTGGCCATCTTCATCATCCCGGCGGAGGCCATGACGATGAGGGAGTAGTTCACCCTCGGGGCTGAGGGTATGTACTAGTAGCTATGTGTTCAATCTATCTCTCTCTCTCTCGTGTTCTTGAGATGGCACAATCTTGATGTATCACGGGCTTTGTTAATATAGTCAGATCATATGATGTTATCCCCTTTCTATCATGTTGTGATGAATTGAATCTTTCCCTTTGAGATCTCGTTATGTTGGATTGAATATTTTGGTTTGAGAACACTTGATGTACGTCTTGCGTGGGATACCCGTAGTGACATTGGGGTATTCTATTGATTCACTTGATATATGTTGAGGCATCAACTTGCGGATTCCGGTGACCTTGGGGATCTAATCATAGGGGTTGATTGCACGTTTTCATACCACGTTCTCCGATAGAAATCTTGGGGTGCTCCTTGAAGTTCTTTATGTTGGATTGAATATGATAGATCTGAAATTGTTTGATGCATGTCGCATAATTTACCCACGGATACTTGAGGAGACATTGGAGTATCTAGGTGACATTAGGGTGGATTGATATGTATCATTGGTGTTATTTTAGTACGAACTCTAGGGCTGTTTGTGACACATATAGGAATAGCTCAAAAGATTTATCGGAAAGAATAACTTTGAGGTGGTTCTACTACCTACACCAATTTCATCTTATTGTTCTCCGCTAGATAAAAACTTTGGAGTGATTCTTTGCTGCACATTGAGGGATGATCATATGATTCAACTATGTTAGCATTGTTGGGAGATTGCAATAGTGAAAGTATGAACCCTAGGCCTTGTTTCCAAGCATTAATATACCGTTTTGCTCGTTGTTCACTATTTGCTACCTTGCTTTTTTTATATTTTCAGATTACAAAAACCTATACCTACCTTCCATATTGCACTTGTATCACCATCTCTTCGCCGAACTAGTGCACCTATACAAATTACCATTGTATTGGGTGTGTTGGGGACACAAGAGACTTCTTGTATTTGATTGCAGGGTTGTTTGAGAGAGACCATATTCATCCTACATCTCCCACGGATTGATAAACCTTAGATCACCCACTTGAGGGAAAATTGCTACTGTCCTACAAAACTCTGCGCTTGGAAGCCCAACAGAGTCTACAAGAATAAAGTTGCATAGTAGACATCAAGCCATTTTCCGGCGCCGTTGCCGGGGAGGTGAGTGCTTGAAGGTATATAATTAGATCTTGCAATTAAATATTTTAGTTTCTTGTTTGGTTTTATAAAATAAAACTACAAAAAATGGAATTTAGGTTGCCTCAATTGTTTCGTCTTTTTAATGTCTTTTGTGAAAATGATGGTTCGGAAAATTTTGCTCAATTGATAGAGGAAGAGTTTATGAAAATACTTAATGAGAATTCCTTGAATGATGAGCATGATTGCAATGTTGCTAGTATGAATTCTCTGAATATCCATGATGCTAATGATATGCAAAGCCACAAGCTTGGGATGCTATGTTTGATGAAGATGATATTTTTAGTCCCCCAAGTTTTGATGAGCAAATTTATTATGATGATGGCATGCCTCCTATCTATGATGATTATGATGATGACATGTATGCTATAAAGAATAATTATAACTATGAAACTGGTCATCATGATTTTAATTTTCAATTTGGTTATGTCAATCATGTATCTCATGATAGTTATTTTGTTGAGTTTGCTCCCACTACAATGAATGAGAAGAAAATTGCTTATGTGGAGAGTAATAAACTTTCTATGCTTGTAGATCATGAAAAGGATGCTTTATGTGATAGTTATATTTTTTAATTCCTTCATGATGCCACTGAAAATTATTATGAGGGAGGAACTTATGCTTGTAGGAATTGCAATAATATCAAGTTTCCTCTCTATATGTTCAATGTTTTGAAGTTATGCTTGTTTTGCCTTCCTATGCTAGTTGATTCTTGCTCCCATAAATTGTTTGCTCACAAAATCCCTATGAATAGGAAGTGGGTTAGACTTAAATGTGCTTGCCATGTGATCCATGATGCTCTTTTGCATGTTTCAAATACTATTCTTATGTGAGCATCATTGAAATCATCATGCCTAGCTAAAAGGCATTAAAGAAAAGCGCTTGTTGGGAGACAACCCAACACTTTTACTTTATGTTTTTGAGTGTTAACATGATTAAGATACTGTATTAATCATGTTTTATGTCTTTTATTTCAATAATGTGCCAAGTAAAGCCTTTGGGATAGTATGGATACTTGTTGATTTGATTATGTGCAAAAACAGAAACTTTTGCCTCCAGTAAAGAATTTCTCTGATTTTACTGGATAGTCAAAAAATTCTGAACTTTTTACACAGTATTTACATGAAAATTTTCTAAGTTGTCTTAATGTTTCAGAATTTTTAGAGACAGGGAAGTATGGTTATACTACAGATCTTCACGGACTGTTCTGTTTTTGACAGATTCTGTTTTGCATGGATAGTTTGCTTGTTTTAGTGTTCCCATAGCTTATATTCAGTGATATAAATTATTTGAATGGTAGAATAAAGTAGGTATTATGTGAGAACAATTATGAATCGTGTCTTGACAGTACCTAAGTGAACGATCTTTATTTATTATACTAACCCATCTCACGAAGTTCCGTTAAGTTTTGTGTGATTGAAGTTTTCAAGTTTTGGGTGAGACACCGATATGAGGAGAATAAGGAGTGTCAAGAACCTAAGATTGTGGATGCCCAAGGCACCACCAAGGTAATATCCAAGGAAGACTCAAGCGCCTAAGCTTGGGGATGCCCCGGAAGGCATCCCCTCTTTCGTCTTCAACACTATCGGTATATCTTACTTGGAGCTATATTTTTATTCATCACATAATATGTTTTTTGCTTGGAGCATCATTTTATTTTGTTAGTATTTGCTTGATGTTATTTATAATCTTGTTTTTCAATAAAAAGTTCCAAGAATTGCCTTTAGGATGCGTGAATTGCATGTTTGATGCGTGCTGTGTAAAAACAATTTTTTTTGATGTAGTGTTTGAATTTTCATATTTTACTGGAACGTGGAAAGTTTCTGAAATTTTTACACAGTATTTTCATATGAATTCTTTATCATGTCATAAATTTTCATAATTTTTAGAGTTACATAAGTGCACTTTGTAAATTAATTTCTACAGATTGTCCTATTTAGACAGATTGTTGTCATAGTTTTGTTATACTTCTCCTATAGTTTTCATGACTTATATTAGTAGATATAAATTGTGGAAATGATAGTATACAGTATATAATATTTGAAAATTATTGTGCAACCTGTGTTGGCAGTACATAAAGTGTTGATTTATTTTTATATGCACTAACCTATCTCACGAGTTCTTTTCAAGTTTTGTGTGGATGAAGTTTTTGAGACTTAGGTGAAACCGGAATATAAGAGGATTGAACGAGATACAAAAGCTCAATCTTGGGGATGCCCAAGGCATCCCAAGTAAATATTTCAAGAAGTCTCAAGCATCTAAGCTTGGGGATGCTACGCAACCCACCTTTCTTCGTCAACTATCGGTTAGCCTATGTTGAGCCTAAATTTTTATTCGTTCACATGATATGTGCTATTCTTGGAGTGCTATTTTTGTTTAGTTTGCTGTTTGAATAAAATACTCAGATCTGAAAATCTTTATTGAGAGAGAGAGTCCTCACATAGCTACTTTATTGTTTGACTACTCATTGATCTTCACTTATATCTTTTGAGAGTAGTTCAAAATTTACTCTTGTGCTTCACTTATATCCTGAGAGTAAACGTTGAATGAATTGAATGTCATAAACGTGAAATTATATATGCTTCATATTCTTGTCCCATGGGGAGTAGTGACTTCACATACTAGGAGTATAAGCGGTAAAATTTATTGGAAGTTAGCAAACATAGCATTGGTCAATTAAACAATTCATGAAAGAATATTGAAGGAAGAGAGTTTTCACATATAAATACACTATCTTGGACATCTTCTATGATTGTCAACCCCCATTAACTATTTTCAAACTTGATCAAGTAGTTCACATTGGACAAGGAAGACAACGTAATGGTTATGTTTGTTTATATTCACGTAGCAGTTATACTGTCATGGATCCTCTAACATGTGATGCTTGTTTAGAACCTTTTGCTAGTCAAAACTTCGTACTAAGTAGAAATACTACTTGTGCATCCAAATCCTTGAGCCAAGTTTCTTCCATGAGAGTCCACCATACCTACCTATATATGGTATTTCACTGCCATTCCAAGTAAATTTGCATGTGCCACCTCTAAACATTCAAATAAACATCCGTTTTGTGTGCTCGTACTGCTCATGGAGCGACAGGGCGGTCATTATCTTCCATGCTAAGCGGGTTATTCTCAAGATGAGTGTTTATTCACTTGTCATTGCACGAGACAGGCCGGTAAAAAGGATGCCCAGTCCTGCATAATACAAAAATAAATAAGCAAGAACTCCCCCTAGAAAGTTGATTGTTTGGATGGTACCCGTGGATTCGGCTAGCCATGGAATGTGTATGAATAGTGGAGGGGAGTAAAAAATTAAATTCTGTTTGGGAACCGCCAATAATGTGATTAGCATGGAAGATATTGAAAACTCCGTTATGACGTTGACAGGAAAAGTATACCACTCAAAATTGCATATTGATCTATGCTTTAAAACAATAAGCTCTGACACCTCTACAAATCCCTGCTTCCCTCTGCGAAGGGCCTATCTTTTACTTTTCATGTTGAGTCAACTTCTTATTCCAATCTATTAATTCTTTAGTTGGCAAGCATCATGTGGTGGGGAAAGATCCAGACATATATATATCCAGTTGAATATAGGTGATCATGATTCATTATTTGTTGACATTATCCTCGAGATAAATAAGTTGGGAGGCGAAACTTTAATCCCCTATGTTCCTATGTGTTTGACTGAAACTGTTTGTTCTAAAAATATGCTTTGAGTGTCAGCAATCATGGAAGACTAAATGATAGTTGTGATGGAAATATGCCCTAGAGGCAATAATAAAGTGGTTATTATTATATTTCCTTAATCATGATAAAGGTTTATTATTCATGCTAGAATTGTATTAACCAGAAACTTAAATACATGTGTGGATACATAAACAAATACTATGTCCCTAGTAAGCCTCTACAAGACTAGCCCGTTGATGAAAGATGGTCAAGGTTTCCTAACCATAGACATGAGTTGTCATTTGATAACGGGATCACATCATTAGGAGAATGATGTAATGGACAAGACCCATCCGTTAGCATAGCATATGATCGTTCAGTTTATTGCTAGTACTTTCTTATTTGTCAAATACATGTTTCTTCGACCATGAGATCGTGCAACTCCCGGACTCCGGAGGAATGCCTTGTGTGTATCAAACGTTACAACGTAACTGGGTGATCATAAAGGTACTCTACAGGTATCTCCGAAGGTGTCTGTTGAGTTGACATGGATCAAGATTGGGATTTGTCACTCCGTATGACGGAGAGGTATCTCTGGGCCCTCTCGGTAATACAACATCACAAGAAGCTTGCAAGCAAAGTGACTAAGGAGTTAGTTACGGTATGATGTATTATGCAACGAGTAAAGAGACTTGCCGGTAACGAGATTGAACTAGGTATTGAGATACCGACGATCGAACCTCGGGCAAGTAACATACCGACAGACAAAGGGAA
This sequence comes from Elymus sibiricus, assembly GCA_039707655.1. Taxonomy (NCBI): domain Eukaryota; kingdom Viridiplantae; phylum Streptophyta; class Magnoliopsida; order Poales; family Poaceae; genus Elymus; species Elymus sibiricus. Next base: position 328,365,169 of record CM077667.1, read on the forward strand.
CTACGTATGTTGTCATAAAGGTTTGACCGATAAAGATCTTCATAGAATATGTAGGAACCAATAAGGGCATCCAGGTCCCGCTATTGGTTATTGACCGGAGAGGCGTCTCGGTCATGTCTACATCATTCTCGAACCCGTAGGGTCCGCATGCTTAATGTTCGTTTACGACATAGTATTATACGAGTTATGTATGTTGTTGACCGAATGTTGTTCGGAGTCCCAGATGATATCATGGACATAATGAGGAGCTCTGGAATGGTTCAGAGGTAAAGATTGATATATTGGATGATAATATTTGGTGTCCAGAAGGGTTCCGGAATTCATCGGAAGAGTTTCAGATGTTTCCAGAAATGTTCTGGTGCGATGACACTTTGGTTGGGCCAAGGGGTAAGGCCCACGGGGCTTTAGGTCAGTGCAAAAGAAAGTTTTGCGGAGGTCGGGGACCAGACGCCAGGGACGTCCCTGGCCCTGGACGCCGAGGACCGTGGCGTCTGGTGCGGGAATCCGGGAAGGACTCTTCCTTGCATTCCAAACCAACTTTGGGGAGGCCCTCTCCCAAAGTTACGACCCCAGGGCTCAACATATAAATAGAGGAGTAGGGCTAGCCCCTAGAACACAAGTTTTAGAGCCTCCTCTAGTTGATCTAGTTCTAATTCTAGTTGGTCCTAGTTGACTAATTAGAGCTAGCCCTAGCTACCTCTAAACCTCATAATTAGAAGCTCAGTGTGGTTCTAATCTCCTTCCTCTAGTTCTTCCTCCGCTCTAAATCCGTTGTGCTTGGCGAAGCCCTGCAGAAATAGTTTCACCACCACCGACACCACGCCGTCGTGCTGCCAGAACTCATCTACTACTTCGCCTGTCTTGCTGGATCAAGAAGGCGAGGACGTCATCGAGCTGAACGTGTGCTGAACGCGGAGGTGCCGTGCGTTCGGTGCTTGATCGGAATGGATCGTGAAGGTGTATGACTACATCAACCGCGTTGATAAACGCTTCGGCTTAGCGATCTACAAGGGTATGTAGAAGCTCTCTCCCTCTCGTAGCTATGCATCTCCATGGATAGATCTTGCGTGTGCGTAGAAATTTTTTGTTTTCCATGCAACGTTCCCAACAATGGCATCATGAGCCAGGTCTATGCGTAGATGATATGCACGAGTAGAACACAAAGGAGTTGTGGGAGGTGACATTCATATTGCTTACCACCAATGTCTTATTTTGATTCGGCGGTATTGTGGGATGAAGCGGCCCGGACCAACCTTACATGTCCACGTACATGAGACCGGTTCCACCAATAGACATGCAATTTGTTTTGCATATAGGTGGCTGGCGTGTTGGGGAACGTTGCATGGGAAACAAAAATTTTCCTATGCACATACAAGATCTATCCATGGAGATGAGCATCTACGAGAGGAGAGATCGGATCCACATACCCTTGTAGATCGCTAAGCGGGAAGCGTTAAGAAACGCGGTTGATGTAGTCGAACGTCTTCGCGATCCAAATCGCAAGCCGTCCCGCGATCCAATCACGATCTAGCGCCGAACGGACGGCACCTCCGCGTTCAACACACGTACAGCTCGATGATGATCTCCGCCTCCTTGATCCAGCAAGCGAGGGCGGAGAGGTAGATGAGTTCTCCGGCAGCACGACGGCGTGGCGGCGGCGGTGGTGGAGCTGATCCGGTAGAGCTTCGCTAAGCAAAACTGAACCAATCTAGAGGAGAAACGATCTAGAGGGGGGGGAGAGAGGGCTGCGCCGTGGCTTGGGTGCGGCTGCTCTCCCTCTCCCCTCATATATATAGGGGGTGGCTGGTCGCGGTTTCCATAGGGTTGGGGCGGCGCCCTAGGGAACTTCCTTAGGGTTTCCCTAGGGGCGCGACGGCCACTCTAGGGAACTGCCTCAGGGTTTCCCTAGGGGCGCGGCGGCCACCCTAGGGAAACCTCGGCCCTTAGCTGCATGGGCCCAGCCCATGGGGTCCTCCGAGGCAGGTGGACCTCCCCGATGGACCCCCGGAACCCCTTCCGGCATTTCCAACCAAAACCGGCAAGCCCCGAAACTATTCCGGAACCCGAATACCAACTTCCCATATATGAATCTTTACCTCTGGACCATTCCGGAGCTCCTCGTGACATCCGGGATCTCATTCGGGACTCCGAACAACCTTCGGTCACCAACTTACATAACTCAATACTACCGAAACGTCACCGAACGTTAAGTGTGCAGACCCTGCGGGTTCGAGAACTATGTAGACATGACCGAGACACCTCTACGGTCAATAACCAACAGCGGGACCTGGATGCCCATATTGGTTCCTACATATTCTATGAAGATCTTTATCGGTTGAACCTCTATGTCAAGGATTCAGTTAATCCCGTACGCTGTTCCCTTTGTTTATCGGTATGTTACTTGCCCGAGATTCGATCGTCGGTATCTCCATACCTAGTTCAATCTCGTTACTGGCAAGTCTCTTTACTCGTTCCGTAATACAAGATCATGTGGCTAATACTTTAGTCACTTTGCTTGCAAGGCTTATTGTGATGTTGTATTACCGAGTGGGCCCTGAGATACCTCTCCGTCACACGGAGTAACAAATCCCAGTCTTGATCCATGTCAACTCAACAGACACCTTCGGAGATACCTGTAGAGCATCTTTATAGTCACCCAGTTACGTTGTGACGTTTGATACACACAAGGTACTCCTCCGGTGTCAGTGAGTTACATGATCTCATGGCCATAGGAACACATACTTGACATGCAGAAAACAATAGCAATAAACTGACACGATCATATGCTACATTCATAGTTTGGGTCTTGTCCATCACATCATTCTCCTAATGATGTGATCCCGTTATCAAATGACAACTCATGTCTATGGCCAGGAAACCTTGACCATCTTTGATCAACGAGCTAGTCAACTAGAGGTTTACTAGGGACACGGTGTTGTCTATGTATCCACACATGTATCTGAGTTTCCGATCAATACAATTCTAGCATGGATAATAAATGATTATCATGAACAAGGAAATATGATAATAACTAATTTATTATTGCCTCTAGGGCATATTTCCAACAGTCTCCCACTTGCACTAGAGTCAATAATCTAGTTCACATCACCATGTGATTAACACCCAATAAGTTCTGGGGTTTTATCATGTTTTGCTTGTGAGAGAGGTTTTTGGTCAACGGTTCTGCAACATTCAGATCTGTGTGCACTTTGCAAACCTCTATGTCATACTGTAGATGCTGCTACCACGCTCCACTTGGAGCTATTCCAAATGGTGCTCCACTATACGTATCTGGATTGCTACTCCGAGTCATCTGGATTGGTGTCAAAGCTTACATCCACGTAACTTTTTACGACGAACTCTTCATCACCTCCATAATCGAGAAACATTTCCTTAGTCCTCTAGTTACTAAGGATAATTTTGACCACTGTCCAGTGATCCACTCCTGGATCACTCTTGTACCCCTTGACAGACTCATGGCAAGGCACACACTAGGTGCGGTACACAGCATGGCATACTATACAGAGCCTACGGCTAAGGCATAGGGGACGACTTCCATCCTTTCTCTTTCTTCTGTCGTGGTCGAGCTTTGAGTCATACTCAACTTCACACCTTACAAAACAGGCAAGAACTCTTTCTTTGACTGATCCATTTTGAACTCCTTCAAAATCTTGTCAAGGTATGTGCTCATTGAAAGTCTTATCAGGCGTCTTGATCTATCTCTATAGATCTTGATGGACAATATTTAAGTAGCTTTTTATCCAGGTCTTCCTTTGAAAAACACCTTTCAAACAACCTTTGCCTTCCAGAAATTTCTACATCATTCCCGATCAACAATATGTCATCCACATATACTTATCAGAAATTATATAGTGCTCCCACTCACTTTCTTGTAAATACAAGTTTCTTATAAACTTTGTATAAACGCAAAAGCTTTGATCACCTCATCAAAGCATATATTCCAACTCCGAGATGCTTGCTCCAGTCCATAGAAGGATCGCTAGAGCTTGCATACCTTTTAGCATCCTTTAGGATCGACAAAACCTTCTGGTTGTATCACATACAACCTTTCCTCACGGAAACCGTCAAAGAAACTCTATTTTGACATCCATCTGCCAGATTTCATAATCGAAAAATGCAGCAACTGCTAACATAATTCCAACAGACTTTAGCATCACTATGGGTGAGAAAGTCTCATCGTAGTCAACTCCTTGAACTTATCGGAAACCTCTTTGCGACAATTCGAGCTTTATAAATGGTGACATTTACCATCAACGTATGTCTTCTTTCTTAAAGGTCCATTTGTACTTAATGGCCTGCCGTCCAACGGGCAAGTCTACCAAAGTCCATACTTGGTTTTCATACATGGATCCTATCTCGGATTACATGGCTCCTAGCCATTTGTTGGAATCCAGGCCCATCATCGCTTCTTCATAGCTCGTAGGTTCACTGTTGTCTAACAACATGACCTCCAAGACAGGATCGCCGTACCACTCAGGGCAATACATATCCTTGTCGACCTACGAGGTTTGGTAGTAACTTGATCCGAAGTTTCATGATCATCATCATTAGCTTCCTCTTCAATTTGGTGTAGTCGCCGCAGAAACATCTTTCTGCGTCATGCTACCATCCAACTGAAGTGACGGTTCAGTAACCTCATCAAGTTCTACCTTCCTCCCACTCAATTCTTTCGAGAGAAACTCTTTCTCGAGAAAGGACCCGTTTTTAGCAACAAACACTTTGCCCTCGGATCTGAGATAGAAGGTATACCCAACTGTTTCCTTAGGGTATCCTATGAAGATGCATTTGTTCGCTTTGGGTTTGAGCTTATCAGGTTGAAGTCTTTTCACATAAGCATCGCATTCCCAAACACTAAGAAATGACAGCTTAGGTTTCTGCCAAACCATAATTCACACGGTGTCATCTCAACGGACTTTAGATGGTGCCCTATTTTAAAGTGAATGTATTTGTCTCTAATGCATAACCCCCAAAATGATAGTGGCAAATCGGTAAGAGACATCATAGTACGTACTATATCCAATAGAGCACGGCTACGACGTACGGACAAACCATCACACTATGGTGTTCCAGGCGGCGTGAGTCTGTGAAACAATTTCCACATTGTCTTAAGTTGCATACCAAACTCGTAACTCAGATATTCACCTCCACGATCATATCGTAGACATCATATCTTCTTGTCACGATGATCTTCAACTTCACTCTAAAATTGCTTGAACTTTTCAAACGTTTCAGACTTCTGTAATTAAGTAAATATACCTATATCTACTCAAATCATCAGTGAAGGTACGAAAATAACGATATCCACCGCACGCTTCAACACTAATTGGACCGCATACATCAACATGTATTATTTCCAATAAGTCACTTGCCCGCTCCATCATACCGAAAACGGGGTCTTAGTCATCTTGCCCATGAGGCATGGTCCGCATGTATCAAGCGATTCGAAATCGAGTGAGTCCAAAGATCCATCAACATGGAGTTTCTTCATGCGCTTTACACCAATATGACCTTAGCAACAGTGCCACAAGTATGTGGTACTATCATTATTAACTTTGCATCTTTTGGCATAAATATTATGAACATGTGTATCACTATGATCGAGATTCAATAAACCATTCACATTGGGTGCATGACCATTGAAGGTATTATTCATGTAAACAAAATAACCATTATTCTCTGAGTTAAATGAATAACTGTATTGCAGTAAACACGATCCAATCATGTTCATGCTCAACACAAACACCAAATAACATTTATTTATGTTCAACACTAATCCCTAAGGTAGAGGGAGCGTGCGACGGTGATCACATCAACCTTGGAAATACTTCCAACACACATCGTCACCTTACCCTTAGCTAGTCTCCGTTCATTCCGTAGCTTTTATTTCGAGTTACTAACACTAGCAACTGAACCGGTATCTAATACCCAGGTGCTACTAGGAGTACCAGTAAGGTACACATCAATAACATGTATATCAAATACTTTTATTGACGTTGCCAGCCTTCTTATCTGCCAAGTATCTGGGGCAGTTTCGCTACCAGTGACCGTTCCCCTTATTATAGAAGCACTTAGTCTCGGGTTTGGGTTCAACCTTGGGTTTTCTCACTGGAGCGGCAACTGGCTTGCCATTCATGAAGTTTCCCTTCTTGCCCTTGCCCTTCTTGAAACTAGTGGTTTTACTAACCATCAACACTTGATGCTCCTTCTCGATTTCTACCTTTGCGGTGTCAAACATCGCGAATAGCTCAGGGATCATCTTCTCCATCCCTGGCATGTTATAATTCATCACGAAGCTCTAGTAGCTTGGTGGCAGTGACTTGGAGAACTCTGTCAATCACTATCTTATCTGGAAGATGAACTCCCACTTGATTCAAGCGATTGTAGTACCCAGACAATCTGAGCACACGCTCACCGATTGAGTTATTCTCCTTTATCTTGGAGGCAAAGATTCTTGTTGGAGGTCTCATACCTCTCAACACGGGCACGAGCTTGGAATCTCAATTTCATGTCTTGGAACATCTCATATGCTCTGTGACGTTCAAAATGTCTTTGGAGCCTCAATTCTAAGCCGTAAAGCATGACACATTGAACTATCAAGTAGTCATCAAAAATGTGCCTGTCTGATGTTCCCAACACCCACAGACGATGCTTGAGGGGGTGGCGCACTGAGCGGTGCATCAAGGACACAAGCCTTCTATGTGGCAATGAGGACAATCCTCAGTTTACGGACTTAGTCCGCATAGTTGCTACTACCAACTTTCAACTTAGTTTTTCTCTAGCAACGTATCAAAATTTAAGAGAGCTACAGCGCGAGCTATCGATCTACAATATAATTTTGCAAATACAACTTTAGACTGTGTTCATGATAATGAGTTCAATTAATCATATTATTAAAGAACTCCCACTCAAATTGACATCCCTCCGGTCACCCGAGTGCTACATGATCCAAATTCACCAACCCAAGTCCGATCATCACGTGAGATGAGGTGGTTTCAATGGAGAACATCTTCATATTGATCATATCTACTATATGACTCATGTTCGACCTTTCGGTCTCTTGTGTTTAGAGGCCATGTCTGTACATGCTAGGCTCGTCAAGTTTAACCTGAGTGTTTCGCATGTGCAACACTGGCTTGCACCCATTGTATGCGAACGTAGAGTCTATCACATCCGATCATCACGTGGTGTCTCGAAATGACAAACTTTCGCAACTCGGGGAGAACACAATTTTATCTTGAAATTTTAGTGAGGAAGCACCATATAATGCTACTGTCGTCCTAAGCAAAATAAGATGCATAAAAGGATTAACATCACATGCAAATCATAAGTGACATGATATGGCCATGATCTTGTGCTTTTGATCTCCATCTCCAAAGCACCGGCATGATCTCCATCGTCACCGGCATGACACCATGATCTCCATCATCTTGATCTCCATCAACATGTCGCCATGAGGTTGTCGCACCAACTTATTGCTTCTACAACTATTGCTAACTCATAACGATAAAGTAAAGCAAAAAGGGAAAAAATAAATTAAAGACAACCCTATGGCTCCTGCTGGTTGCCGTACTCATCGACATGCAAGTCGTGATTATCTATACAAAACATGATCATCTCATACATCACATATATCTCATCATGTTTCTGGCCATATCATATCACATCATACCCTGCAAAAACAAGTTAGACGTCCTCTAATTTGTTGTTGCATGTTTTACGTGGCTGCTATGAGTATCTAGCAAGAACGATTCTTACCTACGCAAAACCACAACGGTGATATACAAGTTGCTATTTAACCTTCTACAAGGACCGCCTTTGTCGAATCCGATTCAACTAAAGTGGGAGAGACAGACACCCGCTAGCCATCTTATGCAACAAAGTTACATGTCAGTCGATGGAACCGGTCTCTCGTACGTGGACGAGTAAGGTTGGTCCGAGCCGCTTCACCCCACAATACCGCTGAATCAAGAAAAGACTAAGGAGGGAAGCAATCTGAATATCAACGCCCACAAACTCCTTTGTGTTCTACTCGAGATCTCATCTACGCATAGACCTAGCTCATGATGCCACTGTTGGGGAACGTTGCATGGGAAACAAAATTTTTCCTACGCACATACAAGATCTATCCATGGAGATGAGCATCTACGAGAGGAGAGATCGGATCCACATACCCTTGTAGATCGCTAAGCGGGAAGCGTTAAGAAACGCGGTTGATGTAGTCGAACGTCTTCGCGATCCAAATCGCAAGCCGTCCCGCGATCCAATCACGATCTAGCGCCTAACGGACGACACCTCCGCGTTCAACACACGTACAGCTCGATGACGATCTCCGCCTCCTTGATCCAGCAAGCGAGGGCGGAGAGGTAGATGAGTTCTCCGGCAGCACGACGGCGTGGCGACGGTGGTGGTGGAGCTGATCCGGCAGAGCTTCGCTAAGCAAAACCGAACCAATCTAGAGGAGAAACGATCTAGAGGGGGAGAGAGAGGGCTGCGCCGTGGCTTGGCTGCGGCTGCTCTCCCTCTCCCCTCATATATATAGGGGGGTGGCTGGTCGCAGTTTCCCTAGGGTTGGGGCGGCGCCCTAGGGAACTTCCTTAGGGTTTCCCTAGGGGCGCGGCGGCCACCCTAGGGAACTGCCTCAGGGTTTCCCTAGGGGCGCGGCCGCCACCCTAGGGAACTGCCTTAGGGTTTCCCTAGGGGCGCGGCGGCCACCCTAGGGAAACCTAGGCCCTTAGCTGCATGGGACCAGCCCATGGGCTCCTCCGAGGCAGGTGGACCTCCCCGATGGACCCCCGGAACCCCTTCCGACATTTCCAACCAAAACCGGCAATCCCCAAAACTATTCCGGAACCCGAATACCAACTTCCCATATATGAATCTTTACCTCCGGACCATTCCGGAGCTCCTCGTGACATCCGGGATCTCATCCGGGACTCCGAACAACCTTCGGTCACCAACTTACATAACTCAATACTACCGAAAGGTCACCGAACGTTAAGTGTGCAGACCCTGCGGGTTCGAGAACTATGTAGACATGACCGAGACACCTCTACGGTCAATAACCAATAGCGGGACCTGGATGCCCATATTGGTTCCTACATATTCTACGAAGATCTTTATCGGTTGAACCTCTATGTCAAGGATTCAGTTAATCCTGTACGTTGTTCCCTTTGTTTATCGGTATGTTACTTGCCCGAGATTCGATCGTCGGTATCTCCATACCTAGTTCAATCTCGTTACCGGCAAGTCTCTTTACTCGTTCCGTAATACAAGATCCTGTGGATAATACTTTAGTCACTTTGCTTGCAAGGCTTGTTGTGATGTTGTATTACCGAGTGGGCCCTGAGATACCTCTCCGTCACACGGAGTAACAAATCCCAGTCTTGATCCATGTCAACTCAACAGACACCTTCGAAGATACCTGTAGAGCATCTTTATAGTCACCCTGTTACGTTGCGACATTTGATACACACAAGGTACTCCTCCGGTGTCAGTGAGTTACATGATCTCATGGTCATAGGAACACATACTTGACATGCAGAAAACAATAGCAATAGACTGACACGATCATATGCTACGTTCATAGTTTGGGTCTTGTCCATCACATCATTCTCCTAATGATGTGATCCCGTTATCAAATGACAACTCATGTCTATGGCCAGGAAACCTTGACCATCTTTGATCAACGAGCTACTCAACTGGAGGTTTACTAGGGACACGGTGTTGTCTATGTATCCACACATGTATCTGAGTTTCCAATCAATACAATTCTAGCATGGATAATAAACGATTATCATGAACAAGGAAATATGATAATAACTAATTTATTATTGCCTCTAGGGCATATTTCCAACAGTCTCCCACTTGCACTACAGTCAATAATCTAGTTCACATCACCATGTGATTAACACCCAATAAGTTCTGGGGTTTTATCATGTTTTGCTTGTGAGAGAGGTTTTTAGTCAACGGTTCTGCAACATTCAGATCTGTGTGCACTTTGCAAACCTCTATGTCATACTGTAGATGCTGCTACCACGCTCCACTTGGAGCTATTCCAAAGGTGCTCTACTATACGTATCCGGATTGCTACTCCGAGTCATCCGGATTGGTGTCAAAGCTTGCATCGACGTAACTTTTTACGACGAACTCTTCATCACCTCCATAATCGAGAAACATTTCCTTAGTCCTCTAGTTACTAAGGATAATTTTGACCGATGTCCAGTGATCCTCTCCTGGATCACTCTTGTACCCCTTGACAGACTCATGGCAAGGCACACTCTAGGTGCAGTACACAGCATGTCATACTATACAGAGCCTACGGCTAAGGCATAGGGGACGACCTCCGTCCTTTCTCTTTCTTCTGCCGTGGTTGAGCTTTGAGTCATACTCAACTTCACACCTTACAAAACAGGCAAGAACTCTTTCTTTGACTGATCCATTTTGAACTCCTTCAAAATCTTGTCAACGTATGTGCTCATTGAAAGTCTTATCAGGCGTCTTGATCTACCTCTATAGATCTTGATGGCCAATATTTAAGTAGCGTTTTATTCAGGTCTTCCTTTGAAAAACACCTTTCAAACAACCTTTGCCTTCCAGAAATTTCTACATCATTCCCGATCAACAATATGTCATCCACATATACTTATCAGAAATTATATAGTGCTCCCACTCACTTTCTTGTAAATACAAGTTTCTTATAAACTTTGTATAAACCCAAAAGCTTTGATCACCTCATCAAAGCATATATTCCAACTCCGAGATGCTTGCTTCAGTCCATAGAAGGATCGCTGGAGCTTGCATACCTTTTAGCATCCTTTAGGATCGACAAAACCTTCTGGTTGTATCACATACAACCTTTCCTCACGGAAACTGTCGTGGTTTTGTCATGGCAGATGCCCTAGTGAGAGGACTTTAGGTTCGAGGCCTTCGCTAAGGCGGTGAGCTCGAAGGGGTTGATCGGAATCGAGAGACAAGGGTTTACCCAGGTTCGGCCCCTCGGAAAGAGGTAAAAGCCTACGTCCTTCTTTGTGTTGTATTGACTGGTTATCGATTACAAGGGAGTGAGTTCGCTTGACCTAGCTATCGATGAGTTATTTCGTGGCCTAAGCCGCCCAGGTAACCCGCCTTTATATACTCTGGTCAAGGCCCTGGGCTTACAAGAGTCCGGGCCAGGTTATGCTTGATAACCGACCTCACCTCTAACTACACATGCCTTATCTAACAAGCCGCCACCGGCGGCTTACACCACCGGGTTATATCTTGTCTTCTGGCTCTGGGCCTCCAGTCCCATTGAATAAGCTTATACTAAACCTTGTCGCTAAGTCGCCAACCGCATGACCCGGCCCCACCTGGGCGGGTCTCACCACGGGGTTATATCCCCAACATTAGGCCCTAGATTGATTTGAACCGGTTCATGTCAATCTCCACATCTTCTGGTTGGCGAGTCTTGCATTCTCTGACAAATCTTTATGACCCGCCAAAAAAATGGACGGCGTCGTCTCTGACAAATCTTCATAACCCGCCATGACATCATCAGGAAAATAAAAAAAAATCCCCTGACGTCACAGCGGATCTTTCTCCATAAATATGACCAGCCCGAGAATCGAGGCACTTTCTTAGTCAATCATCATCGTGCCTCCTCGATTCCGGCACCGGACCGTTGCTGTTCCATCACATCCTCATAAATAGGCACGGGGGGGGGGGGGGGGCATTACTTTCACTTTCCCCGCCGTGGCCTTCTTCTTCTTCCTCCAGACGCTCGCACTGCCGAAGCTCGCCGCGCCAACCGGACCTCGCCGTCTTCTCCAACACTGGCCGCTGCATCAACCTGATCTTGTCCAGAGCCTTCACGCGTTCGTCCGCATCCTCAAGGTTCCACTGTTGCCCTTTGTTAGATCTGCATTAGGTTTCTCCCGAGTTCGTCGGGTTTCTTCGGTGTTCATCACCGCTCATCAGAGCGTTCTTCACAGATTAGATAAAGAGCACTTCTTTAAAACCTCATAATGCTGCCCAAATCACGTGGTCGTCCGCTCCATAATCATGCCATACTCATTATAGATCTACAGCTCATTTTAATCTGCATAGAGGCCGCCTGTTCTTCCACTGGCTTTTTAGGATTAAAATCATTTTTCTTTTTCCCTCGTCCGTAGATCTTAAATCAATAGCTGTGGCTGTTGGAAGTTGTTTCTCCACACTTAGCAACTTTTCAGTACGCGCTGATAAACTTGACCCGCCGTAAGGCTGTCGGCTCATGCTGTCATATCACAACCAGCTTCGGTGGTTCATAACTTTGTATTGACCCGCCACATGCCGTCACCATTTCTAGTCATAACGATCTTGGTCATAATGTATTTTTAACCCGCCAAATACTCATTCCTTTCTGCAGTTTCTTAAGCCGCCGCCATGTCTAAAGTCCCATCCACCTGCAACTGGGTAAGGTCTGGGATGACTGAGGAATCACTCAAGGACTTTGTCACTATGGGAGTTCTGCCGGCTCAGGATGTTATCCACTGGCGGGTTCCACCCCTAAGCCCAAAGCCCAAAGACGGGGAAGTCATTGTGTTCACAGACCATCTTCTTTGTGGCTTCTCCCCGCCCGGGTCTAAGTTTTTCCGGGACGTCTTACACTCGTTCAACCTGCATCCCCAAGACATTGGCCCCAACTTTGTCACCAATATGTGCTAGTTTCAGACCCTCTGTGAGGCTTATCTGCAAGAAGAGCCGTCTGTTGACCTCTTCAAAGAATATTTCTACATCAACCGCCAAACAGAGATGGCAGACGGATTGAGTCTCGAGCTCGGAGGCGTCACTCTTCAAAGACGGAGGGATGTACTCTTCCCAGCAGCAACTTTACCGAGTCATCCCAAAGAATGGAATAAGACTTGGTTTTACTGCAAGGACACTTCACCAGAAGGGGAGAACCCGCTGCCGGGTTACCGTCCGTACCGGCTCAACACTGATACAGAGCTCCCAGACCGAATGTCTGCTAAAGAACGCGCCTAATATGGCCCAACCTTTTCAAAGATAAGGGCCTTGTTAGCCAACGGGTTAACCGGTGTTGATCTGACCCGCTGCTGGGTCTCTTGGAGGATTCTGCCGTTGAGCCGCCGCGGTGCTTTAATGTGACAATACACCGGCGAGGTATCTGACCCTCAACGCTTCAACCAGACCCCCTTGACAGATCCGGATCTCAATACCATTATAAAGTCTTTACTGGGAGAGACTCAAGCCGCCTGCAGCAAGACGGGGTTAAGCCCCTTTTATGTACTTAACCCGGCTCCAGATGTGAGTCCTTCCATCCTAACCTTCGTCCATTTTTAATGCTGTACTTCATAAATTGCATTTTGACCATTCTGTCAACGCACACACCATAATGTAGGCCGGCTCTTCCTTCTGGAATAGGAGGTTACCCCTTCCCTTAAGAAAAAGAGCAAAGTCCCCAAGGCAACCAAAACTAAGGTGCCGACCCGTAGGAAGAGGCAATCAACCGAAGAATTATTCGACCTGGATGATTCAGAGGTAGAACTTGACTCCCTTGGCCTTTTCTTTATACAGCTCATTGACAATGATTACTCACAGGAGGAAGCAGAGACAAGTCATGCTGACATTGCAGAGGTAACCATTATCTCTTCTGACTCGGAACTTTTACCCGTAAAGAGAATACGGCGGGCTGTAAGGAAAATAAAATGTTCTCGCCCTTTCACTCACTTGAATCCCAACTTTCCTTTGAAGAAGCAGCAAGGTGACAATAGACGTCAGACCCAGAGCACCGGCTCTGAAGATCTTTTGGCCGGATTACCAAACGATCCGGCTCCTCGAAAACGGCCCACTGAAGTCCCTTGCCTTGAATTTATTTCTCCTGTATGCTAGTCTTGTGTTGCAATCTGTATTTAACAATGCTAACTTTTCAAGACTCACCTCCTTCTTCCGGCGACTCAACCGCCTCCAAGTTGCCTCCTCTTATTATCAACCCATGGTAAGCATTTTTACATCCCACTCCATGCGTTAATAGTCTATCCTTGCTCATTGATGTATAATTTCACCTTCGCTCACAGGGCTCAAGCCAAACGAAGGAAAGCAGGTGGGTCACCCGCCACTCCTGAAGTTTCAGAATTGGCAAACCCCAAGCCTAACACCCCTGAGGCACATATTGAGCCGTCTGAAGCTGCCAAAGATGCTCATGAAGAAGCTCCGCAGCATAATGAACCGGCTGATATGGATATTGAGGCTCCGGAGGCTCATCCAGAAGCTGATCCTAAGCTGCCCAGCCCCCAGCCGACAACTGAAAATGTGGCTTCTCATCAAGAAGTTACTGTTACCGGGGCGGCTTACAAATCTCCGACTCCTTCCAAGACATTTTCAAAACATACCAGCGAGGACGAGGCGGCTCATCTTAAGGAAGGGAAAATTCAATTTGATCTCCCTAACCTGGAGAAGCTTACTGTTGAAGAGTTACACTCTGGCTATCTGAGCCGTCTGTCTGCGAGCCGTGACATGGAGGCCAACTTGGTTGGCATGATGAAGAAAAAATACGAGGTATTCTACTTTATTTGCCTCTTCATATATATATATACTTATTTAGCCCCCAAGAACCGGTTTACCTCTCAAAAGGTCAGTCGGGTCTTCCATTACGTGCAATCTTTTGATAAATCACCTTGTAGCTCCCAAGGGCCGTGTCATTACATAAGTAATGAGCCGGAACTCAATCATATAATAAGAAACGGCTGTATCCCCCAAGGGTCGGGTCATCACGTAAGTAATGAGCCGACACTCAATCATAGATTAAGAGCCAAGTCTAGCCCCCAAGGGCCGGGTCATTATATCAATAATGAGCCGGGACTTTATATAAACCTGATCCTTAAATTTGTAGAGCAACGTGTAGCCCCCAAGAGCCGGGTTATCTTAATGAAGATGACCCGGGTCTATAAGAAAAACTAAGACACATTAGCCCCCAAGTGTCAAGTATATTGCCTGCAATCTGCTTGGGACTTGTAATAACTCTGCTGTACTTCTGAAAAACCAGTGTGAGCCGGACAGGCGGCTTAAAACTGACAATGTTGCCTTGTTACGACTTATCTTATGCAGGAATCTTTAAACGCCGCCGAGTCCAATGTGTCAGACCTGAAGAAGAGCCTGGCACTGCAGCAAGAGAGCCGGGCAGAGGCCGGCGCCAAGTACCAGATTGCTTTGACTGAGCTAGATGTGATCAAGGCTGAGCTGAAAGCATTGAAGAAATCCACTGAAACGAGCCAAGCCGCCCTGACCAAGCACGCCGAAGATGCTGAAGGACGCCTTAAGACGGTGACCGACGAGCTGAGTCATCTGAAAGGTCAGATATCTCGCATGATTGGAGCTGTCTTTGTTAAGTGTTCTTGTAACCTTCAACATTCATTTCAAAAAAGAAAACCCTCAAGAATCCTTTCAGGCGGCTTATAATACTTGACTTGCTTGTAGGTGAGCGGAGCCGCCAACTTTCAGATGACAGTCAAATAAAGCTAAAAGCTTTATACTCACTTGCTGAACAGCTATATGCCGGGTCACTGTTCACCATTAAAGCTATCATGACCGAGAAGGGTGTGCCAAAGGTTATGAAGGGCGTGCTAGAAGTCCTCTCCACCATCCCGAAGCAAATAGAAGAACTGAAGAGATCAGCCGCCTGAAAAGGCGCAATGGCTGTTTTGAGCCGGTCACTGGCTTACGCGCCCGAACTTAACCCGGCCGAGATGATGGATGGATTTCCTCAGCTGAAGGACGATGTCTCAGAGTTCACGCAAGGCAATTATGCCCGCTGTGTGAAGGCATCCCGAATCTTGGCAAGCCGGCTGGCCGAAGAAGCTGACCTGTCGGTATATCAGGCGGCTTATTCTGAAGAAAACAAGCGAGTTCGAGGGCCCACTTTTGAAGCGAAAAGCCTAATTCCTCAACGCCGTAAGCACCTCTTCGCTCCTGATGTTGATCCCTCTCCAATCATGCACGACGAAGCCAAATTTGAGGCTTTAACAAACTACAATTGGGATGTGGACAACCTCCAGATCCGGGAGACCGAAGACCCGGCGCAGGATGACCCGGCGACGAGTGAAATGAAGAATTGACTTCATGTGAAGGTAAGCCGGCCTTGTTAATACGCCGGGTTATAATTTGCTGCAAAAACTTTAAGTCCACAGATTTTTGGGCTCCTTGATAGCCTTGTAATAGCAGTAGAAAACATTGGATCGCCTGCTCTAGTGCCTTCGTGCACTTTAAAACATCTTTCAATCCATACACCGGCGATTTAGCATGACTGTCTTGATATATAATCATCTGACTGCCTTGACTCGCCCGGCGGGTTATATTCCATGAGAAATGCTAAGCCGGAGTTATCCCAAAGACTTAGAATCTTATCATGAAAAATACCTGCAAAAAACAAGTAATTTGCATATTTCCTGTCTTATAAGCTGGTTTTAAAGGCACATCAGGACAAAATAGCTCTTTGTTTTCAAAAAAAATTGTATTGCTTCCGGAGAAGCGAGGCATAAAAGCCTTAAAACCTCGTAAGCCGACTCTCACGTGACATAAATCTGTTGTTTAAACCTTAGCAAGTTCAGGGTCTTTAAAAGGTTGACATTGCTAAGAGTACCAACAGGCCACATAGTGGAGAGACTACAACAAACAAGGCGAGTTTATCCTAGCACACTGTAAGCTGGCTCTCTCGTGACAAAAGCCGCCGTTTAAACCTTGACAAGTTCAGGGTCTTTACGCGAGAATAACTTATGAAAGTTCAGGGTCTCTGAGCAAGATTGACTGTCAAGAGTTCGGCGGGTCACATGGCGGAGTAGCAAGTTGCAAACAGGCAGGTTTAACTCGAACATGGCATGTAAAGCTGGGCCAAGAGGGTATGAAAGCTAAACCCAGTGGATTGGAAGCCCCCAAGTGACCTGAAGAAGGATCAACTCCTTTGCACGAATTTGAGTGCGAGAAAACGGCAGAGGCCCCTAATCATGGGGATGCCACCTTTATTATATCATAAAAGATGGTATATACAATGACAGGAATATGTACATTGATGAAAGCCGAACCGGCGGCTCAAGTATAATATGGCCGAAGATGAGCAATATTCCAAGGCCTTGCAGTCTCTTCACTAGAGGTTCGTGACTTGTCACTCTCTCGTATATCAATGAGATAATAGGAACCATTGTTGAGATTTCTTCTGATCACAAACGGCCCTTCCCAAGGAGGTGACCATTTATGCATGTCTGACTGGTCTTGAATTAACCGGAGTACTAAGTCGCCTTCTTGGAACGTCCGGGTCTTGACCCTGCGGCTATGGTAGCGACGCAGGTCTTGCTGATAAATTGCGGACCGTGCTGCTGCAAGGTCCCGTTCTTCGTCCAAAGCGTCCAAAGCATCCTGACGCGCTGCCTCATTATCAGTTTCCACGTAAGCCGCTACTCTGGGCGAGTCATGAGGAATATCACTGGGGAGAACAGCCTCTGCGCCATAAACCATGAAGAAAGGCGTATAGCCTGTAGATCTGTTGGGGGTGGTTCTTATGCTCCAAAGAACAGACGGCAACTCCTCCACCCAACAACCCGGCATGCGCTCCAAAGGAACCATGAGTCGGGGCTTTATACCTCTCAAAATTTTCTGGTTAGGACGCTCAGCTTGACCATTAGACTGTGGGTGAGCCACAGAAGATACATCGAGGCGGATATGCTCATCATCGCAAAACTCCTTCATAGCCCCCTTAGACAGGTTTGTACCATTGTCAGTAATGATACTATGAGTATAACCAAACCGAAAGATCAGCTTTTTGACGAATTGAACTGCTGTTGCTGCATCACACTTGCTGACCGGCTCAGCCTCAACCCACTTAGTGAATTTGTCAACCGCCACCAAGAGGTGGGTCTTTTTGTCCTTAGACCTCTTAAAAGGTCCCACCATATCAAGCCCCCAGACTGCAAATGGCCAAGTAATTGGGATCATCCGTAACTCTTGAGCCGGCACATGGGCACGTCGTCCAAATTTCTGGCACCCGTCACACTTACTGACCAAGTACTCTGCATCTTTATGAGCCGTCAACCAGTAAAAACCGTGTCGAAAAGCCTTAGCCACCAAAGATTTTGACCCGGCGTGATGACCAAAATCACCGGCATGGATCTCATGTAGGATTTCACGGCCCTCGTCAGGAGAGACACATCGCTGAAAGACGCCAGTCATGCTGCGCCTGTGTAACTCGCCATTGACAATAGTCATGGATTTAGACTGCCTTATGATCTGCCGTGCCAGAGTCTCGTCTTGAGGTAACTCGCCGCGGGTCAGGTACGCCAGATAAGGCAATGTCCAATCAGGGATCGCGCGAAGAGCCGCCACCAGTTGTTCTTCCAGGTCAGGTATAGTCAAATCTTCCTCCGACGGTAACTTGACCGACGGGTGATGCAAAACGTCCAAGAACACATTAGGCGGCACCGACTTACGCTGAGACCCCAATCTTGACAATGCATCAGCCGCCTCATTCTTCCGCCGATCAATATGATCCACCTGATAGCCCTTGAAATGGCCAGCAATAACATCAACCACCTGGCGATAAGCCGCCATGCGAGGGTCCTTTGAGTCCCACGTGCCAGAGACTTGCTGAGCTACCAGGTCTGAGTCACCAAGACATCTGACCCGGCTCAAATTCATCTCCTTGGCCACCCGGAGCCCATGAAGCAAAGCCTCATATTCCGCTGCATTGTTAGTACAAGGAAACATTAGCCTCAAAACATAACAGAATTTGTCACCTCGTGGGGAAGTTAGAACAACTCCAGCCCGCGAGCCTTCCAATTGCCTGGAACCATCAAAGTGAATCGTCCAATAGGTATTGTCCGGCTTCTCCTCAGGTATTTGACACTATGTCCAGTCATTAATAAAATCCACCAGGGCTTGAGATTTTATAGCCGTCCGGGGCACATATTTCAGATTGAGAGGCCCAAGCTCAATTGCCCACTTAGCAATCCTTCCAGTGGCTTCTCTGTTTTGAATGATATCTCCCAAAGGAGCAGAGCTGACCACTGTGATCGGGTGCCCAAGAAAATAATGCTTCATCTTGCGATTGGCCATGAACACCCCAAGCACCAGCTTTTGCCAATGTGGATATCTTTGCTTAGATTCCGTCAAGACCTCACTGACATAATAAACCGGTCGCTGAATTGGGTACTCCTTACCCGCCTCCTTGCGCTCCACCACAACTGCAGCACTGACAGCCCTGTTGTTAGCCGCCACATATAAGAGCAGAGGCTCCTTTTCCACAGGAGCAGCCAAAACGGGCGGCTCAGCCAACTGCTTTTTAAGCTCCTCAAACGCCTCATCAGCTGCGTCACTCCAGACAAAATCATCTGTCTTCTTCATCATCTGATACAGAGGAATAGCTTTCTCCCCCAGGCGGCTTATGAACCGGCTCAGTGCAGCGATATGACCCACCAGGCGCTGAACATCATTAATACACACCAGCTTAGATAAAGAAGTGATGGCCTTTATCTTGTCCGGGTTAGCCTCAATGCCACGCTCAGAGACCAAAAATCCCAAGAGCTTGCCTGTAGGTACACCGAACACACATTTTGCCGGGTTAAGCATCATCTTGTAAACCCGCAAATTATCAAAAGTTTCTTTCAAATCAGCTAGCAGAGTCTCCTTCTTCCTTGACTTGACCACAATATCATCCACATAAGCATGAACATTGCGCCCAATTTGACCATGAAGACAGTTATGCACACAGCGCTGATAAGTCGCCTGGGCACTCTTGAGCCCGAAAGGCATAGACACATAGCAGAAAGCTCCAAAAGGCGTAATGAAAGACGTCTTCTCTTGGTCTTTGACTGCCATCTTGATTTGATGATATCCGGAATAAGCATCCAGGAAACATAAACTCTCACAACCCGCCGTCGCATCAATAATCTGGTCAATACGGGGGAGAGCAAATGGATCAACCGGACATGCCTTGTTAAGATCCGTGTAATCCACGCACATGTGCCACGTGCCATTCTTCTTGAGCACCAATACCGGGTTAGCTAACCACTCCGGGTGAAAAACTTCGACGATGAACCCTGCTGCTAAGAGCCGGGCTACTCTTCTCCAATGGCTTTACGCCTCTCCTCATTGAAACAACGGAGGAACTGTTTGACCGGCTTAAACTTAGGATCCACATTAAGGTGGTGCTCAGCGAATTCTCTCGGTACACCCGGCATGTCAGAAGGCTTCCATGCAAAAATGTCCCGATTCTCACGGATGAATTCGATGAGCGCGCTTTCCTATTTGGGATCCATATTAGCCCCAACAGTAAACTACTGTGATGAGTCGCCAGGAGTGAAATCCAGTAGCTTGGTATCTTCTGCCACAAACTTAAGGGGCGGCTCAGATTCCGTGCTTGGCTTTTTCAATGGGGTCATATCTGCCGGGTCAACGTTCTCTTTATAAAACTTGAGCTCCGCCTCAGCACAAGTTGACTCCGCATACGCGGCATCTCCTTCCCCGCACTCAAGAGCAATCTTCCGATCACCATGCACTGTAATCGTTCCGTTTAATCCGGGCATCTTGAGCTGCAAGTAAACATAACAAGGCCTAGCCATGAACTTGGCATAAGCCGGCCGCCCAAATAACGTGTGGTACGGGCTCTTGATCTTGACCACCTCAAACCATAAGGTCTCCACCCTATAGTTAAACTCATCCCCAAAGGCTACTTCTAAGGAAATCTTTCCAACTGGATAAGCCGATTTTCCGGGCACCACGTCGTGAAAGACCGTTGAAGAGGGTTTAAGATCCTTGTCAAGCAAATTCATCTGGCGGAACGTGTCATAATACAAAATGTTGATGCTGCTGCCACCATCCATAAGCACCTTGGTGAACACGTAGCCTCCAACTTGGGGAGCCACTACCAAAGCCAACTGCCCCGGGTTATAGAAAAGAGTCTTGATAACCCACAAGTATAGGGGATCGCAATAGTTTTTGAAGGTAGAGTATTCAACCCAAATTTATTGATTCGACACAAGGGGAGCCAAAGAATATTCTCGAGTATTAGCAGCTGAGTTGTCAATTCAACCACACCTGAAAGACTTAATATCTACAGCAAAGTATTTAGTAGCAAAGTAGTATGGAAGTAACGGTTTTGTAGCAATCGTAACAGTGGCAACGGGAAAGTAACTTAGCAAAGATCAATATATGAAAAGCTCGTAGGCAACGGATCAGTGATGGATAATTATGTCGGATGACATTCATCATGCAACGGTTATAACATAGGGTGACACAGAACTAGCTCCAATTCATCAATATAATGTAGGCATGTATTCCATATATAGTCATACGTGCTTATGGAAAATAACTTGCATGACATCTTTTGTCCTACCCTCCCGTGGCAGCGGGGTCCTAATGGAAACTAAGGGATATTAAGGCCTCCTTTTAATAGAGAACCGGACCAAAGCATTAGCACTTAGTGAATACATGAACTCCTCAAACTATGGTAATCACCGGAAAGAATCCCAGTTATTGTCACCCTGGGGGATGCAGATCATAACTCGTAATAGGTGTCTACAACTTGCAAGATAGGATCAAGAACACATATATATATTCATGAAAACATAATAGGTTAAGATCTGAAATCATGACACTTGGGCCCTAGTGACAAGCATTAAGCATAGCAAAGTCATAGCAACATCAATCTCAGAACATAGTGGATACTAGGGATCAAACCCTAACAAAACTAACTCGATTACATGGTAAATCTCATCGAACCCATCACCGTCCAGCAAGCCTACGATGGGATTACTCACGAACGGCGGAGAGCATCATGAAATTGGTCATGAAGGATGGTTGGTGATGACGATGGCGTCGATTTCCCCTCTCCGGAGCCCAAAACGGACCCCAGATCTGCCCTCCCGAGGAAGAACAGGAGGTGGCGACGGCTCCGTATCGTGAAACGCGATGAACTCTTCTCTCTGATTTTTTTTCTCCCCGGATAGGGTTATATGGAGTTGGAGTTGAGGTCGGAGGAGTTGCAGGGGGCCCAGAAGCCACCTGGGCGCGCCCTAGGGGGGGCTCCCCCCTGGCTTGTGGCCAATGGGTGGACCCCCTCTGGTTGATTCTTTCGCCAGTATTTTTTATTAATTCCAAAAATATTCTCCGTAAATTTTTTGGTCAATCCGAGAACTTTTATTTCTGCACAAAAATAACACCAAGGCAATTCTGCTGAAAACAGCGTCAGTCCGGGTTAGTTCCATTCAAATCATGCAGATTAGAGTCCAAAACAAGGGCAAAAGAGTTTGGAAAAGTAGATACGATGGAGACGTATCAACTCCCCCAAGCTTAACCCATTGCTTGTCCTCAAGCAATTCAGTTGACAAACTGAAAGTGACAAAGAAAAACTTTTACAAACTCTGTTTGATCTTGTTGTTGTAAATATGTCTAACTGATGTTCAGGTTTTCAGCAAAGATTATAGACTAACCACATTCACAATAACATTTAGGTCTAACATTTACTCATATCAATGGCATAATCAACTAGCGAGCAATAATAATAAATCTCGGATGACAACAATTTTATCAAAACAATCATGAGACAATATGATATAATGGTATCTCGCTAGCCCTTTCTGAGACCGCAAAACATAAATGCAGAGCACCTCTGAAGAACAAGGGCTGACTGGAAATTGTAATTCATGGTAAAAGAGATCCAGTCACAATCATACTCAATATCAATTAATAGCAAAGCATACAAATGACGGTGGTGCTCTCTAACTGGTGCTCTTTATAAGAGGAGGATGACTTAACAGTAAAGTAAGGTAGATAGGCCCTTCGCAGAGGGAAGCATTGATTTGCAAAGGTGCCAGAGCTCGAGCTTTTAAAACAGGGATGAATAATAATTTTGAGCGGTATGCTTTCATTGTCAACATAACAACCAAGAGATTTCACCATCTTCCATGCTAGATACATTATAGGCGGTTCCCAAACAGAATGATAAAGTTTTTACCCCCCTCCACCAATCAAACACATTCCACGGCTGGCCGAATCCACGGGTACCGTCCATACAAACAACAATCCTGGGGGAGTTTTGTTTCATTATATTTTGATTTGATTTTTGAGCATGGAACTGGGCATCCCGAATACCAGCCACTTTCTCGTGAATGATAGTGAATCAACACATATCGTGAGAATCACTACTGGAATCAGGAGATTTGCCGTCTGCCATGGCAGACGGCAAAGGGCAAAAGGCGGACGGCAAAATTTCGGGCCCAACGAGCTCCGGCAAAGGGGTTCTTTGCCGTCTGCTTTGGCCCAGCGGACGGCAAAGATTCTTTGCCGTCAGCTTGCAGACGGCAAAGGACCTGGACGGCGTAGTACTGATGGCGCCACCGTCAGGCGGCTAACGGACCCCCCACCCTTTGCCGTCTGCCTCCCGCCCCCCGTTGCCGTCTGCCTCGCGCCCTCCTTTGCCGTCTACCACGTGGCAGCTTTGCCGACGGCGGCCGTCGGCATAGCGCCTCTCTTTGTCGTCTGCCTCCCGCCCCCCTTTGCCGTCTGCCTCCCGCCCCCCCTTTGCCGTCTGCCTCCTCCCCCTTTACCGTCTGCCGCGGACGGCAAAGAGGCAAAATGGGCCAGCCTTGTTTTCCCAGGTTTCACAGGCGGCCGCCACGTGACAGCTTTGCCGACGGCGGCCGTCGGCATAGCTGCCTTTGCCGTCCGGGGCAGACGGCAAAGAGGCTGTATTGCCTCTTTTTTTTTGTTTTTGTTACATTCAACAATTTTCAAACAAACAATATATGATATATACATAAATAATTCTCAGAAACAATGTGCAACAGCCATATATGATCAACCAACAATTATACCAAATTAAAAGTATCAAATGCCACATTGTTCGCCATATTACAATAGGTTCATCCATACATACATATAGTCTCATCGATACAAATGACTCAATACATGAAAAAAGAAAGTAAACCTAGCACTACATCAAAGCAAGCTGCCGTGAACTCGTCTCAAATCTGCAAAATTGGAAATAAGAAAGTTAGAAAAATAATACTAGAATTAAGAAGTAGAAGAAGATCTAGAATTAGAAGAAGATGAAGGGGCTGTTTGGTTTCAAGACACAACTAGCCACACTTTGCCACAACTCAACTTAGGCAAGTTTGACCATGTTAGGTGTGTGTTTGGTTCTTGCCACAACCTAGGTAATTATCACATTATTTACCTAACTAAGCTTATTGTGTCATTTTGCAAGAAAATAAGCTAAGTCTATGGCATCTATGAGGTTACCAAGTCTATTATGTCATTTTTGAGTTAACTAAGCTTATTATGTCAGTGTGGAGGAAACAATGCTAAGTATAGGTCATTTTAGAGCTAACTTAGGTACAATATGTCATTTTGGAGGTAAGTAAGCTTACTATGTCATTTTATAGGAAACAAAGCTAACTTAGGTAAAATTTGACATTTGTCTAAGTGCTAAGTTTGTCTAAGTGCTATGTTTGTATTTGTTTGAGAAAATGAGCCAAGTAAGTGCCATATTAGGGCTTACCGTCCTCGTCATCACGGAGGTGAAGCACTGGGGTTGCTCGGGTCGTGCGATGCGGCTCGGGAGTTATGCTGTACCAAAGATCATTTGCGTTAGCATGATGACGCTGAAATGTTAAGACTAGTAACTAATGAACATTGAAATGGAACTCACCGTTCCAGCCATGGTAATGACTGGCATCGGTGGAGGGGTCTGGCCGTTCTTCTCGCACAAAGTCTGCACATTTGGTTTTGCCAAGTCAATCATATTGGTTATTAATGAAAAGAACATGTAGTGCATGATTTGGCTAATATGAAGAAGAAACTTACCACGATGAGCTCGTACATGGCCCGGTTAGACACATCGTTCCGTGCCCTCTCCTCCTCCAACAACCTAGCCGTCCTGTCCTCCAGATCCCTCTTCTCCTCCGCCACCTGCCGGGCCTGTTTCGCCAGAAGCGCCTGGGTTGTCTCTCTCTCTTTCTGCAGAGCCGCCTGCGACATAACTCCTCGTTAGCATTGTAATCATCTTTGTTCGCACACACAATGTAATGGATGAAACCTATCTGAGTCTGTATGACTAACCTCGATGGCGAGCTGGACTGGCCGTGGACGAGGCGGCATCTCAGGACAGGAGCTCGTTTGGCGCGCCTTGATCTGCCGGAGAGTGCTCGAAGACCGTATATGTCCATCTCCAATGGCTATCGAGCCATGGGGCCTCCCGTGGCTAGCTATCATCACCAGGTCTGGATCAAGTGGATGCTGGCTCGGGTTGAAGTCCTCCCCATTCACCGCCTTCCCCACATCTCTGTACCTCACGAGCTTGTGGTGGGAGGAGATATTGCTGAAGTTCTCGGGATCATCAAGGTCAGACTCAGAGAATGCCTTGACCTTCTTGTATGAGGCAGTATGGGCCATGGCATAGAGGTTGTACACCGCTGGCACCTCCGTCTTATTGTGATGAGCCTACAAGAGAGGAACAAAGTATTAATAATGGGTAAACCTAGCACTACAAGAATGAATTGCAGGAATCATGAAGCAAACCACATACCCAGTTCTGCCCGAACTGATAAATGTTGGCGCTGCCTTGATGGTGTGGCACACCTTCCATTTGGGCACGCCGTGCCTTGGCATCGTCGTGGATGACTCGCCATTGGTCAGAGCACCATTCATTCACCAACGCCTCCCAACAACCCATCTTATCCGCACACCATCTAGGGGGCACCTAAGTTAATAAAGAGAAATTTGAGAGCTACGCATACGAATCAAAGCAAAGGAAACTAAGTACAAGGCCTTAAGAATAGGTAATTACCTTCATGTACTGCTCCTTGTCCAGAAACTTTCGTCGGGACGACGACTTGGCCTTCTTAATACGCTGCGAGGCGTAGTAGTCTCGAATAGCCTGTACCCGAGCCTCGTGCCGTAAGTTCTGTAGTAGGCGCCTGCACTCGTAATCGATAAGCTTTGCCGCGGCCTCCTCGTATCCCTCCTCACACCTGTAGAAGGTCTGCAATCAAAAGAGACAACACTGATTAGTACAATAACTAGCTATTATTGATTTTTAATTGTGTAAAGGAGAAATTACCCAGAACTTCCTGATGACCATGTCGGCCCTCGTGTGGCACAACACATCGTCGATCATCTCCTCCGGCGGTGTAGGGGCAGCCAAGTAGTGCTCCCATTTCAATCCTACCTCTTCTTGCTGACCCTCGCCGGGCAACATGACAAACCCCGGGAAGTTATGCCGTAAAATCACACCAAGGATGGAGTTGGGCCTGCGAACATCCTTGGCGTGAATCCAATCCCTGCAGTATGACAAAGCCAACGCATTAGATATGTGAAGAAACATGAAGGCAAAAGGTTTAAAAAGAGTAAATGCACTTACTTCAGCGACTCAGGCTTAATCAGCCACCTCTGCTCGCGGGTCGCCGGCACGGGCGGGAGCCGTGTACACCCACGCTGGTAGACGGTGCCCTCAACCACCTCGTCCCCGCTATCAGAAAGCCAATCCCCGCCACCATCAGCATGGCCACTCGGCTCCGGCTGATGCAGATCCGGCCAGGTATCCCATCCGGTGGAAGCCTGTGGAGTCTCGTAGGACGAAGCGTCTAGCACAGGAGACCCTCACAGCGACGAAACAACTGCACATTGAAATCCACCCGATCAACACAAATATGATGTTTTTCATAACAAAATTAGAATATATATATGACCTAACTCATAATTTACAAAACTATGACCCCGTCGGCCTCTGGAAGGCCGAAGAGCACCTCATCGGTCAACAAGAGGCCGAAGAGGTGTCGGGGGGTCAGTGACGTCGGGGGCGGCGTATTAACAATTGCTCGGAGTGTCGTGCCGGGGTGTCATGTCTGGGTGTCGGGGTGTCATGTCGTGTCTGGGTGTCAGGGTGTCGGGGCGTCGTGTATGGGCGTCGTGTCTGGGTGTCGGGGTGTCGTGTCGGGGTGTGGCGGTTCTTGGCGGGGCGTCGTGTCGGGTGTCATTTTCTTCTTCTTCTCTTCTTCTCTTCCTTTTCTTCTTCTTTTCCTTTTTCCACTTCTCCTTCTCCTCCTCTCCTCTTTCTTCTTCTTCTTCTTCTCTTCTTTTTCTTCTTCTTTTCCTTTTTCCTATTCTCCTTCTCCTCCTCTCCTCTTTCTTCTTCTTCTTCTTCTTTTTTCTTCTAGTTTTTTCTTCTTCTAAGTTTTTCCTTTGCTATCTAAGTTTTTCCTACCTAATAAACTAACTATCTAATTTAACAGAAAATAAACAGAAAATAAACTAACTATCTAATTTAACTAACTAACTAACTAAAAAAACAGGGAAAAACAAAAAAAATGTGAGGGGGCGGTGGCCGGGCACTCACCGGAGTTGGGTGGGGGCGGCGGGGGGAGGGGGGATCCGCGGGGAGGGGGGCCGCCGGGAGGGGGCGGCTTCGGGAGCCGGCGAGGGGAGGGAGGCGGCATGGGGGCGCCGCCGAGGGGATTGGGGCGGCGCAGGGAGGGGCTCGTTGCGGTGGTGGGGGCGGCGCATGGAGGGCGGCGGCGGCGCAGGTAGGGGGCCGGCGAGGGGACGGCGGCTCGGGGAGCGGGGCGGAGCGGGGGAGCCGCCGAGGTGATGGGGGTGGCGCGGGGTGGGTGGCAGCGCGGTGGTGGGGGGCGGCACAGGGAGGGTGGCGGAGCGGTGGGGGGGGCGGCGCGGTGGTGGGGGGCGGCGCACAGGGAGGGGGCCGGTGGTGGGGGGCTGGCGGCGCAGGGAGGGGCACGCGGGGCGGGAAAGATTGAGATTCGGGAGAGTGAGGGGGGTGGAGGAGGGATCCGGCCATTATAGGGGCGTCCTCTTTGCCGTCTGCTAGCAGACGGCAAAGAGGGGGGGGTGCGCGGGGTGGGGCCCCGCCGTGACCGTTAGGGGGGGCGTCCTCTTTGCCGTCCGCTAGCGGACGGCAAAGAGAGGGGAGGCAGATGGCAAAGATGTACCCGACGGCAACGAGGCTGTCCTCCGAACCCACGGTGCGGTGGGGCCCGCCCGTGACCGTTGCCGTCTGCCTGCCCCATCTTTGCCGTCTGCTAGCCGACGGTAAAGACCTGGCTGACGGCAAAAAGACCCTTTGTCGTCTGCCATGCCTTTGCCATCTATTTTCGGGAAGCTGATGGCAAAGGCCTTCTTTGCCGTCTGCCAGCAGACGGCAAAGACCTGGCAGACGGCAAATGTCCTGATTCCAGTAGTGAATAACCCACCTAGCATGGAAGATACTGACCGCCCCCAGTCGCTACATGAGCGATTCAGGCATACAAAACAGAATATTATTTGAAGGTTTAGAGTTTGGCACATGCAAATTTACTTGGAACGGCAGGTAAATACCGCATATAGGTAGGTATGGTGGACTCATATGGAACAACCTTGGGTTTATGGAAGTGGATGCACAAGCAGTATTCCTGCTTAGTACAGGTGAAGGCTAGCAAGAGACTGGGAAGCGACCAACTAGAGAGCGACAACAGTCATAAACATGGATTGAGATTAACCAACATTGAATGCGAGCATGAGTAGCATATAAATCACCATGAACATAAATATCGTGGAGGCTATGTTGATTTTGTTTCAACTACATGCGTGAACATGTGCCAAGTCAGCCACTTGAATCATTCAGAGGAGGATACCATCCTATCATACTACATCACAACCATTTTAAAATGCATGTTGGTACTCAAGACAAACCATTATACACTCTTAGTTAATTAAGCATGGCATGAGTAACTATGATCTCTAATTGTCATTGCAAACATGTTTCATCCATAATGAGCCGAATCCAGAACGATGAGCTAATCATATTTACAAAAACAAAGTAGGTCGAGTTCGTACCAGCTTTTCTCCATCTCAATCACTTCATCATATATCGTCATTATTGCCTTTCACTTGCACGACCGAACGGTGTGAATAATAATAAGAGTGCACGTGCATTGGACTAAGCTGGAATCTGCAAACAATAACTCAAAGGAGAAGGCAAGGTAATATGGGCTCTCTGATAGATAAACAATAATGCATATGAGAGCCACTCAACATTTTCATTGTGGTCTTCTCCTTACGACCCAAAGAAAGAAATTTCAAAACAAGAACGAGAAAAACTATTTACACGG
Organism: Elymus sibiricus; assembly: GCA_039707655.1. NCBI lineage: Eukaryota > Viridiplantae > Streptophyta > Magnoliopsida > Poales > Poaceae > Elymus > Elymus sibiricus. Next base: position 328,394,313 of record CM077667.1, read on the forward strand.
GAAAGCTCCCAACAAGAAAAAGGAGAACGAGAAATCTTTTTGGGTTTTCTTTTAATGCTACAACTAAACAGACTAGAAGGTAAAGCTAGAACTAAATTTTTTTGGATTTTCTCAAGGTTAATTAAGCACACAAGAAGAAAGCGGAAAGGAGAAATAAACTACCATGGATGATACAATGAAAAAGTATAAGCACCGACTACTAAGATGAGTGTGTGAACATGAATGTAATGTCGGTGAGAAATACGTACTCCCCCAAGCTTAGGCTTTTGGCCTAAGTTGGCTAGGGCCATGGCTGGCCCGGATAATATCCAAAGTCATAGTTGGGGTTGTACTGGGCTGCGGCGGCTACCGCCTGAACGGCTGCAGCGCGGAGGCGAGCGGCTTCCGCCTCTCTCTCGTACTCGTTTGCCTCCTCTCTGGTTATAAAGTGTCTCCGTTTTTCCTGAAAGTTAAAGAAGGCAGGAGCAGGAAGGGTAATATGGACAGCACGCTGTCTATCAAAAATTAGTCGGTATAGGAAGGACTGTTCGTTCCTCTCAAAAAACTGGTAGCGCACCATAGCCTCATAATCAAGAAAAGCAGGTGGTAACTCAATATCATTCCCCCTTATGGGTACCCCAAGATAATTAGCTACACGAGTGGCATAAATCCCGCCAAAGAAATCTCCTTCCTTAGCATTTTTATGTAGCCTCCTAGGAATAATAGCCCCCCAAGTTATATCGTCTATCACCCATTACCACACTCTTAAGAATACTAAGATCAGGTACACAAAGGTGGCTATGATCATGTTTACCGTTAATACATCTACCTATGAAGAGAGCAAAATAATGTATAGCAGGAAAGTGAATGCTCCCCAAGGTAGCCTGTGTAATGTTTCTAGTTTCTCCCACAGTGATGCTAGCAAGAAAATCATTATATTCAGTTTTGTGAGGATCACTATGGCTGCCCCATTGTGGAATTTTGCATGCACGATTAAAATCTTCTAGGTCCATAGTATAAGATTCATCATAAAGATTTAATAGAACAGAATGCGTATTACGCCTGGATGAAAATTCAAACCTCCGCATGAAAGAATCAGTGAGTTGATAATATTGCTTGCATTGGTCTGAAACGAAATCTTCAAGGCCAGCATTTCGTGTGTATGCGTAAAATTCTTCCTTGAAACCGGCAAGAACCATGAATTGATCCGACGGCCATTCACAAGGCCGCACTTGAGCTTCCCTCGGTGGTTCAAAGTCGGGCTCACGTATCGCGAGTCTCGGGGCCTTCTTGCTCGAGGAACCCCCTTGGTATATTCTCCTCAACATCTTTCTTTCTCTGAAAAATTTCTGAAATTTTTAGTGACTCAAAACAAAGGTGAACAAAACTTAACAAAACTTACAGCAACTACTTCCACAAGTGCCTAGAGGCTATATCATGCATCAAAACTACTTGGGACCATACAAATTTGACATGCAAGCTCAAGAACAAGGTCACCACAGCAGCAAAAAATTTCAATATATAAAGCACTAAAACAAAAACTAATTGGACCATTGGAGGAGTCACATACCGCAGATCAGTCCCCCCAAAACAGTTTTGCAAATGGAGCTTTGCACAAGGAGATCAAAAATGGCAGCAAAATGAGCTAGAACACGGGCTTGAGCAATGGTGGGATTTTTCTGGAGGAAGACGAAGTGGATGGGTGCTGGAATAAGTGAGGGGGGCCTACGTGGGACCCACAAGCCAGGGGGGCGCGCCCAGGGGGGTGGGCGCGCCCTGTGGGCTTGTGGCCCACTGGTGGAGCCCCCTGATATGTTCTCAGTGCCAGAAATTCTCAAATATTCCAGAAAAAATCATACTACATTTTCAGGGCATTTGGAGAACTTTTATTTTCAGGTCATTTTTTATTGCATGGATAATTCAGAAAACAGAAAAATAATAGCATTTTTACTTTATTTAATCTAAATAACAGAAAGTAAAAGTTGGGTACAGAAGGTTGTGCCTCCTAAATTCATCCATCTCATGCTCATCAAAAAGAATCCATCAATAAGGTTGATCAAGTCTTATTGACAAACTTTTTTCGAATGATACGGAACCGGAGAATTTTCGAATAACACTAGGTTACCTCAACGGGGATATGCATGTCCCCAATAATAAGTATATCATATTTCTTTTTGGCAGTAGGGAGAGGGAATTCAAAATCTCCAATAATAATCGTTGAAATTTTTCCAATGGAGTTGATACTATGAACTTGAGGTTGCTTCTTCGGAAAGTGCACCGTATGTTCATTACCGTTAACATGAAAAGTGACATTGCCTTTGTTGCGATCAATAACAGCCCCTGCAGTGTTCAAAAAGGGTCTACCAAGGATGATCGACATGCTGTCGTCCTCGGGAATATCAAGAATAACAAAGTCTGTTAAGATAGTAACGTTTGCAACCACAATAGGCACATCCTCGCAAATACCGATGGGTAAAGCGGTTGATTTATCAGCCATTTGCAAAGAGATTTCAGTAGGTGTCAACTTATTCAAATCAAGTCTACGATATAAAGAGAAAGGCATAACACTAACACCGGCTCCCAAATCACATAAAGCAGTTTTAACATAGTTTCTTTTAATGGAGCATGGTATAGTTGGTATTCCTGGATCTCCTAATTTCTTTGGTACTCCACCCTTAAAAGTATAATTAGCAAGCATGGTGGAAATTTAAGCTTCCGGTATCTTTCTTTTATTAGTCACAATATCTTTCATATACTTAGCATAAGGAGACATTTTCGGAATATCAGTCAAACGCATACGCAAAAAGACAGGTCTAAGCATTTCAACAAAACGCTCAAAGTCCTCATCATCCTTTTTCTTGGATGTTTTAGGAGGAAAGGGCATGGGTTTCTAAACCCATGGTTCTCTTTCTTTACCATGCTTCCTAGCAACAAAGTCTCTTTTATCATATCTTTTATTCTTAGGTTGTGGGTTATCAAGATCGACAGCAGGTTCAATCTCCACATCATTATCATTACTAGGTTGAGCATCAACATGAACATCATCATTAATATTATCACTAGGCTCATGTTCATTACCAGATTGTGTCTCAGCATCAGAAATAGAAATATCATTTGGGTTTTCAGGTGTATCTATAACAGGTTCACTAGCAGCATGCAAAGTCCTATCATCATTCATTTTCCTTTTATTACTGGGACGACTAGGTGCATCAGTATTAATTCTCTGAGAATCTTGCTCAATTCTCTTAGGATGGCCCTCGGGATACAAAGGTTCTTGAGTCATTTTACCACCTCTAGTCACAACTCTAACAAAATGATCATTTTTCTTACCATTCATCTCATTAAGCAAATCGTTTTGTGCCTTAAGTACTTGTTCTACTTGAGTAGTTACCATGGAAGCATGTTTACTAATAAGCTTAAGATCATTAATAGTTCTACTCATATAATCACCTAAGCGATCCAGCATGTAAGCATTATGTTTCAATTGTCTACTAACATAAGCAATGAAATTTTCTTGCTTAACAATAAAGTTATCAAACTCATCCAAGCATTGGCTAGTAGACTTATTATAAGGAATATCATTGTCATCAAATCTACGGAGAGAATTTACCTCTACTACCTATGTCGGGTTATCAAGACCATGTATCTCTTCAATAGGTGGTAAATTCTTAACATCTTCAGCTTTAATACCTTTTTCTTTCATAGATTTCTTTGCCTCTTGCATATCTGCAGGACTGAGAAATAGAATACCTCTTTTCTTCGGAGTTGGCTTTGGAGGTGGTTCGGGGATGGTCCAATCATTATCATTGCTCAATATATTATTCAATAGTGGTTCAGCTTGTTCAACAGTTCATTCCCTGAAAACACAACCAGCACAACTATCTAGGTGGTCCCTAGAAGCATCGGTTAGTCCATTATAAAAGATATCAAGTATTTCGTTTTTCTTGAGAGGATGATCAGGCAAAGCATTAAGTAATTGGAGAAGCCTCCCCAAGCTTGTGGGAGACACTCTTCTTCCATTTGCACAAAGTTAAATATGTCCTGCAAGGCAGCTTGTTTCTTATGGGCAGGAAAATATTTCTCAGAGAAGTAATATATCATATCCTGGAGACTACGCACACAACCAGGAGCAAGAGAATTAAACCATATCTTAGCATCACCCTTTAATGAGAAAGGAAACAACTTAAGAATATAGTAATAACGAATTTTTTCCTCATGAGTAAATAGGGTGGCTATATCATTCAATTTAGTAAGATGTGCCACAACAGTTTCAGATTCATAACCATGGAAAGGATCAGATTCAACCAAAGTAATTAACTCGGGATCGACAGAGAATTCATAATCCTTATCAGTAACAAAGATAGGTGAAGTAGCAAACTTAGGATCATATTGCATTCTAGCATTCAAAGATTTTTCCTTCCACTTGCATAGCAATTTCTTAAGACCGTCTCTATCCTTACAAGCAAGAAAGTCCCTAGCTACCTCTCCCTCCATAACATAACCCTTAGGTATATTAGGCAATTCATATCTAGGAGAGCTAGGTCTAACAGGTGTCTCATAGTGTTCAGTTTCAATAATTTCATCAGTTTCAGAAATATCATCAGTTTCAGCATTGACTCTAGCAATTTGTTCATCAAGAAATTCACCCAGTGGCACAGTATTATCAAGCAAAGTATCATCATAAGCATCATGCATAGCAGAAGTGGCATCATCAATTACTTGCGACATATCAGAATCAATAGAAGGTGGTGGTGTCGCAAATTTACTCATAACAGAAGGTGAATCAAGTGCAGAGCTAGATGGCAGTTCCTTACCTCCCTCGTAGTAGAGGGATAGATCTTGGTTTTTGGGTCCTTCAGATTCTTCATAGTGATCAACAGATATAAATCCCAAGTGACTCAGAGAATAGAGCTATGCTCCCCGGCAACGGCGCCAGAAAAGAGTCTTGATAACCTAGAAGTATAGGGGATCGCAACAGTTTTCGAGGGTAGAGTATTCAACCCAAATTTATTGATTTGACACAAGGGGAGCCAAAGAATATTCTCGAGTATTAGCAGCTGAGTTGTCAATTCAACCACACCTGAAAGACTTAATATCTGCAGCAAAGTATTTAGTAGCAAAGTAGTATGGAAGTAACGGTTTTGTAGCAATCGTAACAGTGGCAACGGGAAAGTAACTTAGCAAAGATCAATATATGAAAAGCTCGTAGGCAACGGATCAGTGATGGATAATTATGTCGGATGGCATTCATCATGCAACGGTTATAACATAGGGTGACACAGAACTAGCTCCAATTCATCAATATAATGTAGGCATGTATTCCATATATAGTCATACGTGCTTATGGAAAAGAACTTGCATGACATCTTTTGTCCTACCCTCCCATGGCAGCGGGGTCCTAATGGAAACTAAGGGATATTAAGGCCTCCTTTTAATAGAGAACCGGACCAAAGCATTAGCACTTAGTGAATACATGAACTCCTCAAACTACGGTAATCACCGGAAAGAATCCCAGTTATTGTCACCCTGGGGGATGCGGATCATAACTCGTAATAGGTGTCTACAACTTGCAAGATAGGATCAAGAACACATATATATTCATGAAAACATAATAGGTTCAGATCTGAAATCATGGCACTCGGGCTCTAGTGACAAACATTAAGCATAGCAAAGTAATATCAACATCAATCTCAGAACATAGTGGATACTAGGGATCAAACCCTAACAAAACTAACTCGATTACATGGTAAATCTCATCCAACCCATCACCGTCCAGCAAGCCTACGATGGGATTACTCACGAACGGCGGAGAGCATCATGAAATTGGTGATGAAGGATGGTTGGTGATGACGATGGCGTCAATTTCCCCTCTCCGAAGCCCAAAACGGACCCCAGATCTGCCCTCCCGAGGAAGAACAGGAGGTGGCGGCGGCTCCGTATCATGAAACGTGATGAACTCTTCTCTCTGATTTTTTTTCTCCCCGAATAGGGTTATATGGAGTTGGAGTTGAGGTCGGAGGAGTTGCAGGGGGCCCACAAGCCACCTGGGCGCGCCCTAGGGGGGGCGCCCCCCTGGCTTGTGGCCAATGGGTGGACCCCCTCTGGTTGATTCTTTCGCCAATATTTTTTTATTAATTCCAAAAATATTCTCCGTAAATTTTCAGGTCAATCCGAGAACTTTTATTTCTGCACAAAAATAACACCAAGGCAATTATGCTGAAAACAGCGTCAGTCCGGGTTAGTTCCATTCAAATCATGCAGATTAGAGTCCAAAACAGACATCTAACATCTCCATGGCTAACTCATAACTCTCGATCCAATCATCCGGGGGTAGATCAGCAGTATAATTGGGCACCTTACGGGGACCCTTAAAGTCCTTAGGCAGTCGCTCGTTTCGTAAAGCTGGCACTAAGCACGACACTCCCACAGCCCTGGAGGTCACTCCGGCTCCTACAGAAACAAAAGGCGCAACTATGGGTTCTTGATAAGCCACCGCAGCTGCCGCCGCTGCCGCCTCTCGCTGCGCTCTCGCCCGGTCCACCAGTGCCTGGGCATCAAGAGCCGGCTGATCATCCCGCACTGGGTTCCGACATCGTTCACTGCTAGAGATCGCAGGCGACTCTAAACGCCGGCTATAACTGCGGCTCGGGATGGGGGTTGAGTGAACGCGACTACGGCTGTAGGTGTACTTCTCCTGCTATGCAACCGCTGTCTGCAAGTACCCAATGGCGTTCCGCACTTCCTCCGCAAAAGGCATCCCATCGGGGATGGGGATCGGGCCAAGTCTGACCGCCGCTGCCACCATGTTTTCCGCCGGGTTAGAATAATGACCGGGCGGTGTCGGGAAAGGCTGTGGTGGGGTCTGGTTCCTACGGGGCGAGTCTGGCTGCCGATGTTGAACCGCCGCCCTACTCCCAGGTACTTCCGCCGTCCGGGTTACGGTCAGAGGCGCATTCCGTCCCGTCCCTGACGTGTTAAAAAGATTCCTGGCCTCATATTGATTAGGCAAACGGGTCTGATGCCTCATCCGGTGAACTGCCGCTGCGGTTTTCTGCTCCAGTTCAAGGTGAAAGGCTTCCACCCTAAGGCGCTCCGACTCAGTATCCATCTGAGCTTTCAGCGCATTGATTTCCTCTTGGACTCCGGCCATCTGGTCCTTCAACCTCGTGATCTCCGTGTTACGGGATGCTTGGTTTTTGACTGTGACCTCGGTTCCCATCAGAGCCCTTCGAGAACTCCACACCACCGAGCGTCAGCCCCACGGTGGGCGCCAACTGTCGTGGTTTTGTCACGGCAGATGCCCTAGTGAGAGGACTTTAGGTTCGAGGCCATCGCTAAGGCGGTGAGCTCGAAGGGGTTGATCGGAATCGAGAGACAAGGGTTTACCCATGTTCGGCCCCTCGGAAAGAGGTAAAAGCCTACGTCCTGCTTTGTGTTGTATTGACTAGTTATCAATTACAAGGGAGCGAGTTCGCTTCACCTAGCTATCGATGAGTTATTTCGTGGCCTAAGCCGCCCAGGTAACCCGCCTTTATATACTCAGGTCAAGGCCCTGGGCTTACAAGAGTCCGGGCCAGGTTATGCTTGATAACCGACCTCACCTCTAACTACACATGCCTTATCTAACAAGCCGCCACCGGCGGCTTACACCACCGGGTTACATCTTGTCTTCTGGCTCTGGGCCTCCATGCCCATTGAATAAGCTTATACTAAACCTTGTCGCTAAATCACCAACCGCATGACCCGGCCCCACCTGGGCGGGTCTCACCACGGGGTTATATCCCCAACAGAAAACGTCAAGGAAACTCTATTTTGACATCCATCTGCCAGATTTCATAATCGAAAAATGTAGCAACTGCTAACATAATTCCAACAGACTTTAGCATCGCTACGGGTGAGAAAGTCTCATCGTAGTCAACTCCTTGAACTTATCGGAAACCTCTTTGCGACAAGTCGAGGTTTATAAATGGTGACATTTACCATCAACGTCTGTCTTCTTTCTTAAAGGTCCAGTTGTACTTAACGGCCTGCCGTCAAACGGGCAAGTCTACCAAAGTCCATACTTGGTTTTCATACATGGATCCTATCTCGGATTACATGGCTCCTAGCCATTTGTTGGAATCCGGGCCCACCATCGCTTCTTCATAGCTCGTAGGTTCACTGTTGTCTAACAACATGACCTCCAAGACAGGATCGCCGTACCACTCAGGGCAGTACATATCCTTGTCGACCTATGAGGTTCGGTAGTAACTTGATCCGAATTTTCATGATCATCATCATTAGCTTCCTCTTCAATTTGGTGTAGTCGCCGCAGAAACATCTTTCTGCATCGTGCTACCATCCAACTGAAGTGACGGTTCAGTAACCTCATCAAGTTCTACCTTCCTCCCACTCAATATTTTCGAGAAACTCTTTCTCGAGAAAGGACCCATTTTTAGCAACAAACACTTTGCTCTCGGATCTGAGATAGAAGGTATACCCAACTATTTCCTTAGGGTATCCTATGAAGATGCATTTGTCCGCTTTGGGTTTGAGCTTATCAGGTTGAAGTCTTTTCACATAAGCATCGCATTCCCAAACACTAAGAAATAACAGCTTAGGTTTCTGCCAAACCATAATTCACACGGTGTCATCTCAACGGACTTTAGATGGTGCCCTATTTTAAAGTGAATGTATTTGTCTCTAATGCATAACCCCCAAAATGATAGTGGCAAATCGGTAAGAGACATCATAGTGCATGCTATATCCAATAGAGCACGGCTACGACGTACTGACACACCATCACACTATGGTGTTCCAGGCGGCGTGAGTCTGTGAAACAATTTCCACATTGTCTTAAGTTGCATACCAAACTCGTAACTCAGATATTCACCTCCACGATCATATCGTAGACATCATATCTTCTTGTCACGATGATCTTCAACTTCACTCTGAAATTGCTTGAACTTTTCAAACGTTTCAGACTTCTGTTTCATTAAGTAAATATACCTATATCTACTCAAATCATCAGTGAAGGTACGAAAATAACGACATCCACCGCACGCTTCAACACTAATTGGACCGCATACATCAATATGTATTATTTCCAATAAGTCGCTTGCCCACTCCATACCGGAAAACAGGGTCTTAGTCATCTTGCCCATGAGGCATGGTCCGCATGTCTCAAGCGATTCGAAATCGAGTGAGTCCAAAGATCCATCAACATGGATTTTCTTCATGCGCTTTACACCAATATGACCTTAGCGGCAGTGCCACAAGGATGTGGTACTATCATTATTAACTTTGCATCTTTTGGCATAAATATTATGAACATGTGTATCACTACGATCGAGATTCAATAAACCATTCACATTGGGTGCATGACCATTGAAGGTATTATTCATGTAAATAGAATAACCATTATTCTCTGAGTTAAATGAATAACTGTATTGCAATAAACACGATCCAATCATGTTCATGCTCAACACAAACACCAAATAAAATTTATTTAGGTTCAACACTAATCCCGAAGGTAGAGGGAGCGTGCGACGGTGATCACATCAACCTTGGAAACACTTCCAACACACATCGTCACCTCACCCTTAGCTAGTCTCCGTTCATTCCGTAGCTTTTATTTCGAGTTACTAACACTAGCAACTGAACCGGTATCTAATACCAAGGTGCTACTAGGAGTACCGGTAAGGTACACATCAATAACACGTATATCAAATATACTTCTGTTGACGTTGCCAGCCTTCTTACCTGCCAAGTATCTGGGGCAGTTCCGCTACCAGTGACCGTTCCCCTTATTATAGAAGCACTTAGTCTCGGGTTTGGGTTCAACCTTGGGTTTCCTCACTGGAGCGGCAACTGGCTTGCCATTCATGAAGTTTCCCTTCTTGCTCTTGCCCTTCTTGAAACTAGTGGTTTTACTAACCATCAACACTTGATGCTCCTTCTCGATTTCTACCTTTGCGGTGTCAAACATCGCGAATAGCTCAGGGACCATCTTCTCCATCCCTGGCATGTTATAGTTCATCACGAAGCTCTAGTAGCTTGGTGGCGGTGACTTGGAGAACTCTGTCAATCACTATATTATCTGGAAGATGAACTCCCACTTGATTCAAGCGATTGTAGTACCCAGACAATCTGAGCACATGCTCACCGATTGAGCTATTTTCCTTTATCTTGTAGGCAAAGAATCTTGTTGGAGGTCTCATACCTCTCAACACGGTCACGAGCCTGAGATCTCAATTTCATCTCTTGGAACATCTCATATGCTCCGTGACGTTCAAAACGTCTTTGGAGCCTCAATTCTAAGCCGTAAAGCATGACGCATTGAACTATCAAGTAGTCATCAAAAACGTGCCTGACTGATGTTCCCAACACCCACAGACGATGCTTGAGGGGGTGGCACACTGAGCGGTGCATCAAGGACACAAGCCTTCTGTGTGGCAATGAGGACAATCCTCAGTTTACGGACTTAGTCCGCATAGTTGCTACTACCAACTTTCAACTTAGTTTTTCTCTAGGAACGTATCAAAATTTAAGGGAGCTATGGCGCGAGCTATCGATCTACAATATAATTTTGCAAATACAACTTTAGACTATGTTCATGATAATGAGTTCAATTAATCATATTACTAAAGAACTCCCACTCAAATTGACATCCCTCCGGTCACCCGAGTGCTACATGATCCAAATTCACCAACCCAAGTCCGATCATCACGTGAGATGAGGTGGTTTCAATGGTGAACATCTTCATGTTGATCATATCTACTATATGACTCATGTTCGACATTTCGGTCTCTTGTGTTCCGAGGCCATGTCTGTACATGCTAGGCTCGTCAAGTTTAACCCGAGTGTTCCGCATGTGCAACACTGGCTTGCACCCGTTGTATGCGAACGTAGAGTCTATCACATCCGATCATCACGTGGTGTCTCGAAACGACGAACTTTCGCAACGGTGCACACTCGGAGAGAACACAATTTTATCTTGAACTTTTAGTGAGGGATCACCTTATAATGCTACCGTCGTCCTAAGCAAAATAAGATGCATAAAAGGATTAACATCACATGCAAATCATAAGTGACATAATATGGCCATGATCTTGTGCTTTTGATCTCCATCTCCAAAGCACCGGCATGATCTCCATCGTCACCGGCATGCCACCATGATCTCCATCATCTTGATCTCCATCAACGTGTTGCCATGAGGTTGTCGCACCAACTTATTGCTTCTACAACTATTGCTAACTCATAGCGATAAAGTAAAGCAAAAAGGCGAAAAATAAATTAAAGACAACCCTATGGCTCCTGCCGGTTGCCGTACTCATCGACATGCAAGTCGTGATTATCTATACAAAACATGATCATCTCATACATCACATATATCTCATCATGTTTCTGGCCATATCATATCACATCATACCCTGCAAAAACAAGTTAGACGTCCTCTAATTTGTTGTTGCATGTTTTACGTGGCTGCTATGGGTATCTAGCAAGAACGATTCTTACCTACGCAAAACCACAACGGTGATATACAAGTTGCTATTTAACCTTCTACAAGGACCGCCTTTGTTGAATCCGATTCAACTAAAGTGGGAGAGACAGACACCTGCCAGCCATCTTATGCAACAAAGTTACATGTCAATCGATGGAACTGGTCTCTCGTACGTGGACGAGTAAGGTTGGTCCGAGCCACTTCATCCCACAATACCGCTGAATCAAGAAAAGACTAAGGAGGGAAGCAATCTGAATATCAACGCCCACAAACTCCTTTGTGTTCTACTCAAGATCTCATCTACGCATAGACCTAGCTCATGATGCCATTGTTGTGGAACGTTGCATGGGAAACAAAAAATTTCCTACGCACATACAAGATCTATCCATGGAGATGAGCATCTATGAGAGGAGAGATCGGATCCACATACCCTTGTAGATCGCTAAACGGTAAGCGTTAAGAAACGCGGTTGATGTAGTCGAACGTCTTCGCGATCCAAGTCGCAAGCCGTCCCGCGATCCAATCACGATCTAGCGCTGAACGGACGGCACCTCCGCGTTCAGCACACGTATAGCTCGATGACGATATCCGCCTCCTTGATCCAGCAAGCGAGGGCGGAGAGGTAGATGAGTTCTCCGGCAGCATGACGGCGTGGCGGCGGTGGTGGTGGAGCTGATCCCGCAGAGCTTCGCTAAGCAAAACCGAACCAATCTAGAGGAGAAACGATCTAGAGGGGGAGAGACAGGGCTGCGTCGTGGCTTGGGTGCGGCTACTCTCCCTCTCCCCTCATATATATAGGGGGGTGGCTTTTCGTGGTTTCCCTAGGGTTGGGGCGGCGCCCTAGGGAACTTCCTTAGGGTTTCCCTAGGGGCGCGGCGGCCACCCTAGGGAACTGCCTCAGGGTTTCCCTAGGGGCGCGGCGGCCACCCTAGGGAACTGCCTTAGGGTTTCCCTAGGGGCGCGGCGGCCACCCTAGGGAACTGCCTCAGGGTTTCCCTAGGGGCGCGGCGGCCACCCTAGGGAACTGCCTTAGGGTTTCCCTAGGGGCGCGGCGGCCACCCTAGGGAAACCTCGGACCTTAGCTGCATGGGCTCAGACCATGGGGTCCTCTGAGGCAAGTGGACCTCCCCGATAGACCCCCGGAACCCCTTCCGGCATTTCCAACCAAAACCGGCAAGCCCCGAAACTATTCCGGAACCCGAATACCAACTTCTCATATATGAATCTTTACCTCCGGACCATTCCGGAGCTCCTCGTGACATCTGGGATCTCATCCGGGACTCCGAACAACTTTCGGTCACCAACTTACATAACTCAATACTTCCGAAACGTCACCGAACGTTAAGTGTGCAGACCCAGCGGGTTCGAGAGCTATGTAGACATGACCGAGACACCTCTACGGTCAATAACCAATAGTGGGACCTGGATGCCCATATTGGTTCCTACATATTCTACGAAGATCTTTATCAGTTGAACCTCTATGTCAAGGATTCAGTTAATCCCGTACGCGGTTCCCTTTGTTTATCGGTATGTTACTTGCCCGAGATTCGATCATCGGTATCTCCATACCTAGTTCAATCTCATTACCGGCAAGTCTCTTTACTCGTTCTGTAATACAAGATCTTATTGTGATGTTGTATTACCGAGTGGGCCCTAAGATACCTCTCTGTCACACGGAGTAACAAAGCCCAGTCTTGATCCATGTCAACTCAACGAACACCTTTGGAGATACCTGTAGAGCATCTTTATAGTCACCCAGTTACGTTGTGACGTTTGATACACACAAGGTACTCCTCCAGTGTCAGTGAGTTACATGATCTCATGGTCATAGGAACACATACTTGACATGCAGAAAACAATAGCAATAAACTGACACGATCATATGCTACGTTCATAGTTTGGGTCTTGTCCATCACATCATTCTCCTAATGATGTGATCCCGTTATCAAATGACAACTCATGTCTATGGCCAGGAAACCTTGACCATCTTTGATCAACGAGCTACTCAACTAGAGGTTTACTAAGGACACGGTGTTGTCTATGTATCCACACATTTATCTAAGTTTCCGATCAATACAATTCTAGCATGGATAATAAACGATTATCATGAACAAGGAAATATGATAATAACTAATTTATTATTGCCTCTAGGGCATATTTCCAACATGGCGGGTGTCAGTTTCTCTCACTTTAGTTGAATCGAATTTGACTACGGCGGTCCTTGTAGAAGGTTAAAAGGCAACTTGATAATCACCGTTGTGGTTTTGCGTAGGTAAGAACGGTTCTTGCTAGTTGCCCATAGCAGCCACGTAAAACTTGCAACAACAAAGTAGAGGACGTCTAACTTATTTTTGCAGGGTATGTTGTGATGTGATATGGTCAAGACATGATGTGATATATGTGGATGTATGAGATGATCATGTTTTGTAATAAGTTCACGACTTGCATGTCGATGAGTACGGCAACCGGCAGGAGCCATAGGGTTGTCTTTAATTTATTAAATCGTCATATAATTGCTTTACTTTATCGCTATGAGTTAGCAATAGTTGTAGAAGCAATGGTCGGCGAAACGACCACCTGAGGACACGATGATGAAGATCAAGATGATGGAGATCATGGTGTCATGCCGGTGATGATGGAGATCATGCCGTTGCTTTGGAGATGGAGATCAAAAGCACAAGATGATAATGGCCATATCATGTCACATATTTTGATTGCATGTGATGTTTATCCTTTATGCATCTTATTTTGCTTAGAACGACGGTAGCATTATAAGATGATCCCTTCACCTGAATTTCAAGATAAAACTGTTCTCCCCGAGTATGCACCGTTGCTAAAGATCGTCATTTCGAAGCACCTCGTGATGATCGGGTGTGATAGACTCTACGTTCACATACAACGGGTGTAAGCCAGTTTTGCACATGCAGAATACTTGGGTTAAACTTGACGAGCCTAGCATGTACATACATGGTCTCGAAACACCAGAGACCGAAAGGTCGAACATAAGTCATATAGTAGATATGATCAACATGGAGATGTTCACCATTGATGACTACCCCATCTCATGTGATGATCGGACATGGGTTAGTTGATTTGGATCATGTATCACTTAGAAAACTTGAGGGATGTTGATTTAAGTGGGAGTTCATTAGTAATTTAATTATATGAACTAAAATTTATCATGAACTTAGTCTTATAGTCTTTGCAAATCTATGTTGTAGATCAATGGCCCGTGCTACCGTTCCCCTGAATTTTAATGCGTTCCTAGAGAAAGCTAAGTTGAAAGATGATGGTAGCAACTACACGGGCTGGGTCCGTAACTTGAGGATTATCCTCATTGCTGCACAGAAGAATTATGTTCTTGATGCACTACTAGGTGACAGATCTGCTGCAGGAGCTAATGCAGATGTTATGAACGCCTGGTAGGCTCGATCTGATGACTACGCGATAGAGTGTGCCATGCTTTACGGCTTGGAACCGGGGCTTCAAAAGTGTTTTGAACACCACGGAGCATATGAGATGTTCCAAGAGCTGAAATTGATATTTCAAGCTAATGCCCGGGTTGAGAGATATGAAGTCTCCAACAAGTTCTTTAGCTATAAGATGGAGGAGAACAGTTCTGTCAGTGAACACATACTCGGAATGTCTGGGTACCACAACCACTTGACTCAGCTGGGAATTGATCTTCCAATTGAGAGTGTTATTAACAGAGTTCTTCGGTCACTGCCACCAAGCTATAAAGGCTTCGTGGTGAACTATAATATGCAAGGGATGGAGAAAACAATTCCCGAGCTCTTCGCGATGCTGAAATCGGCGGAGGTAGAAATCAAGAAAGAGCATCAAGTGTTGATGGTTAACAAGACCACCAGTTTCAAGAAGAAGGGCAAAGGAAAGAAAGGGAACTTCAAGAAGAACGACAAGCAAGTTGCCGCTCCTGTGAAGAAGCCCAAAGCTGGACCTAAGCCTGAAACTGAGTGCTTCTACTGCAAAGGGAATGGTCACTGGAAGCGGAACTGCCCCAAGTTTTTGGCTGATAAGAAGGATGGCAAAGTGAACAAAGGTATATTTGATATACACATTATTGATGTGTTCCTTACTAATGCTCGTAGTAGTGCCAGGGTATTTGATACTGGTTCGGTTGCTCATATTTGTAACTCAAAACAGGAGCTACGAAATAAACGAAGATTGGCTAAGGACGAGGTGACGATGCGCGTCGGGAATGGTTCCAAGGTTGACGTGATCGCCGTCGGCACGCTACCTCTACATCTACCTTCGGGATTAGTTTTAGACCTCAATAATTGTTATTTGGTGCCAGCGTTGAGCATGAACATTATATCTGGATCTTGTTTATTGTGAGACGGTTATTCATTTAAGTCAGAGAATAAAGGTTGTTCTATTTATACGAGTAACATCTTTTATGGTCATGCACCTTTAGTGAATGGTCTATTCTTGTTGAATCTCGATCGTAGTGATACACGTATTCATAATATTGATGCCAAAAGATGCAAAGTTGATAATGATAGTGCAACATACTTGTGGCACTGCCGTTTGGGTCATATTGGTGTAAAGCGCATGAAGAAACTCCATGCGGATGGACTTTTTGAATCACTTGATTATGAATCATTTGATACTTGCGAACCATGCCTCATGGGTAAGATACGAGCAGAGCTAAGAGGAGGCATAACAAAAAACAGATACCGCCATGAAGACACTAATCTTGAATGTGAGGGGCCTGGCCAGGTAGAAGGGGGCAACATTCTGAAGTGATAGAGTGGGTGGACATAGTTTGTGTGCAAGAAACTAAGAGAGAACAGTTCTCAGATAAAGAGTTAATGGCAATTGGTGGCAGAAAGCTTTTCAAGTTATTTTGCAAGCCAGCCAGTGGCAGTAAAGGTGGAATGCTTATTGGAGTCAATCTGGATGTCCATGATCGAGGAGACCGATCAGCTGCATCGGTAGCTTTCTGTTCTGTTCCTTTCCTTTGAAATAGTAGGGAAAGCCGTAAGAAGTCCTATTGAAACCAAGAAATATAGGCATGCTTGCCATCCACACCTCTTAAGTCTGTCAGAATCATGTTAGCAATTGCCGCATTTTATGATTATGAAATCTGGCAAATGGACGTCAAAACTGCATTCCTTAACGGATTCCTTAAAGAAGAGTTGTATATGATGCAACCAGAAGGTTTTGTCGATCCTAAGGGTGCTAACAAAGTGTGCAAGCTCCAGCAATCCATCTATGGACTGGTGCAAGCATCTCGGAGTTGGAATATACGCTTTGATGAGGTGATCAAAGCATTTGGTTTTATACAGACTTACGGAGAAGCCTGTATTTACAAGAAAGTGAGTGGGAGCTCTGTAGCATTTCTAATATTATATGTGGATGACATATTGTTGATTGGAAATGATATAGAATTTCTGGATAGCATAAAAGGATACTTGAATAAGAATTTTTCAATGAAAGACCTCGGTGAAGGTGCTTATATATAAGGCATCAAGATCTATAGGGATAGATCGAGACGCTTAATAGGACTTTCACAAAGCACATACCTTGACAAAGTCCTGAAGAAGTTCAAAATGGACCAGTCGAAGAAAGGGTTCTTGCCTGTGTTGCAAGGTGTGAAATTGAGTCAGACTCAAAGCCCGACCACGGCAAAAGATAGAGAGAGAATGAAAGTCATTCCTGATACGTCTCCAACGTATCGATAATTTATGAAGTATTCATGCCATATTCACCTATGTTTACAATACTTTATATGGTTTTGATGCACTTTACATGATTTATTTAGAACTAACCCGGACTGACGCTGTTTTCAGCAGAACTACCGTGGTGTTGTTTTTTGTGCAGAAATCAAAGTTCTCCAAATGCAACGAAACTATTTGATGAGTTTTTTTGGAACAAAAGAGGCACTAGAAGCTTCGTTGGAGGGCCAGAAGAGCCACGAGGTGGGCACAACCCAGGCCCCTCCGTCGTGCCCTAGTGTCTTGTGGTCCACTCGTGGCCCATCTTCGCGTGAAACCGACGCCCAAAAATCCTATATATTCAGAAACCCCCAGAAATAACCCTAGATGAGAAGTTCCGCCGCCGCAACTCTCTATATCGGCGAAAAAACAATCTGGAGGCATTCCAGTACCCTGCCGGAGAGGGTAGATCATCTCCGGTGGCCATCTTCATCATCCCGGCGGAGGCCATGACGAGGAGGGAGTAGTCCACCCTCGGGGCTGACAGTTTGTACCAGTAGCTATGTGTTCAATCTCTCTCTCGTGTTCTTGAGATGTCACGATCTTGATGTATCACGGGCTTTGTTAATATAGTCGGATCATATGATGTTATTCCCTTGTTATCATGTTGTGATGAAATGAATCTTCCCTTTGTGATGTCGTTATGTTGGATTGAATATTTTGGTTGAGAACACTTGATGTGCGTCTTGTGTGGGATACCCGTAGTGACATTGGGGTATTCTATTGATTCACTTGATATATGTTGAGGCATCAACTTGCGGATTCCGGTGACCTAGGGGATCTATGCATAGGGGTTGATTACACGTTTTCATACCATGTTCTCCGATAGAAATCTTGGGGCACTCTTTGAGGTTCTTTGTGTTGGATTGAGTATTATGAATCTGAAATTGTTTGATGTGTATTGTATAATTAACTCATGGATACTTGTGGTGACATTGGAGTATCTAGGTGACATTAGAGTTGGTTGATGCGTATCATATGGTGTTATTTTAGTATGAACTCTAAATAGATTGATCGGAAAGGATAACTTGGTGTTATTTTAGTACGAACTCTTGGATAGATCGATCGGAAAGGATAACTTTAAGGTGGTTTCGTACCCTACAAACAATTTCTTCTTATGCTCTCCGCTAGATAAGAACTTTGGAGTGATTCTTCGTTGCACGTTGAGGGATGGTTATGTGATCCAATTATATTAGAATTGTTGAGAGATTGCACTAGTGAAAGTATGGACCCTAGGCCTTGTTTTCAAGCATTGCAATACCGTTTGTGCTCACTTTTGTTACTTGCTACCTTGCTGTTTTTATATTTTCAGATTACAAAAACCTTTATCTACCATCCATATTGCACTTGTATTACCATCTCTTCACCGAACTAGTGCACCTATACAATTTGCCTTTGTATTGGGTGTGTTGGGAACACAAGAGATTTCTTGTATTAGATTGCAGGGTTGTTTGAGAGAGACCATCTTCATCCTACACCTCCCACGGATTGATAAACCTTAGGTCATCCACTTGAGGGAAAATTGCTACTGTCCTACAAAACTCTGCGCTTGGAGGCCCAATGAGAGTCTACAAGAATAAAGTTGCGTAGTAGACATCAAGCTCTTTTCTGGCGCCGTTGCCGGGGAGGTGAGTGCTTGAAGGTATATCTTTAGATCCTGCAATTAAATCTTTTAGTTTCTTGTTTATCACTAGTTTGGTTTTATAAAAGAAAATTACAAAAAAATGGAGTTTAGGTTGCATCATTTGTTTCTTCTTTATAATGTCTTTCGTGAAAATAAGGATTCAGAAAATTGTGCTCAATTGGTAGAGGAAGAAATTATGAAAATACTTAATGAGAATTCCTTGAATGATGAGCATGATTGTAATGTTGCTAGTATGAATTCTCTGAATATCCATGATGCTAATGATATGCAAAGCCACAAGCTTGGGGATGCTATGTTTGATGAAGATGATATTTTTAGTCCCCAAAGTTTTGATGAGCAAATTTATTATGATGATGGCATGCCTCCTATCTATGATGATTATGATGATGACATGTATGCTATAAAGAGTGATAGTAACCATGAAACTTGTCATCATGATTTTAATATTCAATGTGGTTATGTCAATCATGTATCTCATGATAGTTATTTTGTTGAGTTTGCTCCCACTATTATGAATGAGAAGAAATATGCTTATGTGGAGAGTAATAAATTTTCTATGCATGTAGATCATGAAAAGAATGCTTTATGTGATAGTTATATTGTGAAATTCCTTCATGATGCTTCTGAAAATTATTATGAGGGAGGAACATATGCTTGTAGGAATTGCAATAATGTCAAGTTTCCTCCCAATGTGTTCAAAGTTTTGAAGTTGCACTTGTTTTGCCTTCCTATGCTAGATGATTATTGCTCCCATAAATTGTTTGCTCACAAAATCCCTATGCATAGGAAGTGGTTTAGACTTAAATGTGCTTTCCATGTTATTCATGATGCTCTCTTTATGTTTCAATTCTTTACTTTTATGCGAGCATCATTGAAATCATCATGCCTAGCTAAAAAGGCATTAAAGAAAAGCGCTTGTTTGGAGACAACCCAACACTTTTACTTTCTGTTTTTATATGTTCACATGATTATTCTACTGTAGTAATCATGTTTTGTGTCTTTTATTTCAATAATGTGCCAAGTAAATCCTTTGGTATGACTCACAAGATGAGTAGAATTGATGCTGAACCAAAACAGAAACTTTTGACTCCAGTAAAGACATTTTCATTTTTTACTGGAGAGTGATAATGATCTGAAATTTTTACACAGTGTTGATATAAAAATTCTTCAGGCTATCCTAATTTTTCAGAATTCTTAAAGACAGGGGAGTATGGATATACTACAAATCTTCACAGACTGTTCTGTTTTTGACAGATTCTGTTTTGCATGCATAGTTTGCTTGTTTTTGTGTTCCCATAGCTTATATTTAGTGGTATAAATTATGGGAATTATAGAATACAGTAGTTATCATGTGGGAACAATTATGAATCTTGTATTTACAGTACCTAAGTGAATGATCTTGATTTATTATACTATCCCATCTCACGAAGTTCCGTTAAGTTTTGTGTGATTGAAGTTTTCAAGTTTTGGGTGAGACACCGATATGAGGAGAATAAGGAGTGACAAGAACCTAAGCTTGGGGATGCCCAAGGCACCCCCAAGGTAATATCCAAGTAAGACTCAAGCGTCTAAGCTTGGGGATGCCCCGGAAGGCATCCCCTCTTTCGTCTCCAACATTATCGGTATATCTTACTTAGAGCTATATTTTTATTCGTCACATAATATGTGTTTTGCTTGGAGCGTCATTTTATTTTGTTAGTATTTTCTTGCTGTTATTTCTAATCTTGTTTTTCAATAAAAAGTTCCAAGAATTGCCTTAAGATGTCTCTATTGCATGTTTCATGTGTGCTGTGTAAAAACAGAAACTTTTTCCGTAGTGTTTGAATTTTCATATTTTACTGGAAGGTGGGAAGTTTCTGAAATATTTACACAGTATTTTCATATAAATTATTTAGAATTTCCTAAATTTTCATTATTTTTTGAGTTACATAAGTATACTGGTTTAATAGATTGCTACAGACTATTCTGTTTGGACAGATTGTTGTCATAGTTTTGTTATCTACTTATCCTATAGTTTCCATAACTTATATTGGTAAATATAAATTGTGGAAATGATAGTATACAGTATATAATGTTTGGAAATTATTATGCAACTTGTCTTTGCAGTACATGAAGTGTTGATTTGTTCTTATGTGTACTAACCTATCTCACGAGTTCTTTTCAAGTTTTGTGTGGATGAAGTTTTTGAGAATAGGTGAAACCATGATATGATAGGATTGAACGAGATACAAAAGCTCAAGCTTGGGGATGCCCAAGGCACCCAAGTAAATATTTCAAGAAGTCTCAAGCATCTAAGCTTGGGGATGCTACGCATCCCACCTCTCTTCATCAACAATTATCGGTTAGCCTATTTTGAGCCTAAATTTTTATTTGTCCACGTGATGTGTGCTATTCTTGGAATGTAATTTTATTTTGTTTTGCTTGCTGTTTTAATAAAATACTTAGATCTGAAAGTTTTTAGATGAGAAAGAGTTCTCAAATGGCTACCCATTTACTTAACTACTCGCTTGATCTTCACTTATATCTTTTTGGAGTAGCTTGTCATTTACTCTTGTGCTTCACTTATATCCTATGAGTAAATTGTTGAATGAATTGAATACCATGAAGTTGAAATTATATGTTCATATCATGCCTAGTAGTAGCATCACATTGGGTTTAGAAAGTGAAATCTTTTGAAGCTTGACAATCACAATATTGGTCATACAAGCAATTCGTGAATGATTAGTATAAGGAAGAGAACTTTCAGATACAAATATATTATCTTGGACATATTCTATGATTGTCAATACCCATTAATTATTTTCAAACTTGAGCAAATTAGTTGAAGTTGGACAAGGAAGACAACGTAATGAGTTATGGTTGTGTATATTTGCATAGAGGTTATATTGTTATGGATCCTCCAACATGTGGTGTTTGCTTAGGATCTTTTGCTAGCCAAAAATTCGTACTAAGTAGAGATACTACTTGTGCATCCAAAAATCCTTAAACCCAGTTTCTTGCCATGAGTGTCCACCATACCTACCTATGTATTGAATAAGATCTTTCAAGAAAGTTGTCATCGGTGCAAAAAGGCAATAAAAATTGCTTCTAAATGTGTTTGATCATTAAGAGTAAGAGAAAATTGAGCGTTGTACGAACTTGTGATGACAAAGTAATAAAAGCGACGGACTGCATAATAAAGGTTGCCATCATAAGGGGCAATATAAAGTGACGTTCTTTTCGATTAAGGGATTGTGCATACAAAACCAAAAAGCGCATGACAACCTCTGCTTCCCTCTGCGAAGGGCCTATCTTTTACCTTTCAGTATTTACTTTTATGCAAGAGTCAATAGTATGCATTCTCATTTCAACCTCAATTATTCTCTAGTTGGCAAGCATCATGTGGTGGGGAAAGATCTAGGCACATATGGCCAGTCAAATATATTTGATCATGACTTATTATTGTTGACAATTATCTCTATGATAAATGAGTTGGGAGGCGAAACATTAAGCCCCTATCTTTCTCTGTGTTTGATGGATGCCATTTGTTCTAAAAATATGCTTTGAGTACTAGCAATCATAGAATACTATATGATGATTGAGTATGTAGAGCAATCATAGAAGACCATTTGTTCTAAAAATAAGTTGAATTCCAATTGTTTGGTGACTAAGAACATAGGTTGTTAAGTTTCAAGAGAATTCATTGTTTGAACCATAACATGTGAATTGGTTGCTACTTTATCATGATGAGTTTTATGAGAAAGAGTTGTTGTTATTATGCTAGGAAAAGTGGTTGACATTATCATTGATCAAACTTATGCACTATGCTAGCATTCACACTTCATAAATTATTTTCTTTTATCATTTACCTACTCGAGAACGAGTACGAATTAAGCTTGGGGATGCTGATACGTCTCCAATGTATCGATAATTTATGAAGTATTCATGCCATATTCACCTATGTTTACAATAATTTTATATGGTTTTGATGCACTTTACATGATTTATTTAGAACTAACCCGGACTGACGCTGTTTTCAGCAGAACTACCGTGGTGTTGTTTTTTGTGCAGAAATCAAAGTTCTCCAAATGCAACAAAACTTTTTGACGATTTTTTGGAACAAAAGAGGCACTAGAAGCTTCGTTGGAGGGCCAGAAGAGCCACAAGGTGGGAACAACCCACCAGGGCGCGCCAGGCCCCTCTGGCGCGCCCTGGTGTCTTGTGGTCCACTCGTAGCCCATCTTCGCGTGAAACCGACGCCCAAGAATCCTATATATTCAGAAACCCCTAGAAATAACCCTAGATGAGAAGTTCCACCGCCGCAACTCTCTGTATCGGCGAAAAACCAATCTGGAGGCGTTCCAGTACCCTGCCGGAGAGGGTAGATCATCTTTGGTGGCCATCTTCATCATCTTGGCGGAGGCCATGACGAGGAGGGAATAGTCCACCCTCGGGGCTGACGGTTTGTATCAGTAGCTTTGTGTTCAATCTCTCTCTCTCTCTCTCGTGTTCTTGAGATGTCACGATCTTGATGTATCACGGGCTTTGTTAATATAGTCGGATCATATGATGTTATTCCCTTGTTATCATGTTGTGATGAACTGAATCTTCCCTTTGTGATGTCGTTATGTTGGATTGAATATTTTGGTTGAGAACACTTGATGTACGTCTTGCGTGGGATACCCGTAGTGACATTGGGGTATTCTATTGATTCACTTGATATATGTTGAGGCATCAACTTGCGGATTCCGGTGACCTAGGGGATCTATGCATAGGGGTTGATTACACGTTTTCATACCATGTTCTCCGATAGAAATCTTGGGGCACTCTTTGATGTTCTTTGTGTTGGATTGAGTATTATGAATCTGAAATTGTTTGATGCGTATCATAAATTAACTCATGGATACTTGTGGTGACATTGGACTATCTAGGTGACATTAGAGTTGGTTGATGCGTATCATATGGTGTTATTTTAGTACGAACTCTAGATAGATTGATCGAAAAGGATAACTTGGTGTTATTTTAGTACGAACTCTTGGATAGATCGATCGGAAAGGATAACTTTAAGGTGGTTTCGTACCCTACAAACAATTTCTTCTTATGTTCTCCGCTAGATAAGAACTTTGGAGTGATTCTTTGTTGCACGTTGAGGGATGGTTATGTGATCCAATTATATTAGCATTGTTGAGAGATTGCACTAGCGAAAGTACGGACCCTAGGCCTTGTTTTCAAGCATTGCAATACAAAAACCTTTATCTACCATCCATATTGCACTTGTATTACCATCTGTTCGCCAAACTAGTGCACCAATACAATTTGCTATTGTATTGGGTGTGTTGGGGACACAAGAGATTTCTTGTATTTGATTGCAGGGTTGTTTGAGAGAGACCATCTTCATCCTACACCTCCCACGGATTGATAAACCTTAGGTCATCCACTTGAGAGAAAATTGCTACTGTCCTACAAAACTCTGCGCTTGGAGGCCCAACGAGAGTCTACAAGAATAAAGTTGCGTAGTAGACATCAATTCCCTATGCCTCAGCCCTAGGTTCTATAATGTATGCCATGTTGTGTACCAGACATGATGTGTGCCTTGCCATAAGTTTGGTAGGGAGGTACCAAAGTAATCCAGGAGTGGATCACTGGACAGGGTCAAGAATATTCTGAAGTACCTGAAAAGGACCAAGGATATGTTTCTCGTTTATGGAGGTGACAAAGAGCTCGTCGTAAAGGGTTACATCGATGCTAGCTTTGACACAGATCCGGATGACTCTAAGTCACAAACCGGATACGTATTTATATTGAATGGTGGAGCTGTCAGTTGGTGCGGTTCCAAGCAGAGCGTCGTGGCGGGATCTACATGTGAAGCGGAATATATAGCTGATTCGAAAGCAGCGCATGAAGGAGTCTGGATGAAGGAGTTCATATCCGATCTGGGTGTAATACCCAGTGCATCGGGTCCAATGACAATCTTTTGTGAAAACACTGGAGCAATTGCCTTAGCCAAGGAATCCAGGTTTCACAAGAGAACCAAACACATCAAGCGTCGTTTCAACTCCATTCGTGAAAAGGTCAAGGATGGAGACATAGATATGTGCAAAATACATACGGATCTGAATGTGGCAGACCCGTTGACTAAACCTCTTCCAAGGGCAAAACATGATCAGCACCAAGACTCCATGGGTGTTAGATTCATTACTATGTAATCTAGATTATTGACTCTACTGCAAGTGGGAGACTGTTGGAAATATGCCCTAGAGGTAATAATAAAGTGGTTATTATTATATTTCCTTAATCATAATAAAGGTTTATTATTCATGCTAGAATTGTATTAACCGAAAACTTAAATACATGTGTGGATACATAAACAAATACCGTGTCCCTAGTAAGCCTCTACAAGACTAGCTCGTTGATCAAAGATGGTCAAGGTTTCCTAACCATAGACATGAGTTGTCATTTGATAACGGGATCACATCATTAGGAGAATGATGTGATGGATAAGACCCATCCGTTAGCATAGCATATGATCGTTTAGTTTATTGCTACTGCTTTCTTATTTGTCAAATACATGTTTCTTCGACCATGAGATCGTGCAACTCCCGGACTCCGGAGGAATGCCTTGTGTGTATCAAATGTCACAACGTAACTGGGTGATCATAAAGGTACTCTACAGGTATCTCCAAAGGTGTCTGTTGAGTTGACATGGATCGAGATTGGGATTTGTCACTCCGTATGATGGAGAGGTATCTCTGGGCCCTCTCGGTAATACAACATCACAAGAAGCTTGCAAGCAAAGTGACTAAGGAGTTACTTACGGGATGATGTATTACGGAACGAGTAAAGATACTTGCCGGTAACGAGATTGAACTAGGTATTGAGATTTCGACGATCGAACCTCGGGCAAGTAACATACCGACAGACAAAGGGAACTACGTCTGTTGTCATAAAGGTTCGACCGATAAAGATCTTTGTAGAATATGTAGGAACCAATATGGACATCCAGGTCCTGCTATTGGTTATTGACCGGAGAGGTGTCTCGGTCATGTCTACATCATTCTCGAACCCGTAGGGTTCGCACGCTTAACGTTCGTTGACGATATAGTATTATATGAGTTATGTATGTTGGTGACCGAATGTTGTTCGGAGTCCCAGATGAGATCATGGACATAACACGGAGCTCCGGAATGGTTCAGAGGTAAAGATTGATATATTCGATGATAATATTTGGTCTCTAGAAGGGTTCCGGAATTCACCGGAAGAGTTTCGGATGTTTCCAGAAATGTTCTGGTGCGAGGACACTTTGGTTGGGCCAAGGGGTGACGTGGCTTGAGACTGCGTCGGTATTTCCCCAAAGAGGAAGGGATGATGCAGCACAGCTACGGTAAGTATTTCCCTCAGTTATGAAACCAAGGTTATTGAACCAGTAGGAGAACCAAGCAACACTATGTAAACGGTACCTGCACACAAAGAACAAATACTTGCAACCCGACGCGTAAGAGAGGTTGTCAATATCTCCACGGTAAAAAGATAGATTAGTTTGTATGAGATTGGATAAATAGATCGCACAAGAGCAGAAAAGAAAAGAAGCAAATAAAAAGTGCAGCAAGGTATTTTTGGGTTTTTGGAATAATAGATCTGAAAACAAATGCGGAAAAAGATAGATCGGAAAGCAATATGTTAAAAGAATAGACCCGGGGGGCGTATGTTTCACTAGTGGTTTCTCTCATGAGTATATCACATGGTGGGTAAACAAATTACTGTTGGGAAATTCATAGAAGATCAAATAATCATGGCGATATCCAAGGCAATGATCAATATATAGGCATAACGTCCAAGATTAGTAGACCGAAACGATTCTGCATCTACTACTATTACTCCACACATCGACCGCTATCCAGCATGCATCTAGTGTATTAAGTTCAGGGAGAAACAGAGTAATGCAATAAGAACGATGACATGATGTAGACAAGATCTATTCATGTAGGAATAGACCCCTGTTGGAAATATGCCCTAGAGGTAATAATAAAGTGGTTATTATTATATTTCCTTATTCATGATAAATGTTTATTATCCATGCTATAATTGTATTGATTGGAAACACAAATACATGTGTGGTTACATAGACAACACTGTGTCCCTAGTATGCCTCTAGTAGACTAGCTCGTTGATCAAAGATGGTCAAGGTTTCCTAGCCATAGACATGAGATGTCATTTGATAACGGGATCACATCATTAGGAGAATGATGTGATGGACAAGACCCAAACTATGAACATAGCATATGATCGTGTCAGTTTATTGCTAGAGTTTTCTGCATGTCAAGTATCTGTTCCTATGACCATGAGATCATGCAACTCACTCACATTGGAGGAATACCTTGTGTGTATCAAACGTCGCAATGTAACTGGGTGACTATAAATATGCTCTACAGGTATCTCCGAGGGTGTCTGTTGAGTGGGCATGGATCAAGACTGGGATTTGTTACTCCGTGTGACGGAGAGGTATCTCAGGGCCCACTCAGTAATACAACATCACAATAAGCCTTGCAAGCAAAGTGACTAAAGTGTTAGCCACAAGATCTTGTATTACGGAACGAGTAAAGAGACTTGCCGGTAACGAGATTGAACTAGGTATGGAGATACCGACGATCGAATCTCGGGCAAGTAACATACCGAAGAACAAAGGGAACAGCATACGGGATTAATTGAATCCTTGACATAGAGGTTCAACCGATAAAGATCTTCATAGAATATGTAGGAACCAATATGGGCATCCAGGTCCCGCTATTGGTTATTGACCGTAGAGGTGTCTCGGTCATGTCTATATAGTTCTCGAACCCGTAGGGTCTGCACACTTAACGTTCGGTGATGTTTCGGTAGTATTGAGATATATGTGTTGGTGACCGAAGGTTGCTCGGAGTCCCGGATGAGATCCTGGACGTCACGAGGAGCTCCGGAATGGTCCGGAGGTAAACATTTATATATAGGAAAGTGGTATTTGGGTTCCGGAAAAGTTTCGGGTATTTCCGGTAGTGTACCGGGAGTGACGAATGGGTTCCGGGGGTCCACCGGGTGGGGCCCACCCACCCCGGGGGGCCACATGGGCCCAAGAGGTGGCGCACCAGTCCCTAATGGGCTGGGGAACTGACCCCATAAGGGCCCATATGCCCAAGAGGAAAAAAGGTGGAGATAGGAAGGAATAGGACTCCTTCCTAATATGAATCCACTTCCTAGTAGGAAGTGGATTGGACTCCTCCTTGCCCTGGTTCGGCCGACCCCTAGGGTAAACCCTAGGGAGGCTTGCTCCTCCCTCTCCCTCCTATATATACTAGAGGAATAGAGCCCCAAAAGACACGTCCACGTGTTAGTTCTCTATTCTCTAGTTGCTCCACCAAATAGATTCCGGTAGTGCTTAGGCGAAGCCCTGCCGGGATAACTCCACCACCACCACCACGCCGTCGTGCTGCTGGAGATCTCATCCACCTCTCTGCCCCCTCTTGCTGGATCAAGAAGGCGGAGATCGTCATCGAGTTGTACGTGTGCTGAACGCGGAGGTGCCGTCCGTTCGGCGCTAGATCGGGACGGATCGTGATTGGATCGCGGGACGCTTTGCGATTTGGATCGCGAAGACGTTCGACTACATCAACTGCGTTTCTTAACGCTTCCCGCTTAGCAATTTACAAGGGTATCTAGATCCACTCTCCCTCTCGTAGATGCTCATCACCATGGATAGATCTTGCGTGTGCGTAGGAAAAATTTTGTTTCCCATGCAACGTTACCCAACAGTGGCATCATGAGCCAGGTTTATGCGTAGATGGGATCATGAGTAGAACACAAAGGAGTTTGTGGGCGTTGATGCTCATATTGCTTCCTCCCTTGGTCTTTTCTTGATTCAGTGGTATTGTGGGATGAAGCGGCCCGGACCAACCTTACTCGTACGCTTATGAGAGACCGGTTCCATCAACTGACATGTGACTTTGTTGCATAAAGATGGCTGGCGGGTGTCTGTTTCTCCCACTTTAGTTGGATCGGATTCGACAAAGGCGGTCCTTGAGAAGGTTGAATAGCAATTTGTGTATCACCGTTGTGGTTTTGCGTAGGTAAGAATCGTTCTTGCTAGATACCCATAGCAGCCACGTAAAACATGCAATAACAATTAGAGGACGTCTAACTTGTTTTTGCAGGGTATGTTGTGATATGATATGGCCAATGACATGATGAGATATATATGATGTATGAGATGATCATGTTATGTATAGATAATCACGACTTGCATGTCGATGAGTACGGTAACCGGCAGGAGCCATAGGGTTGTCTTTAATTTATTTTCGCCGTTTTTGCTTTACTTTATCGCTATGAGTTAGCAATAGTTGTGGAAGCAATAGTAGGGGTGACAACCTCATGGCGACACATTGATGGAGATCAAGATGATGGAGATCATGGTGTCATGCCAGTGACGATGGATATCATGCCGTTGCTTTGGAGATGGAGATCAAAAGCACAAGTTCATGGCCATATCATGTCACTTATGATTTGCTTGTGATGTTAATCCTTTTATGCATCTTATTTTGCTTAGGACGACGGTAGCATTATAAGGTGATCCCTCACTAAAATTTCAAGATAAAATTGTGTTCTCCCCTAGTGTGCACCATTGCGAAAGTTCGTCGTTTCGAGACACCACGTGATGATCGGGTGTGATAGACTCTACGTTCACATACAACGGGTGCAAGGCAGTGTTGCACGTGCGGAACACTCGGGTTAAACTTGACGAGCCTAGCATGTACAGACATGGCCTCGGAACACAAGAGACTGAAAGGTCAAACATGAGTCATATAGTAGATATGATCAACATGAAGACGTTCACCATTGAAACCACCTCATCTCACGTGATGACCGGACTTGGGTTGGTGAATTTAGATCATGTGACACTCGAATGACCCGAGGGATGTCAATTTGAGTGGGAGTCTTTAAGTAATATGATTAACTAAACTCATTATCTTGAACAGTAGTCTAAGTTGTCTTTGCAAAATTTATGTTGTAGATCAATGGCTCGCGCAGTAGCACCCCTGAATTTCAATGCGTTCCTAGAGAAAGCTAAGTTGAAAGATGATGGAAGTAACTTTGTAGACTGGGCCTGTAATCTGAGGATTATCCTCACGGCTTCCCAAAAGGCTTATGTCCTTGATGCACCGCTCGGTGAACCACCCGCTCTAGTAGAGGCTGCAGACGTTGCGAACGCCTGGCAAGCACGTTCTGATGATTACTCAATAGTTCAATGTGCAATGTTGTATGGCTTAGAACCAGGACTTCAAAGACATTTTGAACGTCATGGAGCATATGAGATGTTCCAGGAGTTGAAGTTTATCTTTGAGAAGAATGCCCGGATCGAGAGGTATGAGACCTCCGATAAGTTCTATGCTTGCAAGATGGAGGAGAATGGGTCTGTCAGTGAACATGTACTCAGAATGTCTGGGTATTCCAACCGTCTGGCGGAGTTGGGAATTGTTCTCCCGCCAGAGGCGATCACTGACAGAGTTCTTCAATCACTGCCACCTAGCTACAAAAGCTTCATGTTGAACTATAACATGCAAGGGATGAATAAGTCAGTCGCCGAGCTGTTTGCGATGTTGAAAGTCGCTGAGTCTGAGATTCAGAAGGAGCATCAAGTGTTGATGGTCAATAAAACCACTAGTTTCAAGAAGAATGGCAAGGGCAAGAAGGGTAACTCCAAGAAGAGTGGCAAAGCTGTTGCTCCTCCCGTGAAGAAACCCAAGGCTGGACCCAAGCCAGAAACTGAGTGCTTTCATTGCAAGGGAACTGGTCACTGGAAGCGGAACTGCCCCAAGTATCTGGCTGACAAGAAGGCGGCCAACACCAAACAAGGTATATATGATATACATGTTATTGATGTGTACCTTACCAACTCTCATTGTAGTGCCTGGGTATTTGATACCGGTTCGGTTGCTCACATTTGCAACTCAAAGCAGGAACTACGGAATAGACGGAGGCTGGCAAAGGACGAAGTGACAATGCGCGTGGGAAATGGTTCCAAGGATGATGTGATCGCCATCGGCACGCTCGCTCTTCGATTACCATCGGGATTAGTGATAACCTGAATAATTGTTATTTAGTGCCTGCGTTAAGCATGAACATTATATCTCGATCTTGTTTATTGCGAGACGGTTACTCATTGAAATCAGAGAATAATGGTTGTTCTATTTATATGAGTAATATCTTTTACGGTCATGCACCCAATGTGAGGGGTTTATTCTTATTGAATCTCGATAGTGATGATACCCATGTTCATAACATTGATGCCAAAAGATGTAGAGTTGACAATGATAGTACCACTTTCTTGTGGCACTGCCGCTTAGGTCATATTGGTGTAAAACGCATGAAGAAGCTCCATGCTGATGGACTTTTGGAGTCACTTGATTTTGAATCACTTGACACATGTGAACCATGCCTCATGGGCAAGAAGACTAAGACCCCATTTTCTGGAACAATGGAATGGGCAAGTGACTTGTTGGAAATCATACATACTGATGTGTGCGGTCCGATGAGCATTGAGGCGCGCGGTGGATATCGTTATTTTCTCACCTTCACCGATGACTTAAGTAGATATGGGTATATTTACTTAATGAAACATAAGTCTGAAACATTTGAAAAAATCAAGCAATTTCAGAGTGAAGTTGAGAATCATCGTAACAAGAAGACTAAGTTCCTATGATCTGATCGAGGAGGAGAATATCTGAGTTATGAGTTTGGCAATCACTTAAGACAATGTGGAATTGTTTCACAATTGACACCGCCTGGAACACCACAGCGTAATGGTGTGTCCGAACGTCGTAATCGAACCTTATTAGATATGGTTCGTTCTATGATGTCTCTTGCCGATTTGCCACTATCGTTTTGGGGTTATGCATTAGAGACAACTGCATTCACTTTAAATAGGGCACCATCGAAATCCGTTGAGACGACGCCATATGAATTGTGGTTTGGCAAGAAGCCAAAGTTGTCGTTTCTTAAAGTTTGGGGATGTGATGCTTATGTCAAAAAGCTTCAGCCTAAAACGCTGGAACCCAAAGCGGAGAAATGCGTCTTCATAGGATACCCAAAAGAGACAGTTGGGTATACCTTCTATCTCAGATCCGAAGGCAAAGTGTTTGTCGCAAAGAACGGGTCATTTCTCGAGAAAGAGTTTCTCTCGAAAGAATTGAGTGGGAGGAAAATAGAACTTGATGAGGTTGTTGAACCTTTACTTCAACCAGAGAGTAGGGCAGCGCAGAAAGATGTTTCTGTAGAGCCTGCATCGGTTGAAGAGGAAGTTAATGATGATGATCATGAAGCTTCGGATCAAGTTACTATCGAACCTCGTAGGTCGACAAGGACGCGTACTGCTCCTGAGTGGTACGGCAACCCTGTCTTAGAGGTCATGTTGTTGGACAACGATGAACCTACGAGCTATGGAGAAGCGATGATGGGCCCGGATTCCGAGAAATGGTTAGAGGCCATGAAATCCGAGATGGGATCCATGTATGAAAACAAAGTATGGGCTTTGGAAGTATTACCTGAAGGGCGAAAAGCCATTCAGAATAAATGGATCTTTAAGAAGAAGACGGACGCAGACGATAATGTCACCGTCTATAAAGCTCGACTTGTGGCAAAGGTTTTTTCACAAGTTCAAGGTGTTGACTACGATGAGACCTTCTCACCCGTAGCGATGCTTAAGTACGTCAGAATCATGTTAGCAATAGCTGCATTTTTCAATTATGAAATTTGGCAGATGGATGTCAAAACAACGTTCCTTAACGGTTTCCTTAAGGAAGAGTTGTATATGATGCAACCAGAAGGTTTTGTCGATCCAGAGAATGCTGACAAAGTTTGCAAGCTCCAGCGATCCATTTATGGACTGGTGCAAGCATCTCGGAGTTGGAATCTTCGCTTTGATGAAGTGATCAAAGCGTTCGGGTTTATACAAGTTTATGGAGGAGCTTGTATTTACAAGAAATTGAGTGGGAGCTCTATAGTGTTTCTAATATTATATGTGGATGACATATTGCTGATTGGAAACAATATAGAAATGTTGGAAAGCGTGAAGGAATATTTGAACAAGAGTTTTTCAATGAAGGACCTAGGAGAAGCTGCTTTCATATTAGGCATCAAGATCTATAGATATAGATAGAGACGCTTAATAGGACTTTCACAGAGCACATACCTTGACAAAGTTTTGAAGAAGTTCAAAATGGATCAGTCCAAGAAGGGGTTCTTGCCTGTATTGCAAGGTGTGAAGTTGAGTAAGACTCAATGCCCAGTGACTGCAGAAGATAGAGAAAAGATGAGTGTCGTCCCCTATGCTTCAGCCATAGGCTCTATCATGCATGCAATGCTGTGCACAAGACCCGATGTCAGCCTTGCCATAATTATGGTTGGAAGGTTTCAAAGTGATCCAGGAATGGAATACTGGACGACGATCAAGAATATCCTTAAGTACCTGAAAAGGACTAAGGAAATGTTTCTCGTTTATGGAGGTGATCAAGAGCTCGTCGCAAAGGGTTACGTCGATGCAAGCTTTGACACTGATCCGGATGACTCTAAGTCTCAAACCAGATACGTATTTATTCTCAATGGGGGTGCGGTAAGCTGGTGCAGTTCCAAGCAGAACGTGGTAGCTGATTCTACATGCGAAGCGGAGTACATCGCTGCCTCGAAGGCGGCGAAGGAAGTTGTCTGGATGAAGGAGTTCATGACAGATCTTGGAGTAGTGCCCAGTGCACTGAACCCAATGACTCTGTTCTGTGACAACACTGGTGCCATTGCTCTGGCCAAGGAACCAAGGTTTCACAAGAGGACCAGACACATAAAGCGACGCTTCAATTCCATACGCGATTACATCAAGGAGGAGGACATAAATATTTGCAAAGTACACACGGATCTGAATGTTGCAAAGCCGTTGACTAAACCTCTTCCAAGGGCTAAACATGATCAACACCAGAACTGTATGGGTGTTAGATTCATTACAATGTAAATCACATAGTGATGTGAGCTAGATTATTGACTCTAGTGCAAGTGGGAGACCGTTGGAAATATGCCCTAGAGGCAATAATAAAGTGGTTATTATTATATTTCCTTGTTCATGATAAATGTTTATTATCCATGCTATAATTGTATTGATTGGAAACACAAATACATGTGTGGTTACATAGACAACACTGTGTCCCTAGTATGCCTCTAGTAGACTAGCTCGTTGATCAAACATGGTCAAGGTTTCCTAGCCATAGACATGGGATGTCATTTGATAACGGGATCACATCATTAGGAGAATGATGTGATGGACAAGACCCAAACTATGAACATAGCATATGATCGTGTCAGTTTATTGCTATAGTTTTCTACATGTCAAGTATCTGTTCCTATGACCATGAGATCATGCAACTCACTGACACCGGAGGAATACCTTGTGGGTATCAAATGTCGCAACGTAACTGGGTGACTATAAAGATGCTCTACAGGTATCTCCGAGGGTGTCTATTGAGTGGGCATGGATCAAGACTGGGATTTGTTACTCCGTGTGACGGAGAGGTATCTCAGGGCCCACTCAGTAATACAACATCACAATAAGCCTTGCAAGCAAAGTGACTAAAGTGTTAGCCACAGGATCTTGTATTACGGAACGAGTAAAGAGACTTGCCGGTAACGAGATTGAACTAGGTATGGATCGAATCTCGGGCAAGTAACATACCGAAGAACAAATGGAACATCATACGTGATTAACTGAATTCTTGACATAGAGGTTCAACCGATAAAGATCTTCGTAGAATATGTAGGAACCACTATGGGCATCCAGGTCCCGCTATTGGTTATTGACCGTAGAGGTGTCTCGGTCATGTCTACATAGTTATCGAACCCGCAGGGTCTGCGCACTTAACGTTCGGTGACGTTTCAGTAGTATTGAGATATATGTGTTGGTGACCGAAGGTTGTTCGGAGTCCTGGATGAGATCCTGGACGTCACGAGGAGCTCCGGAGGTAAAGATTTACATATAGGAAAGTGGTATTTGGGTTCCGGAAAAGTTTCGGGTATTTCCGGCAGTGTACCGGGAGTGACGAATGGGTTCCGAGGGTCCACCGGGTGGGGCCCACCCACCCCGGGGGGGGGCACATGGGCCCAAGAGGTGGCGCACCAGAGCCTAATGGGCTGGGGAACCGACCCCATAAGGGCCCATATGCCCAAGAGGAAAAAAGGTGGAGATAGGAAGGAATAGGACTCCTTCCTAATATGAATCCACTTCCTAGTAGGAAGTGGATTGGACTCCTCCTTGCCCTGGTTCAGCCGACCCCTAGGGGAAACCCTAGGGAGGCTTGCTCCTCCCTCTCCCTCCTATATATACTAGAGGAATAGAGCCCCAAAAGACACGGCCACGTGCTAGTTCTCTATTCTCTAGTTCCTCCACCAAATAGATTCCGGTAGTGCTTAGGCGAAGCCCTGCTGGGATAACTCCACCACCACCACCATGACGTCGTGCTGCTGGAGATCTCATCCACCTCTCCACCCCCTCTTGCTGGATCAAGAAGGCGGCGATCGTCATTGAGTTGTACGTGTGCTGAATGCGGAGGTGCCGTCCGTTCGACGTTAGATCGGGACGGATCGTGATTGGGTCGCGGGACGGCTTGCGATTTGGATCGCGAAGGCGTTCGACTACATCAATCGCGTTTCTTAACGCTTCCCGCTTAGCGATCTACAAGGGTATGTAGATCTACTCTCCCTCTCATAGATGCTATCACCATGGATAGATCTTGCGTGTGCGTAGGAAATTTTTTGTTTCCCATGCAACGTTACCCAACAACCCCATCTTGTTATCCTTAATAGCAATGATACATGCATGCCTCGCTGCCCCTTCTGTCACTGGGAGAGGACACCGCAAGATCGAACCCATCACAAAGCACATCTTCCCATGGCAAGAAAAATCGATCTAGTTGGCCTAACTAAACCAAAGATTCGAAGAAGAAATACGAGGCTATAAATAATCACGCATATAAGAGATCAAAGAAGACTCAAATAATATTCATGGATAGAAACTGATCATGAACTCAAAATTCATCGGATCCCAACAAACACACCGCAAAAAGTCATTACATCAAATAGATCTCCAAGAGACCATTGTATTGAGAATCAAAAGAGAGAGAGAGAGAGAGAGAAAGCCATCTAGCTACTGCCTATGAACCCGTAGGTCTATGGTGGACTACTCACGCCTCGTCGGAGAGGCACCAATGAGGATGATGAACCCCTCCGTGATTGTGTTAGATTGGATCTCGCGGTTCTGGAACTTGCGGCGACTGGAAGTTTATTTTGTCGACTCCCCTAGGGTTCCCTGGGTTTCTGGAACTTGCGGCGGCTGGAAGTGTAAATACCCAAATATTCCAGAAACCCTAGAGGAGTCGACGAAAAATACTTCCAGCCGCCGCAAGTTCCAGAACCACGAGATCCAATCTAACACCATCACGGAGGGGTTCATCATCCTCATTGGTGCCTCTCCGATGATGCATGAGTAGTCCACCATAGACCTACGGGTCCGTAGGCAATAGCTAGATGGCTTTCTCTCTCTCTTTTGATTCTCAATACAATGGTCTCTTGGAGATCTATTTGATGTAATGACTTTTTGCGGTGTGTTTGTTGGGATCCGATGAATTTTGAGTTCATGATCAGTTTCTATCCATGAATATTATTTGAGTCTTCTTTGATCTCTTATATGCATGATTACTTATAGCCTCGTATTTCTTCTTCGAATCTTTGGTTTAGTTAGGCCAACTAGATCGATTTTTCTTGCCATGGGAAGAGGTGCTTTGTGATGGGTTCGATATTGCGGTGTCCTCTCCCAGTGACAGAAGGGGCAGCGAGGCACGCATGTATCGTTGCTATTAAGGATAACAAGATGGGGTCTATTCCTACATGAATAGTTCTTGTCTACATCATGTCACCGTTCTTATTGCATTACTCCATTTTTTCATGAACTTAATACTCTAGATGCATGCTGGATAGCGGTCGATGTGTGGAGTAATAGTAGTAGATGCAGAATCGTTTCGGTCTACTAATCTTGGACGTGATGCCTATATAATGATCATCGCCTTGGATATCGTCATGATTATTTGATCTTCTATCAATTGCCCAACAGTAATTTGTTCACCCACCGTGTGCTATACTCATGAGAGAAGCCACTAGTGAAACCTAGGGCCCCCGGGTCTACTTTGCCAACATATTGCTTTCCGATCTATCTTTTGCCGCTTTTGTTTTCAGATCTATTATTCCAAAAACCCAAAAATACTCTGCTGCACTTTTTATATTCCTCTTTTATTATGTGTTCTTGTGCGATCTATCTATCCAATCTACTACAATTTAATCTATCTTTGCACCGTGGAGAGATTAACAACCTCTCTTACGCATCGGGTTGCAAGTATTTGTTCTTTGTGTGCAGGTACTGTTTACATAGTGTTGCATGGTTCTCCTACTGGTTCGATAACCTTGGTTTCATAACTGAGGGAAATACTTACCGTAGCTGTGCTGCATCATCCCTTCCTCTTTGGGGAAATACCGACGCAGTCTCAAGCCACGTCAAAGGAATTTCTGGCGCCGTTGCCGGGGAAAAGGTACGAAAGTAGTCTCCCGTCAACTTGCCAATTTCTGGCGCCGTTACCGGCGAGACATCATCAACATCTATCAGGTTCCTAATCACAAATCTCATCTCCTTGCAATTACATTATTTGCCATTTGCCTCTCGTTTTCCTCTCCCCCACTTCACAAACTTGTCATTTTATTAGCCCTCTTTTTCGTTTGCCTTTTTCTCGTCAGATCTCTTGTTTGCTTGCAATCTTGTTTGCGTAGTCACGATGACTCAAGAAATACCAAATTGTGTGATTTTTCCAATACCAATAATAATGATTTTATTAGCACTCGGATTGCTCCTCCCGCCACTAGTGTGGAGTCTTGTGATATTAATGTCGCTTTGTTGAATCTTGTCAAGAAAGATCAATTTTCGGGTACTCCTAATGAGGATGCCGCGTCCCATCTAAACACATTTGTAGAATTGTGTGATATGCAAAAGAAAAAAGATGTGGACAATGATATAGTGAAGTTGAAATTATTTCCTTTCTCCTTGCGGGATCGTGCAAAAATTTGGTTTTCTTCTTTGCCTCGTAATAGTATAGATTCTTGGGATAAGTGCAAGGATGCTTTTATTACTAAGTATTTTCCGCCCGCGAAAAGTATTTCCCTTAGAACTCAAATCATGAATTTTAAGCAACTTGAGCATGAACATGTTGCACAATCTTGGGAAAGAATGAAATTGATGCTAAGAAATTGTCCTACTCATGGTTTAAATCTTTGGATGATCATACAAATTTTTTATGCGGGATTGAATTTTGTCTCTAGAAATCTTTTAGATTCCACCATGGGTGGTACTTTTATGGAAATTACTTTGGGTGAAGCTACTAAATTGCTAGATAATATTATGGAAAATTATTCACAATGGCATACTGAAGGGGCACCTACTAGTAAAAAAGTCAATTCGGTTGAAGAAATTAGTACTTTGAGTGAAAAAATTGATGCTCTTATGAAGTTGGTTGTTAGTAAAAATGCTCCTATTGATCTTAATGATGTGCCTTTTTCTAATTTGATTGAGCAAAATAGTGATTCCGTAAATGTGAATTTCATCTCGCGAAACAATTTTATTAACAATGCTTATAGAGGTAATTTTAATCATAGGCTTTTCCTAGAAATTCCTCTAATAATTATGGTAATTCCTATGGTAATTCTTCTTACAATAATAATAGGAACCCCTCTGATCTTGAGAGTAATATTAAATAATTTATCAATGCTCAAAAAGTTTTCAATACTACGATAGAAGAAAAGTTGAATAAGATCGATGATATGTCTAGAAGCATTGATAGAATTTCCCATGATGTAGAAAATCTCAAGTTGAAAGATTTTGCACCTAAGATGGATGAATCAATTAAAGCCTTATATGTTTCTATGGATGAAAGTAAGAAAAGAACCGCTATGCTTAGAGCCAAAAGAGAATTTTTAGAAAAAGCGTTTTCTGGTGATTGCTCTCATAAAAATGATGAAGATCTTAAAGTGATTGGTGTTTATTCTATTGATTCCTTGTTTAGTAATATTAAAATTGATGATAAAGGGACTGAAGTAGAGTCAACTTTAGCTAGAAGGCGTCCCAATGATTTGGAGGGTGAAAATCTTGATGAAAAATTGATAAAAGTGGGTTTGAAGAGGTCAAAACGTTAACTAGTGATGTGCCCACTATTTTGGATTGCAAAGATTTTAATATGATAGTTGCTCTTTGATTGAATGTATTTCTTTGCTGCAATCCATTTTAAATTCACCCCATGCTTATGAATAAAATAAAGCTTTTAGTAAACATATTGTTGATGCCATGATGAAATCTTTCGAAGAAAAGTCAGAGTTAGAGATTTCAATTCCTAGAAAATCACATGATGAGTGGGAACGTACCATTAAGGTCAAGATTAAAAATTATGAGTGCTTTGCTTTATGTGATTTGGGTGCTAGTGTTTCCACAATTCCGAAATCTCTATGTGATGTGCTTGGTCTTACCAATATTGAAGAATGTTCTCTTAATTTGCACTTGGTGGATTCTACTATTAAAAAGCCTTTGGGAAGAATTAATGATGTTCTTATTCTTGCAAATAGGAACTATGTTCCCATAGATTTTATTGTTCTTGATATTGATTGCAATCCGTCTTGTCCCATTATACTTGGTAGACCGTTTTTACGCACTATAGGTGCCGTGATTGATATGAAAGAAGGCAATATTAAATTTCAATTTCCACTAAGAAAGGGTATGGAACACTTCCCTAGAACAAGAATTAAGCCACCACATGAATCAATCATGAGAGCGTCCTATGGAGCAAAAACTAAAGATGACAATACTTGAATCTATGCATTATGCCTAGCTAGGGGCGTAAAACGATAGCGCTTGTTGGGAGGCAACCCAATGAATAAATTTATTTTCACCTTTTTCTTTCTGTTCTTGAGTGTTGACACAATTATGCTACTATTATGATTGTGTTTTTTATGTTTTAATTAGTGTTTGTGCCAAGTAAAGCCTTTAGGATGATTCATAAGATGAGTAGAAACAATGTTGAATCTGAAACAGAAACTTTGACTCCAGTGCAGGAATTTTCATTTTTACTGGAGCGTGATAATGAGCTGAAATTTTAACACAGTATTTCTATAAAAATTCTTTACGTTGTCCTAATTTTTCAGAATTTTTAGAGTTACAGAAGTATGGTTAGAGTACAGATTACTATAGACTGTTCTGTTTTTGACAGATTTTGTTTTCGTTGCATTGTGTGCTTGTTTTGATGAATCTATGGTTTGTATTGAAGGGTATAAGCCATGGTAAAGTTAGAATACAGTAGATATAATGCAATAATAAAATATGAATGGGTTTGCAACAGTACTTAGAGTGGTGATTTGCTTTATTATACTAACGGATCTCATGAAGGTTTTGTTGAGTTTTGTGTGATTGAAGTTTTCAAGTTTTGGTTGAGATCACGATGGATGAAGGAATAAGGAGTGAAAAGAGCCTAAGCTTGGGGATGCTACAGCACCCCCAAGATAATATCCAAGGAGAAACAAGCAACTAAGCTTGGGGATGCCCCGAGTGGCATCCCCTCTTTCTTCTAACGACCATCGGTATTTTACTTGGAGCTATATTTTTATTCATCACATATCATGAGTTTTGCTTGGAGCGTCTTGTATTATTTGAGTCTTTGATTGTTTTGCTTTTTAGTTTTTCACAAGTATCCTTGTTGTACACACCTATTTGAGAGAGCGAAAATTATGCTATGATTTGTTAGAATTGCTCTATATGCTTCACTTAAAAAAAATTGAGCTATGGAATTGCTCTAGTGCTTCACTTATATCTTTTTGAGCATGGTGTGCTTTTTTTTTGAAGAAATACTCTCATGCTTCACTTAGATTATTTTGAGAGTTAGTAAATTTTGAAGAAACACTCTCACGCTTCACTTAGATTAATTTGAGAGTTAGTAAATTTTGAAGAAACACTCTCATGCTTCACTTAGATTAATTTGAGAGTTAGTAAATTTTGAAGAAATTCTCTCATGCTTCACTTATATTATTTTGAGAGATGAAATTTTTATGCTCATGTTTTCACTTAAATTTATTTGAGCTTGTCAAAATCAATGGCAATATATGGAATTAGTCCCAAAGTGAAGATATTCAAGAGGGATATGATAAAAAAATTCATGAAGATCATTGGACAAATTAAACTTGATTCCTTGTAATAGTTTTGAGACATGATGATAGTGATATGTGAGTCATGTTGGTGAGTAATTATGCTTTAGTAAGAATATTGGTGTTAAGGTTTGTGATTCCCTATGCAAGCACGAAAGTCAATAGTTATGCAATGAAATTACATCCTACTTATGGTGCATTATTCGGTGTTAGTTATGCTTAATGCCCGTTTATGTGAATTTTTGTTTCTTGGTTGGTTTCTTCTCAATCTATTTGCTAGCCTCCACTTGTACTAAGTAGAAATACTACTTGTGCATCCAAATCCTTAAACCCAGTTTTGCCTTATGAGTCCACCATACCTACCTATATGCGGTATTTCCATGCCGTTCTAAGCAAATTTGTATGTGCCATCTCTAATTTTCAAAATGAATTTCCTTTTTGTGTGCTCGTACCGCTCATGAAACGGTAGGGGGTGTCCAATTCGTTGACAGGAAAGGCATGCCACCCAAAATATTTTTTCTCTCTCAATTTAAGCTTTGAACTCTGGCACCTCTACAAATCCCTACTTCCCTCTGTGAAGGGCCTATCTATTTACTTTATGCAATTTTTACTTTTATTCGAGTCTCCATCTTCTCTTATAAAGCACCAACTAGGGGGCACTATGATCATACTTGTGCATTGGGTGTAGTTAATATTTGAGTGTGTTTCATGAATGGATCAATGATTGAGCATGATGGGCTAGGGATAACTTTCTTTAGTGTTGATATTTTGAAAGACATGGTTGCTTGTTGGCATGCTTGAGTATTAAAGTCTTTATGTCAAAACTAGACTATTGCTTTGAACCATCTAAAAGTCCAAATGTCCATCCTACAAAAGAAAAGAATATGTGATGAACATGTTAGACAACATTCCACAACAAAAATTCTGTTTTTATTATTTACCTACTCGAGGACGAGTAGGAATTAAGCTTGGGGATGCTGATACGTCTCCAACGTATCTATAATTTTTGATTGTTCCATGCTGTTATATTATCATTCTTGGATGTTTTATAATCATTTTATAGCAACTTTATATCATTTTTTGGGACTAACCTACTGACATAGTGCCAAGTGTCAGTTGCTGTTTTTTTACTTCGCA
Source organism: Elymus sibiricus (assembly GCA_039707655.1). Classification (NCBI taxonomy): domain Eukaryota; kingdom Viridiplantae; phylum Streptophyta; class Magnoliopsida; order Poales; family Poaceae; genus Elymus; species Elymus sibiricus. The sequence continues at coordinate 328,436,557 of CM077667.1, forward strand.
GAATATCAGTACCAAACGGAGTCCAATCGTGATGAAACTTTTTGGAGATTTTTTTTGGACCAGAAGAAAGCCAGTGGGCCAAAGAAGCACCCGGGAGGAGGCCCAGGCGGCCCAAAAGACACCAGAGCGCGCCAGAGGTCCCCCGAAGCGCCCTGGTGGGTTGTGGTGGCCTCGGGACCCCCCTCCACCGCCTCTGAGCTCTATAAATACCCAAATATTCCAGAAACCCTAGAGGATTCGACGAAAAATACTTCTAGCCGCCGCAAGTTCCAGAACCGCGAGATCCATTCTAACACCATCATGAAGGGGTTCATCATCCTCATTGGCGCCTCTCCGATGATACGTCAGTAGTCCACCATAGATCTACGGGTCCGTAGGTAGTAGCTAGATGGCTTTCTCTCTCTCTCTTTTGATTCTCAATACAATGGTCTCTTGGAGATCTATTTGATGTAATGACTTTTTGCGGTGTGTTTGTTGGGATCCGATGAATTTTGAGTTCATGATCAGTTTCTATCCATGAATATTATTTGAGCCTTCTTTGATCTCTTATATGCATGATTACTTATAGCCTCGTATTTCTTCTTCGAATCTTTAGTTTAGTTAGGCCAACTAGATCGATTTTTCTTGCCATGGGAAGAGGTGCTTTGTGATGGGTTCGATCTTGCGATGTTCTTCCCAGTGACAGAAGGGGCAGCGAGGCACGCATGTATCATTGCTATTAAGGATAACAAGATGGGGTCTATTCCTACATGAATAGATCTTGTCTACATCATGTCACCGTTCTTATTGCATTACTCCGTTTCTCCATGAACTTAATACACTAGATGCATGCTGGATAGCGGTCGATGTGTGGAGTAATAGTAGTAGATGCAGAATCGTTTCGGTCTACTAATCTTGGACATGATGCCTATATAATGATCATCGCCTTGGATATCGTCATGATTATTTGATCTTCTATCAATTGCCCAACAGTAATTTGTTCACCCACCATGTGCTATACTCATGAGAGAAGCCACTAGTGAAACCTACGGCCCCCGGGTCTACTTTTCCAACATATTGCTTTCCGATCTATCTTTTGCCGCTTTTGTTTTCAGATCTATTATTCCAAAAACCCAAAAATACTTTGGTGCACTTTTTATTTGCCTCTTTTATTTTGTGTTCTTGTGCGATCTATCTATCCAATATACTACAATCTAATCGATCTTTTTACCGTGGAGAGATTGACAACCTCTCTTACACGTCGGGTTGCAAGTATTTGTTGTTTGTGTGGAGGTGCTGCTTATTGGGTGGTGGTGATCCTCCTACTGGTTCGATAACCTTGGTTTTATAACTGAGGGAAATACTTACCGTCGCTGTGCTGCATCATCCCTTCCTCTTTGGGGAAATACCGACGCAGTCTCAAGCCACGTTAGTGCCCTCGAATGTTTTGACGAACACTCGCGCCAAGTCCTCCCAGCAGTATATGCAGCTGGCGGGTAGTTGGTTCAACCACGCTCGCGCAGATCCCTCCAGCATGAGAGGAAGATGTTTCATCGTGACAAAGTCATCGCCGCCACCGATATGGACGACCACTCGGTAATCTTGTAGCCAAGTTTCCGGTTCTGACTCGCCGTTAAACTTTTCGATTCTCGTTGCTAACCTGTAGTTGGAGGGTATCTCAGCCTCTCGGATGTACCTACTGAAGCACTCAAGACCGGAAGTCCCCCAACCGCTCGTTCGGTCCCTGTTTTGCCTGTTTCTGTCCACCATGTTCTGGGTTATGATGGACCTAGCATTGAGTTGTGGAGGTCGTCGGTCATCTTCCCCGTAGCCCCTGCGCCGAATGGGACTCCGCTCGCGGCCTTCCACATGGGGTCGGCCAGCGTCATAGGGCCGCTGGCCGTACGAACCGCCCCTCGGAGGGGACGTCCGACTGACGTCGCGGTCGTCACGCCAGCGCCCTCCGTGCTGGCCTCTTGGAGGAGGAGGAAACCGCTGGTTTCTTCTTGGCGTGAGTGGACTATGAGCAGACTGCACCGTATCCGCCTGAGCTGACTTGTTGTGTATGCGTTGGTACTATTGCGACACCGTAGAATTTTGTTGCATGGCGGTCTTCAGCACAGTCTGGATCTGCCGAATGCCTTCCCCGGCCGCCGAGTCAGACGGTTGAAAAGATTCAGCAATCCGAGTGGCTGCGGCCAGGTTCAGCATTGGTGTGCGCATCACCGGGATGTTGTTCGGCTGATCATATGGAAATAATCGCCGACGATTGCGGCTGGAGCTAGGTCGCTCCCTTGTCGCGCGATCGTCGAGTGACTGCTGGAGTTGCTCGAGCGCTCGCGCTCAGCCAAAGTAGCCTGAAGCGTGGCCTCTAAGGCTATCTCCTTCGGGGTAGTCCCGGTGATGGGCGTGAGCAGAACTTGATCATTCCTATGCCTGATCTCTCCCCGCTGCTCCCGACTGAGGGGTTAGGGAACGTAGGCATCAGTGTTGACGTCGTCATGGCCACCGTCTCGCCCGTGGGGGTTTCCCATGGAGTACCCAGGAGGTGCTCCCCTAGTCGTGTCGGCCATTAAAATATCCGCAGCGTTTCCGCTACTCTCGCACTCGGACTCGTCGGAAGCCTCGTCGCCCGAGGAAGGGAACAGGCTGAGGACGTGCTCGTCGGAGTCGAGCACGGCTACCTGTCCAGCCGTGGCCTGGAGCGCCACGGCATGCTTGATCCAACGCTGCAGCCACGAGCGCCCGGAGCGCTTGCGACGGGCCGCAGCGGGACGAGAGGGCGCCGAATGATACGTCACCGACGGCTGTCGGAGGAGGACCCCGTGCATCGTCGCGCTGAAGTGCGCCGCGGCATGGGCGGGCAGCGCATCAGTGTCCAGCGGCGCTTCCTGCAACCACACCGAGTCGTCGGCGATGAAGCTGTGGGCACCGAAGAGGATCTCGCCGCCGAGAGTCATCATGATGACCGAAAAAGTTGAATCTCCACCTACGCCGGAAGTTGCTAGACGCGCGGCCCCATGGTGGGCGCCAACTGTCGAGGGAACTAGCCTGACAATAGTACCGGGGGTACGAACGGAGGGGGCAGAGCCTAGCTACAGCATAAGTGTAACACTCGGATGTACGAGTTCAGGCCCCACTCGGGAGTGGTAAAGACCCTACGTCTCGAGCCCAGAGGCTTAGTGTTGCTTATGGGGTGTCTGATTACAGAGAGTGCTGAACCCCTGCTCACGAGCCCGGAGGTGGCTTATATAGAGTACGGCACCACCGGCCGAGCGCCATTACAAGGGCATTTAATACTAGTAACTGCAGGCGTTACAGGAAATTGCTTCTTTAACTAGAGGAGTTAGAGGTAACGTCAGTCTCCACAACACTTCATGTGTGTTATTAAGTCCCTCGAATGTTGCAGCTTCCATGCCGTCCAAGCTTCCTCTCGCCCGAGTGCTGATACTTGTCTGACTGATGGAATGACGTCCGAGTGACTTCAAGTATCCGAGTGGATCTTCGTATGCATCCGAATGCATCTCTAGTCCAGGGACTTTAACGATAATGTGGGGCCCCAGGTGGGCCCTAGATCAAGGGCGGAGCCAGTGGGGGGGCGAGCGGGGCCCAGGCCCCCCCCCCCCCCCCCCCCCCAGCGATCGGCCACCCCCATGGATTTCTAGCGGGGACTTTGTACTGGTTGTAATACTCCCGACTAAATTGCGTTAATTATTTGATTGACACGGTCATCGTTAGCATACAGACGTAACATCTACTAAGGTAGCGGACGTACGTCTGGGAAACGGCCCAAGTCGAAACAGCCCACAATGTCCTGTAAGATGGATGCCTCACGTGTGTACTGGATACCGCTAAAAAGAACGTGTGGACTGGATGCATTTTTCCCACGAGACGATTAGTCTTTTTCACTTTGACTGGATGCATACCCGCCGCCGCCTGCAGGTGCTAGGGTATCGCCAGCAGCTAGCGATTCGTGCCTTCCTTGATCGTCGACCCTCGCCTCGCTAGTCCCTGTCTACGATTTGTGCCGCCGTCGATCGTCGACCCTCGCCCTCGCCAGTCCCTGTCTGTGGCATGCTAGTGCGTTGATATCATGATCTCTCCGGGAGAGGTTGTCCAGATTTCACTTCAAGGGTCAGGGTAGCACAACACGAGTCACCCTAATTTCAAGGTACCATCTTTACCTGCATATTTATGGCTTATGTCTGGGCTATCGTTAGTTAAAATTATAGACTTTGTACAAGCTGCTAGACGCTAGTTACTATTTGTCAGGTTGATTTTGTATTACATGTTGGTTGTATACATAATAATTTTATTCTCAAAAATTAATTGCTGTTAGCTTCAATCTTAGTTTAGTTGATATACAAACTACTGACGAAATGTTCTGGCACAAGTAGAAATCACTCAAGCGTGCTAGCTAGCATACATGTTGGTTGTATAGTCATTGTCGTAAAAAAAATCACTTTTATGGTCATAGTCTTTTTCGCCCCCCTATGCTTAAATCCTGGCTCCGCCCCCTGCCCTAGATGTTAGTTCTGTGAGCCTACCTATGGTAGGCAAACTCATCAAACGGTTCGAGGGTATTGGAGATGCCCTTAAAGAGGAGCACCAACATTTTACAACTGTGCTAGTCTCAAGTCTTTTGGCCCGTGCCCATCCACTGTTTAGTCACGGTAAACATTGCACCGTACTCGGCAAGACCTAAGAGCAACTCCAACGTAGCGACTCATTTGGTCCGCTCGCGTCCGTCTATGTTTGTGCAGGCAAAAAGACATTGTCCAATGTACGGACCCATTTTCATTTATTATTTGTTTTGTGTCCGTCAGACTCATTTCTGTCACAAATTTGGGTTACATTTGGTCGGAGGCGGACACAAAACAGGCGTTTTCTGTGTCCTCTTCATCTGTCTCTGTCCGCTACATGCGAAGCATGGCCTACCTGTCACAGACCCACTTCTCTCGTGCCTTTTCACTTCGCTGCCTAACCTCGTCGGCGCCCGGCGCGCGCAGGAGCCCATCCCCGCCGGCGCCCGGCGCGCACAGCTGCTCATCTCTGCCGGCGCCCGTTCCCGTTGGCGCCCATCGCGCAGGCGCTCGTCCCTGTCGACGCTCGTTCCCGCCAGCGTGCGTCCCACGTAGGAGCTCGTCCCTGCTGGTCCGAAGGCAGCAGACGCTTGTCCCGCGCAGGAGCTCCTCCCAGCCGACGCCCGTTCTCGTAGGAGCTAGTATCGCCCGACGCCCTCGCGCGCAGGAGCTCGTCCCCTGCTGGCGCGGAGGCAGCATGCGCTTGTCCCGCGCAAGAGCTCCTCCCCGTCGGCGTTCGTCCCCGTAGGAGCTAGTAACGCCCGGTGCCCGTCCCGCGCAGGAGCTCCTCCCTGCCGGCACTCGTCCCCGCAAGAGCTAGTACCGCCCGATGCCCGTCCCGCGCAGGTGCTCCTTCCCGCCGGCACTCGTCCCCGCGGGCGACGTTCATCCCGGTCTCGACTCGCCGCCACCAGTCGCCCCTGGCCTGGCCTCGCTTCGCCACGCTCGCCGTGCCGCCCCCGCCATGGGGTTCGAGCTCGTCAGCCGGCCTCGCCTCGCCGCGCCATATTCCCCGCGCTCGTCGTGCCGCCCCCGCCATGGAGTTCGAGCTCGCACGTTGGCCTCGCCTCACGCCCATGTCGGGCCGGTGCTGCTACAGCTGTCGGCCTCGCTGCCCCGCGCCCAGCCGCTGCGAGCTCCCCTGCCTGCTGCTTGTTTCATGAAATGTTTAAAAATGGGTCAGCTAACGTTGGGCGCACTGGTTGATCCAAATGAAAATTCGGACAAATCTGTTCGCTCGGCCGACCCAAACAAACAAAATAAAAGTAAATTAAGCATCCGTTTGAATCGCCACGTTAAAATTGCTGCGTTTGGATCGCCGCGTTGGAGTTGTTCTCAGACCCACGCGTCATCGTCGGATCTCCAAATCCAAGAACTCATTCGAAAACAAAAGTGTCATCTCAGGCTCTCAAAAGCAAAACGTAAACACCGAAGCAGCCGGGTCACAGATCCCAACGCCCCTACAGCTGGCCCACCGCGAGGTCCGCCACGCCGCGGATCGCCAACACCGCCGCGTCCCCACAGAGTCACCGCGCCCGCGCGCGTCACGAGACTGAAAAACCGCACCAGAAAGCTCAGCGAAGCAAGGCGAAAAGTAACACGGCGCCACCACCGCACACCACACCACGCCACACACCGTCCGTCTCCAGCTCCCCACCGACCCCGCCGCGGCCGCGGCCCCCCGCTCAGCCCCGCGTGCCCGAAACGCCACGCTGCCTTCTAACCTCCTTCCGGTTTTGAATGCCGCCGAGGCCCACGCCGGCGCCGGGGCAGCTGCCGCCGCGCCCGCTGATGCCGGCGGCCAAGAGGCCAGCCGCCCCGTGGGCGCTGGCCCTCCCGGCCGGTCGCCGCGCGCGTGCCCGCCTCTGCCTCCGCCTCGCCGCGCCGCTCTCCTTCCTGCTCCTCCTCGCGGCGTTCCTCCGCACCCAGCCCCCCGCCGCGCCGCTCGCCGCGCTGCCGCCCTCCGCGGGGCCCGGGAAGGTGGCCTTCCTCTTCCTCGCCCGCGCCGGCCTGCCGCTCGACTTCCTCTGGGACGCCTTCTTCCGCGTAAGCGCCCAGGCCCAGCGGCCTCTCCTCCCGTGACTGGTTCCTTACGTTTGGTTCTGATCGTCCCGTGTGTGTTTCGGCAGAATGGGGAGGACGGGAGGTTCTCCGTGTACGTGCACTCGGCGCCGGGGTTCGTCCTCGACCGCACCACCACCGGATCGCCGTACTTCTACGGGCGACAACTCGCGAGGGCCGTCAAGGTTTGACCCTCTTACCAGCTTTTTCTCATATCTGGTTTCTGTGATCAGGGTTCGATTTTGAGTTGGGGAAATATGGTTGCGTCCTGCAGGTGGCGTGGGGCGAACCAACCATGGTCCAGGCGGAGAAGATGTTGTTCGCCGCAGCGCTTGAGGATCCCGCCAACCAGCGGTTTGTTTTGCTCTCGGATAGGTATGGTACTTTTCCCATACAGTGTATGTACTGATTTTTCTTTGGAGGGAGCGATCTCGTTACGTTATTTTGCATAATAATAAATGTTGCAAGGGCTTAAACTGTAGTTGTCACTAGTGATCAATTAAATAACTGGATATTTAATAAAGGTAATTTACATGTGAACTCTACTAGTAGGATATCTATTTATCACGCCCTCACTTAGATTGGAATACATCTGATTCCATTTTGTAGAATTGAAGTGGGTACTCTTCTAAGTGATGCATTGGCATTCTGGTTTCCTGTTGTGGTGCTTATTCAGAGGACCACCGTGGGGATAACATCCTTTTTTACTCGAAAATTGCTAGATGATGGTAGGAAAATTATATTGGAGTAATGGAGCATTATGTGATTCCTTGTTCCTTGGTTTCCCTTGTGTGTGCTTCCACAAGGGACTAATCGTTGCTTGACTACTGTATTATTTTGAAGGTCTGCAGTTTCTAGTTTAAATTTTAACATTTCATCGATTTCTGTTTCAGTTGTGTTCCTTTGTACAACTTCAGCTACACATATACTTACTTGATGGGTTCACCTAAAAGTATCGTGGACAGGTAACGGAAAAATATAATATGTTACTTTGCAACTTCCCCAATTTGCATAGATGACACAGTGTTTAAGCCTGAAGTTTCTAAAATGAGTTTTTTTTGTCTTCAGTTTCACTGACAAGACAGAGAAGCGTTATAATCCAAACATGTCTCCTGTCATTCGAAAGGATAAATGGAGGAAAGGATCCCAGGTTCTTGTGATTTCATGGCTTTCATTTTGCTGTAGATTTTTCATGCTTGTTTAAGAGCTTAACTCTGAATCCATCTGCCATCTCATTTCAGTGGGTAATGTTAATCAGAAAACATGCAGAGGTTGTTGTTGGCGACAAGCATGTCTTTCAAGTATTCAGAAAGCATTGTAAGGTAGTTGTTGTTCTGGTGATGTGGATACTTGAATTTCCGCTTACCTTACTTTGGCCCTTTCTAATCCTTGACGTGAAGTAAACGTTATATAGTCTTTGGATGTGTTTGCTTGAGTTTCTCTTCATGTGCCACAGCCTTCAATGCTTAAACTTACAATTCGTTTAACAAATAATGCTAGCAATAGAAAATGTGTTGTGTCCTTTCGTTAAGTACATGTATATGAAAGCCTGGCCTTTACATTCCCTAGTTTGGAGATATGATTATGTATGCTGCAGTGATTATGTCATTATGACTGCGAGAATTTATCCCATGATTGTGATAAACAATAAAAAATTATCCTTTATACACCCTTGGATAACTGTGAGGGAAGATGTAGCATGCTTTTCAGCTGTAACTACTGTACTGAATCAGATAGATGCTATATCATATCTATCTGAACTAAAAGTCTTGTCCACACATTTACATTTGATCAGCAGCAATGTTTATCTTTAGCGTATATGCATGACCGATGCAAATTGATTCTGAATCTGTTAAATTATTATTTGACTCCCATCCATTGATGTTGTGAAAACACTATACAAATGTGCTTAAACTAGCTTATACTGAATTATGCCAGTTATTTACAATAAGAGATATCTTGTTTTAATACAGCCTACTGCTCCGTCATGCTTTTGTGTACCATCACAGTAACGATTGTGTTTGGTTTTACCTTATAATTGCAGATGGTTGTGACCAATGCTTTGCTTGGACAAAAGCTGGCGAATGCTGTAAGTATTTATTTTTAGGTCAGGTTATGCAGTTTACTCAGACAAGCTCCATATGTAGTTTCAGGCCAAAAGGTTGCATTTAGTAGCTGTTGTTTTGCTCTTCCTAGGAAATTATTGTTTCAAAAGTGACATTGTAACAACTTAAAATATATTGATGGTTCCCAGTTATGCATGAATTGCTTCAATTTTCTTCAATATGACTTCTATTAAAGTTTTAAATGAAGGGAGAAGATAATTATCATTGCCTTTCCTAGATAAAGTTGCACCCATTTTGTATGGTAGGCGAAAATAAATAACTAGTACTTCGGTTCTGTACTACTTCCAAAGTTCTTCTAGAATTTTAGTGATGTAAAATACCCATTCTGAGTATAATCTGGCATTGTCTAAGTTTTAAATGTGGTGGATGCTTGTTTCCTTGAATCATCAACAATCAAATGCGCATTTGAATCTGTATCCCCTGCTCAACATGATTAGTCATTCACCCAACAATAATACTGATCCCTGAAATTTAATGTTCTTTACCTTTATATCTGGCTGCCTTTCTTATGGCATCAATTTTTCTCTCTTTCAGAGACGACTAGGATTTGTATTTCGGCGAAAGCAGATATTGGTAAGGTTCAGTTCTCCACATTCCCTCCATGCTCACATGGAAGTTTATATATATTGTCAGACTTGTGCATATGATTTCTGGAAAATGGTTCTTTCTAATTCTTGTTTACAAGCATAAAGACCTCTGTTCTCTTCTTTTTGATAAACGATCTTCGTGTTGAACCTTGCAGAAAGGAGCTGCCCAGGAGGAGCACGATTGTATTCCGGATGAACACTATGTGCAGACATTATTTTCTGTAAGGCTTGCTATTGTTGATAAATATTTGGATTTTGAACTGATGTAATTATTCTTTCAAGTCATAATGAGGGGCGCACTCTTTGAAATTCTAGATCGAAGGACTGGAAAATGAACTTGAAAGAAGAACTTTGACCTATACATCATGGAAGCAGTCATCTTTAGATCCTAAAGATAAAATGACCTGGCATCCAACGACATTTGAATATGACGCAGCAAGTCCTGAGCAGATCAATGCTATAAAGGTAATATCTTCTTATTTTCGGTTTGCATATATTTCATCTTTTGTCGCTAGTGTGTCAAACTGTGAACACTGAACATCGAGAGACCTGAAAGTGATGTAGTGATCTTTTGCCCTTTGGCCTCCAAATTTGGCTGGCCAATAGCAAGCTCCAGTTATATCCTAGATATCCTGGTCATCAAACGAGATACTGGAATCTGCAGAACAACAATCTATTTTCCATTTCTTCAGAACATAGGAACAATCCTCCTTTTCCATTTCTTTCGAACAAAGAAACAATCTGCTCAGTATTCGTGTCTGCATAGTATATCTTGTTGACCATTATGTACATGGAGGAACAGGTTTCCTTTGTGTATAATATATATCTTGCAGATGGATTACCTTTTTATTTTTATGGATGTACACATTATGTGATTATATAGTAGAGTAGCAATAATATGAAAATACCTCCGTTATAAGCGGTTTATCATTCAGTTAATATCATAACGCTAAGTTTGTTCTGATTAATTTTACAGAGTATCGATCATGTGAATTATGAGGTGGAACACAGGACTGAGTGGTGCCAATCCAATGGCACATCCGTCCCATGTTTCTTATTTGCCAGAAAGTTCTCATACGGCGCCGCGATGCATCTGTTGGAGGATGGCGCTTTTGGTCTGCTAAAATCTGCTCAACTGCTGGTTAACTTTTAACAAATTCTTTTGTATACTTACGAGCTATCATTTTTCGTGTGTGGATCTGTTCATAGCCAGGTCCAGCTTCGTTGGTTGCAGTAGCATTTGCAGCTGAAGCTACTCAGCGATGAAGTATCATAGTTTACTGCTAGTATACAGATTGAGCATCATTTAGATTGTGTATAGATCACCGGAGCAGAGTAGGCTATTGTACAGAGCATCATTGTTCAAGTTCGGTAATAGCATCAGGGTGCGATCTCCGACTGACAGACTGAGGCTGGGATGCAGCGTCAACGGCTCCGCCCGTGACAAACAATGAAGCAGACGAATAGAAAGGGGAGTCAGTCACAATGGTATACTATCAGAGTAGGAAAGGTGCAACAATAACTTTGTGTAAATGATCTATAAGAACAAAACAGAAAGGAAGTACATTTCTTATACTTTATTCTTTTACATGGAAATGCTTTGTTGTTAGGGACAAGCTCCCAGTCCCAGCCATATTATTTGTAGATATAAAGCAGAAACTGTGACCATTCAATATGATCAGTCATAATGCTTATTCACAAGTAATACTATTATTCATCTTGTACGCAAGAGTATTCCTACTTCATCCTCCTGTAAATTTTATGCAAAAAGGATTTCAATCCTGCCTGCACAGCTTCAATCGGTTACGCTTCTATGTCTGAGATCAGTTTTTCGTAAATCTCCCTTTCATACTCAGAGAACACCGTCTGGAAGCAGCGAAAAAAATGCATGTCACACTCACACATGCTTGCATTGTAAATGAATTTAAATCGTAGAAAATTATGCAAGGAAATGCCACACTCATGTTGAGCAAAGAGGGAAACCTCCAGGTCGAGCTCTTTATACAGAGCCTTCACTTTTGCAACACAAGCATGATCTGATTTCCCATAATTTTCATGTGCATGACACAAAGGCATTAAGATAGTTTCCCGGCAAAAATTAAAAAAAGACATCAAAATTGTGTGCTTCGCAATATTATAGAATGACCCAATTCAATTGCCTTACAAATAGGATGTCTTTTTGCCACTCATGGACACGTACTAGTGCTTGAACAGATAGCCAAGAGCCCTTGAAGTCTTCAATGTCGGTTTCAGCCCGCGACAGGATGATTTCAGAAATCAAACAGGCAAGAGCACAAACAGTCTTAAAATGCAAAATGTTTTTCTTTTTACAGTAACAGAAGAAGTGAATCAACTTACCTTGCCCATAACTTCTGGAAAACCAAAACAGTCGAGATAATCGTCCTAAAAGGGGAATCTGGCTATTAAAACCACTTCTGAAAACATAAATACCGAGATGAAAATATGTATTCAAGTAACAAGAGAAATGTACTATCAATGGTATTACCTGAATTTGAAAGTAAACACCCATTTCAACTAGGACTAGGATGTGCTTCACTCGAACATAATCATCCAAACTCCCACCGGACAATAGCAGTGCACAACCGGTCTTTGCAATAGGTTACCAGAATTTTACTGCTGGTGAATCATAACTAGTGCTGCCAGAAAGTGTAAAATGGACATTCTCTTTTACCAGCAAATAGAATGATGCGGCTTACGCTGATGCGTCATATTTGAAGCACCTAGACAGGGATGCTCTGATAACCCATTTTAATAAAGAGATGAATCGAGGGGAAAAGGCAGCACTTAGATAGGGATGCTTTGATGTATCATATGGATTTATTATTCCATCAACTTCATTTACTTACAGATAAAATGGAAATGCAAGACTTGTGTATATCTGAAAAGAACAAGGAGTTTGGTATGATTGTCGGCAGGCTGGAGCAAGCTCAGCATGTACGTCAAAATGAGATCAATTCGAGTGAGTTACATGACAGATTTAGAAATGCTACAAAATCTCTAAAGAAGGCGGAGAAACAAGATCAATATTTATATAACAGTAACATCATCAAGCAAAGGAGAAAAATATTCACGTCAACCATTTATAAAGAAAAGGAGTTCAAAGAACGCGTGACAAGTCTTGCTGAATCCATGAGAGAGTTTGGGAATCTTATTACAGATCAACAAACTATCATTGCAAGTAAAGTTCAGCACAGTGAATCGAGGTGCTTGTATTTGAATCCATTCAGTTCTGGGGTTACCTGTTTATTTTTGTGAAAGATGGATTATTTGATGATAATTAGTTTTATCTTAACCAGCCTTGCCATATGATTTACCTCTCATAGTACCTATCACTATTCTGTGCTGTATTTCTATTTATAAGGATGGTCTCCTTTTTTTTCACAGGTTCTGTGCTTTATTATTTATCCTAACTAGTCTTGTGATATGAGTTATTTGCAGCGGTCTAACACTGTCCATTTATCTTTCTTTATTTCTTCAGCAATTACACGATTTTAATTAGAAGTCACAATCCATACTGAAAATTTTCGGGTAGAAGGAACATTAACTAAAACAAATGTACCACTATTAATGATAATAATCGAGACCAATTACATGAAGGATAGACACTAATTGCTGAGGTCACGTTTGATTTCAGTGACCACTAGACTAGGACTAGAGTAGAATCAGCTCAGACTCTGATACTGATGGCTAGCACGATCAACACTAACAGCTGAGCTGCACTCGATTCTGAATCTCAGTCTCATGCCGTGGCTCGTTCGCTCAGTTAGTCCACACGAAGCTCATGGCCGGCGTCCAGCTGCCGCACCCAAAGAAGCTGTTGACCTGCATCCGCCATGGCACCGGCACCGGCACCACGCCTCCTCGGGTCGCCACCCCGCAGTAACACAAGCACGTCGCAGAAGAGCCACTGCAGGGGCTTATGTGAGGCTGTGGCAGCTGCAGCTGCTGGATCGGCAGTAGAGGCGGTGGCGCCGATGAGCCACCGCAAGGCCTTGTGTGAGACTGCTGCTGCTGGATTGGCAGAGGTGCCGGCGCCGATGAGCCACCACAAGGGCTTGTGCGAGGCGGCTGCTGCTGGATCTGCTGAGGCGGCGCCAGTGAGCCGGTGATGGTGATCTTGACCCCGCGCCGCATGATCTCAGCAAGCAGCCGCGCCGTGTTGCGTGCGTCGTCGAGTCCGCAGTGCAGGCGGCCCTCCCACTCCAGTCCCGCCGCCCGCACCGCCTCCTGCAGGTTGACCCGCCCTCCGCCGCCGAGCGCCGCCTGGAAGGGGACCCTCAGGTTGACCCAGCGATCAAAGTAGGAGGGCTTCTCGATCCCCTTGAATCGACACTCGAACTCGAGCATGGTGCGACAATCCCAGTCCCCCCAGGTCACGACGGCCAAGCGGACGCATCTCCTGCTCCCTGCCCCCGCCGTCGCCGCCTTCAGCCAAGCGTCGTGCAGCCAGAGCGCCTCGCCGATATCCACGCCGCCGTCTACGTCCTCCTGACGGATGCCGGTGAGGTCCCTGCAAAACTGGGTTAGCACGGGCCGGTGTTTGGGGCGAACGTACCTGCGAAACGCGGATTCGATGAGGCCGGTGGCGCCGTCGACGAGCACGGCCGGGAACTCAATGATCTCCTGCGGGTAGATCCGCGCGTCCTTCTCGAATGTCGCCTCGAAGTCCACCACCAAGAAAAAGTCGAAATCTTGCTGCACCTGATGGCCCTGGCCCTGCCCGCGCGCCGCCATGATCGGTGCCATCTTCGCCATGCGCGCGCCGGATCGAAGAGCAAACTCGAGATCTGGGAAAGCCGGGAGTATACGCGAGCGAAAACTAGGGTTTGCGAACACGCCGGTGTCTCGCCCCCCTTATTAAAAGTTAAAAACCATCGTTTCCAGCTGAAATCGGATTCGTTTTCTTTTATCGGATTCGTTTCTTCGTAATCGCTCGCAGGAAGCAGTCAAACAGTTGGCGCTTTCGGGAGAACAGTTGGCGAACCTTTTGAGGCTGTTTGGATTGGAGCCAAGTGTGCCCTGCCAATTAATCGGCGTTGGCCGTTTCGGGCTGTGCATGTTATTTGAATGGCGGCCAACATTTTGGCATGCCCACGACGTGTCAGCCTTTCCTCTCTAGTACTTTCTCCGTCATTTCTATTTTTTCTGTTCTCGTTGTAACGGGTGCATAAATTTATTAATTGGTTAACCTTAATGTCATAGACTTACATTCTTAGTAGAGTATTTGTATGCAACACATAATATTGTTGAATTTTTTTCTTTTAGTTAAATTACTCTTAATTCTTTTTCTTCTTCCACACCCAAAATATATTTTTCTCCTAATCCAAGGTTGCTACCATCATCACTGACACAACCGCTCAAAGTCTTCCGCACATTTTTTTTCTCTTCGAAGGCAAGGGTCTCTGCGAACCAACCTGTGGTTGGATGGTTAGAGGGACTATGGTATCCCTAGCCCACCAGGGTTCAAATCCTGGTGCTCGCATTTATTCCTGGATTTATTTCAGGATTTCCGACGATGCGCATTTAGTGGGAGGAGACGTTCCCGTCGACGACGAGGCGCCTACGGTGACTTCGTAAATTTCAAGATGATATGCCGGCTCAGTCTCTCGGAGGTGCTCATAGGGGTAGGATGTGCGTGTGTGCGTTCATAGGGATGGGTGTATGCGCGTGTATATGAGCGCTTGCGTCTGTACTGTGTTAAAAAAAAAGGCAAGGGTCTCTTTCCGTTTTTCTCTTCAGACGCACACGCGTATGCACATATTTAACTTGTCATTAACTCATGGCTAATTAATCCCGTTTTTATAGCCACCCATTGCAACCTTCTTTTAATTAGCCCATCATATATGGAATAATAAGGAATCCTCTCCTTGCCTGCTCCTTTCATTCATTTTCTGCCTATATAATCCCGGCGGCTTTCCTTCCTTTTCTTGCCTATATAATCCCCGCGTAGATGCCGCTTCTTTTCTGCCTTTATTTTTGCTTCCTATAATCCTTGTAGATGCCGCTCCTTGGACAAGGCAAGGGAGTGTCTTTGTTTTTCTTTCCTTATTATAATCTCTTTGCACTTATTGATTCCCCATGGCCTCAGGCAACCCAAATCCTTCTCTCAACGCAGCTTCTTTTGCAGTGAACTCGCGGATCTAACAAAATTGCTTGGACGTGGTATAGATAAACGCTGTGGTACTATTTAATCTAGTGAAGAACCTAGAGATCAAAGAGTCATAAGCTCAATTGATTGTCCCCATCGATACTGTACTGGAGATCTGCAGTTCGATCCCCTGATGCGCCCATATTTTTTTGACTGTCTTTTCTTTTTATAGCAAAACGGCTCGTTCATTGCAACGTGAGAAAAAAATTCATAATCTTCAATGGTCAACCGTATTTTGCTGCATCTCCAAGATACACTATCACTCTTATTTTTGTGAAATCGTGAACAATTTTTGAAAATCATGAAAAAAATAACTCTTGAACATATTTGAAATCATGAATATTTTCAAATTTGTGAACACTTTTTGCAGATTTTCGAAAAAATTCTTAAATGATGAACATTTTATACTATTTGCAAACGTTTTTCTAAAAATTGTGAACATTTCTTAAACCATTTTTCTTGAATCAGCAAACATTTCTAGAATTCATGAACGTTTTTTGAAATGCATGATCATTTTTTGAATTAGTGAAGATTTTATGAATTAATAAACCATTTTGTAAGTCATGAACAGTTTTTGAATTTTTAGGATTTTTTTCAATTCATGAACATTTTTCGAATTGGCAAATTTTTTTCAATTTCATTAACATTTTTTAATACCTGAACTTTTACAAAAATTCTGAACGTATTTTGACTCTTGAATATTTGTTTTCAAAATTGCAAATATTTTTGAATATGCAAACATTTTTTTTAAATAACGAACATTTTCTGAACCCACAAACATTTATGAGTTGTTGAACATTTTATTTCGAAATTCTCATTTTTTTTATTTTTCCAAAACATTTTTTATTTCTCAAATTATTTAAAGTAGAAAAAAAGGAAGATGAAAAAGGAAAACAAAAAATAATGGCCGTCCGGACATGGGCCGGCCCGAACAGGAGCGTTGTGTCTTCTCCAAGCATGCAGAGCGTAGTATAAGACATTTACTGCATGGGCCGGCCAGGCGGGGATTCTCCGGTGTTAATCGTTTTTTATTCACTTACCGGTGGCATGGTGGGTAATTATCGACAACTTTAGGGATAATTTGAACGACGGACGACCAAAAGCAGTTCGTACTTTATTATTAGGTAGAGAAAAGCATCTACAACCGGACTTGGCAAATCCGACCCCTCAAACGTCCACGGACACTGACCGATCAAACTTCAAATAATGCATTCTATAACCGGATACCTCAAATTA
This sequence comes from Elymus sibiricus, assembly GCA_039707655.1. NCBI lineage: Eukaryota > Viridiplantae > Streptophyta > Magnoliopsida > Poales > Poaceae > Elymus > Elymus sibiricus. Next base: position 328,453,298 of record CM077667.1, read on the forward strand.
GAAACCTCAAATCCATACTATTACATGCAACGTAAACCTAATAATAAGCGGAGCTCATCCGGCTCCGTCGTGCCCATGTCCAGCGGCTGGCTGGGCCCCTTGTAGTGTCGGCCTGGTTGCCGGCGAGGTAGAGTAGGACATGGGACACTAGACGAATCACGGGAGTCGAGCTCCCGCCGTCTCCCATGCCATACTCTTCCTCGTCGGAGCCCGTAACCCGGACGGTGCCGATGGACGTCAGATCGATGACGGATCCCTCCTGGGAGGAGCCAACGTCCACCACGACGCGATTGAGACCCCGCACTGGTTCACCATACGGGGCGCCGGAGAGTGCGACTCCGTCTCTCCAACGTCCACCACCGCAAGTGAAAGCACATATGCTCCCTTCCACAGAGAGTGTTGGCAAAGGATTGTGAGGAGATACCCCAAGATGCAAGGAATGGATTGGCAAAGCTCCAAGCTAGAAGACTCTCTTTTTACTTTGTGAGAAATCATTTTGAGTCCATAGGAAGCCAATACTATTAAAAGGGGGTAAGGTATTGTTGGTGAACAAATTGCTCCACGTGCACAAGTGCTAGCCACCAAAAACACCCACAAGCTCTCCCACAAATATACTCTGTCTAAACCCTACCACTCAAAATCGGTGCCACCAAGAATTCCATATCGGCTACACCGAGTCAAAACCCAAGAAAGAACCCTAGCCAAACCCTAATTCTTCGGTGCAACCGAGTTCACATCGGTGCAACCAAGAATCACTGACCACAATTCTGTTGGCTGATTTCATAAAATCAGAATTTCCGAGTTTTGTGTTTCGGTCCCACCGAGTCTTGGAAACTGCCTCGGCCACTGACTTCGGTACCACCGAGAATTATATATCGGTCTCACCGAGATTCCTAAAGTTGCCACATTTTGAACAAGTCGGTGCCACCGAGTTTTACATCGATTTCACCGAGATGGTCAATAATGTTGTAACGGTTGGATTTTTGGAGATGCCTGTTGTAAGTGCATCTAGTGCCCCTTAGTGATTTTGGTGTATTGAAGACTTATAGGTTAAGGGACTAATATGTTTGTGAGTGTACACAGGTTCTATAGGTCGATGAGGAGTTTGGTATATTCGAAGAATATCGACCCCTAAAAATGAATGTCTTCAGCTGAAGACTTTGGTGAAGACTTTGAAGCTGAAGAATTCGGTGTAACCTTGAAGACATTGACGAGGACTATGAAGCATGAAGACTTTACTTTTTATTGTTTCATTTCCTTCCTCGAGTCATAGGAAACACCGTACTGTTAAAGGGGGCCGAGGTAATACTAAGGAAAACTTTCCATCTGATGCTCAACTCAAAAGCCTCAACATAACCCAATCCTTCGAGTGAAGCCTTTGGAAATCTCATGCAGTTCAGTCAAGATCTTCAGTGACATAGACGATGTTCTTCTGGTCTCTGAGGAAATCGGTCTGACTCAGGAGTTAGGATTTCGCCAGTGCGAATTGCCTACAAGTGAGGAATATGATAAGCCCTGAGGAATTTGACAGTTCAAATTCCGACCGTTGCTGTGCTTTGTGCCAGCTGTCCAGATATTCTATCCACCTAACGGTCATATCATTGGGGGCATTTATGTCTTATCATGTCGGGTTGCCCCTGGCTATAAATAGCCGCCCCCCACAACCAATAGATGGTTGGCTGCTCCGAGAGAGAACTTGACACTTGTCATTTGAGAGCAACCCATTCCTCGAGGACTTTGAGCGAAAATCATCAGTGAGGAAAAACCCAAACCCAAACCACCAAAACCCAAAGTGATTGAGCATCACTGAAGAAATTGTTCCTGTGTGGAACCGACGCTTTTTACCTTTGAAGACTGTGTATCTTCCAGACGGTTAGGCGTCATGGTCTAGTGCATCCTGCAGTCAATTGGGGATCGCCGGGTGACCGTGGTCTAGAGCATCCAGCAGTCAATTGTGGATCACCGAGTGACCAAGTTTGTGAGGGTTTGGAAGTCTACCCTGAAGACTTACCACGAGTGTTGGGCGAGGTCTGTGTGACCTTAGCTCAAGGAGAATACGGTAAGGACTGTGTGTCCTGGGACTGTGTGTCCTTTGGTTTAAATACCAAGCCGCTCCGAACCAGACGTACGACTGTCACAGTAGTTGGAACTGGGTCATCAAATCACTGTCTTCACGAGCACCTGGTTCTATTTTCTCAACCCCTTCATTTCCTCAAAGTACTTGTTGATGAATCTGATCGTTACTGTCTAAAGAATTTGACTGAAGACTTTCTCAATTTCCTCATCTCAAATTCTTCAGTCACTTTATCTTCTGCCTGCTTATCCTGTTCATGCTACTTATGCTTTGTGTATGTTTCATTTCATCATGATGACTATGCTACTGCTATATTTCGCATGCATTTGAGTACTTATTTCGCTGCAAGTATTTCGTCACTTAGCAAATTCCTCAACTAGTAATTCCTCAGTGACGAATTTTTAAAAATCGCCTATTCACCCCCCCTCTAGTCGATATAACGCACTTTCAATTGGTATCAGAGCAAGGTACTCCCTTGTTCTGTGTGATTTTGGTTTAACCACCTGGAGTTTTAGTTATGTCGACTGCAAGCATGATCAAGGTCTCAGCTGGGTGTCCTACCTTCGATGGGACGGACTACCCCTACTGGAAGAACAAGATGCGCATGCATCTTGAGGCAATTGACAACGATCTCTGGTATGTTGTGGAAAATGGTGTTCCCTTCGTCACTCCCACTATCAACGCGCTGATGTGAAGAGATTCAAGCAACTCGACTCTCAAGCGAAGAATATCATATGTGGCCATTTGAGCAAAGGTCAGTATGGCAGAGTGAGTGCTTTGGAGACTGCTAAGCTTATCTGGGATAGGTTGTCCAAAGTCAATGAAGGCATTTCAACTCAACGTGACTCTCGAGTTGATGTTCTTCGCAATCTCTTCAACCGCTTCAAAAGACTCGACAATGAAAATGTTCAGCAAACTTTCGATCGCCTCACTGATATCTCCAATGAGCTACAGGCTCTTGGTGCCACTGACATCACCGACCATGAGGTGGTGAAGAAACTGCTGAGATCTCTTGATTCCTCATTCGATACACTTGCTTTGATGATCCAAGAACGTGGAGACTACAAGTCACTAGATCCTACTGATATTATTGAGAGACTCAATACTCATGAATTCCAACAAGCTGAGAAGAGAGACCTCTATGGGCCAAGCTATGGAAGATCTCGTGCTTTGAAGGCTAAGGCAATTTCCTCATCCGAAGGCGAAGAATCTGATAGTATCCTTGGTGATCCTGAAGAACTGAGTCAGGAACTTGCAATGCTCGTGAGGAAATTCCAGAAGTTCTCAAGGAGAGGTCGGTTTGGAAAATCATCAAAAAGTGGCATGAAGAAATCAGATTCTTCATCAAGCGACTACAAGAAGAGAACTTGCCACAAATGCAAGAAATCTGGTCACTTTATCTCTGACTGTCCTCTGTGGGAAAAAGAGTCAAGGAAGAAGAAATACAAGGATGACAGTTCTGATGACTCGAAGAAAAACAAAGAAATCTTCAAAGTCCTCATCTTCAAAGTCCTCATCGCACAGAAAGAACAACTTAAGGAAGGTTCGGGCACTTATTGGCAAGGAAATGGATTATGAAGAAGAATATGAGGAAGAGGAGGAATCTGAGGAGGAGTCAGACTCTGGTGTGGCGAGCCTAGCTCTCGCTACTGCTTTCGTCAGCAAGTCCATCTTCAACGATGAAGAAAATGGCAACTCCAACGACTCTGACGTCAGCAACGACGACTATGCTCCCACCTATTGCTTCATGGCAAAAGGTGCCAAGGTACTCAAACACAATTCCTCCTCTGAATCAAGTGATGGTGAATCTGAGGATTACATGAAACCTAGCTATTCCAAACTTGCTAATATTGCTACTAAACAACAAAGTGCCATTGAAAAGCTTCAGAAAATGCTAGACAAAAGCGATGATCTGTTGAATGAGGAAGTGGATCGGACTCAAACTCTGACTGATGACTTTCAACGTCTTAAGTCTAAGTTTGATAACCTTCTACGTCGTCATGAAGCCCTTCTAAGTGATCATGAGAAGCTTTCCTATGAATTTCATCAAAGGAAGCAAGAGCTTGAGAAACTAAAAGTGTCTCATGAGGACTTACAAAGGGATAATGACTCCTTGCTTGCTCAACAGATCAGTTCCGCTCAGGAAGAATTCATTCCACCTTGTTTGAAATGCATCGAACGTGAAACTGCTAATTCTTCACCTGAAAGTTCAAATGCTTCTATTGCTGCAAATTCTTCAACTATTTCCGTGGTCACAAATTCCTCATCTGAGGATACCACAAGTATCACTAACGAAAATGCATGGTTGAAGGAATTGTATGTGACAGGCATATACAAAAGTCTCAAAGGGCATCAAACCCTTTGCGATGTGCTTAAAAAGCAGATTCTGAACAGGAACCCTAGGAAAGAGGGTATTGCATTGGAGAGGAAACTCAATTCTGATGGATCCTACTGGAAACCTGAGCAGTATCCCAAAACCTCATGGGTTGCTGCAAAAGGACCTCCTGTAGATCCATCTACTTTATCTGGCTTTACTTGTGAAACTTCATATTCCTCCGATGAGTCAATTGACTCCAACTATAAACTGTTCAAAAATCAGAATGGTGAAGTATTTGCTAGATATGTTGGAACTAACTGGAGGAATGGTCCCCCTCTAAGGAAAATCTGGGTTCCCAAGAGCTGCTTGGAGAGTCTTCAGGTGAATGTCCTCATGACACCACCCCTGAAGAACAGGAACCCGAGATCAAATTCTTCAATTGGACCAAAGTCTTCACAAGGACCAAAGTCCTCTCATGGACCAAATTCCTCATATGGTCAAAAATCATATCATTCTCGTGCTAATGCTTCTGTTTCGTAGGGAAAATCTAAGGGTCATGAATATGCTCATTATTCTTCAAATCATTATGTTCATAAGTCCTCGAAGAATTTCTCTGCATATTCATATGAGTACTCTAACCCCTGTCCTGTGAAACGAAGTGCAATTGCTTCCATGCCACCATTCTCATATGGAGCTCGTAGAATGATGAACTCTCTGCCACCCCTCCAGATGTGGGTGGTGAAGAAATTGAACTAACCACTTATGCAGGGTCAGGTCTCCAGACGAACTTAAACATGTGAAGAATTTGCTGGAGACCTGAGGAAATGCTTGAAGGGACGCAAGCTATTCATGAAGAAGTGAATTATTCATTTCTCACGTCCTCATATTACTCTGCTTACTATTCTATGTGATGAAATTCAATCTGATGAATTTAATGTCATATTCTTCACTCTGAAGCATATGCGGTTGTAAGATGTACTAATTCATCTGCAGGATGAAAGTCCCAAAACAACTGAGTGAGTCCTTGACAGTGGATGCACCAACCACATGACTGGTGACAAGAACCTATTGATGAACATTCCACTGGCCCCTTCTCACCTGAAGCATATCACCTACGCTGATAAAGGAAAAAGCAAGGTATTGGGTCTAGGTAAGGTTGCAATCTCAAACGATCGACACATGGATAAGGTGATGCTTGTCGAATCCCTTGGATTCAACCTCATGCCTGTCTCAATGCTTTGTGATCTTGATATGGTTGTCATCTTTGGCAAATACCGTTGTGTTGTCAGCATGGAATCTGACAAATCCAAAGTCTTCGAAGGCTTTCGGAGAGGAGACTTGTATATTGTTGATTTCTCTACAGGTCCACAGCCGACCACATGTTTACTTGCAAAAGCTTCAGAAGGCTAGCTATGTCATCGACGACTTGGATACGCTGGCATGAGGAACTTGCACACGCTCGCGAAGAAAAAGCACGTCATTGGTATTGAGGGTGTCAAATTCCTCAAGGATCACTTGTGTGGGGCTTGTGAGTCTGGAAAGATGACCAGATACAAGCATCCATCCAAGACTATTATGACTACCACTCGTCCTTTTGAATTGCTTCATATGGATCTCTTTGGCCCCACTCACTATGCCACACTAACAAATACTCCATGCTTATATGGTTTTGTCATTGTTGATGATTTCTCTCGCTATACTTGGGTGCACATTATCTTGTACAAATCTGAAGTGCAGAATGTCTTCAAACGATTTTCCTTAAGGGCCTCGACGAACTTCGGTGTCAAAATCAAGCATATCAGGAGTGATAATGTGACTGAGTTCAAGAACACTGGTCTTGATGATTATCTTGATGAACTTGGTATTACTCATGAGCTATCTGCCCCTTATACTCCTCAGCAAGATGGCGTTGTGGAGCGCAAGAACATGACTCTTGTTGAGATGGCTCGCACCATGCTTGATGAATACAAGACCCCTCGTCGCTTCTGGCCTGAGGCGATCAATACTGCTTGCCACATCATCAACATGGTATATCTTCACAAATTCCTCAAGAAGACTTCATATGAACTTCTCACTGACAAGAAACCCAATGTGAGTTATTTCAAAGTCTTCGGTGCTAAATGCTGGATTAGAGATCCTCACCACGGTTCTAAATTTGCACCGAAAGCACATGCAGGTTTTATGCTTGGTTACGGAAAGGACTCGCACACCTACAGATTCTTCAACACCTATCACAACAAGGTTGTTGAAACTGTAGATGTGCGGTTCGATGAAACTAACGGCTCGCAAAGAGAGCACCTGCCTCCTGTGCTAGATGAAATGCCTCTTGAGGAATCCATTAGGTTCAAGGCCACTGAAGATGTGATCCCTACTGAAGAACAACTACTCTCTGAAGAAGTTGTACCCAACGCTGAAGACATTCATGCTGATACACCTGAAGACAATGGTGCTGAAGAAAATGCTTAGCCTCAACAAAATCTTCAACCTGCTCATCCATGACTTGCAAATGAAGTGCAGATCAAGAAAATCCTCGACGACATCAATGCACCAGGTCCTCTCACTCGCTCAAGAGCCTCTCATTTGTCTAACTTTTGTGGGCACTTTGCTTTTGTCTCTATCACATAGCCCACCAAAGTTGATGAAGCATTCTTGGAGCCTGAGTGGATTCAAGCCATGCAAGAGGAATTGCATCAATTCAAGCTCAACAACGTGTGGGAACTCGTCAAACGCCCAGATCCTCGCAAGCACAATATCATAGGTACCAAGTGGATCTACCGCAACAAACAAGATGAACTTGGTCAGGTAGTGAGGAATAAGGCCCGTCTTGTGGCACATGGCTACACACAGGTTGAGGGAATTGACTTTGATGAAACTTTTACACCTGTTGCTAGACTTGAAGCTATTCGCATATTGCTTTCTTATGCTAATCATCACAATATCATCTTATATCAAATGGATGTGAAAAGTGCATTCCTCAATGGTAAGCTTGAGGAAGAAGTATATGTTGCTCAACCCCCAGGTTTTGAAGATCCTAAGTATCCTGACAAAGTCTTCAGACTCAACAAGGCTCTCTATGGCCTCAAGCAAGCCCCTCGGGCGTGGTATGACACACTGAAGGAATTCCTCATGAAGAAAGGCTTCAAACCCGGTTCACTTGACCCAACTCTTTTCACAAAATCATATGATGATGAATTATTTGTGTGCCAAATATATGTGGACGATATTATCTTTGGATGTACTGACAAACGTTACAGTGACGAATTTGCCTATATGATGGGTGAAGAATATCAAATGTCTATGATGGGAGAGCTCAAATTCTTCTTAGGGCTTCAAATTCGTCAACACTGCAATGGAATCTTCATATCTCAAGAGAAATACCTCGAGGATGTCCTGAAGAAATTCGGCATGCAGGATTGCAAAGGCGTCAAGATTCCTATGCCCACATCGGCTCAACTCTGCACTGACGAAAGTGGTAAAGATTTCGATCAGAAGGTATATCGCTCCATGATTGGTTCTTTATTGTACCTATGTGCATCTAGGCCAGATATTATGCTTAGTGTTTGCATGTGTGCCCAATTCCAAGCAAAACCGAAGGAATCACACCACAAGGCTGTGAAACATATTCTTCGATATCTAGCTCACACTCCAACACTAGGATTATGGTACCCCAAGGGCTCAGATCTTGACCTCATTGGATATTCTGATTCTGATTATGCTAGTGATCGTGTGGACCGCAAGTCAACGTCAGGCACTTGTCATTTCCTCGGACGATCCTTAGTCAGTTGGTCCTCGAAGAAGAAGAACTGCGTGTCACTATCTACTGCTGAAGCTGAGTACATTGCTGCTGGTTCTTGCTTTGCTCAATTGCTATGGATGAAGCAAACCCTCAAGGACTATGACATCAATGTGAAGAATGTTCCCCTCTACTGCGATAACGAGAGTGCCATCAAGATTGCTCACAACCCAGTTCAGCACTCAAAGACCAAGCACATCCAGATTCGTCATCATTTTCTTCATGACCATGTGATGAAGGGCGATATCTTCCTCGACCACGTGAAGACTGAAGAACAACTGGCTGATATCTTCACAAAGCCCTTGGATGAGAAGAGATTTTGCAAGTTGCGATGTGAGCTAAATATCTTAGAATCTTCGAATGTTCTTTGAAAGGACACACATCCTAACACTTATGCAAAATTGATGACTTTGATGTGCAACACACGAAGTAACGTTTTTTCTTCAATCAATGAAGACTAACACTCTAAGTGTGAAGAAATTAATGAAGAATTTGATTCTCAGAACCCTACGACAATTGTACGCGGTGTTTGAAATCATCATTCTTACACGGTGGGTCACGCCACCAACCACAGTTGAAATTCTTCAAGTTTGAGTTTTTCATCATTTTGCAAATTCTTCAAATTATCAAATTCTTCAAGTTTGCAAATTCCTCAAATTTTCAAATTCTTCAAACTTTTCAACTGATGTTCCTCACATGAGTTTTTCTTCATTGACTATATATATATTGAGTTTTTCAATGTCCTCAACAACATTCACTTATTGCTAATTCTTCAAGTTGATTTTCATCTAAGTGAATGTGATCGGACCCGTTCCCCCTCTATGCTAAACTCAACCAAGTCTGTTCACAAATTCTTCATATGCGTTCTACTTTGAAACCCGTTCAAAGTCTGCACTGTGTCCTTGACAGCTGAAGAATTTGCGAACGAAACTTTAAAATATTCAATCTCAATTTTTGGCGATTGCCGCTCAAACCGTTCCGATTCCCACGACTGGATAACCCATGATCCCCACGATCTCCACTACATAGTTCGTGGGTGACACATGTCGCATGGATAGCAAGGGTCAGGGGCATACTGGTCCAAAATCTTCGGACCAGTTGGTTTTTACTGCCGCTATAAATACCCCCTCCCTTCCACTTGCTCGGGTTACTCCTCACTCCCATCTCTCCCGAGCTCCAGACCTAGCGCCGCCGCTAACCTCATCGTCGCCGGAGAGGAAGAGCTTCACAGCCTTGACCTCGCCGTCGTCGTACTCGCATCGGCTGCGGAAGTCTTCACTCCGCTGCCGCTGTAGCTGTCTCCCTCTACCAAGCTAGGGCGTGGGAGATCTGGACTGACGAACTCCTCCACTTCACTTCTCTGTTCGTTGTGTTCATCGCATACGGTAAATAAAATCTAGTTTTATTGCCATTTTTGATCCCGATGATTTTCACAAAATCCTCAAAAGGTGTTATTCTTCAGCAATCCATCTCTAAAGCACCAAACAAACTCCTTCTCTTGATTTATTTCGCTAAGTTATGATTTTCTTCAAGATTCCTCAATTGTGTGGATCTTCAAATCTACACAACTCTGGAACCTAAGACAAGAACACTTAGTGAAATTCTTCAAGGCATCTATGGTCAAATTCCTCATAGTTGATACTTTTGCAAAAATTTCTGAGAACGCATATGACCTCTTCAAATTCTTCGCACCTATACTCTATTCACAGGTACAAATGTCAGCTGATGAATCTCTAGGTTCTCATCAAATTAACTCATTTGCAGCGTTCCTTGAAGAAAGCATACTTCGTCAGAAACTTCAACAGTTCATAATCCTCAGCTGAAGAAAATGGCAGATGGGAAAAGACCTCAGAAAGGAGGAAAGAAACCTGCATCCAACACTGCATTTGAGATCCCTGAGGATATCTATCCTGAGTATTGCACACCTGATGAAGAACTCTATGAGAAAGAAACCAAAGAGAAGCGCAAAATTCGCATTCAAAAGATTGAAAGGAGATGGATGAAGGAATGGAGAGAATATCGCTATGTCACTCCTAAATACATGAAGAAATTTGCCCTGAAACCACCTTGCCGAAGACCTCCATTGGCAAACAACCAGGCAGCAGACCCCACTAGCCTCATGAGAGGTGAGGATTTTCCTGAAGAATGGGCAAAACATCAGAAAAAGCTTCAAAGGATCTCTAAAGAAGCTGTGAGGCAATTCAATGTGGACTCTGCTGCTGCTGCTGCCTCTGCTAGTGCATCTGCTCCAAAGAAATCAGTGTTGAAGAAATCTTCTGCCAAATCCTCAGCACCAAAGTCCTCAGCTCCAAGTTCCTCACAGCAAATGCCTCACGCAAAATCATCAAGGGCTCCTGCAATGCCCTCAATAGCTGCACAATCTTCAGCAGCTGTTGCCAAGTCTTCATCACCAGTGCATCTTGCATCTTGTCAGAGGACTGCCGGTTTTTCAATTGCTTCAGGGGCATCTGCAACTTCATCTGCCCAAGCACATTCCTCAAGCAGTCCCACTTTGCTAAAAGTGAAGGCAACAACGGGAAGAGGCAAGAGGCCAAGTCCTCACAAGAAGCAAGTAGTCTTTCAAATTCCCTCAGAATCTGAGGATGATGAAGCAAGTGATGAAGAACTTGCTGCCATTGTGAGGAATAAGCAAGAAAGAGTGGCTCAAGCCAAGGACACTTAAATTCCTCTCCTGCTGGATCCAAAGATTGTGCTCAACTTCATCGACATTTGGCACCAGGACCCAAATACTCTGATTGATGATTTGAATTTGCCGCCCGGTCCTAGCCATGTCCTCACAGCTTTCATTGGCAAGGAAAAATGGAAGTATGAAAAGGCCAGAAAAGCCAAGAAGGCTTAGTACAAGAAAGAGCACGTCATGAAGAACAATGTTCTTAATCCGACGCCTGATCAACTTGTCTCTGTCCAAAATGACATCAAAGGCCTCAGTGACGAATTTGACCGTTACTATGCAGATTGGAAAGGCGCCAAGGTCAGATTCGTCAATCTGGCTGACAAAGCCATCAAGGACCACAACTCAAGGGTTGCAGCCAGATCGCAACCACAAATTCCTCAGGCTAGCTCCTCTGCTCAGCCTGCTAAAGAAACTGCAAGTGCAGCTGAAGAAATTCATGCTACTGAAGAAATTGCCAGGGCAACTCCCAACGTTGTGCCTGAAGAAACTGCTAGGACGACTGCATCAGTCGTGCCTGAAGAAACTGCACCACCTTCACCCCAAGCTCCTCAAGCAAAGTCTTCAAGGGTGAAGAAAGTCACACTTCCTTCTGCATCAGAAGTGAAGAAAACAAAGGCTGCGGAGAAGGTTGCCTCAAAGAAAAGGAAAGCATCAACTTCTGTAGAATCCTCAGCTCCCAAGAAAGTGAGGACTTTGCCAAGTTCCTCAGACAAACCAATTGATGCTACTCCAATTTCTTCAGTCCCTTCATATGAAATTGTTCCTTTTGGAGAAGAATATGTGATTCCTGAGGACGATAAAGAAACTCAGTCTGCTGCTTCCTCAGAGCAGATTGATGAAGAAATAGAGGTGGATGAAAATGTTTCAACCCCTCTCGTGTCATCACCCCAGCCTCAGTTGACTGCTGAAGAGGCCGGTGTTGAAGAAATGGATGAGGATATGGACATTGGATCTACCACTCCAGTCATCAATGATGAATTTTGGGAAGCAGCACACCCAAATTCACCAATGACCACTCCTCTCACTCAGATTCCTCAGTCTCCTGCCCTGACTGAAGAAATTCAAACAGGGTCTGATGGTCTGTCCACTCCCCTCCTGACTGTTCCTGAAGAAATTCCAGCTGCATCAACTAATGAAATTCCTGTCCAGGATGTGCCTGATGAAATTGCTGTACATGTTCCTCAAGCTGAAGAAACTTTCCTTGCTCCAAGCGAGATTGGACGGCGCTTCAAGCCAAATCTTCAGCCAAAGCAAAAGCTACCATTCAAAGGCACGAAGCGCCACAAATTCATCAAGGCGAATTTCTTCAATGAGCACATATTCTTCACTGGACCAAATCCTTATGCCTCAGCAAGAGTTGGACGCTTAAGGTTCTGGACTCCTTCTCAGATGAACTTCTATGCTGCTGTGTTGTTTGACAAAGACAAAGTCTTCCAGCATCACCAAATTCCTCACATGGATATGGAGTCCATCCCCTGCTTCACTCCAGTGCTCACAGTTCTTCATGACGTTGGACTTCTTCCATTCTGTGCTGATGTCTGCGATTGGAATGAAGAGCTAATTCTTCAATTTTATGCAACCTTGCATATTTCTGGTGAAGCTTCTGATGTTAACACATGGATTCTAGATTGGATGTCAGGCAACACCCACTACACTGCTCCAGCGAGCGAATTGCTTCACTGTGTTCCAATTCCATCTCCTTCAGAAGGAGCAAGATGCATCTATGATGAACCTGAATTACCAAATCACATGATGCAAGTGCTAATGAAGCCTTTGGTACCACGAAAGCCTACAAGGACCACCTTCTTAGTGAAGGATTTGTTATATGTGCCCAGGACCATTTATCGCATATTGACCAAAACCCTCAGTCCTATCAAAGGCCGCAACTCTGAAGAAGAAGAAGTTGTTGGCATCATGAAGAATCTGCTGTTCAACATCATTCATGGGATTCCCATCAACTATCACGATTTCTTCATGAGGACTTTGGCCAATATAGCTATGTCACCATTCGAGTTGAAGCCTTATGCTCCCTGGATCATGAAATTCATCAGATCAAGGTCTTCAATTCCGTTCAAGGCTGAATTTCAGAATCACTTCAGTTTTCTGCCTCCGATTGAAGTCCTCAAGAAAACATTTTTTTCAGTCGAAGGAAAATGCAAAGCTATTATTGATGAAGGCACTCATCCATTGGATGGACAGTTTCATAAGGCTGCATCTTACTCCACCAATGATGACTCTGCCACACAAGATTCTGCTGCAAAAGCCTCAACTCAAAATCCTCGAGCTTCTGCCCCTCGAGTGATGACTGATCGTGAGCTTCTTCTAAGTCTTCATCAGAAGGTCGATCATAATCACAAGTGGGTCAAGCGTCAGTTCAAATCAATTCTTCAGAACATGACTGTGACGCAGAACTCAGTGAGGAAGAATCATTACTATGTGCATGAAATCCTCAACCGCACCGGGGCCATCCTCTCACATTTCAAGACTGCTGAAGAACTCAATGAGATGGAATTTCAGCAGAACTTTGACTGGGCTCATCTTCCTGAGAAGAAATTCAAGAAGGTCAAAGTCCCTCTGCTCGTCACAAGTTCATTTTCTTCATCGCGTGCAACTGATGAAGCTGAGGAGATTGAAGACACTGCTGAAGGCCCTACCCCACCAACCGACCCCGACAACGCTGGCGCTCCTCCACCACCTTCACGATGAAATTCTTCAGGGGCTTTAGTCCTCAATTTCATCCCTTTTGGTCACTTGATGACAAAGGGGGAGAAATTTGAGTTAGTCTTCAAGCGGGTCTCTCTATAAGGGCTATTTTTGTTTAAGTTACAAGTCTCGCTCTTCTGAAGCTTTTGTTGATTGAGTTGTAAACTTAAGTCCGATGGTGGTCTGATACTTTTGAACTGCTTCCTGCATGCTTATTTCCTCAAGTATCTTAATGCACGTATGCTGAATTTCCTCAGACCCCATTTTCCATCATGCATTTCAATTTCCTCATGATATATATAAAATGCGTGTATGGATTACAAGATATTAGGGGAGATCTCCAAGATTTTATCCTGCTATGTGCATTTGCAGTCCAAAGAAAATTCCTCAAATATGCACATTTTCAGGGGGAGTTCCTCTATATCTTGCAATCAAATTCCTCAAACTCAGTACTTACACTTCATATGTTTATCCCCGTTGAAAACTTAACCTATTTGTCATCAATCACCAAAAAGGGGGAGATTGTAAGTGCATCTAGTGCCCCTTAGTGATTTTAGTGTATTGAAGACTTATAGGTTAAAGGACTAATATGTTTGTGAGTGTACACAGGTTCTATAGGTCGATGAGGAGTTTGGTATATTCGAAGAATATCGACCCCTAAAAATGAATGTCTTCAGCTGAAGACTTTGGTGAAGACTTTGAAGCTGAAGAATTCGGTGTAACCTTGAAGACATTAACGAGGACTATGAGGCATGAAGACTTTAGTTTTTATTGTTTCATTTCCTTCCTTGAGTCATAGGAAACACCGTACTGTTAAAGGGGGCCGAGGTAATACTAAGGAAAAATTTCCATCTGATGCTCAACTCAAAAGCCTCAACATAACCCAATCCTTCGAGTGAAGCCTTTGGAAATCTCTTGCAGTTCAGTCAAGATCTTCAGTGACATAGACGATGTTCTTCTGGTCTCTGAGGAAATTGGTCTGACTGAGGAGTTAGGATTTCGCCAGTGCGAATTGCCTACAAGTGAGGAATATGATAAGCCCTGAGGAATTTGACAGTTCAAATTCTGACCGTTGCTGTGCTTTGCGCCAGCTGTCTAGATATTCTATCCACCTAACGGTCATACCATTGGGGGCATTTATGTCTTATCATGTCGGGTTGCCCCCTGGCTATAAATAGCCACCCCCCACAACCAATAGATGGTTGGCTGCTCCGAGAGAGAACTTGACACTTGTCATTTGAGAGCAACCCATTCTTCGAGGACTTTGAGCGAAAATCAACAGTGAGGAAAAACCCAAAACCCAAACCACCAAAACCCAAAGTGATTGAGCATCACTGAAGAAATTGTTCCTGTGTGGAACCAACGCTTTTTACCTTTGAAGACTGTGTATCTTCCAGACGGTTAGGCGTCATGGTCTAGTGCATCCTGCAGTCAATTGGGGATCGCCGGGTGACCGTGGTCTAGAGCATCCAGCAGTCAATTGCGGATCACCGGGTGACCAAGTTTGTGAGGGTTTGGAAGTCTACCCTGAAGACTTACCACGAGTGTTGGGCAAGGTCTGTGTGACCTTAGCTCAAGGAGAATACGGTAAGGATTGTGTGTCCTGGGACTGTGTGTCCTTTGGTTTAAATACCAAGCCGCTCCGAACCAGACGTACGACTGTCATAGCAGTTGGAACTGGGTCATCAAATCACTGTCTTCACCGAGCACCTGGTTCTATTTCCTCAACCCCTTCATTTACTCAAAGTACTTGTTGATGAATCTGATCATTACTGTCTGAAGAATTTGACTGAAGACTTTCTCAATTTCCTCATCTCAAATTCTTCAATCACTTTATCTTCTGCCTGCTTATCCTGTTCACGCTACTTATGCTCTGTGTATGTTTCATTTCATCATGATGACTATGCTACTGCTATATTTCGCATGCACTTGAGTACTTATTCCGCTGCAAGTATTTCGTCACTTAGCAAATTCCTCAACTAGTAATTCCTCAGTGACGAATTTGTAAAAATCGCCTATTCACCCCGCCTCTAGTCGATATAATGCACTTTCACCTGTATATACCCCTCCATCACCTCCCACTCGTAAGAGAAGCACTTAGAACAGATCTCCACTTGCCATATCCAAATTTCTGAGAGAGAATCACCTACCCTTGTGTTGAGATCAAGATCATCCACTCCAACCATATGGATTTTGATTTCTAACCTCCCCAAGTTGCTTTCCACCCAATCAATCTCTTCTACCAAGCCAAATCTGTGAGAGAGTGATTGAGTGTTGAGGAGTCTATCATCTTGAAGCATAAGAGCAAGGAGTTCATCATCATTATCAAGCCTATTACCTTTTGGAGGGTGGTGCCTCCTAGATTGGTTAGGTGTTGCTTGGGAGCCTCCTACTTCGTGTTGTGGAGTTGAACCAAGAGTTTGTAAGGGCAAGGAGATCGCCTACTTCGTGAAGATCTACCCATAGTGAGGCTAGTCCTTCGTGGACGGAAGCCGTTATGGAATAGTCAAGGTTGCTACTTCGTGGACCCTTATGGGTGGAGCCCTCCATGGACTCTCGCGACCGTTACCCTCCGTGGGTTGAAGACTCCATAAACGTGGATGTACGATAGCGCCACCTATCGGAACCACGGGAAAAATCCTTGCGTCTCCAAATTGCGTTTGATCTTCCTATCTCTACTCTCACTTACATGTGCTTGTCTTACTCTCCGCTGCCATCAGGGGCGGAGCTGGGCCCCGGGCACCCAGGGCCCAGGCCCGGGGCATGGAAAATTCAACATACCATTATATATGTAGGTTATTCTGTAGGCCCGGGGTGTAGCCCAGTCAAAATAAGGCCCTAAGCATGATGGGCTTGTTCTCCTGAAACGCATGCACGCACCAGAAAATTAAGACCTCACCACGACATAACTGAAACGCACGCATGCTCTCACCTGAAACGCCGCGCCGCCGTACGCAAAATCAATCTCCAGGCTCCAGCGCTCACGCCGCCTCTACTGGCCGCCGTCGGTGGCCGTGGCGTCGTTCGGTCCATCAACCGCCTCCCCACTCCCCCTGCCCGGCCACCGCCCTCCTGTCATGTGCATCTTTCACCCGCGCGGCGCGCCATCCCCTACCCGATTGCCGCACCTTGTTAATTTCCTTTGATGTTTTCCCGGTTTGGTCTGATGAGCTCTACGACTCTTTCCTCTGTGGTACTGGGTATTAGTGTATAAAGTGCTCTGAACTAATATTTAACTGAAATAACATGTGTGTGTCCAGTCATATATCTAGTGTATTCCCCTAAAAAAGATCTAGGGTATTGTTGAATTCAAATTGATGTACACAATTGCCAATTTCTTTTCATATTGTAGAAACAAAAGAGGAAGATATTTTTTTCCACCGGTGTCCGCAATAGGGGTGTCCACACCTGTCATTTCAGATAGAGAGAATCAAGCAATTAAAAGGACTGGACACACTCTCACAAAGGTGTTGCAAAGGGTATTTACCTTGTCGAAGTGGTAAGTTTTTATATTTGAATCAATGATAACTGTTTCACTTCATGTTTATGTTTTTTTTTTCTGAAATTATATTTTCTTAATGCCTTGAAGGTGTTGGTTCTTCTACGATCAAGTTATGGGAGGCCTCGATGAAGTAATCAATTGATCTGGTATTTTTTGTATCGCATGTTACTATTTGTACTTATGTCATGTTTAATCTAATTTTTTGGATCATTGAGCAACAAGTTTAAATTATAGATTTATTGAGAAGTTGTACTTTTTTGTATGCTCGTGCTTCAGGTATTTTTTTTAGAAATGGTATGAAGTAGTTTTAAGTGCCGAAGTTTTCCATGTTGCCAAAAAAAATTGGGCCCGGGGTTTGCTTCATTCCTGGCTCCGCCACTGGCTGCCATACTTGTTGACTAGCATGTGTAGGGTGCATTAGACTTGTTATAATTGCTAAAATTGCCCACCAATTAACTTGGGAAAAGGTTAGGTTTTAATTCTTGCAAGTAGTCTATTCACCCCCCTCTAGACATCTCTTCTATCGATCCCTTCAATTGGTATCAGAGCTTTGGTTTCCATAGCTTCGGTTTCATCACCGTGGAGGAAGATGGATGTGTCTAGTTTAGGGAGTATTAGTTGTAGAGTGCCCGTTCTCGATGGGGAGTACTATAGTCAATGGAAATACGAGATGCTTGAGCTATTCAATGAATTCCATTTGAGCAAGTATGTTAAGAGTCCCTATGTACCTCCCATTGATCCTTTACATTCCACACACGAAGAGGAAGTTGATATGCTACGCAATCTTAGAATTATTAATCTTATTATTAGAGGATTGCCTAGAATTGTGCTTAATCAAATGAAGAATTTTGAATGTGCTTATACTTTGTAGAATGATTTGGAGAAAAAATATCCAAACTATTCATTAAGTAATCTTGATGAAATTCTTCATAAAACTATTGTCTTTCACAAAATGATGCCTAGTGACCCTAAGTTTGACGACTATCTATTTGAGCTTAGAGACCTCATGCATGCTAAAGGAGATGTCATAACTATCAACAACATCATTGTTGAAGCCATTCACATTCATAATCTTGAACATTGTCATGATCACAACCCTAACAAATCTCTTGTTTCTTATGACGAGGATTTCCCACTTGATGATGACAATGTGGAACATGGCTACTATGATGAAGATGAGTTGTTCGACATCGAGTATGAGAAGACAATGAAGAATCTAAGTCTCATGGCAAACTTCAAGGATTACATGTCCAGAGGAAAAGAGTGGATTCTCGATAGTGGATGCACCGATCATATGACCGGAGATTGAGACATGTTTGAAGAGATCACACCAAACCATGAACCGCGAAGGTATGTAACTTTTGGAGACAACTCCAAGGGTAAGGTACTTGGTCTTGGTAAGGTGGACATACCCCATTATAGCTCTATTCAAAACGTCATGCTGGTTGAATCCCTTGGCTGCAATCTTCTTTTCGTATCTAGACTTGCCGACTTCGGTTTTAATGTGCTATTTACCAAAGTAGATTGCCAAGTGTTTCGTCAAGATAATCATAACATGGTCATTACCGGTTTCCGTAGAGGTGATCTATATATTGACGATTTCACTAAGAGATCCAAACCTCGTACTTGTCTTATTGCAAAATCTTCTAAAGTTTGGCTTTGGCATAGAAGACTAGGACATGTTGGTATGCGTAATCTAGACAAGCTTATCAAAGGTGATCATATACTTGGTGTTAAAGATGTTATCTTTGACAAAGATACTGAAAGGACATGGATGTCGCCTAGAGGGGGGTGAATAGGCGCTTTAAAATAATTATGGTTTAGGCTTGAACTAATGCGGAATAAAACTAGCATTTAATTAGTCAAGCACAAAACCTAAAACAATTAGGCTCACCAATGTGCACCAACAACTTATGCTAATCAAGATAAACAACTAAGTGATAGCAAGATATATAGCAGGGAACAATATGGCTATCACAAAGTAAAGTGCATAAGTAAAGGGCTCGGGTAAGAGATAACCGAGGCACGCGGAGACGACGATGTATCCCGAAGTTTACACCCTTGCAGATGCTAATCTCCGTTCGGAGTGGTGTGGAGGCACAATGCTCCCCAAGAAGCCACTAGGGCCACCATAATCTCCTCACGCCCTCGCACAATGCAAGATGTCGTGATTCCACTAAGGGACCCTTGAGGGCGGTCACCGAACCCGTACAAATGGCAACCCTTTGGGGCGGTCACCGGTACCCGTACACTTTGGCAACCCTTGGGGGCGGTCACCGGTACCCGTACAAATTACTCGGGGCAATCTCCACAACCTAATTGGAGACCCCGACGCTTGCCCGGAGCTTTACACCATAATGATTGAGCTCCGAGACACCACCAACCGTCTAGGGCGCCAAGGCACCCAAGAGGAACAAGCTCTAGGGTGCTCAAACACCCAAGAGTAATAAGATTCTCAAACTTCACTTCCACGTATCACCGTGGAGAACTCAAACCTATGCACCGAATGCAATGGCAAGGGCACACGGAGTGCCACGTCCTTCTCTCCCAAATCCCACTACAACAACTAATGCTATGGAGGAAAATGAGAGGAAGAACAAAGAAGAACACGAAGAACTCCAAGATCTAGATCCAAGGGGTTCCCCTCACATAGAGGAGAAAGTGATTGGTGGAAATGTGGATCTAGATCTCCTCTCCCTTTTCCCTCAAGAACTAGCAAGAATCATTGGAGGGATTGAGAGTTAGCAAGCTCAAAGAAGGTCAACAATGGGGTGAAAACTCGAGCTCAAAGGATGGGGACCATTGGGGAAGAAAACCCCCTTAAATAGGTCACCACGAATCTGCCCATTATGTGCAGAATAACACAGGAGCGGTACAACCGCTATGTGCACCGGTACAACCGGTCAAAGCAGACAAAACCTACCTGTAGCAAAAGCAATAAGCTGTACAACCACCCGGGGCACCGGTAGTACCGGTATAACCGGAACAACCGGCCCACAACTGCCCAAGAACCGCTCCAAAACAGAAACAAGTCCGGTGGTAGAGCGGTACATGGCCGGTACAACCTTCGGACCAAATCTGGAGCGGTACAACCGCTCCAAACACCGGTTGTACCGGTCAACCGGTACAACCTCTCTATGTCAAACAGGTAAGAGTAAAACAACCATAACTTCCGCATACGAGCTCCGATTTGAGCAAACTCAAGCTTGTTGGATAAAGGACAACAAGAGCTATCCAACAATGACTAGTTAAATTAAGAACAAGCAATGGAGAATAAATGCCACTAGGATAAGGAAGATGACCTTCCAAATAAATATCCGGCAAAATCTCCAACACCGAAAACACAATATGATGCATACAAAATCTGTTTTCGATGAGATTAAACTTATCACGATGAAGACCATAAGCTCAAAAACTCACATAGAGAAAAACCAAATAAGGACCAAGAAAGATGATGATGCAAGGATGCAAATGGTTTGAGCTCTCAACGAACGATACGATCAAGCTACTCACTTGAGAGCCCCCCTTGATAGTACGACAATCGATCCTATAACTCGGTCTCCCAACTACCACCATGAGACCGGTAAAATAGAAAACCTATCAAGGGCAAACCTATACCTTGCACGTAGTCCACTTGAGCAAGATGATGACGATCTTGACTTCCTCAAGATGGACCACCTTTCTTGATTGTGTTGGCTCGATGAAGACTAGTTGATTGCTCCCCCATACTCCACTATGGGTGAGCCACTCTTCGTCACACCTTCACAAGTCCATTGTCACCACAATGGACGGCAAGCTTCAAGCATGATCTCTTCATGATGCTCCACTTGAACTTGCACACCGCAATCTTGATGACGATCACCACTTGATGTCATCCTCCATGGGTTGTATGAGATCTTCCTCTTGACGCAAGCCCATGGAAACATACCTAACCCCACACAGAACTCTCACGTAGACCATGGGTTAGTACACAACGCGTAATGGAGAATGCTTACCATACCATGAGATCACTTGATCCCTCTCGGTACATCTTGTACGCTTTGTGTGTTGATCAACTTGATTCACTCTTTGACTTAGTCTTGATCAACCTTGTATCTTATCTTCTCTCTTCATAAAGATGATGTCTTGAAGGTAAACATGAATGTTCCCACAATCTTCTTCTTCAAGACATGCTTGCAATAAGCTCAACTCTGACATGACCAATCTTTGGATAAAACCTTGAATACCACCTTGGTCACCATATAAACTCCTTGAAACCAACAGATGGACGTCAAGAAGTACCTATGGAAAAATCCTTCGAATATAACTCAAGGAAACCATTAGTCCATAGGGATTGTCATCAATTACGAAAACCGCACATGGAGAAATATGCTCTTACAATCTCCCCCATTTTGGTAATTGATGACAACCACTTTCAAGAGAGTTTATATAAAGAAATAAGCACAACCAAGCACACACATGCAAAGTAATAATGCATGGGTATGAGATGCAAATGCTTAAGAAACAAAAGCAAAACTCTCTAAACAATCTAAACTTCTCCCCCATTGGCATCGATTGCCAAAATGGACGAAAAGCTTAGAAAGCCAATATAATAGGTGTTCCTCCAAAACGTGTGTATTTCTCAAAATATGAGTGCAATGAAATACACATATACAATGAAAAGTAGTTGGAGGAAGAGAAACTATATTGAGGATACAAAGATTGCAAAAAAAAAAGATTGATGGCACACAGACATACCAAATAGTGAAGCAAGCAATCAAAAGATACCTATTGGACCAAACAATCGCATGATCCAACGAGCCACATTAATAAAAGATATTATGATATGGGCAAAGGAGTGTTTTAAAGAAACTAGAGAAGCTCCCCATGATTTGTGCACCATTTAGAATTTTTTGTATTTAGATACACGTGCACAAAATAGGATCATCGCTCCCCCAAAATCAATAGAAACACACAACAAGTTCAAGCGAGTAGATAAGACAATAAGCATAGCACTTACAACAAACATATGGTTGAGCAACATGTAAAAGAGGCAACTTAAGAATACGCTCAACCAAAATGATGTGTGTGAGTCATGGCAAAGCACTTGAGAAGACTATTATAAGGATGAGCATTAAGCATCAACATAGTCTTGATGAAATTAGACACAAAGTGTCGGCGTTCTGGATACCAGGGTACCCAGACTTGCCTGCTTGCGGCTCAGGGCGTGGCCCACCTGGCGGTCCGTACGGCCTCGCACGGCCTCACTCAAGACAAGACCCTCGCGAGGAGGACAACGCCAAGGCGAAAGAGATCTCTATGCAACGATAGGCCTCAGGAGGTCAGGGGTGACGACAGCCAGGCCAGGCGGGCGCCAGCGCGCCAGAGGGGACAGTTTCCCCTTTGGTGCAAAGGAGACAAGGATGGACGCGGGTTCCCAAGAAGCCCCGCCAAAGGTTTCCATTCCGGTGCAACAAGACTGGGTCAGCAAGCGCGGCTAGACAGATGTCAGCGGCGAGCCCACCACCGCATCACCACCACCAACTTTGCAGGCGAAGACCACCTTTCGTCAGGATAAGATGTACCTCCTCTCCCCCTTCAAATTTGGCCGTTGTGGGATTCCTTCCCGCCATTGCGATAAGGGAAGAGGACCCGGGCCGCTATAAATAGAGTCTAGGTAGCCCGGTAATGAGAGAGAGACGAACCACCCCGCAAACACACTCGCAAGGCAACACACCTCTGTACTAGTTCATCCACAAACCTCTTCGTGAGGCAATCCACCAAAGGCAGGAGTAGGGTTTGACGCTTCGCAGTGGCCCAAACTTGGGTAAACTCCTGTGTGCCATCGTCTTCCTCGCCATCGAGCGGGGGTATTGTGTTGTGAGCGAGGAGGGGGTGAAGCTGCTGGGGAATCTTCGCACATGCCCCTGGGTTCGAATTCCTTAGGGTTTTGCGGAGCCCGAAATCCGACATTTGGCACGCCAGGTAGGGGCGTGTCAGAGTCTTCCTCAAACCTCACCCTTCCTCCGCATCACCGCTCCGATGGCCGACGCCCGCCGAGCTCGCGCTGAGCGCCGTGCTGCCCGTGTCGCCCAGACGACGCCCGTGGGCCGCACCGCTGCGCGCCGCTCTCCCTCTTCTGTGGCCAACGCCGCCATGGGCCCGGAGGCCCACGAGCAGCAGGATTCGTCGCAGCCGGTCACCGCGCAGCGCGACGGCTGCACCGCCACTCCGTCAATCGTTCCGGCTACTGGGTCGTCCTCCCACGCCCGCCCAGGGCCGGCGCGTGGATCGGGCGCACTGAACATGGCGCGCGAGCTGCTGCACTATCGCCCCGCCCCCAACCGCCTCGATGACTGGCTCGGGCGCGTCGCGGAGCTCGTCAGCGCGGCTGGCGACGCTTCAGCGTTCACCTACTCGTTCCGGCCCCAACCCTCCCTAGCGGACGACGAAGCTCATGAAGTGCCGCCTCCTCCCCCCCAGCGCGACGTCGACCCCGAGCCCAGGCGTGAAGCATGACCGCGCGACCAGCCGCGTGGGCCCCCGGCGAGGATGAGAGAAGAAGTAAAATGCCAGGTGGTGCCACGGCCGCGCGTTGACGCGTGTGCGCTCCCAGCGCCGGCGCGCCAGCGGCGCGACCGGGCACCCCTGGAGGCCGCCATGCAAGAGCATCAAGACTAGGTTCCCCCCGAGCGCACACCGCCCGTGGGACCGGTGGGCTGCCGCGCCATCGCCCTGGAACTCCATCTGGCCGTGTGGCCCTGCAAGTTCAAGCCTGACCTGCCTCCTCACTACGACAGCACCACAGACCCCGCCGAGTTCTTACAGCTCTACTCGCTGAGCATCCAGGCGGCCGGTGGGGACGACAAGGTCATGGCAACCTGGTTGCCCATGGCGCTCAAAGGCGGTGCACTTTCCTGGCTCCTCAACCTCCCGGAAGGGTCAATCACCTCCTGGGAAGGCCTGCGTGAGTGCTTCGTCGCCAACTTCCAAGGCACCCGCGACCGCGCACTTGGAGTGGGTGACCTCTGTCGCGTAAAGCAAAAACCTGAAGAGACCCTGCACAAGTTCATACAGCGCTTCACGACTACCCGCCTCAAGATCCCGAGGGCGTCAAATGAGGCCATCATCTCGGCGTTCACCGACGGTGTCAGGGATCAGAGGATGAGGGAGGAGCTGGCCATCCACGACGACCTGAGCTCGGCCTTGGAGATGTTCAACTTAGCGAACAAGTGTGCGAAGGCCGAGGAGGGCCGTCTCTCCCTCCGCGAGCTTCCGGAGGCAGAACCCGAGGACAAGAAGACCAAGGCCAAGGAGCCAAAGCGCAAGGCACCCGCGGTGCTGGCGGCTGAGCCCGAGACAAAGCGCGACCGAGACGAAGAACCCCTCGCAGGCGGGCGGCCATTCTGCATCTTCCACGGCACCAACAGCCACAACACCATTGACTGCCAGGAGCTCAGGGTGGTCCGAGACGAGCACTTCGGACGGCGCCCTGGGCGCACTGACCAAGGCTATGGACATGGCGGAGGCCGCGGCGGAGGCCGCTGGGACAACCGTGACCCGCGCCAGGAATGGTGAGACCAGCCTCGGGAGGACCACTGGCGCGATCAAGCTCGTGAGGACCGCTGGCGCGACGAGCCTCCGGAGGGGTCACGTCGGGGCCAGCCTCATGAGGTCCGCCCTCGCGAGGCCGGCCTTCCCCCGCTGTCGCCTCTGCCCAGAAGGAAGGAAGAGGACAGGCAGAACGACGGGGCTGGGGGCTTCCAGGAGGTCAGGGCAATAGCTTGCATCCTGGGCAGCGCTCAAGCCCCAGCCTCGAACCGCGTCTTCAAGCAGTTTTCGTGGGAGGTGAACGTGGCCCTTCTGAAGCCTGAGGCCACGCGCCCCCTCAAGTGGTCCCAGTGTGCCATCACCTTCGACTCCAGGGATCAACTCAGATGTTCGGCCATGGCGGGTGCACTTCCCATGCTGTGCACGCCCACCATCAGCAACGTCCTCGTCACCAAGACCCTCATCGACGGTGGCGCCGGACTCAATGTCCTCTCCATCGAGATGTTAGAGACGCTCCAAGTGCCTTACGACCAGCTCATGCCAACCAAGCCCTTCTCAGGGGTCACTGACGGCTCCACAGTCCCCATCGGGCAGGTGCGCCTGCCCGTCACATTCGGCGGGCGCAGCAACTACCACACCGAGATCATCACCTTCGACCTCGCCCACATCCACCTCCAGTACAACGCGATCCTCGGATACCCGGCCCTTGCAAAGTTCATGGCGGTGACCCATCATGGCTACAACGTCCTCAAGATGCCGGGGAGTGGCGGCGTCATCACTGTCGCCTGCGATGAGAAGGACGCCGTCTGCTCCCTCGAGCGCGCCTACCGTGCCGCTGCGGCCGAGCACTCGGACGACGAAGGAGGTGCCCTGCCCCGCGAGGACGTCCCAAAGAAGAAGAGGAAGCTCCTGTCCAAGGGATGCCAGGGGCTGAAAGCCCTAAGGACGGCGCCTCAGGATCCGCGCCAGGGGCTCGGGCCCCCTCCTCCCTCGCATAGGAAGGCGCGCCCGGCGCTTCCCTTGGGCCGGGCCTAGGGGCCTCCACCCGGAGGACTACCAACCTGACCAGTGAGACAAGGGAGGTGCTCGGACACAACCCGGGGGCGTGCGTCGGCACGTACCCATCCAAGCAAGGAGCACAGCGCGAGGCAACAAGTTCGCGGGAGTTCATCACCAGAGCAATCGAGGAGCTCCAAGAAGCACATGCTGTGCGAGGTGGGCGCGGCCCCGCACCACCCAACGCCGTCGCCGTCATCAACCCGGGCGGCGCGCCACGCATCTGCGTCAACATACCCAGCATCAACCGGGCCGCATCATCGGACGTCTTCTGGCCGACGCACGTCAGTCACGGCAAGGCCTACCCACGCGACTACGTCAGCATGCCCTTTGGGCTGGCGAACGCGGCCGGCACGTTCCAGCGCCTTGCCCGGGCCATGTTCATGCCATACCGGGCCAGGCACCGCGAGGAGTTGGAGGAGGTGCCGGGCCCGAGCGGGAGCCCCGAGCCTCCTGAGGCGACGGGCTCGTGAAGGCCGAGCTTGCGGAGGCACAGGGCCAAGCTCCTACGACCACCTCCATGCTTCGGCGGCGTCGCCGCCAGGTGATCCTTTCGGCCCGTACCAGGTAATTTTTTGGTTTGCTCAGTTTGAGGGCACCCATCGGGCCGCATTATCCTCAGGCGGCTGGAACTCATCTCGCCCGCGTTTTCCCGCATGATCTGGGCCTTTACATGCTTTCAGTCTATTTCCGTAAGTATTCCAACCTGCATGCTTGGTGCTTCGCCGCCATAAATGTCGCTGCGCCCCAATGAGCCTGCCCTCGATCGCCTCACGATTAAGGGCTGGCACGGCGTCTGTGGCCGGGTCCGTCCTTGCAGCGTTGAAAAATCCAAGTGGTCGAGCTCTGTCTCGCGGGTTGGCCCCGTGTATGTCACCTTGCATGGCCCTCGGTGCTTCGCCCTCGCGTGAGCTAATCGGGAGTGGGTGAGTCAGGGCGCGCGTCACGGTTCCGGTCGGCCTTTCGCCGCCCTAGGAGCCGCGCGCCGGGTGTTTTCTCCTCGGAGTTGTCGCATGAGAAGACTGGGCATGGCGTCTGTGCTCGGGTCCTTCCCTGCAGCGTCGATAAACCCAATGGCTGAGCTCTGTCTAGCGGGCCGGCCCCGTTCACGTCACCTCCTGGGGTCATTGGTGTTTGGCCTTCTCATGCGATGGCCCTTGGAAATCCATTTGGCGCAGGTTTCCCCAAAACGTACAGGACTCGAAGCGGCGATTTCCACCAAGAAGATCTAGGCACAACCTGTCGTGGTTTTGTCATGGCAGATGTCCTTGTGAAAGGACTTAGGTTCGAGGCCATCGCTAGGCTGTGCTCGAAGGGGTTGATCGGAATCGAGAGACAAGAGTTACCCAGGTTCGGCCCCTCGGAAAGAGGTAAAAGCCTACGTCCTGCTTTGTGTTGTATTGACTGGGTATCGATTACAAGGGAGCGAGTTCGCTTGACCTAGCTATCGATGAGTTGTTCCGTGGCCTAAGCCGCCCAGGTAACCCGCCCTTATATACATGAGTCAAGGCTCTGGGCTTAGAAGAGTCCGAGGCCGGGTTATAATTGACAACCGACGTCGCCTCTAACTATACATGCCTTATCTAACAAGTCGCCCCCGGCGGCTCAAGCCCGCCGGGTTACATCCTGTCTTCTGGCTCTGGGCCTCCTGGCCCATCAGATACACTTACTCTTCGTCTTGTCGTAAGCCGCCAACCGTATGACCCGGCCCCACCTGGGCGGGTCTCACCCTGGGGTTATTTCCCCAACATTAGGCCCCAGATTGATTTGAACCGGTTCATGTCAATCTTCAAGTCTTCTGGTTGGCGAGTCTTCCTTTCTCTTATAATCTTCATGACCTGCCGAAAATGGGCGATCGTTGCTTCTAACAAGCTTTCATGACCCGCCGTGACGTCATCAGAAAAATCAAAAAAGATTCCTCTGACGTCAGAGCGGATCTTTCGTCATTAATATGACTAGCCCGAAAATCGAGGCGTCTTCTTAGTTTAATCATCATCGTGCTCCCTCGATTCCCGCACCGGACCGTTCGAAAGACCATTATACCCTTATAAATAGGCACGGGGGGTCATCGTTTTCATTTTCCCCCGCCTCCAGCTTCTTCTTCTTCCTCTAGACGCCTGCGCCGCCGAAGCCAGTCGCGCCGCTCGATCTTCGTCGTCTTCACCGACATTGGCCGCTGCATCAACCTGAGACAAACCAGAGCTCCCGCGTAGCCGCCGCACCTTTAAGGTTCCAATCCCGCCCCCTGCAGATCTGCACTAGGGTTTCTTTGAATCCATAGAATTCGTCGGTGTTCATCACCATTCGCGGGAGCGCTCTTCATCGATCGGTGGAAAACACCTTCTTTGAAGCCTCGCGATACTGCCGGAATCCCGCGGCCGTCCGATCCGCACTGATGCCGCACTCATTGTAAATCTGTAGCTTGTTTGAATCGGAGTAACGGCCACCTGTTCCTCCGCTAGTTCTTTTAGGGCTAGAATACTTTTCCTTTTTCCTCGCCCGTAGATCTTGGATCCGTAGCTGTAGTTGCGGAAGTTGTTTCTCAACACTTAGTCATTTTTCTCAATATGCATGGATAAACTTGACCCGCCAAAAATGCTGCCGGCTCACTTTGTCTCGCCACAAGTATCTTCGGCGGCTCACAGTTTTTACTGACCCGCCCAATGTTATCACCATTTATAGCTGTAGCAATCTTGGTCAAAATGTATTTTTAAACAGCCGAATATTCATGCCTTCCGGCAGCTTCCTAAGCCGCCACCATGTTGAAGACTCCATCCACGTGCAATTGGGTTAAGTCTGGAGTGACCGAAGAGTCTCTCAAGGAATTCGTCACCATGGGGGTACCGCCGGCTCAGGACGTCATCCATTGGCGGGTTCCAGGAAGTGAAACCATCCCTAAACCCAAAGACGGGGAGGTCATTATCTTTACAGATCACCTTCTTCGGAGCTTTTCCCCGCCCGGATCAAAATTCTTCCGGGATGTCTTACACGCGTTCAATCTGCACCCCCTTCTGTGACCAACATGTGCCAATTCCAAACCTTCCGCGAAGCCTATCTTCAGGAAGAGCCATCGGTTGACCTTTTCAAGGAATACTTTTACATCAACCGCCAGACGGAAATGGCAGACGGGTTAAGCCTTGAGCTCGGGGGTGTTACTCTTCAGAGGCGGAGAGACATACTCTTCCCAGCGGCGACTCTGCCAAGTCACCCCAAGGAGTGGAACAAGACTTGGTTTTATTGCCAAGACACTTCACCAGAGGGGGAGAATCCGCTGCCGGGTTACCGTCCTTACCGGCTTAGCACAGATACAGAGCTTCCAGACAGAATGTCAGCCGCCGGGCGTGTTCAATATGCCACCACCTTCTCGAAGGTCAGGGCCCTGCTGGCCAACGGATTGACGGGTGTCGATCTGACCCGCTGTTGGGTCTCCTGGAGGATTCTGCTGTTAAGCCGCCGTGGCGCTTTAATGTGCCAGTACAGCGGTAGACTGGATGACCCTCAACGCTTCACCCGGACCCCTCTGAAGGACCAGGATCTTAACACTATCGTCAAGTCTCTGCTGGGGGAGACATTAGCCGCCTGCTGCAAGACTAGCCTACACCCCTTTTCTGCACTTAACCCGGCTCCGGATGTAAGTCATTTCATCCTGGCCTCTATCCATTCTTTTGCTGTTGTATTTTACATTCTTATTGAACCTTTCTCCTGCCAATATGCCTTGTCATACATAGGCCGGCTCTTCCTTCTGGAAAAAGTTGTTGCCTCCGACTCTCAAGAAGAAGAACAAGGTCCCAAAGGCATCAAAGCCTAAGGCGCAGACCCGCAAGAGGAAACAGTCAACAAAAGAGCTATTTGACTTGGACGATTCAGAGGTAGAACTTGACTCCCTTGGCCTTCTCTTTATGCAACTTATTGACGGCAATCACTCACAGGAAGAAGCTGAAACAAGTCATGCCGACGTTGCCGAGGTAACCATTGTCTCCTCTGACTCGGATCTTTCACCAATAAAGAGAGTACGGCGAGCTGTACGGAAGGTAAAGAGTTCCCGTCCTTTTGCTTACTTGAGTCATAACTTTCTTTTGAAGAAACAGCAAGATGATAGCAGACGTCAGACCCGCAGTGCCGGCTCTGGAGACCTTTTAACCGGCTTACCAAATGAGCCGGCCCCTCGGAAACAATGCACCGAGGTATTTCCTTGCCCTAAACTTGCTCTGTCTGTACATTATCCTTGCAGCTTATTGACTGTTACGTAATGCTAACTTTTTCCAGGACTCGCCTCCTTCTTCTGGCGATTCAACCGCCTCCAAGCTGCCCCCTCTCATTATTAACCCAGGGTAAGTATTTCTATATCCCGAAATGTGCTTTAGTGTCTCACACTTATCATGACATATCCAACATTGTCTTTGTTCACAGGGCTCAAGCCAAACGAAGGAAAGGGACCGGGTCATCCTCCACTCCTGATGTCCAAGACCCGGAGATCCTGACGCCCAATATTCCGGATTCTCATATTGAGCCTTCTGAGGCTGCTAAAGACACCCCTGACGAAGCTCCTCCACAGGCTGAGCCGGCTGCTATGGATATTGAAACTCCTGAAGTCCATCCAGAGTCTGCTCCTAAGCCGCCCAGTCCCCGGCCGTCAACTGAACCCATGGCTTCTCATGAAGAGGTCGTTGTTACCGGGGCGGCTTACAATCCTCCAGGTCCTTCACATGCACTATCAAAACACATCAAGGAAGACGAAGCAGCTCCCTCCAAGGAAGAGAAGACTTCTTCTGATCTTTCAAACTTGGATAAACTCACTGCTGATGAATTACACTCCAGCTGTCTGAGCCGCCTGTTTACCAGCCGAGACATGGAGGCCAGCATGGTTGCCAAGATGAAGGCAAAATATGAGGTACTTCACCTCCCTTGCTTCTTCATGCATATACTTATGTAGCCCCCAAGGGCCGGGTCATCACCGAAGTAATGAGCCGGTACTCAAGAATAGAGTAAAAGCCAATCTGTAGCCCCCAAGGGCCGGGTCAATACCTAAGTAATGAGCCGGCTCTATAAGAAAGAGCTAAGATAAAATTAAGAGCCAATCGTAGCCCCCAAGGGCTGGGTCATTACCGAAGTAATGAGCCGGTTCTATAAGAAAGAGCTGAGATAAAATAAGAGCCAATCGTAGCCCCCAAGGGCCGGTTGAACTGTCAAAAGGTCAGCCGGGTCTTGTATTAAGTTGACCACCTTTTAAAAAGCCATCAGCATGTGAAACATATATTGAATGCCAAGTGTAGCCCCCAAGGGCCGAGTCATTACCTAAGTAATGAGCCGGCACTCAACAATAGTGTAAGCGCCGATCGTAGCCCCCAAGGGCCGGGTCATTACCTAAGTAATGAGCCGGCACTCACTCATAGAATAGGAGCCGATTGTAGAGCAAGCGCAAATCATAGCCCCCAAGGGCCGGGTCATTACCTAAGTGATGAGCCGGCTCTAGGAGTAAAAATTGAGACACATTAGCCCCCAAGTGTCAAGTAAATTGCCTGCATTCTGCTTGGGACTTGCAATCCTTGTACCAACTTTTGGCATAAACTGTGTGAGCCGGACTAACGGCTTAAAACTGAGAACTTTGCTCTGTCATGACTTATTATATGCAGGAGTCTTTGAACGCCGCTGAGTTAATCATGACAGATCTGAAGAAGAGCTTAGCAAAGCAACAAGAAGGCCGAGCCGAGTCTGATGCTAAATGTCAGATCGCTTTGACTAAGCTGGACGTGATCAAGGACGAGCTCAAAACTTTCAATAAAGACGCCGAATCGGTCCAAGCCGCCCTGACCAAGCGTGCTGAAGATGCAGAGGGTCGGCTCAAAACTGTGGCTGATGAGCTGAACACCCTGAAGGGCCACATAACCCGTATGATAGGAGCTGTGTTTGGTAAGTACCTTTAACCATAAAAAATACTGCTCAATACCTTTCCCAGGCGGCTTATAAAAATTTCTGACTTGTCTGTAGGTGAGCGGAGCCGCCAACTGCCCAGCGACAGCCTGCTTAAGCTCAAGGCCTTATACTCTCTAACAGAGCAACTTTATGCCGGGTCTCTGATCACCATCAAGGCCGTCATGTTTGAGAGGGGCATTCCAAAGTTTATGAAGGGCGTGCTGGAAACCATGTCCACTATCCCAATGCAGCTTCAAGAATTGAAAAGATCAGCCGCCCGTAAGGGTGCAATGTCTGCTTTGAGCCGGTCGCTGGCTTATGCCCCGGAACTTAACCCGGACGAAATGATGGACGGCTTCCCGGCGCTGAAGGACGACGGCTCTGAGTTTACGCAAGAAGACTACACCCATTGCCATAAGGCGTCCCGGATCCTGGCTAGCCGGCTGGCCGCAGAAGCTGACTTATCAGTGTACCAGACGGCTTACTCTGCAGATAACAAGCGTATTCGAGGGCCGACTTTTGAAGCCAAGAGCCTAGTTCCCCAACGCCGTAAGCATCTCTTCGCTCCTGATGTTGACCTGTCTCCAATCATGCACGATGAAGCTATGTTTGAAGCTTTGACAAATTGCAATTGGGATGTGGACAACCTCCACATCGAAGAAATCGAAGACCCGACGCAGGATGACCCGACAGCGAGCTAAAGAAAAACCTTGCATCACGTAACCCGGCCTTGTTTATTTCGCCGGATTAAGATTTGTTGAAAAACTTGAAGTTTTCAACGCGTGGGGCTTTTGAGTAGCCTTGTAATAGTTATAGAAAACTCTTAACTGCATGTTCTTGCACCTTTGTTGCTATGGTTGAAAGCTCTACTGGCGATTCATCGTTTGATATGCAATCACTTGGACTGTTTTTAACTCGCCGGGCGGCTTATACTCCATGGACTAAGCCGGAAATTTTCCAAAACGTAGAATCTGACCATGAGAGCACCTGCAAGAACAAACACTTGTATGTCTCATCCTATAAGCCGGCTTTAAAGGCACGGCAGTACAAGATATCTCTTGTTTTTATGAAAACATTTTGTTTCCGAAGAAACTAGGCGGCAAGCCTGAAAACTTGTAAACCGGGCCTCACGTGACATAAATCCGTTGTTTAAACATTAGCAAGTTCAGGGTCTTTTAAAAGATTGACATTGCTAAGAGTACAACAGGCCACATAGCGGAGGGGGTACGGTAGACAAGACGAGTTTATCCTCGCTCATTGTAAGCCGGCTCTCTCGTGACAAAAGCCGCCGTTTAAACCTTGACCAGTTCAGTGTCTTCGTGCGAGAATAACTTAGAAAAGTTCAGGGTCTCTTATCAAGAATAACTGTCAAGAGTTCGGCGGGTCACATAGCGGAGTAGCAAGTTGCAAACAGGCAGGTTTAACTCGGACATGGCGGAAAGCCGGGTCAAGAGGGTAAGTAAGCTAAACCCATAGGGTTGGAAGCCCCCAAGTGACAAATTTAAGGATCAACTCCTTTGTAATATAAACCTGGCCAAGAGGGTTTAAAAGCCCCCAAGAGACCGGATCAAGGATCAACTCCTTTGTATGTAATTTCATGGCGGAAAGCCGGGTCAAGAGGGTTTAAAAGCCCCCAAGCGACCTGATGGAAAGGATCAACTCCTTTGTCTGACACTCAGTGTGGAAGAAAAACGGCAGAGGCCCCTAATCATGAGGATGCCCACTTTATTATATCATAAAAGATGGTTTATACAATGACAGGGATATGTACATTGATGAGAGCCGGCTGGCGGCTTAAGTATAGTATGGCCGAAGATGAGCAATATTCCATGGCCTCTTGGTCTCCTCACCAGTAGTGCGAGACTTGTCACTTTCCCGTATATCCATGAGATAGTAAGAGCCATTGTTGAGATTTCTGCTGATCACAAACGGCCCTTCCCAAGGAGGTGACAACTTGTGCATATCTGACTGGTCTTGAATCAACCGGAGTACTAAGTCGCCTTCTTGGAACGTCCGGGTCTTGACCCTGCGGCTATGATAGCGACGCAGGTCTTGTTGATAAATCGCCGACCGAGCAGCTGCAAGATCACGCGCCTCGTCCAAGGCATCCAAAGCATCCTGATGCGCCGCCTCATTGTCAGTTTGCACATAAGCCGCCACCCTGGGCGAGTCATGAGGAATATCACTGGGGAGAACAGCCTCTGCGCCATAAACCATGAAGAAAGGCGTAAAGCCTGTAGACCTATTGGGGGTGGTTCTTATACTCCAAAGAACAGACGGCAACTCCTCCACCCAACAACCCGGCGTGCACTCCAAAGGGACCATAAGCCGGGGCTTGATACCTCTCAAAGTTTCCTGGTTAGCACGCTCAGCTTGACCATTAGACTGTGGGTGAGCCACCGAAGATACATCAAGACGGATATGCTCCTCATCACAGAACTCCTTCGTAGCCCCCTTTGATAAATTTGTACCATTATCAGTGATGATACTATGCGGGTAGCCAAAACGAAAAATCAATTTTTTGACAAACTGAACTGCTGTTGCTGCGTCACACTTGCTGACCGGCTCAGCTTCCACCCACTTAGTAAACTTGTCAACCGCCACCAAGAGGTGGGTCTTCTTATCTTTAGACCTCTTGAAGGGTCCTACCATATCAAGCCCCCAGACTGCAAACGGCCAGGTGATTGGAATCATCCGTAGTTCTTGAGCCGGCACATGGGCACGTCTCCCAAATTTTTGACACCCGCCGCATTTAGTGACCAAATCCTCCGCATCTTTATGAGCTGTCAACCAGTAAAACCCGTGTCGAAAAGCCTTGGCCACCAATGATTTTGACCCGGCGTGATGACCACAATCACCAGCATGGATTTCTTGCAAGATCTCATGGCCCTCGTCAGGAGAAACACAGCGCTGGAAAACACCAGTCACACTGCGTCGGTATAACTCGCCGTTGACAATAGTCATAGACTTAGACCGCCTTGTGATCTGCCGTGCCAGAGTCTCATCTTGAGGTAATTCGCCGCGAGTCAGATACGTCATATAAGGCAACGTCCAGTCAGGTATCGCACGAAGAGCCGCCACCAATTGCTCCTCCGGGTCAGGTATAGCCAAGTCCTCCTCCGACGGTAACTTGACTGACGGGTGATGCAATACGTCCAAGAAGACATTAGGCGGCACCGGCTTACGCTGAGACCCCAACCTTGATAAGGCGTCAGCCGCCTCATTCTTCCGGCGGTCAATATGATCCACCTGATAACCTTTAAAGTGGCCAGCAATAACATCAACCGCCTGACGATAAGCCGCCATGCGAGGGTCCTTAGAATCCCACGTGCCAGAGACTTGCTGAGCCACTAGGTCTCAGTCGCCAAGACATCTGACCCGGCTCAAGTTCATCTCCTTGGCAACCCGGAGCCCATGAAGCAAAGCCTCGTATTCCGCCTTTGAGGTAGGGCCACGTGAGACCTGAGTTGTCTCATGTCGCCCATATACACCTCCCAGTTCTACCGTGCAGGCCACGTGTACGAAGTTAATGGGTTGTACATGCCCGGAGCCCCCTGAGGACGCGGAGGGGTTCCATTCCCACGCCCAAGTGGAAGCCCCATGCTCCGCGCTGGTGGACGACATGGCCCACCAATGGCTATGCCCACGCAACGTGGAAGCCCTATGGTCCGCGCTGGGGATAAACAACTGAGGGCGCCTTAGCGGGTGCATTCAACCTCAGGATGGTCCTCGCGGCTCCATCTCGCGACATTCCCCTGGGATGCATGCGTGAGGGGGCTGCAAGGGGGCTACGCCACCTTACCAGGTCCCTGGCACCTGGTCTTCACGCGTCCCTCCCGGACAAAAACAAAGGTATGGGAGCCGCTCATATGTCAAGGGGGACCCCTGAGGATTGCGACTCAAGGGCCTCACTGTTCTCGTAGCCCCTCACCCCTTGGCATCGTCCTGGTGATCCGGACGCCCCAACGGCGGCTGAGGTATGCGCGGGAGCGGGCCCTGCCGACGCAGAGCTCAAGGCGCTCCAAATCCCCAAGTCAACCCCCGTGTTCGCCGCGTTCCCTTCATAAGGGTTGCTCGTACGTCAAGGGGGACCCCTGAGCATCGCGACCCAGGGGCCTCACTGGTCTCGTAGCCCCTCACCCCTTGGCATCGTCCTGGTGATCCGGACGCCCCAACGGTGGCTGAGGTATGCGCGGGACCGGGCCCTGCCGACGCAGAGCGCTACAACAAGCAAGAAGGAAACGGAGCGAAGAAACAAAATCACACAGCTTAGCAATCATCACAAGCATTAAAATGTCTTTGAAAATCCAAATGAGTCTAACACCTCCACGAGGCACGATAAATATTACAGGGGAAGAACCCGGAAAAGAAGCTAAGAGGAGCTGGCACCACCGCTCGCCCCGGCCGTGGAGAGCTCGTCATCGACGTTGCTGCCGCTGTCATCGTCGTCGGCAGCCCTCGCGGTTGCAGGAGGAGCCGAGGGAACGGTGACGCAGGCGAACTTCTTCATCAGCGCATCCACGGCGCCCCCCATGGCTTTCGCCGTAGTGGCACGAACCCCAGGATCGACCGGGCGAATCACGGAGCCGAAGTCGAAGCTCGGCTCGCGAAGGTAGAGGTGGCTAAAGACGCGCGTCGCGGCCACGGAGAAGAGGTCGCGGCACTCACTCTCTAGGATGTTCTCCACCCTGGCGACGGCGCCCTCAAGCACTTCGGCGAGCTTTGAAGAAAGCCCAACGAAGCCACCCTCAGGAGCCGCCAGGGGCTCTATGAATTCCCCTCAGCAGATAGACTGCAGCGCCCGGCGGAGCTTGAGCTCGACGGAGGGGAAGGCCTCGAGCTCCGCGGCCTTCCTCTCCTCATCCGCGGCGAGGGACTCCTCCCTGGAGGCAAGCCGGGCCTTCTCCGCAGCCATTTCCTCCTTCAACTTGTCCTGCTTCTCGCGCTCGGCGGCCAGGTCGGCCGCCGCCTTGGACAACGCGGAGTCACGTTCGACAAGCTTGGCCTCGCAAGCCTTGAGGTCCTCCTCCCGCTGGTGAAGCCTCTCCACGAGCGCAGACCTCTCCTCCTGAAGAGCCTTCAGGTGAGCCTCCGCCTCGTCGCAGCGCTTCGCGGCCGACGCTGCCTCAACCAATGCCGCGTCATGGGCTTTGATGTCTACTACGCAACCTTCTTCTTGTAGACTCGTGTTGGGCCTCCAAGCACAGAGTTTTCTAGGACAGTAGCAAATTTCTCTCAAGTGGATGACCTAAGGTTTATCAATTCGTGGGAGGCGTAGGATGAAGATGGTCTCTCTCAAACAACCCTGCAACCAAATAACAAAGAGTCTCTTGTGTCCCCAACACACCCAATACAATGGTAAATTGTATAGGTGCACTAGTTCGGCGAAGAGATGATGATACAAGTGTAATTTGGATGGTAGATATAGGTTTTTGTAATCTGAAAATATAAAAACAGCAAGGTAACTAATGATAAAAGTGAGCACAAACGGTATTGCAATGCTTAGAAACAAGGCCTAGGGTTCATACTTTCACCTAGATACTCCAATGTCACCACGAGTACCCATGTGCTTGATTATACGATATGCATCACACAATTTCAGATTCATCATGTTCAATTCAACACAAAGAACTTCAAAGAGTGCCCCAAAGTTTCTACCGGAGAGTCAAGACGAAAACATGTGCCAACCCCTATGCATAGATTCCCAAGGTCATGGAACCCGCAAGTTGATCACCAAAACATACATCAAGTGGATCAATAGAACATCCCATTGTCACCACGGATATCCCATCGCAAGACATACATCAAGTGTTCTCAAATCCTTAAAGACTCAATCCGATAAGAAAATTTCAAAGGGAAAACTCAATTCATCACAAGAAGATAGAGAGGGGAAAACTCCATATGATTTATCTATATTAATAAAGCTCATGGTACATCAAGATCATGCCATCTCAAGAACACGAGAGAGAGAGATCAAACACATAGCTATTGGTACATACCCTCAGCCCCGAGGGTGAACTACTCCCTCCTCGTCATGGAAACTGCCGGGATGATGAAGATGGCCTCCGGTGATGGTTTCCCCCTCCGGCAGGGTGCTGGAACGGGCTCCCGATTGGTTTTTCGTGGCTACAGAGGCTTGCAGCAGCGGAACTCCCGATCTAGGTTTCTTTCTGGAGGTTTCTGTATTTATAAGAAATTTAGGCATCGGAAACAAGTCAAGGGGGGCCACGAGGCGACGACAAGCCAGGGGGGCGCGCCCTTGGGGGGGGGGGGCGCCCCCTAGGCTTGTGGTGGCCTCGTGGCTCTTCTGGCCCAACTCCAATGCCCTGTGGGCTTCTTCTGGCCCATAAAAAATCATCATAAGTTTTTATTCCGTTTGGACTCCGTTTGATATTCCCTTTCTGTAAAGTTTAAAAACAAGGAAAAAAAACAAAAACTGGCACTGGGCTCTAGGTTAGTAGGTTAGTTCCAAAAACAATATAAAATAGCATATACATGCATATAAAACATCCAAGATGGATAATATAATAGC
Organism: Elymus sibiricus; assembly: GCA_039707655.1. Lineage (NCBI taxonomy): Eukaryota > Viridiplantae > Streptophyta > Magnoliopsida > Poales > Poaceae > Elymus > Elymus sibiricus. Next base: position 328,491,413 of record CM077667.1, read on the forward strand.
ATGGAACAATCAAAAATTATAGATACGTTGGAGACGTATCAAGCATCCCCAAGCTTAATTCCTGCTAGTCCTCGAGTAGGTAAATGATAAAAACAGAATTTTTGATGTGGAATGCTACCTAACATATTCATCCATGTAATTTTCTTTATTGTGGCATGAATATTCAGATCCATAAGATTCAAAACAAAAGTTTAATGTTGACATAAAAACAATAATACTTCAAGCATACTAATAAAGCAATCATGTCTTCTCAAAGTAACATGGCCAAAGAAAGTTATCCCTACAAAATCATATAGTCTGGCTATGCTCCATCTTCATCACACAAAGTATTAAATCATGCACAACCCCGGTTTTAGCCAAGCAATTGTTTCATACTTTAGTGTTCTCAAACTTTTTCAACTCTCACGCAATACATGAGCGTGAGCCATGGACATAGCACTATAGGTGGAATAGAATATGGTGGTTGTGGAGAAGACAAAAAGAAGGATATAGTCTCACACCAACTAGGCGTATCAACGGGCTATGGAGATGCCCATCAATAGATATCAATGCGAGTGAGTAGGGATTGCCATGCAACGGATGCACTAGAGTTATAAGTGTATGAAAGCCCAAAAAGAATCTAAGTGGGTGTGCATCCAACTTGCTTGCTCACGAAGACCCAGGGCAATTTTGAGGAAGCCCATCATTGGAATATACAAGCCAAGTTCTATAATGAAAAATTCCCACTAGTATATGAAAGTGACAATATAGGAGACTCTCTATCATGAAGATCATGGTGCTACTTTGAAGCACAAGTGTGGAAAAAGGATAGTAGCATTGCCCCTTCTCTCTTTTCTCTCATTTTTTTTCTTTTTTTCTTTTGGTGGGCTTCTTTGGCCTCTTTTTTTATTTGGCCTTCTCGGGCCTCTTTTATTTTTCATAAAGTCCGGAGACTCATCCCGACTTGTGGGGGAATCATAGTTTCCATCATCCTTTCCTCACATGGGACAATGCTCTATAATGATGATCACCACACTATTATTTACTTACAACTCAAAATTTACAACTCGATACTAGAACAAGATATGACTCTATATGAATGCCTCCGGCGGTGTACTGGGATATGCAATGATCTAGCGTAGCAATGACATCATCATGCTAGCTATCTTACGATCATGCTAAGCAATATGACAATGATGGTGCGTGTTATGATAAACGGAACGGTGGAAGTTGCATGGCAATATATCTCGGAATGGCTATGGAAATGCCATAATAGGTAGGTATGGTGGCTGTTTTGAGGAAGGTGGGTTTAATGCACCGGCGAAAGTTGCGCGGTACTAGAGAGGCTAGCAAAGGTGGAAGGGTGAGAGTGCATATAATCCATGGACTCAACATTAGTCATAAAGAACTCACATACTTATTGCAAAAGTCTATTAGTCATCAAAACATAGTACTAGACGCATGCCCCTAGGGGAAGGGTTGGTAGGAGTTAACCATCGCGCGATCCCGACCTCCACACAAAGGAAGGCAATCAATAAATAAATCATGCTCCGACTTCGTCACATAACGGTTCACCATACGTGCATGCTACGGGAATCACAAACTTTAACACAAGTATTTCTACCAATCCACAATTACTCACTAGCATGTCTCTAATATCACCATCTTTATACCTCAAAACAATCATAAGGAATCAAACTTCTCATAGTATTCAATGCACTTTATATGAAAGTTTTTATTATATCCCTCTTGGATGCCCATTATATTAGGACTAAATTCATAACCTAAGCAAATTACCAGGCTGTTTAGAGACTCTCAAAATAATATAAGTGAAGCACTAGTGCATATTGACAACTACTCCCAAAAAGATATAAGTGAAGATCAATGAGTAGTCAAAATTAACTATGTGAAGACTCTCCCATCTAAGAATTTCAGACCTCAAGTATTTTATTCAAACAGCAAAACAAAATAAAAATAGAACTCCAAGAATAGCACGCATCATGTGAACGAATAAAAATTTAGGCTCAACATAGGCTAACCGATAGTTGACGAAGAGAGGTGGGATGCGTAGCATCCCGAAGCTTAGATGCTTGAGACTTCTTGAAATATTTACTTGGGGTGCCTTGGGCATCCCCTAGCTTGAGCTTTTGTATCTCGTTCAATCCTCTCATATCCCGGTTTCACCTATTCTCAAAAACTTCATCCACACAAAACTCGAAAAGAACTCGTGAGATAGGTTAGTACACATAAGAATAAATCAACACTTCATGTACTGCCAAGAGAAGTTGCATAATAATTTCCATACATTATCTACTGTATACTATCATTTCCACAATTTATATCTACCAATATAGGCTATGGAAACTATAGGATAAGTAGATAACAAAACTATGACAGCAATCTGTCCAAACAGAACAGTCTGTAGCAATCTATTAAACCAGTGTACTTATGTAACTAAAAAAATTATGAAAATTTAGGACATGCTAAATAATTTATATGACAACACTGTGTAAAAATTTCAGAAACTTTCCACGTTCCAGTAAAATATGAAAATTCAAACACTACAGCAAAACTTTCTGTTTTTACACAGTACACATCAAAACATGCAATGCAAGCATCCTAAGACAATTCTTGGAACTTTTTATTGAAAAACAAGATTATAAATAACACCTAACATAAAATAACAAAATATAATGACGATCCAAGCAAAGCACATATTATGTGACGAATAAAAATATAGCTCTAAGTAAGATATACCAATAATGTTGAAGACGAAAGAGGGGATGCTTCTGGGGCATCCCCAAGCTTAGGCGCTTGAGTCTTCCATGGATGTTACCTTGGGGGTGCCTTGGGCATCCCCAAGCTTAGGTTCTTGTCACTCCTTGTTCTCCTCATATCGGTGTCTCACCCAAAACTTGAAAACTTCAATCACACAAAACTTAACGGAACTTCGTGAGATGGGTTAGTATAATAAAGATAAATTATTCACTTAGGTACTGTCAAGATAAGATTCATAATTGTTATCACATAATACCTACTGTATTCTACCATTCCCATAATTTATATCACTAAATATAAGCTATGGGAACACTAAAACAAGCAAACTATGCTTGCAAAACATAATCTGTGAAAAAACAGAACAGTCTGTGAAGATCTGTAGTACAACCATATTTCCCTGTCTCTAAAACTCCTGAAAAATTAGGAAAACCTGAAGAATTTGTATATTAAGACTGTGTAAAAATTTCAGATCATTATCACGTCCAGTAAAAAATGAAAATTCCTGTACTAGAGTCAAAAGTTTCTGTTTTGGTTCAGCATCAATTCTACTCATCTTGTGAGTCATCCCAAAGGCTTTACATGGCACTTTATTGAAATAAAAGATACGAAACATGATTACTACAGTAGCTTAATCATGTGAACACACAAAAACAGAAAGTATAAGTGTTGGGTTGTCTCCCAACAAGCGCTTTTCTTTAATGCCTTTTAGCTAGGCATGATGATTTCAATGATGCTCACATAGGAATAGTATTTAAACATGCAAGGGAGCATCATGAAACTCATGACAAGCTCATTTAAGTCTAACCCACTTCCTATGCATAGGGATTTTGTGAGAAAACAATTCATGGGAGCAAGAATCAACTAGCATAGGAAGGCAAAACAGGCACAACTTCAAAACTTTGAACACATAGGGAGGAAACTTGATATTATTGCAATTCCTACAAGCATATGTGCCTCCCTCATAATAATTTTTAGTAGCATCATTAAGGAATTCAACAATATAACCATCACATAAATCATTCTTTTCATGATCTACAAGCATAGAAAATTTGTCACTCTCCACATAAGCAATTTTCTTCTCATTCATAATAGTGGGAGCAAACTCAACAAAATAACTATCATGTGAGGCATAATCCAATTGAAAATTAAAATCATGATAACAAGTTTCATGATTATCATTATTCTTTATAGCATACATGTCATCACAATAATCATCATAGATAGCAACTTTGTTCTCATAATAAATTGGAACCTCTTCCAAAATAGTGGATTCATCACTAAATAAAGTCATGACCTCTCCAAATCCACTTTCATCAACATAATCATCATAAATAGGAGGCATTCTATCATCATAATAAATTTGCTCATCAAAACTTGGGGGACTAAAAATATCATCTTCATTAAACATAGCATCCCCAAGCTTGTGGCTTTGCATAACATAAGCATAATCACTCTCATTATTAATAGTATGAATAGCACTAATAGTATAACAATTATTATCATCACAATTTTCTAAGTTGGTGCCAAAAAGATTTTCAAGATTATAAGGGGTATCATTATTTGGGAGAGATACCTTTTTACCTCTACTTTTTCTTCTTTTCTTCTTCTTCACCACATCATGTGTGGGTTTAATCAATTTTTCCGAGCTTCTTATTGATGAGATTGGTAGAATAGGAAGCTCCCCCTCGTCACCTGATTCATCATAAGAGAAAATAGGAAGATATTGGGAAGTCTCTTCCCCTTCATTAGTATTCTCTTCATCTTCTATTTGTTTTCTTATTTTTAAATAATTGGCAATATAAGGATTCTCAATGCAATTTACCGCGCAATACATATAGATTTCATTTAGATCAAAATCAATCATTTTTATGAGAACCCAATCCGGAACCTCGTTAGTTTTATGTTTCATTTCTTCATATCCCAAAAATAGACTAAGTTGATTATAATGATCAAGGGTAATGAGGTTATCACAATTTTTGGACACAATTCGATCATGAAATAATTCACATTGGAAATTAAAATGACCACTTTCATTGCAAAGTTCACAAGTAATGCGAAGGAGAAGAGGATATAACTTTTTAGCACAAATATCTAACATCTTAAGTAACCGCTTGGTTTCTAAATATTTATGCCTCTTACAAAATCTATTTTCCCTTTTCTTCGGTGAGTATTCGCACTCCCAATTCACTCCACAAAAATTGACATCCTTATAGGAGACATCATTATCATGACTAGTGCAATCATCATTAGTATTATGGATATTCAAAGAATTTATACTAACAACATTGCAATCATGCTCATCATTCAAATATTTAGTTCCAAACATTTTATTGACTTCTTCTAACACTTTGGCACAATTTTCCTTTCCATCATTTTCACGAAAGACATTATAAAGATGAAGTATATGAGGCAACCTCAATTCCATTTTTTTAGTTTTCTTTTAAAGACTAAACTAGTGATAAAACAAGAAACTAAAAGATTCAATTGAAAGATCTAAAGATATACCTTCAAGCACTCACCTCCCTGGCAACGGCGCCAGGAAAGAGCTTGATGTCTACTACGCAACCTTCTTCTTGTAGACTCGTGTTGGGCCTCCAAGCGCAGAGTTTTGTAGGACAGTAGCAAATTTCCCTCAAGTGGATGACCTAAGGTTTATCAATCCATGGGAGGCGTAGGATGAAGATGGTCTCTCTCAAACAACCCTGCAACCAAATAACAAAGAGTCTCTTGTGTCCCCAACACACCCAATACAATGGTAAATTGTATAGGTGCACTAGTTCGGCGAAAAGATGGTGATACAAGTGTAATATGGTTGGTAGATATAGGTTTTTGTAATCTGAAAATATAAAAACAGCAAGGTAACTAATGATAAAAGTGAGCACAAACGGTATTGCAATGCTTAGAAACAAGGCCTAGGGTTCATACTTTCACTCGTGCAAGTTCTCTCAACAATACTGACATAGTTGAATCATATGTAAATCCCTCACGTGCGACAAAGAGTTCACTCCAAAGTCACAAATAGCAGAGAACAAACGAAGAAATTATTGTAGGGTATGAAACCACCTCAAAGTTATCTTTTCCGATCAATCTTATGAGCTATCCCTATAAGTGTCACAAACAGCCCTAGAGTTCGTACTAAAATAACACCTTAAGATACACATCAACCAAAACCCTAATGTCACCTAGATACTCCAATGTCACCATGAGTACCCATGTGCTTGATTATACGATATGCATCACACAATTTCAGATTCATCATGTTCAATCCAACACAAAGAACTTCAAAGAGTGCCCCAAAGTTTCTACCGGAGAGTCAAGACGAAAACATGTGCCAACCCCTATGCATAGATTCCCAAGGTCATGGAACCCGCAAGTTGATCACCAAAACATACATCAAGTGGATCAATAGAACATCCCATTGTCACCACGGATATCCCATCGCAAGACATACATCAAGTGTTCTCAAATCCTTAAAGACTCAATCCGATAAGAAAACTTCAAAGGGAAAACTCAATTCATCACATGAAGATAGAGAGGGGAAAACTCCATATGATTTATCTATATTAATAAAGCTCGCGGTACATCAAGATCATGCCATCTCAAGAACACGAGAGAGAGAGAGATCAAACACATAGCTACTGGTACATACCCTCAGCCCCGAGGGTGAACTACTCCCTCCTCGTCATGGAGACCGCCGGGATGATGAAGATGGCCTCCGGTGATGGTTTCCCCCTCCGGCAGGGTGCCGGAACGGGCTCCCGATTGGTTTTTCGTGGCTACAGAGGCTTGCGGCGGCGGAACTCCCGATCTAGGTTTCTTTCTGGAGGTTTCTGTATTTATAAGAAATTTGGGCGTCGGAAACAAGTCAAGGGGGGCCACGAGGCGACGACAATACAGGGGGCACACCCTAGGGGGGGCGCCCCCTTGGCTTGTGGTGGCCTCGTGGCTCTTCTGGCCCAACTCCAATGCCATGTGGGTTCTTCTGGTCCATAAAAAATCATCGTAAGTTTTTATTCCGTTTGATATTCCCTTTCTGTAAAGCTTAAAAACAAGGAAAAAAACAGAAACTGGCACTGGGCTCTAGGTTAGTAGGTTAGTCCCAAAAACAATATAAAATAGCATATACATGCATATTAAACATCCAATATGGATAATATAATAGCATGGAACAATAAAAAATTATAGATACGTTGGAGACGTATCCGGCTTCCGTGGCCGATGTGGCCTCCTTCCTACCTTCGGCCGCGGCGGACTCGGCTTGGCCCCAAAACGCCACGACCGAGGCATCAGATTGGAGCCACCCAGAAAGAAGACCCAGGCGCTCCCTTGTGAGACGATCGCCGACGCCACCAAGAGCGCCTCGGACCTTATCCAAGACGGAGTAGGTCCCGTCCAGGGCACCTGACTCGACTGGAGGGCCACAAGTCGGTGGCACCGGGGCACGGCCTGGAGGCGGCGCCTGTGCAGCGGCAGGAGCCGATTCCGGAGAGGCGGAAGCATGGAGGACAGGAGACGCCGGCGGCTGCACCACCACCACATACAAGGAGAGGGCGGACGACCCTGCGCCCAGCTGGCCCTCGGGGGCTGGCCCCTCGGGCTACAGTGCGGGCATGCCCCCAAGGGCAGGGACGACCTCTTCAATAGGCATCGGGGGCTCCGTGGCCGCGACAAGGAGAGTCAACCCGCGGGCCTCCTCACCCGCGACGTCCGGCGCATCGCCAGGCGGCGGCAAGGCACCAGGAGCGGGCGTCGCGTTGGAGGGCGCCCTTGGCTTGACGCCGGTCTTCTTCTTCCTCGACTTCAGCACGGCGGCGCCCCTGATTGTCAGACAAAGGGAGGCCCATCAGTACACAAACCACCGGAAGGCGGCATGAAACCGAGCGAGACTACTTACTCCTCGACGTCGACCCACTTCCTCTTTCTCTCCACATCGGCGAAGGCCGGGAGGCCTCCGTCCTTCTCCGAGGAGCTGCCACTGCGTGGAGGAGCGGTGGAACCGCTCGAAGCGACCACGGCCGGCGAGGTCATGCCATCCCCAGACGCGGCCGCCTTGCCCGCAAGCCGCGGCTCGCGCAGGGGCGAGGCGGGCGCCTCGGCCACCTTGCCGACGCGAGCTGGGGGCGAGGCGGGCGCGCTTCCTCGGGGTCACCCGGCAGGCGGATCGAGCAGCCCGAGGTGTGGGGCCTGGCCCCCTAAGAACCCTGGCGAGTCGCGGAGGACTTGCAGCAGGGGGCTCACCATCATCGTCGTCATCAAAGCCGCGGAGAAGGGCATTCCGCGACGGAGGAGACACCTCCTCCAGGTCGTCATCCGCGGTCTCCTCCGAGTCCTTTCCATCAACGGTATCGTCGGAAGACACCGCCACAGGGGCGCCAGGGCTCTCGGCCGGAGAGAGCCCCAGCTCGTCGAAGCTGGGCATCGCGGCGACCAAGTCTGCCTTGTCGTCACGACAGTACAACGGGGCATAGGCCTCAGGAAGGTCCCCGGGATCGCCGTTGAGCAGGGTCGTCACAACCCTGTTCAGCTCCGCGGGGGTCAGGGGCGCAGAGCGGAGCCTCATGTCGTTGCCGCCACCCTGGTAGTCCCACATGGGCATTGAGTGGGACTGGAGGGGTGCCAGGCGCTGCACCAGGAACTCCTTCACTATCATCCCCCCTGTCAGCTTCCTGGCGCTGATGTCTCGAAGGACCCGCTCCAAAACGGGCTTGGCCCGGGGGTCGGCGAGCTTCGCGGAGCTCCACGCCGGGATCTTCTCCGGCAGCCCCCTGGGGAGCTCCAGGCGAGGGTCGTTGCCCTGAAGATCCAAGAAGACCCAACGGTTCCTGAAGTTCTCCACCTTCTTCCCTGCCTTGAAAAGCATGTTCCCACTCTGGACCGCGACGAAGGAGACGCATGCCGACCGCTGAGCTCCGTCATGAAGCCGCAAGCTGAAGAAATGGCGGAACAGGGCCACCGACGGCTTCATGCCCACGAAAGCCTCGCAGTAGAAGGCAAACACAGACAGAAGCAGATTGGAGTTGGGTTGAAGGTGGAGGGCCTGGATCCCGTAGTGCTCAAGAATGGCGGTGAAGAACGCGGAGAAGGGTGGAACGAGTCCGGAGAAGATGCTGTGGAGGAAGAAAGGGTAGGCCGACTTGGCCAGGCGGCGCCCCTCCGCAGAGCCGCACCATATCAAGGTCCGCCCCACTCATTGGAGTCATCTACCATCGACGGGAGCACCGGGGCGTGATCCCCGTCCTTGGCTATGGTGGACTCTGAGAGCGCCGGCGAGATAGGCGCAGAAGCCGAGCCCTGGGCCTCAGGTTTCTGCTTGCCGGCGGGAGCCATTGAGAAGCCTCCAGGGCCAAGCGAGCGAGAAGAAGGATGGAGCGGCGTCGAGATCTGGGGAGGTTCTCGTAAGGGATGGAGATCTGGAAAGAAGAGCAAGGGCGTGGAAGAGGAAAGCAATAATGGCTCAGCGCTGGACGTCAGGCTTTTGTCGGTTCGGGCGGTTGCCGAGGAGACACGGGGCAGGGACGCCTGCGCCCCACCAAGCGCCCCACGCCAAACCTGGCCCGCAAGCGATAAGGGCCCGCGGCGCTCTAGGCCATCTCCTTCAACTTTCCCCTCGGAGCCAGTTCGAGCGCGCCTTGGGCCCGGGGGCTACTGTCGGCGTTCTGGATACCAGGGTACCCAGACTTGCCTGCTTGCGGCTCAGGGCGTGGCCCACCTGGCGGTCCGTACGGCCTCGCGCGACCTCACTCAAGACAAGACCCTCGCGAGGAGCCCATCCTCGCGAGGAGGACAGCGCCAAGGCGAAAGGGGAAGGCCTCCCCAGGCCTCCTCCCGAGTGGCGGAGATCTCTATGCAACGATAGGCCTCTGGAGGTCAAGGGTGACGACAGCCAGGCCAGGCGGGCGTCAGCGCGCCAGAGGGGACCGTTTCCCCTTTGGTGCAAAGGAGACAAGGATGGACGCGGGTTCCCAAGAAGCCCCGCCAAAGGTTTCCATTCCGGTGCAACAAGACTGGGTCAGCAAGCGCGGCAGGACAGATGTCACCGGCGAGCCCACCACCGCATCACCACCACCAACTTTGCAGGCAAAGACCGCCTTTCGTCAGGATAAGATGTACCTCCTGTCCCCCTTCAAATTTGGCCGTTGTGGGATTCCTTCCTGCCATTGCGATAAGGGAAGAGGACCCGGGCCGCTATAAATAGAGGCTAGGTAGCCCGATAATGAGAGAGAGACGAACCACCCCGCAAACACACTTGCAAGGCAACACACCTCTGTACTAGTTCATCCACAAACCTCCTCGTGAGGCAATCCACCAAAGGCAGGAGTAGGGTTTTACGCTTCGCAGCGGCCCGAACCTGGGTAAACTCCTGTGTGCGATCGTCTTCCTCGCCATCGAGCGGGGGTATTGTGTTGTGAGCGAGGAGGGGGCGAAGCTGTTGGGGAATCTTCACACACGCCCCTGGGTTCGAATTCCTTAGGGTTTTGCGGAGCCCGAAATCCGACACAAAGTGCAAGACATATCCTTCCCCCCCACACACACATCACTTTAGCAAATGGGTTCACAAGCTTACTAATAAGAAACTTAAAAACCAAAGCTTGTCATAGCCCATGGTGAAGATATGAAATAATAGCCTTGTCAAGAGGAGGGATACCAATCGAAGTGGAAAAACCCTCGTCAAGACAAGCATGAGGAAAAAATAATCTTCACCACCAAAGAGTGCATCAAGATGCATGGATATAAGATCCGCACTCAATACAAATTCATTCATGAAACCACCATGGAAATAAAAAGGGAATGCAACGGTGGACATGAAGGAAAAGAGGATATCAACTAGAGATGTAACTTCTCTCATGTGTATAAGATTCTAGGTAGAAGACAATCAGGATGATATATATCCACAAAGAAGGATGTACATATGAAATAGTTACAATAAGAAAGAGCAAGATATCCAAACGGAATTCATAAATATACCAATAAGAACTTTGCTTGAAAGCATAGCACATGGCTTAATATTGTCTTATTGTATATAACTAGACTCCACCACACGAACATCAAAGACATCACAACTAGCAGCAAGAGATCATCGTTGGGATGCTTTGAGTAAGAAACAAGTACCACAAGAAAGAATCAAGAAATTCATGCCATGATGCAACCTACAAGAAGTTGAATGCAAGAAATGTATGCATGAAGTAGATACTTGTTACCGAGATAGCATTGGATTGATGTAGTAGATAATGGTTCATCGATCATCCTAGCTTGACTCCAATAAGCACATGGTGTCAACACCTTCCTTGTACGTGAGCTGAGCATCCAGTGCATCTCCAATTGTTCCTAGAACAACATCACAAACAAAATGGTACCTGTCGGGGATATAACCCCGTGGTAAGACCCCCCTGGAGGGGCCGGGTCATACCTGGCGGCTCTCCGCCTAGATCTTTAAAGTGGACCGGAAGATGAAGGCCAGGCCGCGTGGCGGCTTACCAGACGGGCCAAGACGAAGGCCCAGAGACAGAAGATGGAGTAAAGACCCAGGCGGTTAAGCCGCCTGGAGACGGCTTGCCCAAGACGGCAAGGCGGCTTAGAGACAGGATTGAATACGTTGTATGAGTCGGTTTGAGACTCGTGTAACCCAGGGCCTTGACCTCCTATATAAAGGTGAGACCCTGGGGCGGCTTAGACAGAAACCAATCAATCGAGAACTAGGTCAAGCGAATCCGCTCCCTTGTAATCAATACCCCAAGCAATACAACACAAGCAGGATGTAGGCTTTTACCTCTTCTTGAGGGGCCGAACCTGGGTAAACTCATGTCCCTCGTCTCGACCAACCCCTTTGAGTCCACCGCCTCAGCGATGGCCTCGAACCTAAGTCTCCGGACATCTGCTGTGACAAAACCATGACAGTTGGCGCCCACCTTGGGGCTAGCGCTCGGTGGTGTTGAGTTCTCAAAGGGCTCTATCCTAGGGATCGAGGGGTACGCTGTTGGCAGGATGACCAAGAGTCGCCGCGGCCGGCTCTACATCGACGACGCCGGCTGGGGCCCCGAGGCCGATTCAATTGAGTACGGTTTCCGGGTCCCCTTCGGCGGAATCCACATCTTCATCAGCAAGATCAGCGGATCTGAACCCGGGCCGGACATCTGCACCGACATCGTCAAGCCGGCCCGGCGCGAGCAACCCGCCCGACGCGTGCAACCCGCCCGTGCCGACCCCGGCAGGAAGCATGACTTCGTCGGCTTCACACAGGGCATGGAGCTTGAAGGTTCTATGTCACGGGAAGAAACTCTCATCTGTTCAAAGGATGGATCCTCGAGCGGAGAGACGGAATCAATCTATCAGCTTCACAACGGTGGGCTCGGGGGCTACGTCAAGCCTTACCCCGAGTCGGAGTATCATGAGCCGGAGGATTATGAGCCGCCGAACTGCGCTGCCGTCTTCATGGCGGGTTCAGCGGCGGCTCCTGGCAGCTCAACCGCTGGTGCTACTGGGTCTAGAGCTGGCAGGCCGCCGGCTCAGGTTCTTCTGGATCTGATGAATGAGCTTACAACCCTGATGGCGACTGAGGTCACTGCTGAAAACCAAGCGGCCCGTAATGCGGAGATCGCGAGGTTGAAGAACCAGATGACCGGAGTCCAACAGGAAATCAATGCGCTGAAGGCTCAGATGGATGCTGAGGCGGAGCGCCTTAGGGCGGACGCTTTCCGTTTCGAGTTAGAGTAGCAGTCTGCGGCGGCGGTTCAGCATCAGCGGCCAGACCCGCCCCGCCGGAACCCGACCCCACCACAGCCTTTTCCGACGCCGCCGGGTCATTATTCTAAGCCGGCTGAGAACATGGTGGCGGCGGCAACCCGGCTTGGTACAATCCCCATCCCCGATGAGGTGCCTTTTGCAGAAGAGGTGCGGAACGCTATTGGATACCTACAGACGGCGGTGGCCCAGCAGGAGAAGTATACTTACAGCCGGAGCCGCGTGCATTCAACTCCCATCCCCAGCCGCAGCTACAGCCGGCGTTATGAGTCGCCGGCGGTTTCTAGCAGTGAACGACATCGAAACCCGCCGCGAGTCGATCGGGCGGCTCTGGATGCTCAGGCGCTGGTGGATCGGGCGAGAGCACAGCGAGAGGCGGCGGCTCTGGCGGCGGCGGCGGCTCATCAGGAACCCACAGTTGCACCTTCCGTCTCAGTAGGGGCAGGAGTAACCTCCAGGGCTGTGGGAGTGCCGTGCTTAGCGCCGGCTCTACGGAATGAGCGTCTGCCGAAGGATTTCAATGGTCCTCGCAAGGTGCCCAATTATACTGCAGACCTACCTCCAGAGGCTTGGATCGAAAGCTATGAGCTGGCCATGGAGATGTTGGACGTCAGTGATGCAGTATGTGCCAAATACTTCATCATGATGCTGGAAGGGCCGGCTCGCACGTGGTTAAAGGGCTTGCCACCAAATACCATTAATTCCTGGGCCGAGTTGAAGGCGAAATTCATCAAAAATTTCCAAGGAACGTGCAAGCAGCCCATGACGATTGTGGATCTGGACCATTGCGTGCAGCATAATGACGAGTCGGCTCATCACTGGGTCTGGCGGGTCTCAACCATCATCCACTCTTCGGAACAGATTACGGCGGCTCAAGTAGTTTTGATTCTGGAGAAGAATTGCCATTTTACACCGCTGAAGCAGAAGCTTGGCCGGCTTAAACGCTCATGCCAAGACATGGGGGAGCTCATGGCGGCTCTCACCAAGTATGCAGACTCTGATAACACGAAATACCCAGGCTCTGATGATGAGAAATCAGGTCACGGGAAGAAAGGTAACAATGGCAAGGGTCAACAGCAAAATGCGGCTGGAAACAGCAACCCGGGCAAACGGAAGAACCCGGACGGCGGGTCAGAATTGGTGGCGAACACCAGCACTGGGAACAATCGTGCTAAGGGCAATGGGAACTTCAGGGCACCCTTTAACAAGGGTAAAGCTCCTTTCAACTTGGAGGAGATGCTCAATAAACCTTGTCCGGAGCACAGCCGGCCTGATAAGCCGACATGTCACACTTGGAGGGATTGCAGTATTATGCGGCAGTTCAGGGATTACAGCCTTCAACAGCACCGTAATAACGGAAATGGTCCGTCAGGCGACTCAGGGCCGGGTGGGTCAGGAGCCGGCTTTGGTGCTGGCGGCTCAGGATCCGGTTACCAGGCTCAAATATTCTGGAACCCCGGGTCATTGCAGGGAAGATAACCCGGCCCCGGGGGCTGCTGCCTTATTGACGGAAATTTAAAGTTGCCCAAGAGGACGAGCCACCATGTTGTGTCGTTCAAACATGGGTGCCCGGATTTATTTGATCATCATAAAGTCATTTGAGGGCTTCTGCTGTTTCTTCATACAAAATGGCGGATTACAAGACGGCGGCTCACAAATGGCGGCTTACAAGATGGTGCAACAATGTTGATACTTCAACAAGGTCATTTGGGGCTTCCAACCCATCGGGTTTAGCTTACACACCCTCTTGATCGGCTCTTCAGCCACCGTAAGGCGGGTTGTATACCCAACCATTGACTCCATCAACAAGGTCATTTGGGGGCTTCCAACCCACCGGGTTTAGCTTACACACCCTTTTGATCGGCTCTTCAGCCACCGCAAGTTCGAGTTAAACCTGCCTGTATGCTGCTGCTGCTCCGCTAGGTGACCCGCCAAATTCTTACCAGTTAATCTCGACTAGAGACCCTGAGCTGTTCAAACATATTTGACAGTCACTCTCGCTAGAGACCCTGTACTGGTCAAGGTTAAACCGGCGGCTCTTGTCACGTGAGGGCCGGCTTACGGAAAGCGAGGATAAACTCACCCATCTGCTGCCGACTCTCCGCTATGTGGCCCGTTCATACTCTTAAACATTTACTCTTTTAAAGACCCTGCACTGTTTAAGGTTCAAACGACGGATTTATGTCACGTGAGAGGTAGCTTATGGGCCCTAAGGGTTCTCATGCCCTGCTGTGTCTCTCTCTGGTTCGTTGCGCTCTTATCAGTTAATCTCGCCTAGAGACCCTGAGCCGTTCAAAGGAATTGACGGTCACTCTCGCTAGAGACCCTGTACTGATAAGAGTTCAAGTAGCGAGTCCACCCAGAAGAACCGGCATATGAGCTTTTGAAAAGAAAGGCAAGGTCATGAAAGATTTAACATCTCCGGGTTGTGCTTTTTCAAGCCGCCCTCACCGCAATACAGAACATATTCTGTCTTGTTTGTTTTTGCAGGGTTTATCTCCTAAGATGAGCCGCCGTGAAATCTGATATTATGAGAACACAAGACAGACAAGCATGCATCAAGTTGTGCAAAGATTCATACGTGCGCGATGGCACGGCTCAGGCAAACAAGTTTTTCTATGCCTATTACAAACTCCCCACGGAGCCCAAAATACCACGGACTTAACAAGTTTTTGTACACTGCTAGCCTTGGCGAGTCAAGAAGCCGGGTTATAAGTTTCAGAAGCAAATGATCAGCTCGATGGCGGGTCATCCTACGCCGGGTCTTCAACCTCTTCGATCTGAAGATTGTCCACATCCCAGTTGTAGTTTGTTAAAGCTTCAAACTGAGCCTCTTCAAAGAGGGGAGACGGATCAATCTCAGGAGCAAAGAGGTGCTTACGGCGTGTAGGAGTCAAGTCTCTGGCTTCAAAAGTTGGGCAGCGCACTCGTTTGTTGTCCTTGCCATAAGTCGCCTGGTATGTAGTCAGATCAACTTCATTCGCCAGCGCTGATGCAAGTATCCGGGAGGCCTTCATACATTTGGCATAGTCATCCTCAGTAAAGTCTGAGCCGTCGTCTTTTTTGGATGGAAAGCCGTCCATCATCTCTTCTGCGGTGAGCTCCGGGGCAAAAGCCAGACACCGACTTAGTGCAGCCATTGCTCCCTTTCTGGCGGCTGATCGTTTGAGCTCATCAACTTGTTTGGGCAGAGTCGACAGGAGCTCTATCACTCCCTTCATAAATTTGGGGATGCTTTTTTCATTCAGCATCGCTTTTATGGTGCAAAGGGTCCCGCAGTATAGCTGTTCTGCCAAGGAATATACTGCTTTTAACTTCACCAAGCTGTTTGAAGATAGTTGGCGGCTTCTTTGACCTGCAAGGAAAGATTTGGTGTTATAAGCCGCCCGCACAGTAGGCAAGGAAATTTGCTAAGTATTCAATGCTTACGAAAGATAACAGAAGTCATCCTAGAGATATGGCGCTTGAGAGTTTGCAGTTCATCTGACACAAGCTTGAGTTGCTGGTCAGCATCGTCTGCGCGCTTGGTCAGGGCGGCTTGGGTAGACTCAACGCTCTTTTTCAAGGCATCAAAGTCAGCCTGAACCTTCTCAAGCTCCTTAACGGCAACCCGCCATTTTTCCTCCGCCTCAGACCGGGCGGTTTGTTGTGCAGCAAGGTTTTCTTTTACGCCGGTCAGATCAGACTTGGCCGCGTCTAAAGCTTCCTGTATCATACAAAAACAAAACATTTCAGGAGGTCTAAGTCGCCAGGATGTGATGTTAGTACATGATCGATGGATCTGTTCTGGCAAGTCTCAAGCAGATTGCAAGCAATATACTTGGGGGCTAATGTCTGTGTTTTCTCTACAAGTCTACAATGAAGTTCCGGCTCATCTTCGTAAAGATAAGCCGACACTTGGGGGCTACACACGGCGCTCTACAAGTCTACAATGAAGTACCGGCTCATCTTCGTAAAGATAAGCCGGCACTTGGGGGCTACACACGGCGCTCTACAAGTCTACAATGAAGTTCCGGCTCATCTTCGTAAAGATAAGCCGGCACTTGGGGGCTACACACGGCGCTTTCCACGTCTACAGTGAAGTTCCGGCTCATCATTTTTATACCGACCCGGACTTGGGGGCTACCATTGATCAACTCTTCAAATTGAGTATCGGTTTACTATCTATACTAACCCGATACTTGGGGGCTACATGCTAAGCTATTTGGAGTTTGACATAGATTGGAAGACCCGGTCTACCATTTACAATGTTAAACCAGCTCTTGGGGGCTACATAAGGGTATAAGGAAAAAGCAGGAGTACCTCATATTTTTTCTTCATCAAACCAACAAGTTTGAGCTCCATGTTCCGGCTTGTTGACAGGCGGTTCAGATAACCAGTGTGTAATTCATCGGCAGTCAGCTTCTCTAACACAGGGAATTCAAAATCAAACTTCTCAGGCGAGGAAGCTTCAGCCTTGCTGGTATGTCTTGTCAGTACATGAGGCTCGGGAGATTGATGACCCGTCCCAGTGATGATAACGTCTGGAAGAACTGTGTCTTCGACGGTTGTTGAAGGGCTGGGCGGCTTAGGATCATCCCTTGGAGGACTTTCAGTTGCCGTGTCATGATCAGCCGGCTCAGAGGGCTGATGAGTATCTTCAGGTGCATCTTTCATAATTTCAATAGGTTCCACATGAGTTGCAGGGGAGTCCGGCTTAGCAATTTCCGGCTCTTGGGCAGTAGGAGCAGCGGTAGACCCGCCGGTTTTCCTTCGTTTTGCTTGAGCTCTAAAAAACAGAAGAATTATTGCATAAATAACAAGGACGATAGAAAGGGATGATGCAGATACAAAGGTACGCACTCCGGGTTGATCTTCAGAGGAGGCAGCTTAGTCGCAGTGGAATCACTGGACGAAGGGGGCATTTCCTGAAAGCAGTTAAGACAATACAAAGCAGAGTAAGGTTACAGTGCAAGATTGTTAAAACTGACCTTAGTTAAAAGAGTACCTCAGCCGGCCGTTTCCGCGGAGCCGGAGAATTCGATAACCCGGCCACAAGATCTTCAGAGCCGGCGCTCCGGGTCTGACGTCGGGAGTTGTGCTGTTGCTTTTTCAAAAGAAAATTGGGGTCTAAATGAGCAAGAGGATGAGAAAAGGGGACTTTTCGGATGACCCGCCGTATTTTCTCTGGTGGAAGGTTTTCTGAGTCAGAGGAAATGTAGGTTACCTCAGGGGCGTCTTCATGGCTTGTTTCCGTTTCCTCCTGTGGATAATTGTTGTCAATAAGTTGCATAAAGAGACGGCCAAGGGAGTCAAGTTCTACCTCTGAGTCGTCAAGCTCAGGTGGCTCCTGAGCGGCAGTTTTCTTCTTACGGCCGCGGGCTTTCACTTTAGGCTTCCTCACAGGAGGGTTATATTTCTTCTTCCAGAAAGGAGAGCCGGCCTGTGCATAAGCCGCCAAAGAAGATTAAAAGGTGCAAGGTAAAAGGTTAGGACAAGAATGACCAATTCTGTAGAAAAGAATTTCTTACAGCTGGAGCCGGGTTCTTGGCACAAAAGGGCTTCAACCCGGTCTTGTTGCAAATCTCTTGTTTCTCGCCAAGAAGTGACTTGACGGAAGTATTGATGTCTTGTTCTGTCAGAGGGGTGGCATTGAAGCAGAGAGAGTCATTGGGTTCACCCGTAAATTCATGCATGAGTCGGTCACGCCGGCTCAGTGGCAAGATTTTCCAAGAAACCCAGCAGCGGGTTAAGTCGACGCCAGTTAAGCCGTTCGCTAGTAAGGCCCTGATCTTCGCGAAGGCCGGAGCATACTTCGCTCGTTCTGCGGTGGACATCCGGTCCGGGAGTTCGGTGTAGCAAAGCCAGGTGGGACGATAACCCGGCAGTGGATTCTCTTCTTCAGGAGAAGTGTCCTTGCAGTAGAACCAGGTCTTGTTCCAGTCCTTGGGGTGGCTTGGTAAGAGAGCTGCTGGATAGGGCAAATCTCTCCGTCGCTGGATAGACACGCCACCAAGCTCCAAACTTGGCCCAGCCGCCACTTCAGTTTGGCGATTGACGTAGTAGTAGTCACGGAAGAGATCAACAGACGGCTCTTCTTGCAAGTAAACTTCACATAACACTTGGAACTGACACATGTTGGTGACAGAGTTTGGACCTATATCTTGAGGATGAAGCTTGAAGAAAGGAAGAACGTCTCGGATTTTTTTTGACCCGGGTGGGCTAAATCCACGAAGGAGATGATCAGTGAACACAATAACTTCTCCTTCCTGAGGAGTCGGTCTGATTTCTGGCCCTGGAACCCGCCAGTGTATAACGTCCTGAGCCGGCAAAATACCCGACTCTACAAAGTCAAGTAGAAGCTGTTCGGTGACTCCAGAGCTGACCCAATCACAAGACGAAGGTGCTCTTGACATAATGGCGGGTTAAGCTGCGAAGGCACGGAGTACGGCGGGTTAGAAAAATGTTCAATAGTCAAGGCAACTATGGTCAGTATAATGGTGAGGTGTTAAGCCGCCGAAATATTTTTTCGGAGAGCCGCCAATGCCATGGTGGGTTAGGTGGACAAGGTGATCCTGGAAAATACGGCTAAGTGCGGATAAACAGGTTTCACATATTGTCTCTATAGCTGCAAGATCTACGGGTGAAGGTAAAATGAAACATATTCAAAAACCTAAAAAGACAGAAGAAGAACAGGCGGACATCACGCGGTGGAGATTGCTATGCAGATCCAAAGCAAGTGGGCATTGGCATTAAAAGGATAACCGCAATGGATAGACAGTATTATGGGATGCAAAGTGATGCTTGGTGGTCTATACTATGAAGAACACTGATGAACAGCGATGAACATTAGAGAAACCCGATGAACTCGGGAGATCTTAATGGGGACAACTGCTGATTCAACAAGGGCTGAAAATGATACCTTGCGGATGCGGACGGGCCGGCGAAACTCTGGTCCGATTCAGGTTGATGCAGCGGCCGGCATTGAGGGCGACAGTGAGGTCCGGTCGGGGGCGGCGGAGCTCTGGAGGCGAAGCTGACTGAGGGAGGAAGAAGACAGAGGAGGCGGAGAAAGGAAAGAAGGCACTACGTGTCCCTATTTATGAGATGGGAGGGCAACAGTGTGCGCGAAAATCGAGGAGGCACAGTGATGATTGACCGAAGAAGGCGCCTCGATTTTTGGGCCGACCCTTCAATGAGAGGATCCATTGCCAACGTCACAGAATCTTTTCAGAATATTCGATATGACGTCACGGCGGGTTATCAGTTTTCTTTTCAGGTGACAGAAATGTGAGACTCGCCGCCAAGTGAGTTTGAAGATTGACATGAGCAGGCTCAAATCAACCTGGGGCCTAATGTTGGGGATATAACCCCGTGGTAAGACCCGCCCAGGAGGGGCCAGGTCATACCTGGCGGCTGTCCGCCGAGATCTTTAAAGTGGACCGGAAGATGAAGGCCAGGCCGCGGGCGGCTTACCAGACGGGCCAAGACGAAGGCCCAGAGACAGAAGATGGAGTAAAGACCCAGGCGGTTAAGCCGCCCGGAGACGGCTTGCCCAAGACGGCAAGGTGGCTTAGAGACAGGATTGAATACGTTGTATGAGTCGGTTTGAGACTCGTGTAACCCAGGGCCTTGACCTCCTATATAAAGGTGAGACCCTAGGGCGGCTTAGACAGAAACCAATCAATCGAGAACTAGGTCAAGCGAATCCGCTCCCTTGTAATCAATACCCCAAGCAATACAACACAAGCAGGACGTAGGCTTTTACCTCTTCTTGAGGGGCCAAACCTGGGTAAACTCGTGTCCCTCGTCTCGACCAACCCCTTTGAGTCCACCGCCTCAGCGATGGCCTCGAACCTAAGTCTTCGGATATCTGCTGTGACAAAACCACGACAGTACCCAAACTCATTGGGACCAAAGAGTTAGTAGACCAACAATACATAGGACAAACTCCACATAACTATGTGCATATAGATATGAACTTGAATTTCATGCACACTTTAGCCAATTTGTGACATAGTTGAGTTTCTCCTATATATTGGGTCGAAGAAAGAAAATATGCCAAAGAAAGTACATAGTAAATATGCATGCTCAAGACTTTCAAGAACCAAATCAACACATAGTTGATAATATACCAAAAGAAAAGATACCAAGTGAAAATAAGATACCAAATGAAGAAATCACCTGAAGGATACCAATTAAAAGATACATCAAGGAATGAGATATCCATTGACACATGCCAAATAGAAGGAAACAAGATACCAATTGAAGGAAAAACAAACAAGAGGTATCAAGTTCCCAAAAGAGAGCTAGGTTCCAAACAAACCAAACCCTCGGCATATTTTCATGATGGCACAAAGTACCAACAAGGAAAAGGCTTTGACTTCCACCAACCCGCACTTGATAAGGGTCAAAAGGTTTTATGACAAATGCATAATAAGAGTGTTCGAAATAAAATAGGATAGCTCCCCCAAGATATGTGCATTATATAGAGTTTGCATTTGAATACAAAATGCACAAGATGGGATCAACACTTTTCCTATATCTATAGAAACACTAGAAATGTTTACAAAGATCCACAATAAGCAAGTAAGACACCGGGAGTGAACCAAGACAAATAAACACAAGATTGAATGTAAAGATGATGAGCAATTTCTACCTCATACAAGAATAACAATTGTCAAAAGACAAGAAGTATTTGGAGATAATTCCCCTAGGTAGATTGCATAAATATCCAATATCATCTTCACACCAAAAAGATAAGAAATAAGCAGCTTGGAACTTGTAGAGCTAACATGCCACCTAGGAACAAGATAATTTACAATATCAACTCTAAGTGGCAATACCTCAAATGTACACATTTTCTAGGCTTGTAATATACACATAGCATATTACTCCCCCATAATGTGATAAATCAAACTTCGTAATAAGAGGCAAATAAAACCAACAAGAGATAATTAATGGACCATTTAGAATTTGAATTTCTCATGAGAGTGCATACCACATATAAACTAGATAATCTTGTAATATCAATACTAAGTGGCATTCCTCATGTACACACATTTTTAGGATCGTGAAGTGCACAAAGCACATCACTCCCCCAAAATGGGATAATCCATTAATCTCTCAAAAGAGCCAACTAATATACAAACAAGATGCAAAAAGGCTCAACACAAGACTCACACATACATGATGTGCAACCCATCATACATACTTGATTACTCAAGATAAACAAATAAGAAGCACAACATATACAAACACATGCAAGGTACAAAACCACAACATGCAAAGGGGCAAGTAACTATTAATGTAAACAATTTAAGTACAAGTTACCGTAAGGAGGCACATTGGATATAAGATAGAAATTCGATAATCCAAATGACTTGGCTTGAGATAATATGAATGATGAAGATCCCTTAATTCTTCATGATGTAGCCAAGTCACCAATGCCCTCCAGCAACACCTATTGATCAAGTTTGAGCTTGTTGGTCCCCAAACAAGTTGGGTCCTAAGAGGTTAGTCACAATAGGCTTGGCTACCCAAATGGTTCTTTTCTTGACACCACATTGAGTACCAACAAACTTGGCAAACACATTGCCAACCTTATCCTTCCCAACAGAATAGATATCATCAATAATAATTGGGTTGGATCTCTTTACCATTAGTGCATGAAGAAGCAAAGTGACCCTTCTCGCGACATAAGTAGCAACATCTACCCTTTACTTTCTTCTCAATTGATTTCTCAACTTGAGGAGCGTTGAGTTGGGTCTTCTTGGGAAGAGGCCTTTCTTCAACTTGAGTTTGAGCATGAGATTGAACTTGTGGCCGCTTCCCTTGTTGCTTGTCACTATGGGGCTTCTTCTTCAATGGGCAAGATCTAACATGGTGCCCTTCTATTTTGCACTTGAAGCAAATAATCTTGGCCGAATTCTTGACTTGTTCTTGGCCCTTCTTCTTGTAGCTTTTGGACTTCTTCTTCTTATTAGAGTTGAATCCAAGTCCACCCTTGTCATTTGGGGATTTTTTCCCACACAAGATATTGTTGAGTGTGGACTTCCCTTCATGACTCTTTTCCAAGTCTTTCTTCAAAGAAGTGACTTGGCCTTGAGCTCTTTGATTTCCTCTACATGGTTAGTATCAACACAAGTACTAGAGGAAGTATAAGCTTCATCGTTAGAGCAACAAGGCAAGGAAAGTAATTCATCACAAGATGTACCAATGTTATGCATAGATGAATTACGAGGACTAGCACATGAGAATATAGCATTTTGACTAGAAGTAGTGGTATTGTCCACATGAGGCTCACTAGATGTTACCTTAGTAGTAATAGCCTCATGAGCTATCTTTAGCACAATATGGGATACTGGAAGATCACCATGAGTGCTAAAAAGCTTTTCATGACTTTCTTCCAATTTCCCATAACTGCTAGATAGCAATTCAAGTTGAGCCCTTAGCTCAACATTCTCCTTCAAAATGGATGCTTCACAAGAAATAGAGTTAGTAGCACAAGCATCATCATTAACAACAAGAGGAGAAGGCAACTTGACAAGCTCTTTAGCATATGAAGCTTCAAGTTGAGCATGAGACTCGGTGAGTTCGATGAGCAAACTCTTAATGACCCTTGAGCCATTTTTGAGGTGCTCAAAGTCCTCAAGGAGTTTAGCATGAGCAACTTCAAGCTTATCATTTTTAGTACTAAAATCATTAGCCACCTCGAGAGCCCTATCATGGGATTCCTTTAATCTAGATAATTCTAGAGCAAAGGTCTCCTCAAGAGATTCCTTGGTGGTTTGTTCATTTTCAAGAGCTTGAGATAGCTCCGCGATCTCATTAGCGTAATCACGCTCATGACCTTCCATTTTCTCAATGGTGGACTCATGCTCCTCGAGGTGAGCTTCCAACCCCTCAATATATTTCTTGACCTCAATGGCAATAGACATGATTTCCATGAAGTTGGAGCGAGCAAGTTTATTCTTATGAAGAGCTTTAAAAATCATTTCACCCTTAATTTTTAAGGAAGCAATATTATCACTCTCTTCATCATTATCCTCATCCTCATTATCTTTAACATCATCATCATGAGATATATTGGGATTCAAAGTAGGAGATACCTTTGAAGCCTTAGCCATAAAGCAAAAGTGAGAAACAATAGATGATGATGTAGGATCCCTTGAAGCATCATTCAAGACCATATATTGTTCCATGGAGTGTTGGGTTTACTCTACATTGTTAGCACAACAAATCGAGGAAATAGATACATTTTTATCATGGAAACAAGACATAGCAAGCATATCATCATTAGATTTAGTCAAGAAATTTCTACATGATATGCAAGGACTATCAACACAAGCATGTGAAACTTGTAAGGTGCTCGAAGTGTTAAAGTCCAAAGATGGAGCATTGCAATGTGATAGTGATGAGGGATCATCAACAATAAGCACACTATCAACATTGCAATGACCAACACTACTCACCATATCATTACCTTGTGGCAATCCACATGTAGGTGAAGTAGAAGAAGTTGAGAAGACAATACGACCGGAGGTGGAGGGAGAACAATCATCCTCACAAATCATGGACACACCATATTTATCTTGAAGCTTTGTCCACAACTCATGAGTTGAAATATAACTACATTGCACAAAGCATCAAAAAGCACATTAGAAGCTTGAGCATTGAGATAAGAGTTTTTCTCATCCTCTAAAGATAATTTTTGAGGATCCTTCGGAGGAGAAAAACCCATATCTAGAATCCGCTCTAAATTTGGGTCCATGACCCTAAAGAGATTAAGCATGCGAATTACCCAAACATGAAAATTTGTGCCATCAAAACTAAGAGTGTCAGAGAATCCTAAACCCCTAGTCGACATCCTTACTCTCTAGGTGGTAAAACCTAATAATGAGAGACCTAGCTATGGTACCAATTGAAAGGATGTGGATGTCACCTAGAGGGGGGGTGAATATGCGCTTTAAAATAATTACGGTTTAGGCTTGAACTAATGCGGAATAAAACTAGCGTTTAATTAGTCAAGCACAAAACCTAAAACAATTAAGCTCACCTATGTGCACCAACAACTTATGCTAATCAAGATAAACAACTAAGTGATAGCAAGATATATAGTAGGGAACAATATGGCTATCACAAAGTAAAGTGCATAAGTAAAGGGCTCGGGTAAGAGATAACCGAGGCACGCGGAGACGATGATGTATCCCAAAGTTCACACCCTTGCGGATGCTAATCTCCGTTCGGAGTGGTGTGGAGGCACAATGCTCCCCAAGAAGCCACTAGGGCCACCGTAATCTCCTCACGCCCTCGCACAATGCAAGATGCAGTGATTCCACTAAGGGACCCTTGAGGGCGGTCACCGAACCCATACAAATGGCAACCCTTGGGGGCGGTCACCGGTACCCGTACAAATTGCTCGGGGCAATCTCCACAACCTAATTGGAGACCCCGATGCTTGCCCGGAGCTTTACACCACAATGATTGAGCTCCGAGACACCACCAACCGTCTAGGGCGCCAAGGCACCCAAGAGGAACAAGCTCTAGGGTGCTCAAACACCCAAGAGTAATAAGCTTCTCAAACTTCACTTCCACGTATCACCGTAGAGAACTCAAACCTATGCACCAAATGCAATGGCAAGGGCACATGGAGTGCCCACGTCCTTCTATCCCAAATCTCACTACAACAACTAATGCTATGGAGGAAAATGAGAGGAAGAACAAAGAAGAACACGAAGAACTCCAAGATCTAGATCCAAGGGGTTCCTCTCACATATAGGAGAAAGTGATTGGTGGAAATGTGGATCTAGATCTCCTCTCCCTTTTCCCTCAAGAATTAGCAAGAATCATTGGAGGGATTGAGAGTTAGCAAGCTCAAAGAAGGTCAACAATGGGGGGAAAACTCGAGCTCAAAGGATGGGGACCATTGGGGAATAAGACCCCCTTAAATAGGTCACCACGAATCTGCCCGTTATGTGCAGAATAACACAGGAGCGGTACAACCGCTATGCGCACTGGTACAACCGGTCAAAGCAGACAAAACCTACCTGTAGCAAAAGCAATAAGCGGTACAACCGCCCGGGGCACCGGTAGTACCGGTATAACCGGAACAACCGGCCCACAACTGCCCAAGAACCGCTCCAAAACAGAAACCAGTCCGGTGGTAGAGCGGTACATGGCCGGTACAACCTTCGGACCAAATCTGGAGCGGTACAACCACTCCAAACACCGGTTGTACCGGTCAACAGGTACAACCTCTCTATGGGGCGGTACAACCTCTCTATGTAAAACAGGTAAGACTAAAACAGCCATAACTTTTGCGTACGAGCTCCGATTTGAGCAAACTCAAGCTTGTTGGATAAAGGACAACAAGAGCTATCCAACAATGACTAGTTAAATTAAGAACAAGCAATGGAGAATAAATTCCACTAGGATAAGGAAGATGACCTTCCCAATAAATATCCGACAAAATCTCCAACACCGAAAACACAATATGATGCATACGAAATCTGTTTTCGATGAGCTTGAACTTATCATGATGAAGACCATAAGCTCAAAAACTCACATAGAGAAAAACCAAATAAGGATCAAGGAAGATGATGATGCAAGGATGCAAATGGTTTGAGCTCTCAACGAACGATACGATCAAGCTACTCGCTTGAGAGCCCCCCTTGATAGTACGGCAATCGATCCTATAACTCGGTCTCCCAACTACCACCATGAAACCGGTAAAATAGAAAACCTATCAAGGGCAAACCTATACCTTGCACATAGTCCACTTGAGCAAGATGATGACGATCTTGACTTCCTCAAGATGGACCACCTTTCTTGATTGTGTTGGCTCGATGAAGACTAGTTGATTGCTCCCCCATACTCCACTATGGGTGAGCCACTCTTCGTCACACCTTCACAAGTCCATTGTCACCACAATGGACAGCAAGCTTCAAGCATGATCTCTTCGTGATGGTCCACTTGAACTTGCACACCGTAATCTTGATGACGATCATCACTTGATGTCATCCTCCATGGGTTGTATGAGATCTTCCTCTTGACGCAAGCCCATGGAAACATACCTAACCCCACACAGAACTCTCACGTAGACCATGGGTTAGTACACAAAGCTTAATGGACAATGCTTACCATACAATGAGATCACTTGATCCCTCTCGGTACATCTTGTACGCTTTGTGTGTTGATCAACTTGATTCACTCTTTGACTTAGTCTTGATCAACCTTGTATCTTATCTTCTCTCTTCATAAAGATGATGTCTTGAAGGTAAACATGAATGTTCCCACAATCTTCTTCTTCAAGACATGCTTGCAATAAGCTCAACTCTCACATGACCAATCTTTGGATAAAACCTTGAATACCACCTTGGTCACCATATAAACTCCTTGAAACCAACAGATGGACGTCCAGAAGTACCTATGGACAAATCCTTCGAATATAAATCAAGGAAACCATTAGTCCATAGGGATTGTCATCAATTACCAAAACCACACATGGGGAAATGTGCTTTTACATATACACTTTGTAGTGCTTGTCAAGCTGGAAAAAAAGTAGGTGGAAGTCACCCCGTAAAGAATATAATGACTACTAGGAGACCACTCGAGTTGCTTCACATGGATCTTTTTGGTCCCAATGCTTACAAGAGCCTCAGTGGAAATTCCTTTGGTCTAGTTATAGTTGATGATTTTCCATATTTACGTGGGTATTCTTTCTTGATGATAAGTCGTAGGTACAAAAGATCTTCAAGAACTTCGCTCACAAAGCCCAAAATCAGTTTGAAGTGAAGATCAAGAAAGTTTGGAGCGACAACGGATCGGAGTTCAAGAACACAAATGTAGACACCTTTCTTGACGAAGAAGGGATTCTACATGAGTTCTCGGCTACGTACATGCCTCAACAAAATGGAGTTGTTGAGAGGAAGAACCGAACTCTTATTGAGATGGCAAGAACGATGCTCGACGAGTACAAGACTCCAAGACACTTTTGGGTGGAAGCCGTGGAAACAGCTTGTCATGCCACAAACCGACTCTATCTTCACAAGCTTCTCGGTAAAATGGCATATGAGCTACTCACCGGTAACAAACCCCAAGTTGGATACTTTCGGGTATTTGGCTCTAAGTGTTACATTCTTGATAAGCATCATCGTTCTAAATTTGCTTACGGATCAAACTCTCACAGTTACCGTGTCTACAACAACTTCACTCGAAAAGTTTAAGAGACGGTAGATGCGAAGTTTGATGAATCTAATGGTTCGCAAGTCGAACAATTGCCAAATAATGTAGGAGATAAGGAACCTTCGGAAGCTATCCAAGACTTGTCCATTGGCAAGATTCGTCCCATGGAGGTGAAGGAAAGCACTTCGTCAACTCAAGTGTAAGCCCCTACTTCACATCAAGGTGAACCTCAACACGACATGGAGGCATCCACGAGTGGTACACGACAAGATGAAGAGGAGGAAGAAGTTCATCATGATGATCCACCACAACCACCTTCACCGCCACCTCAAGGCAACGACACCTTCAACAACGATGAAGAAGAAGATGATGACGAAGAAGCTCCACCATCCAACAAGCAAAAGCTACCCCGAGTTCGAGCAAGAGTGGACAAAAACCATCCTCTGAATCAAATCTTCGGTGACATACAAACCGGGAGGATAACTCGCTCTAAAACTCGACTAGCTAACTTTTGTGAGCATTATTCATTCATATCTAGTATTGAGCCCTTGAAGGTAGAAGAAGCTCTTCAGGATCCGGATTGGGTGAACGCTATGCACGAGGAACTACACAACTTCGAGAGGAACGAAATCGGAACCAAAGGTTTATCAATCTATGATTGATTCATTGTTATATCTATGTGCCTCCCGTCTCGACATTATGCTTAGTGTATGCATGTGTGCTATATATCAAGCTGCTCCTAAAGAGTGTCATCTTAAGGCCGTGAAAAGAATTGTGAGATATTTGATACATACACCAAACTTTGGCATATGGTATCCCAAGGGATCCTCTTTTAATCTTGTTGGCTATTCCGACTCGGACTATGCCGAAGACAAGGTTGACAGAAAATCCACTTCGGGCACTTGTCAATTTGTTGGTAGATCTCTTGTGTCTTGGTCCTCCAAGAAACAAAACTCGGTATCTCTATCTACTGCCGAAGCGGAATACATTGCCGCTGGATCATGTTGTGCTCAATTGCTTTGGATGACTCAAACTCTTAAGGACTATGGCATACATGTGAGACATGTACCATTGTTATGTGACAATGAGAGCGCAATCAAAATTGCTTATAATCCTGTGCAACATTCTCGAACTAAGCATATTCAAGTTAGACATCATTTCATTCGTGATCATATTGCCAAAGGAGATATCAATCTCAAGCATGTTCGTACTGAAAAACAATTGGCCGATATCTTTACTAAGCTACTTGATGAGAAAGTGTTTTGTCACTTGAGGAGTGAGTTGAACATCCTTGATGCTTCAAACTTCAGCTAGACTCACTCGGTTGCATGCGGGGGCATGAGATTACATGATACTTCCATGATACACTTGACATGTTATATACACCATGGAAATATATGCTCCCTTGTATTGCAACTAATCTTTTGTAGGTACTTGGAAGAACTTCATTCCACAAGATTGCCAACAACTCCAATCATAAACAATCTTGTCATGACCAAGTATCCACAACCTTTCTTTTTGATGGAAGGAAGAAGACAACTCAACGATATCCTTGACATATATTTGATGTGATCACATTTGGTAACTCTCAATTGATATCACGTCAAATGGATATATCTTGTTCTTCCTTGCATGACTAACCCATGTAGGTGAAAAGAGAACCAAAACAAACAAGGATTGCTCCCAACTCAAGATGATCTTTATCAACATCGAGCATCCACAACAAGTTCTTCTACATGCTACATCATCATTATCACTCAAAGGTATGTACTCATATCCTTGAAAAAGCTTTACTCCAAGTCATGAGATAAAGCAACTCAAGTGATATGAAAACATTAAAATGCTTAATCGAAAAATGGTAACCCCATTTGAGCTTAACGATGAGTATGACCTATGATCAAGTATTCTTGCTTGGCTCCTAAGTCAATATACTCTAATATAGGTGACCTAGTCACTGACCATCATCTAGTTGAAGCTTCTAGTGTGGTTCATCCTATATTTGCAAGATTTCTTGGAACCACTCAAATCTTCTCTAGTTGATGTTTCTTTGAAAAGTCTTTTGTATTTCCCTTGCAGATCTTTTTGACATTTTATTGCAAGTTTTCTAAAATCATTTGAGATTTTCTAGTAATTGCCAAGCTTCTGTTATGTCCTCGGAGCCTCCGATTCAAATGACTCAGTTCCACCGATCATGCAGATAGGCTGCAAATACACGTCTCGGTTTCACCGACTTATTTGCCTCGGAGCCACCGACTTTGCTATCTTTTCTATCATTTGTTAAACTTAGCAATTCTCCATTTTCTTCGATGATCCCTTACTTTAAAAAAGGGGGAGAAACCTTCTTCAAGGATCCCTAACTCAAAGGTGGAGAAGTCTTACCACTTCTCAGATCAGTGAAAGAGGGAGAATCTATTCTCTATGTTCCCTCAGTCTTTAATGCTCTTTATGATCCTCATTCTTTTCTGTGAACCCTACATTCTATGACCCCTGTTCTCAAGGATCCCTTCTGACTCCATGATCCCTGTGTCTGACCCTGTGCATGAACCTTTTTGGCAATTAATGCCAAAGGGGGAGAAATACCAAAGCTTCAATGCTAAAGGGGAGATACATGCTTCAATGCAAAGGGGGAGATACAATCAAGAGGGAGAATATCAAAGCTTATGCTTACATAGACAAGGGGAGAATACCAAAATAGGGGGAGAAGTTTCGTTGTTTCCCAAAGGAGAGAGAGCATGCCTAATCTTGTTCTAATTTGATACTCTTCTTTGTTATTTTCATGTTAGACTTGTCTCACCCTATCCAATCCCAATATCTACATGTTAAGATTCAGGGGGAGAGGATGACCTACTATTTCATATCTAGGGGAGAAAGTTCTAAATGTTCTTTGTGACATATCAATCCTAAGGAATACTATCTTCTATATGTTCTCCACATCTTGGTACTGTTGAGTTCTATCGTTTTTTGATTTGTAGAATATTCTTGTGTTCCCTAACATTGTTTTCTCAAGTGTGTTTCTATTACTACAATGCTCAAGAACTCAAGGTAAGTATATGCATCATATCTTTGATCAAGATGATCTCTTTCTTCTTGCACATATTGTTTGCAAGAGTGAAGTCTTGAACAAGGATACACCTCATTCACATATATTTGATGCATATAGCCAAGATATACATGACTCATCATATCCCTTCTACTATATGTGTGTCCATGAATTCCAAAGCAACTATCCTCAAAAGGATTGCACACATTTAGGGGGAGCAAGTCTTAGTCATGTGTCTCTCAAAGTCTTCATTTTATCTATGCATATCTTTATTTGAAGCTTTGATTGTATGTTGTCATCAATTACCAAAAAAGGGGAGATTGAAAGCACATATGCTCCCTTGGTGGTTTTGATAATTCATGACAACATACATTGTCTCTTGGACTAACATTTCTACCTAGTTCATTTAAGGTTTAGTCCACAGAGAGTGTTGGCAAAGGATTGTGAGGAGATACCCCAAGATGCAAGGAATGGATTGGCAAAGCTCCAAGCTAGAAGACTCTCTTTTTACTTTGTGAGAAATCACTTTGAGTCCATAGGAAAGCCAATACTATTAAAAGCGGGTAAGGTATTGTTGGTGAACAAATTGCTCCACGTGCACAAGTGCTAGCCACCAAAAACACCCACAAGCTCTCCCACAAATATACTCTTTCTAAACCCTACCACTCAAAATCGGTGCCACCAAGAATTCCATATCGGCTACACCGAGTCAAAACCCAAGACAGAACCCTAGCCAAACCCTAGTTCTTCAGTGCAACCGAGTTCACATCGGTGCAACCGAGAATCAGTGACCACGATTCTGTTGGCTGATTTCATAAAATCAGAATTTCCGAGTTTTGTGTTTCGGTCCCACCGAGTCTTGGAAACTGCCTCGGCCACTGACTTCGGTACCACCGAGAATTATATATCGGTCTCACCGATATTCCTTGTAAGAGCATATTCATACCCTAATGGTTTTGGTGATTGATGACAATGCATTTGCGGACTAATCATGTGCATTAAGCTTTCAGAGAATATCAGGTGGCACGAGATGATTATCTTGCCCCTCAGGAAGCTAAAAAGAAGACGGTGTCTTTTCGACGATTTAGTGTCGGTGGACTTAAGTCGTAGGAAAATCCGTACTATCAAGAGGGGGTCCACGGTGGGAAAGGTTGGGAGGAATCATCACGTACACACTCGCACCCCCATTCATTTCCCGGCAACATGGAGTCTCTGTCCTTGCCCTACTCTCCCTTTCTTTCTCTCAGCGGTAGTACCGCTCTGGGAAGCGGTAGTACCGCGCGCAGCCGGTACTTCCGCCCCGGCCGGCGGTAGTACCGCTTAGGGAAAGAAGGGAGGGCTGGGCACCTCGCGCGTGGCATCAGACGCATGTCTGGGAGTGTCTCGTGCCCCACGCCAGCACCCAGTCGCAGCGGTAGTAGGGGCGGTAGTACTAAGCGGTACTACCGCCGCCCTTCTACTGGTTCTCTGATGGGCGGTAGTACCGCCCCAACCATCGGTACTACCGCTGAAGTGCGGCTGGTTGGTGGGTAACGGGCAGATTCCCCTCCCCACTATATAAGGGGTCTTCTTCCCCAAGAAGCCTCACCTCTTATCCTTCCCCAAGCTCCATTTTTGCCCAAAGCTCATTCTTGCCCGATCTCTCTCCCTAGCCAACAAAACTTGTTGATACTCTAGGGTTTGGTTGAGAAGGCCCCGATCTACACTTCCACCCAGAGAAATTTGATTCCCCCACTAATCCCTTGCGGATCTTGTTACTCTTGGGTGTTTGAGCACCCTAGACGGAAGAGGTCACCTCGAAGCCATAGTCCATTGTGGTGAAGCTTCGTGGTGTCGTTGGGAGCCTCCAATTCAGTTGTGGAGATTGCCCCAACCTTGTTTGTAAAGGTCCGGCTGCCGCCTCCAAGTGCACCACTAGTGGAATCACGGCACCTCGCATTGTGTGAGGGCGTGAGGAGAATACGGTGGCCCTAGTGGCTTCTTGGGGAGCATTGTGCCTCCACACCGCTCCAACGGAGACGTACTTCCCTTTACCGGGAAGGAACTTCGGTAACACATCCTCGTCTCCATTGGTTACTCTTGTGGTTATTTCTTACCTTTACTTCATGCAAGCTACTTATATTGTTTATCTTGCTTGCTTGAGTTGCTTGTTGTGTTTAGCATCATATAGGTTGCTCACCTAGTTGCATATCTAGCCAACCTATTTGTTGCTAAGCATAAATTGTTAAAGAAAAGTTAAAAACTGGTAGTTGCCTATTCACCCCCCCTCTAGTCAACCATATCGATCCTTTCAATTGGTATCAGAGCCTCGTCTCTTTATTAAGGGTTTCACCACCCGAAGAGTATGGTTACTGACGGGGACCGGCCGGTTGAACTCCCCGAGGCCATGGGTGTGAACACGGTCTCTCGTGAGGATTTAAACGAGGCCATGTCCTCGCTTAAGTTCTCCATGACGACCGAGGTAAAATCCATGTTTAAAGAATTCCTTGATACTCTTAAACTTTCCACCGATGCGGTGCTAGTGGCTAATCCCACTAACTCGACATCGGATGTCAACTCCGGTAAGGAGGGGGCTAGTGCTGATAAGGACACTCGTTCTCAAGGAATTAATGGGTCGGGGACCTTTGCCTCAGTTCCCCCTCCCTTGGTCTATGGAGGACCGGTGCACCCACCTCATATAGTTAATCTCGGTCCTCCTCCTAAACTTGTTAAGAATGATTTTGCTAATTGGGGTTTTCGTATCAAGTCTCATTTGGATCACAGCTCAATTCAAACTCATGAGAGTCATTGAAGAAGGATACTATCCTCGTGATCCACGCAACCTCACTCCAAGAGAAGAGGCTGATAAACAGCTAAATTCCTCCGCCTTGTTCATACTCCAAGCTGCAGTTCCTACCGAAGACCTACCTCACCTGCGTCCCTTCACTGTTGCTAAAGAGTGTTGGGAACACATTATCTCCATGTACAAGGGCAGCTCAAGCATTCAATGGTCGAACTATGAGGTCGTTCTTGATCAGTCAGATGAGTTTGTAATGATAGAAGATGAGGAACCGCGTGAGCTCTATAGGAGGGTAACTACTCTTGCTGTTGCCCTCCGAGATCATGGCAACAAGGATGTGGATGACACCTGGATCAAGCGTAAGTTTCTAAAGGCCATCATGCCCTTCAACAAGGCCATGTCCGCCATCATCCGCCAAAGACTGGACTTTCACAACTTGTCTTCTAGTGATGTGTTGGATGAATTTATTGCAATGAACATCTTGAACACGATCGCAGACAATGCTCTTGCTCGTGTGCAACGGTCAAAGAAATCATCTCCCAATCTTGCTTTGAAGGCCAAGGTTAGTCAAGAGGAAGAGGAAGAAGAATAAGAGGAGGGTTGCCCCGAGGACACCAAATATGCTTACCATGAGCATATGGCTCTAGTGTCTAGGCAATTCCGGGGCAACAAAAGAAACACAAGGCCCAACTTCTCCAAGAACAACTCAAGCGGGTCAAAGGGCAAGCAACGTGTGAGAACCTGCTACAACTGTGGTAATGTGAGTCACTTCATGGTAGATTGTCCTTATGAGAAGAGGGAAGACAATGGTGGCAAGCTCATCCGCAAAGATAAGGCCAAGTCTTTTCCCAACAAGTCCAACTTCACCAAGAAGGCTCCTCACAAAGTGTTGGTGGCTCAAGAAGAGTATGTCTCCGATGATGATGTGGATGACGAAGACACAAGTGGTGAAGGAATGGCAATGGAATTTGTGGCTATTGCATCGAGTACCCCAACAAAGGTGTCACTCTTCGATGCTCCCAACGAGAACCACATTGCTAGGTGTCTCATGGCCAAAGGTATCACCAAGGTAACCTCCAACGTCAAAACCTCAAACATTAAGACTTCTATATTTCTTCCATTCCGTCTTTGTTAGATTGTGTGGATGAAAATGAGGAGGCGAAAGAGGGTGAGAATGAGTTTGACAAGTTCTTGTGCAAACTCAAGGGAGAATCTAAGAAGCACTTCATTGCTCTCTTGGAACAACTTGGTGAGGCCAATGACACGATTGAGTCTCAAGAAGAACATCTTGAGGAGTTGAGAGGGCATAGTCGTGATTATGCCGACGAGATAGCAGATCTTTCTATTGCTCTTGAGGAAGAGCGAGGTCTTCGTTTGAATCTTGAGGAGTAACAAAATGACGACCCTGCTAAATTACGTAAAGATTATGATCATGTTGTTGTTCTTAACCGTGTGCTCAAATCTGAAAACGTTGCACTTGGGATTGGGCATGATCGTCTCAAGGATGAGTTTGACACACTTGACAAGGCTCACAAGGCATTGAAGAGTGTTCATGCTTCTCTTAAGGAGTCACATGATCAACTCCAAGTTAAACTCACTAGGGAAATTGCTACGTGTCCTCCTTTTGTTTTAATTGATAATGCCTCTGCTACTAACCCGTGTTGTGAGCATGCACATCTTGTGGAGGAAAATGCCAAGCTGAAAGAGCAGCTTGAGAAAGGCCTTGTGACATGTATCCAAGGTGAGAAGAATCTCAATGACCTTTTGAGCAATCAAAAGGAAGTGGTTGCAAAGGAAGGAGTTGGGTTTGCACCCAAGCCTAAAAAGAAGAAGATGAAGACCACGCAGGTTCCTCCGCTCAAGGAAACATTTGTCAAAGCGGGGAACATTACTCATGAGAAGAAGAAGGACAAGGTTGTGAGTGATAGTGCCAAGAAGGGCAAGATCACTCCCTCCAACAGGGCCGGCGATTTTAACCCCTCCTATGTTTTGTGCCGTGCTAGTGATAGGCATGTTTATGCCAAATATGTTGGTTCTTCTTATGAGTACATTGAGTGGTCTATTTGGGTACCTAAGACCCTTGTCACTAACATGAAAGGACCCATTCGAGAATGGGTACCTAAATCCAAGCATTGATCTATTGTAGGACTTTGCTTCCGGGGGAGTCTCATGGTTGCTCGATAGCGGAGCAACAAATCATATGACCGGAAGCAAGGACTTGGTGGTGGATGTTCGACCCGATGCATCCGTGGCCACCCAAGTCTCCTTTGGCGATGATGCAATCTCAAAGGTATTGGGTCTTGGCAAGGTGGTTATCTCTCCGACCTTAACCATTGAGAAAGTCATGCTTGTTGAGACCCTTGCATACAATTTACTTTCTGTTCGTCAACTTGCACTCATGGGTTTTAGCACCTTCTTTGGCATTGATACCGTGACCCTTTTGTGGAGCAAGACTCTTAAAGTAGCCTTTGTTGGGCATGTCAAAAACAGTCTCTATGTGATTAACTTCTCGGAGCGACCCACTAAGACTGCGACATGTCTAATGGCTAAAGGTGATGTGGGATGGCTTTGGCATTGCCGACTAGCCCATGTCAATATGAGATCTTTGCAAAGTCTCCTCAAAGGGGATCACATTCTTGGACTAACAAATGTGAGTTTTGCCAAAGATCGTGCTTGCAGTGCTTGTATTGAAGGAAAGCTACATGAAAAGGCTCATCGTCCAACTACTACAATCTACTCAAAGAGGACCTTAGAGCTCCTTCACATGGATCTCTTCGGGCCTCCATCTTTTGACAGCCTTGGAGGAAGAAGGTATTGCTTGGTGATTGTGGATGATTACTCAAGATACACCTGGGTATATTTCTTCAAGAGGAAGAGTGAGACCCAACAGACCGTCATCAACTTTGCAAATGAAGTCCAACGTCAACATGAAGCAAAGATTTTGATGATTAGAAGTGACAACGGCACTGAGTTCAAGAACTACACCCTAGATGAGTTTCTCAGTGATGAGGGGATAAAACACCAATATTCCGCACCTTACACCCCTCAACAAAATGGTGTTGCGGACAGGAAGAACCGGACGTTGATGGATGCGGCAAGAACCATGATGGCGGAGTTTAAATCTCCGTATAACTTTTGGGCCGAAGCCATCAACACCGCGTGTCATGCATCAAATCGGCTCTATCTCCGTAAAGGCTTGAACAAGACTCCTTATGAGATTCTTACCGGGAACAAGCCCAACCTCAAATACTTCCGGGTGTTCGGTTGTAAGTGTTTCATTCTCAAGAAAGGTGTTCGTTTGTCTAAATTTGAATCTAGAGCCCATGAGGGCATATTTGTTGGTTATGCTGCAAACTCTCATGCTTACCGTGTCCTCAACAAGTCTACGGGACTCATTGAGGAGACGAGTAATGTAGAGTTTGATGAAAATAATGGCTCCCAAGTGGAGCAAAGTGGTCTTTGCGATGTAGGTGATGAAATTCCTCCCCAAGCCATAAGAAGAATGGGTGTGGGATACTTCCTACCCGTTGAGGAACCCCTTGTGGCTGAAGGAGAAGGACAATGTTCCACTCAAGTGGAACCATCACCGACGCACGACCCACACGCTTCCGAAGAACAAAGTGAAGGCTCTCAACCCCGTGATCAAGATCAAGGGCAAGATCAACTAAATGGTGATGATTCTACATCACATGATGCTCAAGATCTTGTTCACACCCCCGTGCAAGCTCAAGATCAAGATGAAGCTCAAGACCAAGATCAAGCTCAAGATGAAGGTCAAGCTAAAAATCAAGACCATGCTCAAGATCAAGAGCAAGTCGGTGCTAGTACCGAAGTTCGTCAAGTTACCAAGCCTCAACTTTCCATGGAGGAAATTCTTGAAAGACGAGCTGCCAAGATTGCTTCCAAGCTTAAAACCAAGCAACACCTCCTAGAGAACGTCGACGGAAGCTTGAAAAGAGGGGTAACTACTCGTCGTCAATTAACAAACTTTTGTGCACATCATGCGTTTGTTTCTTGCTTTGAACCTCTCAAGGTACAAGATGTGCTCGAAGACGAGGAATGGCTTGAAGCCATGCATGATGAAATCAACAACTTCGAGCTCAACAAAGTGTGTCGATTAGTACCAAGACCAAAGGAGAAGCACAATGTCATTGGAACCAAATGGATCTTTAAGAACAAGCAAGATGCAAATGGCATTATTATTCGCAACAAGGCAAGACTGGTGGCTCAAGGCTACTCCCAAGTCGAGGGCATCGACTACGGTGAAACCTTTGCCCCTGTTGCTCGCCTTGAATCTATTCGCATGTTGCTTGCTTATGCCTCTCATCATGATTTCAAATTATATCAAATGGATGTGAAGAGTGTTTTTCTTAATGGTCCACTTAAGGAGTTGGTATATGTCAAGCAACCCCCGGGGTTTGAGGATCCCAAGTTCCCTAATCATGTATATGTTCTCGATAAGGCACTCTATGGCCTTAAACAAGCCCCACGTGCGTGGTATGAGCACCTCACCGAGATGTTGCAAGATCGTGGGTTTGAAATTGGAAAAATCGATCCCACTCTTTTTACTAAGAGGGTTAACAGGAACTTGTTCGTATGCCAACTATATGTAGATGATATTATCTTTGGTTCTTCTGACAAAGCTTTTAATGATGAGTTCGCCGCACTAATGACCAAAGAGTTTGAGATGTCTATGATGGGATAGTTGAAGTTCTTCCTTGGATTCGAAGTCAAGCAACGAAGCCAAGGAACCTTCATCAACCAAGCAAAATACACTCACGACATGCTCAAGAGGTTCAAGTTGGATGAGCTCAATCCTCCCAAGGCCAATACTCCAATGCCGCTCAAATGCCAACTTGACAGTGATCCCAATGGTAAAGCTGTGGATCAAAAGGTATATTGCTCCATGATTGGATCTCTGCTTTACCTTTGTGCATCTAGACCGGATATTATGTTGAGTGTGGGAATTTGTGCAAGATTTCAAGCTGCACCTAAGGAGAGTCACTATGTGGCTGTCAAGCGAATCTTTCGATATTTGGCTAATACCCCAAACTTTGGCTTATGGTACCCCAAAGGTGCTTCATTTGATCTCATTGGATATACTGACTCGGATTGGGCGGGAGACCATGTGGAAAGGAAGTCCACTTCCGGAGGCTGCCAATTTCTTGGTCGCTCTTTGGTAAGTTGGTCTTCAAAGAAACAACACTGTGTTTCTCTCTCGTCCACCAAGGCCGAGTATGTAGCCGCCGCAAGCTGCTGTGCTTAGATTCTTTGGATGAGGCAAACTTTAAAGGATTATGGTGTCAACTGTGACAAAGTGCCTATTTACTGCGACAATGAGAGCACGATCAAGATCTCCAACAACCCGGTTCAACACTGCAAGACGAAGCATATTGAGATTCATCATCCGGGACCACATCAAGCATGGAGAAATTGATCTTATTCGTCTTTATACCAAGGAATAGCTTGCAGATATATTCACGAAGCCATTGGATGAAGCAAGATTTCGCGAGTTAAGGCATGAGCTAAATATCATTGATTCGAGCAATGTGGCTTGACTTAGTGCACACCCCACCACACTCATCATTATGTCTTGTCTAGATGTAGGCATGGATTTAGGGGGAGTCTAGTTCTCTCAATGAACTATCCCTCCTCCTATTATGCATAAACTAATCAAAGTCTTCCACATCCGCCATTTTTGATGGTTTTTGTGCTTCAAAGACGAGTTTTGGTCATGGGCCCAAGGTTCAAATATTCGCGGTGGCATACCAATTGACTCAAACATAGGTGGCCTCGGCCATCGCCCCTCCTAGCGAGGCATTTGCTTTTGAGAAGCACGTTTTTGTGTTTTCGGGGTCACTCCAACCTTTTTGATTTGTTTTGGATCGGCATCATCGGAGTGTTTCCTGATTTTTGGATGGTTTTGTTGTCTCCAACCTTTTAACCAAACAAAATCTTGCATAAGCCACACTCTTGGTTTTATTTCCTGCCTTGGTGTTGCCCAGAGCGGTACTACCGCTACGCCCAGCGGTACTACCGCCGAAGCGGTTCTACCGGGCCTCCTGCCGCTGTGTAGAACCGGGGCGGTACTACCGCCTGTGAGTTCCCATGAAGGGATATGGGGCGGGGCAGGGGAAGTTTCTACTTCCCCATACCCATTCACCCCTTTCTCTCGCGGCCCTCTCTCTCCAGGCGCATCCAAGGCCGCGGAGGCCACCGCCGGATCTCCGATTCCGGCCAATCTTTTGCAAAACTGTCCGGAGGAGTTGATCTCCATCCCTCCCTCTCGCCATGGACGCCGGTTGAAAGGATCGATATGGTTAACTAGAGGGGGGGTGAATAGGCAACTACCACTTTTTAACTTTTCTTTAACAATTTAGGCTTAGCAACAAATAGGTTGACTAGATATGCAACTAGATGAGCAACCTATATGATGCTACCAATAATAACCGTACAAGCAAGAAGATAAACAATACAAATAGCTTGCACAAAGTAAGGGTAAGGAGTAACCACAAGTGGAGCCAATGGAGACGAGGATGTGTTACCGAAGTTCCTTCCCGGTAAGGGGAAGTACGTCTCCGTTAGAGCGGTGTGGAGGCACAATGCTCCCCAAGAAGCCACTAGGGCCACCGTATTCTCCTCACGCCCTCACACAATGCGAGATGCCGTGATTCCACTAGTGGTGCCCTTGAAGGCGGCAATCGGACCTTTACAAACAAGGTTGGGGCTCTCTCCACAACTTAATTGGAGGCTCCCAATGAAACCACGAAGCTTCACCACAATGGAATATGGCTTCGGGGTGACCTCTTCCGTCTAGGGTGCTCAAACACCCAAGCGTAACAAAATCCACACAAGAAACTATGGGGGAATCAATTTTCCTTTGGTGGAAGGGTAGATCTAGATCTCCTCCTTCAATCCCTAGCAAGACAACAAGTTTGGGTGGCTAGAGAGAGAGATCGGGCAAGAAAGCTCAAGGGGCATCAATGGTGAAGAGAGAGAGGTAAGAGATAAGGGAGAGGTGGAAGAAGCACCTCCTTATCTAGCCCCCCCTTTTCCAACCGTTACAGCCAGATATGCATGGGAGCGGTACAACCGGAGTGGTGGGCGGTACAACCGGTATAACCGGTAAGACCGGTACAACCGGCCAACCACCGCCCAACTACCGGACCACAATAGAATGGTGGCCCGGATGCAGCAGCCAGGCCTGAGCCCCGGACCAGGCAAAGTCCTAAGCGGTACTACCGCTCGGGACCCCGGTTGTACCGGGCTATATGAATATAGCGGTACAACCGGTCCAGGTCCGCCCAACAACCGGGGCTAAACAGAACCAAGTCCGGTTGTAGCCCAGTGCTGGGCCGGTTTAACCGCCCAGAGCTGCCACCCTGGGTCACCCAACCTTTGGCGGTACTACCGCCCGGGGGCAGCGGTACAACCGTTGGGGACAACTTAGTGGCAGCACCACCAGGGTATCACCCCTGGAGTGGTGGTCAAACCGGAAGCCTAGAGCGAGCAGTGCATTAGGTCGGGACATCGGATTACCTGGCAAGCAACTAAGGAAAGAGGGGCCTCTCTCTCTATGATGCGGAGGAGTGAGTTGGGTGAAGACGGATGTGCGAAAGAACTGATTCACCCAAGACTCTCCAATGTGGATTCCCTCTTAATAGTACGGGATCCCTATGACCAAAGAGAATAAACACGTAGAGAACCCCGTCTTCGATCTTTTCCGTTTGGAGGGTCCACCTAACCGTCTTGCGTTCCACATACAATCCCTGTATAACTTGACACACGGTTAGATCATAGTGAGTTGTCATCATCGCCAAAACACCAAGGTAAGAGAATGCCCTTACACCGGTATTGTCCCGTTTTTCTCTCCCTAGGTTCTCCTCTTTTGAATCTAGGTCTTGGACAATGCATGGTGTTTCCATCCTTTTTTGGTCAAATCCGGGCGTGTTTCTTTTATAAATGATTGCTAGGAAGTATTTCTCAACGTTTAGCAGTCAAATATGCGCATTTGACATCCCCGGTAGTACCGGATCTCACCGGCGGCTGTAGGTTACCCTGCAGTTTTCGCCCACGCGGTACTACCGCCCCTTGGAGCGGTAGTACTAAGCGGTACTACCGCTGGTGACAGCGGTACTACGGCTGGTGATGCCAACTGCCCATGTTTTTCTATTAAATCTTCAGAATTGCTTCATTTTTTTCTGGCTTATGCAAACTGGTTTACACTCTTTTTCTCTCGTTTGTTTTCCAGGTGGTAGTAGGAGGAACCCGAGCCGTGAGACAGGATCCAAGCGACCGCGCACCACCGAAGAAGACAACTCAGTCAACCCTCCCAAGCAGCAGACGAAGAAGGCTGCCTCCAAAAGGTCGCAGCCATCCCTGGACAAGATCTCTCTCAAAGATTACTGGGCCATTCGCCGTCACGATCCATATGTCACTCCTCAAGAGAATGTTGTTCGCAACCGTCCCTTTTGGACCAAGCAACAGTTGTGTATTTACAATGACGTGCTTCTGGGTAAGGAAAACATCTATGTGCCAAATGTCAAGTCAATTGATATGGAGTGCTTGGAAAAGAATGCCCAATACTTTGGCCAGGCTATTGAGCTCTGTCAGAAGCTTCAGATCACCCATCTCATGGAATTCAACAAGGATTTTGATGCTGAGATGATTGCCGTGTTTTATGCTACCGTTCACTTTGGGACTAATGATGACAGGACTATGACTTGGATGTCTAATGGGAGGAAGTTGTCTGCTACATGTAAGGAGTTCATGGACCTTCTTCACGTTGAGGACAGGGGGCTCGATGACCCTGTCGGTTTTCGCCCACACAAGGAACCTACGGCAACTCACAAGCGCCATCTTTGGCCCTACTCCACTGAGAAGGTATCCTCCACTACTCACAAAGCTACTTATGTTCTGCAGCCGTTCCTTGATATTATGCACCGCATATTCCGGAACACCTTGTTTCCTCGTGTTGGCAACTTGGACATGGTGCACTCCTACCTTGTGGATCTGTTGCTCTTCTGTCAGCATATGAAGGAGTCTGCTGAGGTGCCTGCTCTGGATATTTCTCACATCATGTGGTCTGAACTCCACTCTGCTATTTTTGATCGTAAGGTTCCTATTTATGGCCCGTACTTGATGCTTCTTCTTGAGAGCACGTGGGCTAAGACCCATCCAGGCATCATCTTTGAGCATGGTGAGGTGGTTACTCATAAGGTTGTGCAGCTCCGTCAGAAGGACAAATGGGCAAACTATGTTGCTCCCGAGGCTGTTCTGGCTGATGATGAGGTTGAGGATGAAGATGAGGATGATGAGGATGATGAGGACTTTGTGGTCCAGGGTGGTGCGGCTCCTCGTTCTGCACCTTCTCTGGCTGAACCATCTTGGGCTAAGAAGCTCAAGGAGAAGATGAAGAAGTTGTTCTGTTTACAGGCTAAGGGTCAGTACAGGTCTCATGTTGTTGAGAAGGAAGCTAGACGGCGTCACAAGGCTCTTGGCAGACACGTTGGGTTGGAGGTTCCTAGTGGTTCTGAGGAGTTCATTACTGATGAGGAGGTCTGGATCTCACGACACTGCAAGGACTCTGACGATGATCTGCCTAGCTCTTCTGCTCCAGCTCCGCCCGACACCGTTTCCCACACTCCAGAGTCCGGAGAGTACTGATGATGGGTCCTTGTGTTCTGCCACCTGTGTGTCTTAGTCCTCCTTGCCCTTTTGGTGTCTCGCTGCCAAAGGGGGAGAGAGTGTAGGGATTTGCCGAATCACGAGCATGCGTTTGCTTTCTGAGTTGCCTTCTTTTATGTCATTGCTCGTGAACTCTTTCTAGTTGCCTTGCCTTGCTTTGCTTATGGTTGTGAGACTTCAGTCAGTCACTTCGTCGTATGGTGTAAGACATATGATACCCTTAATTATCCTTATATGTCTCGTTTTGTGAGTTAGTTCTATTATACCATCTGTGTTATACTCTCACATAGTGCTCCTTGCTTAGTCTTTTATGTCATATTATACATTGTTGCAAGGAGTATTCGTCTCTAAAATATAGGGGGAGTGTTGATCCTAGCATGTGTGTTTTGCATTCCAAAAGCATATCAAATATAGCACACATCTAGGGGGAGCCCGTCTATATTTTTGTAGACTTTTGGGTTTGCTTTCTTTCTCTTATTTATTATCTATGCAAATCCAGTGTTGTCATCAATCCACCAAAAAGGGGGAGATTGTAAGGGCATATTCATACCCTAATGGTTTTGGTGATTGATGACAATGCATTTGCGGACTAATCATGTGCATTAAGCTTTCAGAGAATATCAGGTGGCACGAGACGATTATCTTGCCCCTCAGGAAGCTAAAAAGAAGACGGTGTCTTTTCGATGATTTAGTGTCGGTGGACTTAAGTCGTAGGAAAATCCGTACTATCAAGAGGGGGTCCGCGGTGGGAAAGGTTGGGAGGAATCATCACGTACACACTCGCACCCCCATTCGTTTCCCGGCAACATGGAGTCTCTGTCCTTGCCCTACTCTCCCTTTCTTTCTCTCAGCGGTAGTACCGCTCTGGGAAGCGGTAGTACCGTGCGCAGCCGGTACTTCCGCCCCGGCCGGCGGTAGTACCGCTTAGGGAAAGAAGGGAGGGCTGGGCACCTCGCGCGTGGCATCAGACGCATGTCTGGGAGTGTCTGGTGCCCCGCGCCAGCACCTAGCCGCAGCAGTAGTAGGGGCGGTAGTACTAAGCGGTACTACCGCCGCCCTTCTACTGGTTCTCCGATGGGCGGTAGTACCGCCCCAACCAGCGGTACTACCGCTGAAGTGCGGCTGGTTGGTGGGTAACGGGCAGATTCCCCTCCCCACTATATAAGGGGTATTCTTCCCCAAGAAGCCTCACCTCTTATCCTTCCCCAAGCTCCATTGTTGCCCAAAGCTCATTCTTGCTCGATCTCTCTCCCTAGCCAACAAAACTTGTTGATACTCTAGGGTTTGGTTGAGAGGGCCCCGATCTACACTTCCACCAAGAGAAATTTGATTCCCCCCACTAATCCCTTACGGATCTTGGTACTCTTGGGTGTTTGAGCACCCTAGACGGAAGAGGTCACCTCGAAGCCATAGTCCATTGTGGTGAAGCTTCATGGTGTCGTTGGGAGCCTCCAATTCAGTTGTGGAGATTGCCCCAACCTTGTTTGTAAAGGTCCGGCTGCCGCCTCCAAGTGCACCACTAGTGGAATCACGACATCTCGCATTGTGTGAGGGCGTGAGGAGAATACAGTGGCCCTAGTGGCTTCTTGGGGAGCATTGTGCCTCCACACCGCTCCA
Organism: Elymus sibiricus; assembly: GCA_039707655.1. NCBI lineage: Eukaryota > Viridiplantae > Streptophyta > Magnoliopsida > Poales > Poaceae > Elymus > Elymus sibiricus. The sequence goes on from CM077667.1 coordinate 328,536,196, forward strand.
ACGGAGACGTACTTCCCTTTACCGGGAAGGAACTTTGGTAACACATCCTCGTCTCCATCGGTTCCTCTTGTGGTTATTTCTTACCTTTACTTCACGCAAGCTACTTACATTGTTTATCTTGCTTGCTTGAGTTGCTTGTTGTGTTTAGCATCATATAGGTTGCTCACCTAGTTGCATATCTAGCCAACCTATTTGTTGCTAAGCATAAATTGTTAAAGAAAAGTTAAAAACTGGTAGTTGCCTATTCACCCCCCCTCTAGTCAACCATATCGATCCTTTCATTCCCAAAGTTGCCACATTTTGAACAAGTCGGTGCCACCGAGTTTTACATCGGTTTCATCGAGATGGTCAATAATGTTGTAACGGTTGGATTTTTGGAGATGCCTATATATACCCCTCCACCACCTCCCACTCGTAAGAGAAGCACTCAGAACAGATCTCCACTTGCCATATCCAAATTTCTGAGAGAGAACCACCTACCCTTGTGTTGAGATCAAGATCATCAACACCGACCATATGGATCTTGATTTCTAGCCTCCCCAAGTTGCTTTCCACCCAATCAATCTCTTCTACCAAGCCAAATCTGTGAGAGAGTGATTGAGTGTTGAGGAGTCTATCATCTTGAAGCACAAGAGCAAGGAGTTCATCATCATTATCAAGCCTATTACCTTTTGGAGGGTGGTGCCTCCTAGATTGGTTAGGTGTTGCTTGGGAGCCTCCTACTTCGTGTTGTGGAGTTGAACCAAGAAGTTTGTAAGGGCAAGGAGATCGCCTACTTCGTGAAGATCTACCCATAGTGAGGCTAGCCCTTCGTGGACGGAAGCCGTTATGGAATAGTCAAGGTTGCTACTTCGTGGGCCCTTATGGGTGGAGCCCTCCATGGACTCTCGCGACCGTTACCCTCCGTGGGTTGAAGACTCCATAAATGTGGATGTACGATAGCGCCACCTATCGGAACCACGGGAAAAATCCTCGCGTCTCCAAATTGCGTTTGATCTTCCTATCTCTACTCTCTCTTACATGTGCTTGTCTTACTCTCCGCTGCCATACTTGTTGACTAGCATGTGTAGGGTGCATTAGACTTGTTATAATTGCTAAAACTGCCCACCAATTAACTTGGGAAAAGGTTAGGTTTTAATTCTTGCAAGTAGTCTATCCATCCCCCCTCTAGACGTCTCTTCTATCGATCCCTTCAGCGAGGGCCTCCGTCGCCTCTGGCGCCCGCTGCCTCGCACGGCGGGCACCCGCGCCATGTTTGCGTCCTCGGCGCGCCAACGGAGGGTTTTACCATTGTGAACAATGTTTACATAGGAATTATATTTTTATTGGAATAAAAACTATGTTTTCATTTTTTAAAGTTCCAGAAAAGGCTTTTTCGTGAAGGAAGCGCCTGAAATAAGTTTAGAAATGGGGTATTTTCATTTTTCATCCAAAGTAGACCACATTGGAAGCTCGCTAACCAAGTTCCATGATTTTCAGAGTGTTATTACTATATTTCATTGATTTACTGGATTTCTAGTTAATTATCAGAACTTGCTCAAATTTGAACTACAAGTGTGATGTAGTTTGGTCCTAAAAATTGAAAACAATATGCTCTAATGTTGATGGTGCATGCACTTGGGACAACCAAAGTTGAAATTCCAAACCATTTGGTATGAGTCAACATTGCAAGTTTGACACCATTTTGGACAAAATTCAAAGACAATGAAAAAAGCCTCAAAAATTGAAATACTCTTGCATCAAGCCCTCTTGTGTGCACTAGTAAGTGAGAAAAATCATAAAATTGTAATACTACAAGTGAAAAAAAAACTCCATAAAAATGACCTATCTAGTATGAACTTGCATGATTTTCTTAGAGAAAAAGCATACCCCGACTTTATAAATAAAACCACCAGACAGAGTTCACACGCAGGACATCAACATAAAAAGTACCACCCAACTGGGCCATCAACCAAAGGTCAAACAAATACAAATAAGAGGCACAGCGGCAACATAAGTTCACGACACGCATGCCAACACTGAGAGGACCAAACATAAGGAGGCGCACAAACAACCTACAACAACCGCATACAAGAAGAAACAAAGATTAAGCCCGAGGAACATGAACTTGTTGAGTCAATGCAAAAGTAGAAGCCCTAACCTTGATGATAAGCACACCTGTATCGTCCCGATCATCCTCCTTAGTCAATAATTTCCACTGCTGCAAGAAGATAGACATTTTAGACAAGCAATTAGCCGTCCTGTTAGGGAATATTGGATCATTGATGACGTGAGTTGCTACGTCCGTCTATTTTCATGTAGAATTATAAATATTTATGTAAATATACACACATTAAATTTAAGTTGCATATTGGTTAGTGATCGAAGAGGGATTTTTTACTTTTTAGAAGAAAACAGAAATATTTTGAAACTTCAAATATTTCAAATTACATTGCCTTGATATAGAGTGGGTTACATATGTTGAAAGCATTAGCTATAGGATAAAAAATATTGACATGGTAGAGTAACACCATCCATATCATCGCTGAGTATAGAATTGTCGAAAAGCAATGGAGCACATGGAAAATTCAATAAATATTCCATATGCAAAAAAAATCTAATAGCTTAAGTTCCTCATTGATCTTCCTCTTCGTGGACCTGTCTTTAGAAGCTATTGAGGTAGGTCCATATCTTTGCATCGCGCAACTATGACCACCAATGGAGGAGGTACGACGTTAAGAAGATAAACAACTGCAACTTTCCCAAGCTAGCAACCCTTTTGTCTCCTCGGTGGCAGGGGCGTTTCCATGTGTAAGCTGTGCGGTCAGCTGACCCCATAGCTTTTCTGAATGCAAGCTCTATTCATATTTGGGTAAAAAATTATGATATTTTAGAGAGATTAGCATACTTGAACCCACAGCTTTTTGGCGCTGGCACCGCCACTGCTTGGTGGCGATCTGCATATATTGCAGAAAACCATGAGTATCTATCATGGAAAACACTTTCCATCATACGTCTGATACAAGAAACTTGTCAGACCAGTCATGTGCCGTTCGTTTCTGTTTCATCCCATGCCGGTTATTTGCTTGAGAAATCCCATTCAAACTTCCCTAATTAGCGGCAGATGGAAACAAAAAAAATAGAAGTGCATCTATATTACGCCGAAGCACGCGTAATCGTGAAAGTGATTTTTTTTAACAAATGTTGGAAACAAGTAATATTACATTCGAAGCAATTTGTTACTTGCTGAAACAATATTCTGATGTTTTGAAAACAAATAAATCATTATATAAGGCAAAAGGTTCGTGAAATTGAGTCAAATTTCAGTTGCAATTGAAGCAGATTCTCATATCTATGGAAACATTGATTTGCCGCGTTGAATACAAACTGTTAAATTCAAAAAATCAAATCGAAGCAAATTACAATCGAGATGGAAGCAATGATTTTTTCTTTGAGTCGGAGATGGAAGCAACGTTTGTGCTGGTTTAGAAACAAACTGATTTAAACAAATTTGCTATCCAGTTATCCCTTGTCGGCAAAAAAGGAGGGAAAATCACGAAGCACCGATCCCACGTACTTCACGGAAGCAGTTACAAGGAAGAAAAAGTCAATTAGTGAACCATGCATGTCGCTGCCTACCTAGGCCCACGTTATCACAAGCCCTTTTATTGACGCATCAGAAATCAGTAATCCAACGGCACTCAGCTAGTGTGATAGATGCAACGAATCAGACGTCTGATGCCTAGTGCCCCCCATCATGGAAAACACTTTCATGTCTGTTTTTTTATGTTAGCAGTCATTTAGGTGTGATTTATGAGTACTTCCATCATGTAATCGAGTATCGAAATGTCATAATACATTATCAAGGCATGCACGTTAACATACCAGCAACCTCATATATGAACTATTCATTGATCTAACTATCCTTGAACTTTATTCTCTCGCATTATAGTTGTTAATCGCCTACACCATGATATTACAACCGGTTGCAGGATTGCATCTCTACAGACTGAACACAATGCAAGGCGGATTTCCTGACTTGATTTTCTTCTTCTTTTACAACCTATCAGACACTAAATGGATGCAACAATATATTATTGTCTCTATGCAACAACATCACCAAAGTGATGACCCAGTATTGAAAATACAAATTGGGCGACATCCCATCCATTCATATGGTTAGTTTGAGACGTGCGTTGCACGTCCAAGCTTACTAGTTCTGCTAAAGAATAAGAAGTGGTGCAACAGCAGGGTTTGAACCAAAGACCTCTCAGTTCAGAGCATAGAAAAGTAATCACTATGCCATCTCTATGGACTGTGCTAACTAAGTTCTTTTCTTACTTTTATCCTCCTCAGTTCGCGTAACTTTTTCCTTCCCCTTTTTCATTTTCATTTTCTTTTCTGTTTTCATTTTTTCTTGGAATGTTTTGTTTTTTTTCTTTCCTTTTATTTTTCCTAAATGCGTGAACTTTTTCTTAAAATTTGTAAAAATCGATGAACTTTTCTTCGACATTGATGACATTTTTCCAAATCGATGAACTTTTTTTTCAAAATTGATGAAACTTTTTTCAAAATCAGGTGAACATTATTAAAATTTGTGAACATTTTTCAGAATCTAATGAATTGTTTTCTAATTTAATGAAGAATTTTCAATATCGATGAACGTTTTTCGGTTTTGTGAACGTTTTTTCTTTTGAAAATCCAGTGAAAATTTTCAAATTCGTGAACAATTTTTAAATTGCTGATTTTTTTTGTTTTTGTGATTTTTTTTGAAATCCATAAATTGATTTTTTAAATCGATGAACTTTTGAAATTTTTTATGAATTCGTTTTTCAAAAATACGTTTTCTTTTGGCAAAATAATTTATAATAGGACTGAAAGAAGGGTCAAATAGAGCTGCCTTCGGATATAAAACATCGAAGTCATCGTGGTGCAGTGGTTATTCCGCTAAGTGCGGCCATGATGGCATGCAATTTTGAACCCCATTTCTTGCAGGTTAATATTGTTGATGTTCTGTGTTCTTGCTGGACGCGAGTGATCTGGGCCGGCCCACTACCGCTCGACTTCGAGCGCCAATTAGCCTAACGGCGTGGAGGGCGCCGAACAGGAACTCCCCGGCGCAGCCTCCTATATGCCGCTCTCTGCGGCAAAGAGTCGCCCTTTCTCACAGGCGGGTCTCCGACTGGGCCAGTCCATGACCCCAGCTAACTTGTACTGTAAAAAGTCTACCATGCAGGGGATCTTACCATGGACCTCGTGCGGGAGACCACGCGCCGCAATCAGTTGCTGAGCTAGCGAACGCTACTGATAATTTAGCAGCCTCAATGTTTAAGAACCAATCCACAACCTAGATCTGAATTATTTTCGGAATTTGGAATGCAATTTTCAAAAAAAAAAAAAACTAGAGTTTTCTGAAACGCAAACACTTTTTAAATTTGTGAATTGTTTTTAGAAAACTACAAACATTTTTGAAAACCAGGAACATTTTATGAAATAATGAACACTTTTTTCGTAAATGTGAGTACTTTTTGATTTCCAAAACAAAACTTGGCAAACGCGAAAGTTTTTTGAAACTCCTGAACAAAATTTGAAAACACAAATATTTTTTTGAAATTTGTAAACAATATATGAAATGGGAACGTTTTTTGAAAATCTAGAAAAAACGAAAACATGCACATTTTTAAAAATTGATGAACAATTTTTAAAACAGGAACATTTTTGGAAATCTTGAATATTTTCTGAAAAGTAGTGAATTTGTTTTGCGAAAAAATCTGAACATTTTTTGAAAAAACATGAAGAATTTTTGAGTATGCGAACAATTTTGAAAAAATGGGATTTGTGTTGGAGTTTATGAATAAAATTTGAAAACACAACCTTTTTTGAATTTTGAACGTTTTTTAAATGCACCAACACTTTTCTGAATTCCCTATCAATTTTGTAAAAATGAAGCAAAAGTGAAAAAGAAAACAAAAACAAGAAAAGGAAACATAAAAGATAGAACGAAAAGAAAAGAAAGAGAAAAAAAGAAAAAGAAAAAGAAAACAAACTTAAAAAGGAAACCTGCTAAAAGAAACAAAAAGTGGTTGGTACACTTTGTACGCAAACAGGACGGCCCGTCCCGTCGCTTCAGCCGCTCGCATGTGCCGAATGCCAGCACTTTGACGCAACGCGCGTCAAATAGGATTTCACGTACGTCGCCATATTGGAGGCCTCACGTACGACCGTTATCCCTCCTATCGAGCAGAGCAGTTTCTTTGTTTCTCCCGGCGCCGTCACAGTTTCTCGGTTTGTCCTCGATGCGCCGGTGTTTCGTCGTGGACGAGTGGCTGCACGACTGCCTTCGAGCCGGTCCGGACCACCCGCCCTCTACTCTTTCTCCGCAACCCCTTACTTGCTGCTTACGTCCCATTCTAAGATTAGAAGCCAGTCGAGGCTGCGTTCCTCCTACATCAGACGATTCATTTGTAGTAATGTTGTGTGGAGCCATGGTTTAGCCTAACCTATGCTCAACACCACACATCTCCAATCATCTTTTACGAGGATTTGTGCCTATTGGATATAGCAAAATATGACGGGAACCATCAAGAGAAGTTTACAGGGCCTACGAATGCTAATTAAACCGACTAACATCATATATATATTCCCTCCGTTTTTAAATATAAGTCTTTTTAGAGATTTCAATAGGAAACAACATACGGATGTATATAGACATATTTTAAAGTGTAGATTCATTCGTTTTGATCTGTATGTAGTTTTTTTATTGAAATCTCTAAAAAGATTTATATTTAGGAACAGAGAGAGTAGTAGGGAATAAAATATTTGACTTGCCTTGGACAATGTGACAGAGCCATTCCCCCTCCCCCCCCCGAACTACTCCTGCGAGCGAACGGGGGAACGCGCGGCCGCCGCCACCCCACACCCTCTCCTCCGCGCCCTCCCTCGTCGCCGCCTAGAGGCGCCGTCGGGCGAAGCCTGGCCGGCGTAGGCGGCAGCGGGCCCGCTCCTTTCCCCTCCGCGCGGAACCCCTAGCCGGCGCGGGACGGCTGGCTGCCGGAGGCGCTGGGTTGCGGCGGGGCTCAGCGGCGCGGTGCCGGGCACGCGCGGGGGATGTGTGCGGCTCTCCTGCTTCCTGGTTGTGGCGCCGCGGCTGCTGGGGCAGCGGTCCAAGGTGGTGATGGGGGCCTCTGCTTCGGGTGGATCCGCGTGTGACGGCTCGGCCAGATCCGACCGGATATGCTGCCGGTGCCCGTCAGGCGGAGAGGGCTGAGGCCAGCAGGGGTCATGGGCGACCGGTGCTGTCGTGGGTCGTCTGACGGTGCTGGTGGTGTGGCTACGGTGGTGGAGGTGCGTGCGCGTCCCGACGTCTGGTTAGGGTCCACTTCTGGACGACGGCGTGCGGCGCGGGAGGGTCTCCCTTGGGCCCATCCCTGGTGGCGGTGGCGGCGGATCTACCCTCCTCCTTCGATGGACGGGCGGTTGTGTGGCCTCTCATCGGTCTGCACCAATACCCATGTTGGGGCGAAGCAGGGTGCTTCGGGGGGATGGCCAGTAGGAGGGATTGGGGCTCCGACATGGTCGAGCCATCCGTCGCCAGCACAGAGGGTGCGGGTTGTGGCCGTGTGCCGCTCCTTCACCTTCCCCCTTCCCCGGCATGGTCGCTTTCCTGGCGATGCTTGAGGCGGGATGGTCGCTGCCGGTTCCAGCGATGGTTGGGTTTGGTGGAGCTGTCCAAAGCTTTCCCCTTTGGTGGTCTCTAGGCGATCTGGATGCAGGGCGGCAACCCTGGCGGTGGGAGGCATGTTGATCTTGGGCGGATTGAGCGGCTCGGGTGTGGGCGAGCAGACATGGCCGCTCGGGCGGCATGGATGCGGGTGGTTGACGGAGCAGGGGTGCATCGGAGGGGTCGGAGCAATGGGGTACATCACTTGCCTAGTCTTTGGACTGGCCGACGGCAGCGGCAACTGTGGTCGTCGTTTCCTCCTTGCAGGCACCATCGCGATGCTTCCACCTCCTTCGTGTTGCTCCAGGTGAAAACCTGATCTGTGGGATCGGATGGTGGCGGCTATCCGTGGTCATGCCCTTCTTGAAGGCACCGTTTTGGAGTCCTCACTCCGACATTGGCCGTCTCGCCTCTCCTCGGTGGATCGCACTTGTGGTGGTCTTTGTCGGCTCAAAGCGGTTATTCTTTGCTCATTTGTAGTGTGCTTGGTAGTTGTTGGGGTAGTGTGTCGGTGCCTGGCACCTTTGTATCTTGCCTTGGGTGTGTGTGTTGAGTGTGGTGGTGGCGTGTGTTTGTATCGGTGCTCTCAGATGTATGCGGCAATGGTTGCTTTATATATAAAGTGGGGGAAACCTTTTTCGTCAACGTGAAGTATGTCTTCCATGCAGCACCACTGTTCACACTTGTTTATTTGTCTCGTTGGGGTATGATTTTGGTGCATGCTATGATTGTAGTTGTTGGATACCCAAAAACTGTAGTGTAGAAAATGTTTAAAATTCTTTACTCATGAAAGTGACGCATATGGATACCCAAGAACAGACTTCACCAAGTGGGAGAAATTTGAATGCTAACCAGGCCCGAATCCACATGAGGGTTGTGCTATATCTAACGGTATCAAGTGTAGGTCTGGCGTGGAGGCTCGGCGTGCTCCGAAAGTCCTGCGGGCCGGCTGGCGCGGTTCCAGTGGTCCGGGGAAAGGGGCGACGTGCGGCGGCCAGGTGCAGCGCGGGCACGCGGCGAGGCGCACACGTACAGATGCGGCGTGGGCGCACGGCGAGGGCGCGATGGCAACATGCGGCGCGGGCGCACGACGAGGGACGCGACAGGGGCATCTCTCTGGAGGGCGCTCAGGCAGATCTGGCGTGGAGGCTCGTCGTGCTCCGAAAGGCATGCGGGCTGGCGGGCGCGGTTCCGGTGGTCCGAGGATAGGGGCGGCGCGCGGCGGCCAGGTGTAGCGCGGTCGCGCGGCGAGGCGCACAGCATCCAGATGCGGCGCGGGCGCACGACGAGGGCGCGGTGGCCAGATGCGGCGCGGGCGCACGACGAGGGACGCGGCATGGGCATCTATCTGGAGGGCGCTCGGGCAGATCTGGCGTGGAGGCTCGTCGTGCTCCGAAAGGCCCGCGGGCCGGCTGGCACGGTTCCAGTGGTCCGGGGATAGGGGCGGCGTGCGGCGGCCAGGTGCAGCGCGGGCGCGCGGCGAGGCGCACGGCGTCCATATGCGGCGCGGGCGCACGATGAGGGGCGCGGTGGCCAGATGCGGCGCGGGCGCACGACGAGGGACGCGGCAGGGGCATCTCTCTGGAGGGCGCTCGGGCTGATCTGGCGTGGAGGCTCGTCATGCTCCGAAAGGCACGCGGGCCGGCTGGCGCGGTTCCGGTGGTCCGGGGATAGGTGCGGTGCACGGCGGACATATGCAACGCGGGCAGGCGGCGAGGCGCACGGCGTCCCTATGTGGCACGAGTGCACGGCGAGGGGCGCGGTGGCCAGATGCGACGTGGGCGCACGACGAGGGACGCGGCGGGCGCGCGGCGAGGCGCGCTGCGGGAGCGCGGCGGCCAGGTGCGGCGCGGGCACGCGGCGAGGCGCACGGGCGTGGGGAGCAGGCCGGGATGGCGCGGGTTATGGCTCGCGCGAGGTCAGGCGGTGCGGCATCGATTCCGTGGTGCTCGGGGCGGCGGGGTGCTAGGTTCGTGTCGAGGGAGCGTTGGAGGTATTGGCAGTGAGGCCCTGGCGGAGCATATGGTGAAGGGGCTTGAGCGGCCTATATGGTGCTCGAGCGGCAGCTTCGGCCACGAGGGGCGTAGCCGGTGGGTGTCTGCGTGGTCTGGCATCGTGTGGATGCCCCTCGGGGTGCGTGGATCGAAGGCCCATGGCAACGAGGATGTGTGCTCCGGCGGCGTGTGATGCGGATCTGGTTTCCGGCCGTCGGTGGTCTCTGTGAGGTGCGGTTGGCTGCGACGGATATTGGTGCCTCTTCGTCGACGGGCAGTTTCGATGGTGGTGATGTTTGGTGGGCTTGCCGACGCCAATGCGGGATGATGTGCGACTGAGGTGGTGTGGAGCTTGGTGAAAACCATGTCTTGGCTTCGTGCTGTCACCAGCGATGGCGGCGGCTGTGGCCGTCGTTGACCTTCATGGAGGCATCGTTGCTTGTTCTCCCACCCCTCCTGCGCGGATCTGGCCATTTTGGCCTCTCCGGGGGAAACCTTGATCTGTGATCGGACCATGACGACGCCTTGGTGTCGTATTCCCTCTTGGGGGCTTCGTCTTGGGAGCTTGGCGTCGGCGAGCAGGACCGGTGGATGGCGGTTGGCGGTAGGTGTGGCGTCCAGATTTCTGTGGCAACGATGATGGTGGGAGCGATGTCGGCGACGCGGCAATGATTGCGGTAGTCGGCTCTTCTTTCGCGTGTCCGCGGTTTTGCCTCGGTTTGTTTGTAGCTATGGAGTCGAAGCTGCGGCGGCGAGGCCCTGCGGTATACAATGACTGGCTGCAGGTAGCCCGCTCTGCGATCGCCCGTGGCGCCAGCCGTGCCTGGTTTTGTCCTACAGAGTTCTCCGCCAGAGTCGGAGTTGCGTCGTCTGGCCGCAGGTGGTTGAGATTTTGTCATAGATCTTCATGCAGTTTCACGTGTCCGCTACAGTGTGGGTTGGGTCGACGATCGCCTACGGCGGAGTCGGAGTCGTTTTCTTAGAGTGTAGGGATGGCGATGACGCCTCTAGGGGAGGAGTGATGACGATGACGCCTGCGTGCTGTCTCGCCAAGACCCTCCTTGGAGTGGTGTGCGTGGGCTTTTTTATGTGTGCCGCTCAACGGTTGTAACGGGTTTCGTCCGGTTTTCCATAATTAACTGGGCAATCTGGTTTTCGCTTGGTTTTTCCTAATTAACTGAGCAACTCTTTTCTTTTTAATGAATGCAGGATAACTGTCATTTCGAAAAAATGTAGGTTGGAGTGAGCCATGGTCCAAATCTTCCTCTCCCCAATACCAATATCAGTACGGGCTTGTATATCTATTTTTTTTGAAACAAGGCAAAAGATTTGCCATTTTCATTGATTAAGAAGGAGGTTTGGGTGGTCTAGGCCCTAGGCCAGTTACAACATATCACTCTCGCGGCATGACATTACACAAATGTTTCGCACCGGCAAGGCACCATAGTGCCGCCTCTTCTTTGATTCTAGCTACTAAAACCCCCACTGGCACAACGACGTTGCGAAATACCCTGGCATTCCTTTCTTTTCATATTTCCCACGAGACGAGCAACATAAGAGAAGCGAGCGATCGTCGAGATTGCATCGTCCTGGCAGCGTTGTCACTCCACCATGCCTTCACCGAGTCGGCAATGCCCCAGATCTGCGGGCAAATGTCATGAAGACCTAGCCACACAATAATCATGTTCCAAACTCTAATCGTGTAGCGGCATTTGAAAAGGAGGTGAGCTGCCGATTCCTGGACTTGTTTACAAAGGGGGCAGAGGTTGCAGTTAGGCCATCCCCTTTTCTGGAGTCGGTCCGCCATCCAAATCCGATTGTTGATGACTAGCCAAGCAAAAAACTTGCATTTTGGGGGGGCCCAAGTTCTCCAAACAATCTGAGGCGAGTCTGTGTCAATCAACCCAAGGAATTGCACACTATAAGCCGTTGCTGCAGAATAATGGCCATCCTTGGTGAGCTTCCAAGTGATGGAATCGGGCATGCCAGGGGTAAGGTGAACATGGGAGAGCTTCTCCCATAGGTTGACAAACTCATGAAGGTGATCAACCGTGATGCCCTGAGAGGTCTTCACCTGAGATACCCAAAAATTGTTGAGAAGCGCTTTTTTGACCGAACAATTCTTTCTCTTGGACAGTAGAAAGATATTTGGCGCAATGTCCTTGGGTCGCAAACCATCAAGCCAAGCAGACTCCCAAAAAGTGGCACGGATGCCATCACCCACCACGACTTTTGTGGAGGCCACAAAGATGTCCCTGTCATGCCGGTCGCATGGGGTTCCTAGTCCTACCCAAGGTTTGATCGGTGTTAGCCACTCACCCCATAGCCAGCGGATGCGCAGAGCGGATGCTAACTTTTTTAGATTAAGAACACCAAGGCCACCGTGAAGTTTTGACTTGCACACTTGTTCCCAATTAATCTTGCATTTTCCTCCAGTAACTTTGTCGCATCCGGCCCACAGGAAAGCCCGTCGAAGGGCGTCAATCTTATCCAACACCTCAGCCGGGAGGTTAAGTGCCGTCATATAGTAGATGGCAATGGCCGTAAGCACAGACTTGACCAATACGACACGTCCCGGAGAGGTGACGTGCTTACCCATCCCCGGTGCCAGTCGGGCCGCGATTTTATCTTCTAGCGATTGAAAGTGGACTCTTTTCAATCTCTTGACAGAGAGAGGAAGACCAAGATACTTCATCGGGAAGGTTGCATGGTTGGCCGGGAAGGAATGTAAGATATCCACAAGGTCCAAGTTCTCGCAGCGAATAGGCGCAACCAAGCTTTTGGCACAGTTCGTGTCCAACCCAGTGACCTCCCCAAAACTCTTCAAGGTGCGGGCAAAGAACTCCACATCTGACTTAATGGGGGCAAGAAAAATAGCTGCATCATCCGCGTAGAGGGAGGCTCGGATGGACATGGCCTGTCCACCAATGTGATGTAGCTTTCCTTGGGCGGTGGCCTTCTGAAGGATTAGGTGTAGCGGATCAATTGCGAGCACAAATAGGAGAGGGGACAGCGGATCCCCTTGTCTCAAACCACACCCGTGCTTGATTGGGGCACCGGGAACACCATTCAGGAGCACTCGAGAAGACGCCGAAGAGAGCAAAGTCGAGATCCAACCTCTGAACCTGGGGGGAACCCAAGGTGATTGAGCAGGTCTAGAAGAAAGTCCCATCGAACTGAGTCGAACGCTTTTTTGATGTCCAGTTTGAATAGGAGCGCCGGGGTCTTCTTGCGGTGCAGGCGTTTCGCAGTGTTGCGAACATACATGAAGTTATCATGGATGCAACGTCTTTTGATGAAAGCACTCTGGGCCTGCGAGACGAGATCATTCATGTGCGGCGCAAGGCGACTGGACATCACTTTGGCAATAATCTTGGCTATGGCATGGATGAGATTGATGGGGCGGAAATCTGTGATGTCCTCGACACCATCTTTCTTGGGGATCAAGGCAATATCCGCGGAGTTCAACCAGTGAAAATGGGACGCATGTAGATCAGAGAAATGGTTGATGGCATTCATGATGTCCACTTTGATGGTGTTCCAGCACGCCTTAAAGAACTCACCGGAAAAACCATCCGGTCCAGGGGCTTTGTTTCCCGGCATGGAGAACACGGCAGCCTTCACCTCCTCTTCCGTGATAGCATTATCCAGTTCATGAAGATCACAATCAGGGGTGTGCAGCAGCCCCCAATTAAAGTCAATGCTACGCGAGGAGCCTTTTTTTGCAATGTTTTTGAAGTGTCGGTGTACAATGTCCTCTTTGTGGGCCTGATCCGTAGCCCAACCGTTATTGTTCTTCAGGCGCTGGATGAAATTCTTTCTTCTCCTGTGGTTGACACGGAGGTGAAAGTAGCGGGTGTTGGCATCCCCCTCTTTCCACTCCATGTGGTCTCCTGTGGTATATCTATGTCCTCGCACATGGATGACTAAATCTTTCCACTCCCTGGTAGTGGATGATGCAAGACCAGTATCATGTCCGCAACCCGCTCAGATTCATGCTACCTGTCAGAACGCCGCCGCCGCAAGGACTAGTTCTGGCCGATGCTTTACAGAGGAGCAACATGCACGTATTTAACCTCTTGATCGATCCTTGCAGATGCTAACTCCAGTGATTTCGACATGCACGTACAGAACAGCCTCGCCTACTCCATAGTGTCGCTGGAATAATCAATCAGCTTTGTTACTTATGTTGTGTAAGTGCACCGGCCAGCAGCCGGGTTAATCGAAGCGGAATCGATTCACCTTTGATTCTTCACGTATGACCTTAAGCATTTCGTGGACACGGCCGCCGACGACCTCAGAAGCTGTGTGTGTTCCTGTGCATCATCTTCTCGTCATACAAATCTGTACAAAAAAGAAAACCTTTAACATTGACATTAGCGCCGCCCGCACACCATCCTCTTGTCCTATACAAATCTGAAAAAAAATTCTATCAGAAAAAATCAACTGAAGCAGGATTTTTTTTAAAGGAGGAACAAAGCCACTCGTATCTGCATCAAAATGATGCAGCCATATTATTAAGATGTATGTAAACAAAGTTTTAGGTCCACAACGGTCTCACAATCTGAACCCAAAATGAAATGCGTAAAAAAGAAATGCCACACCCGGCGATAAAAAACAGGTTACGATGCCTATACACCTAGCTTATTATTAGTTCGCCATCCAAATCGGCTGAAGATAGCCCGTACGACCGTCTTCCACTGGTTGCACCCAATAACCATAGGCTCCATGAAATCGGCATGAGTAAGTAACGACCACGTACGGATCCAAGCAGTGGCTCTGTAAATAACCTGCAAAAAAATTGACGAGCCGCTTTGCCTCTTCTAGGGCCGTCGGCCAGTAGAAGCCGTGGGGGAACGCCTGGGCCAGGGTCCTTGAGGCGGCGTGATGCCCGCACTCACCTTGGTGGATGTCTCGGAGGATCTCTTGCCCTTTTTCCGACTCGACGCAGCACTGGAAAACGCCGGTTGCGCTGCGATGGACCAGCTCGCGGTTGATGATGCTGCAAGCAGGGGCCCGACGCTGGATTTGCTGGGCCGTGGCTTCGTCGGGAGGGAGCTCGCCGCGCAGGAGGAAGGCTAGGATGGGCTGGGCCCATGCGGGAGCCAAGACGGGAGCCGACTCCGGGTCGGGTTGGGTTCCGGAGGCAGCCGGAGCCCCCGGGACTGAGCCGTCGGTCCCCGGGACCGAGCCGTCAGTCCCCGGGACTAGGGCCGTGGTCGGCGAATTGATCGTCATTAGGACGGCCGTGAGGGTGGAGTCGGCCGCCGCGGGGGCGACAGCGGTCAGATCCAGCTGAGTCGGCGGAGCTGACGGGCTCGACGAGGAGCCGTCGGGGTCCACCGGTACGAAAATGGACTCCGACTCAGCGGAGGGCTTGATCGACGGCTTGAGCAGCCGCTCAAGGGAGACGCCGGCTGGGATGGCTTGACGGGTGGAGCCGATTTGTGCCAGCGTGTCCGCCGCCTCGTTGTCCGCCCGGGGGACATGGTGAAACTCACAGCCCTCGAAGGAGCCGCGTTGGCGTCCGTGGCGTCCCATTCGCCAGAGACCTGCTGCACCACGAGGTCCGAGTCGCCGAAGCAGAGGATGCGCCGGATGCCGATCTCCTTGGCGAGCCGGAGGCCGTGGACGAGCGCTTCGTACTCGGCCACGTTGTTGGAGGCGGCGAAGTGGATCTGGAGCATGTACTTGAGCTGGTCCCCCTTTGGGGATGACAAGACGATGCTGGCTCCCAAGCCGGTTCGCATCTTCGAGCCGTCGAAGTGCATGCGCCAATGCGTGGAGTCCGGAGGCGGCGGCACGAACTGGGTCTCGGCCCAGTCGACGAGGAAGTCGGCCATGGTCTGCGACTTGATGGCAGTGCGTGGCTCGTACCGGATTTCGTAGTCGGTGAGGGCGATGGCCCATATGGCGATCCGGCCGGTGGCGTCCCGGCCGCCCATGATTCGCCGAGTGGTGTCGTGCTCACCACGGTGATGTGTGCTCCTGGAAGTACTGCTTGACCTTCTTAGCGGCGAAGTATATGCCGTAGCACATCTTCTGGTAGTGGGGGTAGTTTTGCTTGGAGGCGGAGAGTACCTCACTGACGTAGTAGACGGGGCGCTGGACCGGCAGCGCCCTGCCCTCCTCCAGCCGCTCCACCACCAGGACGACGCCGATCACGCGCGTGGTCGCCGTGATGTATGCGAGCAACGGCTCCTTCTCGGTCGGCGCCGCCAGGATGGGTGCGCTGGAGTGGGCGCGCTTGAGGTCGCGGAATGCTTCGTCCGCCTCCACTCGAATTTGGTCGTCTTCTTCATGAGCTGGTAGAGGGCAGCGCCTTCTCGCCCAGCCGGCTGACGAACCGGCTGAGCGAGGCAAGACAGCCGGCAAACTTCTGGACGTCGCGGAGCTTGGCCGGCTTGTGCATGCGCTCGATGGCCCTGATATTCTCCGGGTTGACTTCGATGCCGCGCGCGGACAAGAAGAAACCTAGGAGCTAGCCGGCCGGCACGCCAAAAACACACTTCTCCGGATTGAGCCGGACCTTGTACTCGCGCATGTTGGAGAAGGTTTCCCGGAGGTCGTCGAGAAGGCTGAAATGCTTCTTGGTTTTGACGATGACGCCGTCCACATTGACGTGGACGTTCCTGCCGATCTGGGGCAGGAGGCACTTCTGCATGCAGCACTGGAAGGTGGCGCCTGCATTCTTCAAGCCGAAGGACATGGTGATGTAGCAGTAGGCCCCAAAGGGGGTGATGAAGGAGGTCTTCAGCTGATCGGCCGGGTCCAGCTTGATCTGGTGGTAGCCGGAATAGGCATCCAGGAAGGACAACAAATCGCAGCCGGCCGTGGAGTCGATCACCTGATTGATCTGGGGCAGGGCGAAAGGATCCTTGGGACAGGCCTTCTTCAGGCTGATGTAGTCGATACACATGCGCCAAGTCTTGTTCTTCTTCAGCACCAGGACTGGGTTGGCCATTCAATCCGGGTGGAAAACTTCCTTGATAAAGCCGGCTACCAGCAGCCGGGCGATCTCTTCTCCTATAGTACGCCGCTTCTCCTCAGAGAAACGGCGCATGGGTTGCTTGAACGTCTTCGCATCCGGCCGCACGTGAAGTTTGTGCTCGGCGTACTTCCTCGGAACACCCGGCATGTCCTTGGGGGACCATGCAAAGATGTCTCGATTCTCACGGAGGAAGTCGACGAGCTCGCCTTCCAATTTGCTGCTGAGGTTGGCGCCGATGGTGACGCACTGCTTGGGGTTGGCCGGGTCGAGCGGCACCTCCTTGGTGTCTTTGGACGGCTGGAACGACGCCTCACTGGCCGGCTGGGACGGGGGAGTCGGCACGGCCGGCTGCTCGGAGGCGTGAGCCACGAGCCGGTCGAGCTGCCGCCTCTCCGCCGCTATCACCAGGGCCTCGGCCAGCCGGCTGCTATCGCGCGCGCACTCGATTGACTTCTTGTAGTCGCCATCGATGGTGATGATGCCCTTGGGACCCGACATCTTGAGCTTGAGGTTGGTGTAGTGGGGCACCGCCATGAACTTGATGAGCGTCGGCCGGCCCAGCAGCGCGTGGTAGGGGCTGTTGAGGTCCACCACCTCGAACCACACCGGCTCATGGCGGAAGTGACTCTTGTTGCCGAAGAGGACGTCGAGCCGGATCTTGCCGATGGGGGAGCAAGACTGCCCCGGCACGATGCCATGGAAGACCGTCCGGCTCGGCTGCAGGTCCTTCTCTTTCAGCCCCAGCATGAGGAGCGTGTCACGGTAGAGGATGTTGATGCTGCTGCCCCCGTTGATCAGCACCCGCAAGAAACGGCAGGTGAGCCTCTCCGAGACGATGGTGGGGTCGAGGACGAGGCCGTAGCTGCACGAGTTTGGCATCACCGCCGGGTGGTCCGCCCGACTCCAGGTGACCGGCTTCTCGGACCAGTGCATGAACTGGGGGACTGAGGGCACAATGGCGTTCACCTCGTGCCGGCGCTGACGCTTGCTATGTTTGCCGGTTCCCTCGCTGGTGAAGACGACGTAGGCCCCGTCCTAGTCGGGGAATTGGTCGTGGAGACGGCCGTCGTTGGGAGCCGGGGCCGGCTGTTGAGCCGGAGCCGGTGCGGGCGCGGAAGCGCGGGGAGCCGGCGGCGGAGGAGCCGGAAGGCGCTCGCCCCGGGCTAACCGCTGGGAGAAGCTGCACTGTCGAAGCGTATGCGTGGCCGGCTTCACCCCGGAGTGCATCTTTCACGGAGCGTCGAGCACATGCTCGAAGGTGAGCTTGGGCTGCCAGGTTGTCTTGCCGGTCCGCTGGCGCTGGCTCACTACTAGGGAAAAGCCTAGCAGTAGCGCGGGTTAAGGGCCTGTCAGTAGCGCGGGGCACCACGCTACTGCTACGGCACCACAGCTAACTTGTAGCAGTAGCGTCTCTCCCCCGCGCTACTGATAATTTACTTACCAGTAGCGCTGGTCTCTAACCCGCGCCACTACTAATTTTATGCTTTTTTTGTTTACTAATGACATCACTAGTATAATTAGCAGTACCGTGGTGGGCCCAATGTAGCAGCAGTGTCAGTAGTAAGCAGAAGAGGATGGGTTTATATATATATCATTATTGATGACAATTTGAGTTCAAACAGATAACTAGATTTCAAAAACCTTACAAGTCCAGGCCGAACTGCTAGATCGAGACAAATAATGATAAAACTATTAAACCTTAAACTAGAGCTTAATCTTACTACAATCCTATTAATGAGCAGAATCTGGTGGTGCAGAATCTGATGGTGGTGGGGGCATTCTTGGCGGAAGTATCCCGACAACACTTCCCCATCGGGCTCTTTGAGCCGGGCACGAAGATGTCACTTGTTGTAGTGCCCATTCCATAACCAAGTGGGGACTACTCTGAGGTGGCATCCGAGCATGCTCTGCAGCGTTGGCCTCCGCGAAGATGACGTCTGCTGCAACTTGTAGTTGTGTTTGGGCATAACTCTTGCACTCCTTGACTTTGTACTCCCAGTGACTAGACTGAGTCTTCCGAAACATATTCTCCGCCTCTTTCAGCTCCCGCATACAATCTCTCCATCCGAACACTGCATCGTCAATCCTTTTTTCCCGCGCCAGCAACATCCTCCGCCACTCCAACTCCTCTTCACGAGAACGTCTAGGAGACATGGAATCCCTGTAAATTTGGCATGGCATTTGCTTAACAATGGACATATTAAATAGCACAACATCTAGGAGACATGGAATCCCTGTAAATTTCCCCGCACCAACAAATCTAACCATTTACAACGTGTTAGACATGGAATCTAACAATGGACATTTGCACAAAGTTTGGAAGTTTAAACAATTTTTTACGGTTACGACGTGAAGCACCTTTGTAACACAATTTACATCATGTGGAGGAATTCCGATATGCATCCATACATCCATCTAACCATCTAAATGCATCCATCCATAACCATCTAAATGCATCATACATCCATCTAACCATCTAAATGCATCCATCCATAACCATCTAAATGCATCCATCCATCCATCTAACCATCTAAATGCATCCATACATCCATCTAACCATCTAAATGCATCCATCCATAACCATCTAAATGCATCCATCCATCCATCTAACCATCTAAATGCATCCATACATCCATCTAACCATCTAAATGCATCCATTCATAACCATCTAAATGCATCAATCCATCCATCCATTAAGCTTTTCTAGCAGTGCAAAAACAGAGGGAGGAGGAAGAAGGGGGAGAGTGGGAGATAGGAGGGAGGGAGAGCTACCGCTGCGTGGATGGCCGGGACGGGAGGGCCGGGACAGGGGAGGGCCGCCGCGTGGGGAGGGCCGGGACGGGGAGGGCCGCCGCGTGGGGCGGACGGCCGGGATGCGGGAGCGCCGCCGTGAGGGAGATAGTGGAGAGGGAGATCTACAGAGTGAGGAGTGAGGGGGCGCGGGCCGGGGAAGAAGATAAGGTACGACCTAGCAATAGCGCAGTCGAGGAAAACACGCTACGGATACACATTTAGCAGTAGCGCTGGTTTTGTGAATCGCTACTGCTAAGTGGGGCCCACAATATGGCACATCACAGATTTAGTTCCAGCGACCGGTCAAACTTAGCAGTAGCGCCCTACCGTAAAAACGCGCTACTATCATACTGTTAGCAGTAGCGCTGTTTGCAGAAGCGTGCTACTACTATACCTAGCCTGTCGGCAACGGTGTGACAATTATATTAGTAGCGCGTTTTATACCAGCCGCGCTACTACTATGTGGATACCAGTAGCGCCTCTTGTGGAGATGTGCTACTGCTAATTATTAGTAGCGCCTTATTTTAAGCAGCGCTACTGATAAGTTTCTGTGTATAAGGTTTTCCCTAGTAGTGGCTGGAGGCCTGGACCGCCGGCTGTTCTTCCTCGACGGTGGCGACCTGTTTGCTCCCGTAACGGGGTTCCAGCTGGTCGGCCTTCCGCTTATTGTTCTGCTGCTGCCGGTTGTTGGCAGTCGGCCGCGGCGCGGCGCGCGGCGGGATGGCCTTGCTGGACATGCTGACCTTGATCCACATTGCGGAGTCGGCCATGGCATACTTGTCCGCCTTGGCCATGAGGTCTGCCAAGGTGGTCGGCTCCGAGCACATGAGCTTGTGCTTGAGGAGGGTGCCGTCCCGGCAGCCCTCGTAGAAGTACTGGATGGCTTGCACCTCGTGCACCCCCTCGCAGGAATTGCGGAGCTCGGTCCACCGCATGAGGTAGTCGCGAAGGGATTCCTCCGGCCCCTGGACGCACATGGCCAGCTCGGGGGGGGGGGGGGTGGCCGGGCCGCTTGTAGGTGCCAGTGAAGTTGCGGACGAATGCCTCCTCGAAATCCGTCCAAGCGTTGATGCTGCCGACCGGCAGGCTGTTGATCCAAGTCCGGGCCGATCCGATTAGCATGAGGGGGACGTAGCGCACCGAGACATGCTTATTCCCTCTGGCGATGCCGACTACGGTGGTGTAGTCGATCAGCCAGTCCTCTGGCTTGGCGATGCTGTTGTACTTCAGAGTGTCATGGGGGAGCGTGAAGCCGGTGAGAAACAGCTCGTCGCGGATCCGGGGGCCGAAACACGCCGGCCCGATCGGGCCTTCGTCCTCCAGGAGGGCGGATTGCGCTAGCCGGTCGATGCGGGTCCAGGCGTCATTCTCGCTCCGCGGGACGCGCGGGCCGAGCCGGGTGCGAGCTCGGGGCGGACAGTCGGGGCGGGCGAGTGCGAGCGCTCCCGCCGCGGGGGCAGGGTGTGGGCACGAGTACGCCGGCCGCCTCCTTCCGTGGCGTCGTTGCGCCGGCTGGTGACCGCCGGCGGCTCGTTCCCATGCTGGGAATGCCCGTTGCGAGACCCAGCGCCCCGCCGGCCGGAACCGCGGGGGGAGGAAGCCTGCCTGGCCGGCTAGCGCTTTCCGGCAGTCGACAAGCCGTCCCTTTCGGGGAAGGGAATCTCGGAGCCGGCGTTGGCCCGGTCCAGCCGGGCCTGCTGGGCATTGGCGGTGGCGATGAGGTCTTGGATGTGCTGCTCCTGCTGCGTACGTTCTTCGCCCTCCAGATCGGCCAGGTCGGCATAGGCCACCTGGGCGGCCCTTATGTTGGCCGCCGGCGTGTCGTAGGTGGGCAGCCTGCCAGCAAGGATTTCCGCGACCACGCGGCCGCGGCTGCGGACGTCTCCGCGCCGGCTAGGCTCGTTGCCGGCAGGGGTGAGGCCGTAGGCGGAGTTGTACTCGCGCTGCGCGGACTCCATCCGGCGCTTGGCGGTTGCGAGGGTGGTCGCCTCCGCGAGCAGCAGTTGGCGAGCCGCCTCCAGCTCAGTCGTAGCTGTGGCCGGGTTGGACGTCGGCGCGATGGGGGTGCTGAGGCCCCGAAGCGCGGAGCCGAGGGGGTCGGAAGTGCCGGTGCCGGCGGTCGCGAGAGCCGCCAGCGCCTCCGCCCTGGCACGACCGGTGCTTGTGGAGCTAGTGACCATCACCTCTGCGCAAGCGCGGGAGTTGTGAGGGCCGCCCGAGGCGATAGCGCCCACAAACGAGGGCGGGTCGAGGCAGTCGAGTACCCCGCTGGGATACTCATCGGCAGCTGATTTGTTGGCGAGGTGCATCCTACCGAAGCGTTCGGTAAGGACGGCGACGTCGGACGGAGTGTCGCCGCTGCGCAGCTCGTCGGAGAGGTCGGTGGCGACGCCCACAGGGTGGGCGGGAACGAGGTTCCGCTCCACAGGGATGAGCCCCACGAGCGTGCAGATCAGCCCTGACGCGGAGCACCCGGGGGAGTTGGCGAAGGGTCCCGCCCGGAGCATGACTCCGGGCGGCGCCGCGGACGGCCCCATGGTGGGCACCAACTGTCGTCGTTTTCTCACGACAGATGCCATGGGCTGTCTTATCGAGAGTGGTTGGGGCCAAAGGACACCGGTGGGCTCCGGTAACGGGATTGGGGACAAGCGGTGCAAGACACACGATGTACCCAGGTTCGGGGCCCTCCGTGGGAGGTAACACCCCTAGTCCTGCTTGTCTGGTAGATGAACCGAGTGGGCTACAAAGGTGCTCCTTGAGCTGTTGGCTAGAGGAGGAAGAAGGGGCCTGCTGGCTCTCCTTGCCTCTCTACGTGAGTGGGTGTGTGAGTGTGGGAATCGGCCCTCCCCTGCATGGGGTGGCTCCAGGGGGCTTTAAAGGCCAACCCCCTGGATTACAATACGCATATAAGGTGCCGGGAGGACCCGGCTGGCGGCCTCTCTGGCAGGTCGGGGCCCCCCGGCCGAAGAGTCTTGTCGCATGTAGGGCCCGCCGGCTGTGGGGTCCCATCGGGAGCCGGAGGGGGGCCCACCTGCTGACTATCGCCACTGGCGCGTGCTTGTCACGCCACAGCACGGGCCAACCGGCGCGGCGTCGTCTTGCGGTTGCCGGCCGCGGTCAGTGGTACGGCCGAGCACACTGTAGCCACGCGGGGGGCAGGTAATGGAGTGGTTGGAGGCATGCAGGCACTATGCCGTCCGCCCGGTCGCAGTCGGCCGGAGTCGGCGGCACTGTTGCCTCCACTGTGGCCATGCGGGTGCTGACCTCCGGTACGACGGATGTCGCTGTAGCCACGCGTGCCCTGCTTGCAGTACCAGGGGCACTGCTGACACGTCGTCATTTCTTCGTCCTGTGGGACGTGGTGATGCGACTGGCGCTGACACGCTGGTTGGCGGGCTGTTTATGAGCCGGACGGCCTAGCAGTTCCGCCCTGAGCTAGCCGGCCCGGCGTAGCCGACCTTGTGGAGCCAGACTACGGGGGGAGGCGGCTCGCCCCGTAGCCTGATACGTCTCCAACGTATCTACTTTTCCAAACTCTTTTGCCCTTGTTTTGGACTCTAATTTGCATGATTTGAATGGAACTAACCCGGACTGACGCGGTTTTCAGCAGAATTGCCTTAGTGTTATTTTTGTGCAGAAATAAAAGTTCTCGGATTGACCTGAAAATTTACGGAGAATATTTTTGGAATTAATAAAAAATACTGTCGAAAGAGTCAACCGGAGGGGGTCCACCACCTGGCCACAAGCCAAGGGGGCGCGCCCCCCTAGGGCGCGCCCCCTGTCTTGTGGGCCCCCTGGAGCTCCTCCGACCTCAACTCCAACTCTATATATTCCTATTCGGGGAGAAAAAAATCAAAGAGAAGAGTTCATCGCGTTTCACGATACGGAGCCACCGCCACCTCCTGTTCTTCCTTGGGAGGGCAGATCTGGAGTCTGATTTGGGCTCCGGAGAGGGGAAATCGACGTCGTCGTCATCACCAACCATCCTTCATCACCAATTTCATGATGCTCTCCGCCGTTCGTGAGTAATTCCATCGTAGGCTTGCTGTACGGTGATGGGTTGGATGAGATTTACCATGTAATCGAGTTAGTTTTGTTAGGGTTTGATCCCTAGTATCCACTATGTTCTGAGATTGATGTTGCTATGGCTTTGCTATGCTTAATGCTTGTCACTAGGGCCCGAGTGCCATGATTTTAGGTCTGAACCTATTATGTTTTCATGAATATATATGTGTTCTTGATCCTATCTTGCAAGTTGTAGACACCTATTACGAGTTATGATCCGCATCCCCCAGGGTGACAATAACTGGGATTCTTTCTGGTGATTACCGTAGTTTGAGGAGTTCATGTATTCACTAAGTGCTAATGCTTTGGTCCGGTTCTCTATTAAAAGGAGGCCTTAATATCCCTTAGTTTCCATTAGGACCCCGCTGCCACGGGAGGGTAGGACAAAAGATGTCATGCAAGTTCTTTTCCATAAGCACGTATGACTATATATGGAATACATGCCTACATTACATTGATGAATTGGAGCTAGTTCTGTGTCACCCTATGTTATAACCGTTGCATGATGAATGCCATCCAACATAATTATCCATCATTGATCCGTTGCCTACGAGCTTTTCACATATTGATCTTTGCTAAGTTACTTTTCCGTTGCTACTGTTACAATCACTACAAAACTGCTACTGTCACGTTTGCCATCGTTACCGTTACTTTCCCACTACTTTGCTACTAAATACTTTGCTGCAGATATTAAGTCTTTCAGGTGTGGTTGAATTGACAACTCAGCTGCTAATACTCGAGAATATTCTTTGGCTCCCCTTGTGTCGAATCAATAAATTTGGGTTGAATACTCTACCCTCGAAAACCGTTGCGATCCCCTATACTTGTGGGTTATCAAGACCTTTTTGTGGCGCCGTTGCCGGGGAGCATAGCTCTATTCTCTGAGTCACTTGGGATTTATATCTGTTGATCACTATGAAGAATCTGAAAGACCCAAAAACCAAGATCTATCCCTCTACTACGAGGGGAGGTAAGGAACTGCAATCTAGCTCTGCACTTGATTCACCTTCTGTTATGAGTAAATTTGCTACACCACCACCTGCTAGTAATTCTGATATGTTGCAAGTAATTGATGATGCCACTTCTGCTATGCATGATGCTTATGATGATACTTTGCGTGATAATACTGTGCCATTGGGTGAATTTCTTGATGAACAAATTGCTAGAGTGAATGCTGAAACTGATGATATTTCCGAATCTGATGAAATTATTGAAACTGAACACTATGAGACACCTGCTAGACCTAGCTCTCCTAGATATGAATTGCCTAATATACCTAAGGGTTATGTTATGGAAGGAGAGGTAGCTAGGGACTTTCTTGCTTGTAAGGATATAGATGATCTTAAGAAATTGCTATGCAAGTGGAAGGAAAAATATTTGAATGCTAGAATGCAATATGATCCTAAGTTTGCTACTTCACCTATTTTTGTTACTGATAAGGATTATGAATTCTCTGTCGATCCTGAGTTAATTACTTTGGTTGAATCTGATCCTTTCCATGGTTATGAATCTGAAACTGTTGTGGCACATCTTACTAAATTGAATGATATAGCCACCCTATTCACTCATGAGGAAAAAATTCGTTATTACTATATTCTTAAGTTGTTTCCTTTCTCATTAAAGGGTGATGCTAAGATATGGTTTAATTCTCTTGCTCCTGGTTGTGTGCGTAGTCCCCAGGATATGATACATTACTTCTCTGAAAAATATTTTCCTGCCCATAAGAAACAAGCTGCCTTGCAGGAAATATTTAACTTTGTGCAAATTGAAGAAGAGAGTCTCCCACAAGCTTGGGGGAGGCTTCTCCAAGTACTCAATGCTTTACCTGATCATCCTCTCAAGAAAAACGAAATACTTGATATCTTTTATAATGGACTAACCGATGCTTCTAGGGACCACCTAGATAGTTGTGCTGGTTGTGTTTTCAGGGAACGAACTGTTGAACAAGCTGAACTACTATTGAATAATATATTGAGCAATGATAATGATTGGACTATTCCCGAACCACCTCCAAAGCCAATTCCGAAGAAAAGAGGTATTCTATTTCTCAGTCCTGAAGATATGTAAGAGGCAAAGAAATCTATGAAAGAAAAAGGTATTAAAGCTGAAGATGTTAAGAATCTACCACCTATTGAAGAAATACATGGTCTTGATAACCCGACACATGTAGTAGAGGTAAATTCTCTTCGTAGATTTGATGAAGGCGATATTCCTTATAATAAGTCTGCTAGCCAATGCTTGGATGAGTTTGATAACTTTATTGTTAAGCAAGAAAATTTCAATGCTTATGTTAGTAGACAATTGAAACATAATGCTTACATGCTTGATCGCTTAGGTGATTATATGAGTAGAACTATCAATGATCTTAAGCTTATTAGTAAACATGCTTCCATGGTAACTACTCAAGTAGAACATGTACTTAAGGCACAAAATGATTTGCTTAATGAGATGAATGGTAAGAACAATGATCATTCTGTTAGAGTTGTGACTAGAGGTGGTAAAATGACTCAGGAACCTTTGTATCCTGAGGGCCATCCTAAGAGAATTGAGCAAGATTCTCAGGGAATTAATACTAATGCACCTAGTCGTCCCAGTAATAAAGAAAAAAAGAATGACGATAGGACTTTGCATGCTGCTAGTGAACCTGTTATAGGTACTCATGAAAACCCAAATGATATTTCTATTTCTGATGCTGAGACACAATCTGGTAATGAGCATGATCCTAGTGATAATATTAATGATGATGTTCATGTTGATGCTCAACCTAGTAATGATAATGATGTGGAGATTGAACCTGCTGTTGATCTTGATAACCCACAGCCTAAGAATAAAAGATATGACAAAAGAGACTTTGTTGCTAGGAAGCATGGTAAGGAAAGAGAGCCTTGGGTTCAGAAACCCATGCCCTTTCCTCCTAAGCCATCCAAGAAAAAGGATGATGAGGACTTTGAGCGCTTTGTTGAAATGCTTAGACCTGTCTTTTTGCGTATGCGCTTGACTGATATTCTGAAAATGTCTCCTTATGCTAAGTATATGAAAGATTGTGACAAATAAGAGGAAGATACCGGAAGCTGAAATTTCCACCATGCTTGCTAATTATACTTTTAAGGGTGGAGTACCAAAGAAACTAGGAGATCCCGGAGTACCTACTATACCATGCTCTATTAAAAGAAATTATGTTAAAACTGCTTTATGTGACCTTGGAGTTGGTGTTAGTGTTATGCCTTTCTCGTTGTATCGTAGACTTGATTTGAATAAGTTGACACCTACTGAAATCTCTTTGCAAATGGCTGATAAATCAACTGCTTTACCCATCGGTATTTGTGAGGATGTGTCTGTCGTAGTTGCAAATGTTACTATCCTAACGGACTTTGTTATTCTTGATATTCCCGAGGACGACAGTATGTCGATCATCCTTGGTAGACCTTTTTTGAATACTACAGGGGCTGTTATTGATTGCAACAAAGGCAATGTCACTTTTCATGTTAATGGTAATGAGCATACGGTACACTTTCCGAAGAAACAACCTCAAGTTCATAGTATCAACTCCATTGAAAAAATTTCAACGATTATTATTGGAGATTTTGAATTCCCTCTCCCTACTGCCAAAAAGAAATATGATATACTTATTGTTGGGGACATGCATATCCCCATTGAGGTAACCTAGTGTTATTCGAAAATTCTTCGGTTCCGTGTCATTCGAAAAAAGTTTGTCAATAAGACTTGATCAACCTTATTGATGGATTCTTTTTGATGAGCATGAGATGGATGAATTTAGGAGGCACAATTTTCTGTACCCAACTTTTACTTTATGTTATTTAGATTAAATTAAGTAAAAATGCTATTATTTTTTTGTTTTCTGATTTATCCGTGCAATAAAAAAGTGACCTGAAAATAAAAGTTCTCGAAATGCCCTGAAAATGTAGTATGATTTTTTCTGGAATATTTAAGAATTTTTGGCACTGAGAACAGATCAGGGGGCTGCACCAGTGGGCCACAAGCCTACAGGGCGCGCCCACCCCCTGGGCGCGCCCCCTGGCTTGTGGGTCCCACGTAGGTCCCCCTCACTTATTCCAGCCACCATCCACTTCGTCTTCCTCCAGAAAAAATCCCACCATTGCTCAAACCCGTGTTCTAGCTCATTTTGCTGCCATTTTCGATCTCCTTGCGCAAAGCTCCATTTGCAAAACTGTTTTGGGGGATTGTTCTTCGGTATGTGACTCCTCCAATGGTCCAATTAGTTTTTGTTCTAGTGCTTTATATATTGCAAATTTTTGCTCCTGTGGTGACCTTGTTCTTGAGCTTGCATGTCAAATTTGTAAGGTCCCAAATAGTTTTGATGGATGATATATCCTCTAGGCACTTGTGGGAGTAGTTGCTATAAGTTTTGTTGAGTTTTGTTCACCTTTATTGTGAGTCACTAAAAATTTCAGAATATTTTCAGAGAAAGAAAGATGTTGAGGAGAATATACCAAGGTGGTTCCTCGAGCAAGAAGACCCCAAGGACATCTACAGATATTGGGGTCTGTCGCAACCCCCAGCACCTGAGTCGGCACCAGCCCTTGATCCGTATCAGGATCCAGTTTTTCAGTGGGAGCCACAGGAGCTCGCTAACCAGTGGAACCCTTAGTATCCTCCGGAGTATCCAGGAGATGGTTATTTTCAGCCATGGCCCTAGACCAACTTAGGGCGAAAGCCTAAGCTTGGGGGAGTACGTATTTCTCACCGACATTACATTCATGTTCACACACTCATCTTAGTAGTCGGTGCTTATACTTTTTCATTGTATCATCCATGGAAGTTTATTTCTTCTTTCCGCTTTCTTCTTGTGTGCTTGATTAACCTTGAGAAAAATCCAAAAAAATTAGTTCTAGCTTTACCTTTTAGTTTGTTTAGTTGTATCATTAAAAGGAAACCCAAAAAGATTTCTCGTTCTTCTTTTGCTTGTTGGGAGCTTTCCCGTGTAAATAGTTCTTCTCGTTCTTGTTTTGAAATTTCTTTTCTTTGGGTCGTAAGGAGAAGGCCACGATGAAAATGTTGAGTGGCTCTCATATGCATTATTGTTTATCTTACAGAGAGCCCATATTACCTTGCCTTCTCCTTTGAGTTATTGTTTGTAGATTCCAGCTTAGTCCAATGCACGTGCACTCTTATTATTATTCACACCGTTCGGTCGTGCAAGTGAAAGGCAATAATGACGACATATGATGAAGTGATTGATATGGAGAAAAGCTGGTATGAACTCGACCTATTTTGTTTTTGTAAATATGATTAGCTCATCGTTCTGGATTCAGCTCATTATGGATGAAACATGTTTGCAATGACAATTAGAGATTATAGTTATTCATGCCATGCTTAATTAGCTAAGAGTGTATAATGGTTTGTCTTGAGTGCCAACATGCATTTTAAAACGGTTGTGATGTAGTATGATAGAGTGGTATCCTCCTCTGAATGATTCAAGTGGCTTGACTTGGCACATGTTCATGCATGTAGTTGAAACAAAATCAACATAGCCTCCACGATATTTATGTTCATGGTGATTTATATCCTACTCATGCTTGCATTCAATGTTGGTTAATCTCAATGCATGTTTATGACTATTGTCGCTCTCTAGTTGGTCGCTTCCCAATCTCTTGCTAGCCTTCACTTGTACTAAGCGGGAATACTGCTTGTGCATCCATTTCCATAAACCCAAAGTTGTTCCATATGAGTCCACCATACCTATCTATATGCGGTACTTACCTGCCGTTCCAAGTAAATTTGCATGTGCCAAACTCTAAACCTTCAAATAATATTCTGTTTTGTATGCCCGAATCGCTCATGTAGTGACTAGGGGCTATCAGTATCTTCCATGCTAGGTGGGTTATTCTCACGATATGTGTTGATTCACTATCATTCACGAGAAAGTGGCTGGTATTCGGGATGCCCAATTCCATGCTCAAAATTCAAATCAAAATATAATGAAACAAAACTCCCCCAGGATTGTTGTTTGTTTGGACGATACCCGTGGATTCAGCTCGCCGTGGAGTGTGATTGATTGGTGGAGGGGGAGTAAAAACTTTACTATTCTGTTTGGGAACCGCCTATAATGTATCTAGCATGGAAGATACCGAGATCTCTTGGTTGCTATGTTGACAATGAAAGCATACCGCTCAAAATTATTATTCATCCTTGTTTTAAAAGCTCGAGCTCTGGCACCTCTGCAAATCAATGCTTCCCTCTGCGAAGGGCCTATCTACTATACTTTACTGTTGAGTCATCCTCCTCTTATAAAAAGCACCAGTTAGAGAGCACCACCGTCATTTGTATGCTTTGCTATTAATTGATATTGAGTATGATTGTGACTGGATCTCTTTTACAATGAATTACAATGTCTAGTCAGTCCTTGTTCTTCAGAGGTGCTCTGCATTTATGTTTTGCGGTCTCAGAAAGGGCTAGCGAGATACCATTATATCATATTGTATCATGATTGTTTTGATAAAATTGTTGTCATCCGAGATTTATTATTATTGCTCGCTAGTTGATTATGCCATTGATATGAGTAAATATGAGACTTAAATGTTATTGTGAATGTGGTTAGTCTATAATCTTTGCTGAAAATCTGAACATCAGTTAGGCATATTTACAACAACAAGATCAAACAGAGTTTGTAAAAGTTTTTCTTTGTCACTTTCAGTTTGTCAACTGAATTGCTTGAGGACAAGCAATGGGTTAAGCTTGGGGGAGTTGATACATCTCCAACGTATCTACTTTTCCAAACTCTTTTGCCCTTGTTTTGGACTCTAATTTGCATGATTTGAATGGAACTAACCCGTACTGACGCTGTTTTCAGCAGAACTGCCTTGGTGTTATTTTTGTGCAGAAATAAAAGTTCTCGGATTGACCTGAAAATTTACGGAGAATATTTTTGGAATTAATAAAAAATACTAGCGAAAGAATCAACCGGAGGGGGTCCACCACCTGGCCACAAGCCAGGGGGCGTGCCCCCCTGTCTTGTGGGCCCCCTGGAGCTCCTCCGACCTCAACTCCAACTCTATATATTCCTATTCGGGGAGAAAAAAATCAGAGAGAAGAATTCATCGCGTTTCACGATACGGAGCCGCCGCCACCTCCTGTTCTTCCTCGGGAGGGCAGATCTGGAGCCTGACTTGGGCTCCGGAGAGGGGAAATTGACGCCGTCGTCATCACCAACCATCCTTCACCACCAATATCATGATGCTCTCCGCCCTTCGTGAGTAATTCCATCGTAGGCTTGCTGGATGGTGATGGGTTGGATGAGATTTACCATGTAATCGAGTTAGTTTTGTTAGGGTTTGATCCCTAGTATCCACTATGTTCTGAGATTGATGTTGCTATGACTTTGCTATGCTTAATGCTTGTCACTAGGGCCCGAGTGCCATGATTTTAGGTCTGAACCTATTATGTTTTCATGAATATATATGTGTTCTTGATCCTATCTTGCAAGTTGTAGACACCTATTACGAGTTATGATCCGCATCCCCCAGGGTGACAATAACTGGGATTCTTTCCGGTGATTACCGTAGTTTGAGGAGTTCATGTATTCACTAAGTGCTAATGCTTTGGTCCGGTTCTCTATTAAAAGGAGGCCTTAATATCCCTTAGTTTCCATTAGGACCCCGCTGCCACGGGAGGGTAGGACAAAAGATGTCATGCAAGTTCTTTTCCATAAGCACGTATGACTATATATGGAATACATGCCTACATTACATTGATGAATTGGAGCTAGTTCTGTGTCACCCTATGTTATAACCGCTGCATGATGAATGCCATCCGACATAATTATCCATCACTGATCTGTTGCCTACGAGCTTTTCACATATTGATCTTTGCTAAGTTACTTTTCCGTTGCTACTGTTGCAATCACTACAAAACTGCTACTGTCACGTTTGCCATCGTTACCGTTACTTTCCCACTACTTTGCTACTAAATACTTTGCTGCAGATATTAAGTCTTTCAGGTGTGGTTGAATTGACAACTCAGCTCCTAATACTCGGGACTATTCTTTGGCTCCCCCTGTGTCGAATCAATAAATTTGGGTTGAATACTCTACCCTAGAAAACTGTTGCGATCCCCTATACTTGTGGGTTATCATAGCCGTTTTTGAAAAGCGGGGGCAGTGGCCCGCTTCAGGCTACCCCGGGGTTACCCCCCCCGTCAAGAGGGGTATCTTATTTCTCAGTCCTGAAGATATGCAGGAGGCAAAGAAATGTATGTAGGAAAAAGGTATTAAAGCTGAGGATGTTAAGAATTTACCACCTATTGAAGAAATACATGGCCTTGACACACCACCACCTCCACAGGTGGTAGAGGTAAATTCTTTATTAAAGTTTGATGAAGGTGACATCCCTTACAATAAACATCCTAGTCAATGCGTATATGACTTTGATAATTACATTAGGAAACAAGATCACTTCAATGCAAATGTTCTGAAACAATTGAAATATAATTTTGATATGATTGCTCGCTTGAGTGACTTGTTATTTAGAATCAGCGATGATGTTAGAGGTGTAGGAAAACATGCCACTATGGTTCAAACCTGGTTAGAACAAGTTGCTAAATCTCAAAGAGAATTTCTTAATGAAATGAATAATAATATGATTGATTTTGTTGTTAGAGTAGCAACTAGAGGAGGTAAAATGACTCAGGAACCACTTTATCCCGAGGGACGCCCTAAAAGAATTGAACAAGACTCTCAGAGAATTAATACTGATGCACCAAGTCCTTCTAAAGAGAAAAGAAAAAAATGATAGGACTTTGCATACCTCTAGTGAACCTGAGATAGAAAAACCTCCTGAAGATAATAATGATGTCTCTATTTCTGATGCTGAAACTCAATCTGGTAATGAACATTCACCTAGTGATAATGAAAATGATAATGATGATGTTCATAAACATACTCAACTGAACAATGATAAAGAACCAGATAATGATGTAGAAATAGAACCTGCTGTTGATCTTGATAACTCACAACCTAAAAATAAACGATATGATAAAAAAGACTTTGTGGCTAGAAAACATGGTAAAGAAAGAGAGCCATGGGTTAAGAAACCCATGCCTTTTCCACCTAAACCACCTAAGAAAAAAGATGATGAAGAATTTGAACGCTTTGCTGAAATGATTAGGCCAGTCTTTTTGCATACCCGCTTAACTGATATCTTAAAGATGACCACTTATGCAAAATACATGAAAGACATCATCACTAATAAAAGAAAGATACCTGAAGCTGAAATCTCCACCATGCTTGCTAATTATTATTTTAAGGATGGAGTACCTAAAAAACTTGGAGATCCTGGAAAACCAACTATACCTTGCTACATTAAAAGAAGTTATGTCAAAACTGCTTTGTGTGATTTGGGAGCTGGTGTTAGTGTTATGCCTTTCTCTTTATATAAAAGACTTGATTTGAATAAACTCACACCTACTGAAATATCTTTGCCAATGGCTGACAAATCAACTGACATACCTATCGGTATTTGTGAGGATGTGCCCGTTGTTGTTGCAAATGTTACTATCTTAACAGACTTTGTTATTCTTGAGAGCCCCGAGGACGACAACATGTCGATTATCCTTGGTAGACCCTTTTTGAATACTGCAGGGGCTGTTATTGATTGCAATAAAAGCAAAGTCACTTTTCATATCAATGGTAATGAGCATACGGTGCACTTTTCGAAGAAACAATTCCAAGTGAATGGTGTAAATGTTATTGAAAATTCTCAGACGCTCACTATTGGAAGCTTTCATCTACCTCTACCTACTGCCAAAAAGAAATATGGTATACTTATGGGTGGGGATATGCATATCCCCGTTGAGGAAACTTAGTGTTTTACGGAAGTTCTTCGGTTTCATGCTAATCAAAAGTGGTTGTTAATAAGACTTGATCAACCTTATTAATGGATCATTTTTGAGAGGTATGAAGTTGATGAATCTAGTAGACAACCCCTTCTGTATCCACTTTTTGTTTTCTGTTTTTCTTAGTTAAATAATATAAAATGCCATGTTTATCCTGTTTTCTAATTTCTCCGTGCAATAAAAAATGACCCAAAAATAAAAGTTCTCTGAATGTCCTAAAAATTTAACATGATTTTTTCTGAATATTTCTGAATTTCTGGTGCAAATTGATAACATCAGAGGGGGGTGCACCTGGTGCCCACAAGACACCAGGGCGCGCCAGCAACCCCAGGCGTGGCCTGGTGGATTGTGGTCCGCACGTGGGCCCCCTCACTTACCTCTTTAGCCCATGTCATCTCCTACCTCCAGAAAAAAATCATCATAGCTCTCTCTCTCTCTCGTGTTCTTGCTCACAAACCCGTGGATTTCGATCTCTTTGCTCGAAGCTCCATTTCCGAAACTGTTTTGGGGGATTGCTTCTTGGTATGTGACTCCCCCATTGCTCCAATTAGTTTTTGATTTAGTGGTTTATTTTCAGAATAATTAGCTACTCTTGGTGCTGCTGTAGATGAGCTTGCATGTTGAATTCTTAGAGTTCTAAGTAGCTTGAATGCTTGCTATGGCCTCCAGGCATCCATATGAGTAGTTGGTATCAATCTTGTGAAGTTTTGTTAACAAAACTTTGTGTTCCAAAAAAATTCAGAAATTGTTCGCAAATAAAAATGCAATTCTTTAGGAGTTCTTCGAGGAGAAGGTCCTCGGGGGCATCATTGTCGGTGTTTTCTTCCGGCAGATGCCATGGGGTGGCTAATCGTAGGTGGTTGCACTAGTGCAGAAATGGCTAGCCACAACTCTTGTTCGTGGCGCGCCATTTCTTACAAATGCCAGCACTAATATTTTCAAATAGTGTTGTCGTTGGCCAAATTGAAACGCCATAGCTATTCGATTAGTGCTGGTGTTGCATATTAGCCCCGGCGTTGCAAATTAGGCCCAATAGGCCCACGCAAGCACTAATCTATCTAATCCCCACCTCGCGCCCGTCCTACTCCCCACTCTTTCAAACCCCCAACTGCTTCGTCCTCCTCTCGATCCCCGCCGTCGCCCCTGCCGCCGCCCGTCGTTGCCCTGCCCGACGCCGCGCGTCGCCGCCCCGTCCGACGCCACCCCGCCTGTCGCCCCGCTCGACCACGTGCCCGACGCATCCCATCGCCGCCCCGCCGGCCGACCATGCGCCCGAGGTATATATTCACCTCATCCCGTTGCCGACCACGCACAATCTTTCTAATCTTTCGTAGTTTCCTCTAGTTTGACCTATATATTATTGGATCCTAGAGATAGCTAGGTGAACCTAAGTCGGCTACACCGATTATTACGATCTCACCATCTTGTGAACCTAACTAAAGTTTTGGAGATACTACGGTTTTGTAAACTAAAGTATTTGTTAATGCCAAACACATCAAAGTCTTTAACACCATGGCTTTTTTAGAACCATGGTATTCCCCCAAAAATACATTGGTGCCAAACGCAGCCTTAATTATATGTTGCCGCTATGTTGTATTGTTTACTTGTTGGTCTGTTGCAATGTTTGCTAGTTCCATATATCTTCAAATTGCCATGTTGTATTGCTATGTTTCTCCATCTAGTTCATTTTATAACTGCTATATTGTATTGTTGTTGTTGTTCATCTTAACAAAATTTTAGATGTTTAATTTCTGGTATATATTTGGAGAAGGGCCACAGTATTTTATATGCTTAATTTCTGGTATATATTTGGAGAAGGGCCACACTATTTTAGATAGCGCTATTTTTTTCGTTGTGTATGACAGAACATGTGTCCATTTTGGCAGGCTCATTCATTTCATTCTTTATGCATTAAACAATCTTTTCATTCTTTAGCCAAATAGCATGGCCGATTCTAGCGTGTGGGTAGGCTCCGCTGATCATTGGCCGGGGTTTTCTGAAGATCAAGACGACGTGAGCACCAACCAGGTAATTAAGGTTACAAAAACATGCATTAGCATTGCAAACATCCATATATATATATATATATATATATATATATATATATATATATATATATATATATATACACGTATCTAACCACTAATTAATTGTTCATTATTTGAAACCCTTGGCAGGCATACTTAGGAGGTCCGTCTTCACCGGCGCCTGTCGTTGTGCAGTCTTCAGGTCACGTCGAAGTGCTCAGTCACGAGATGATCACGTCACGTCAGAGCACCCTCAAGGCCCCGCAGGCATTGGATGACTCCCTGATGAAGGAGAAGGACAAAATTATCGATGACAATGCTATTGTCTATGATAAGATTTATAGTCTCGAAGATCAGATCACGACACTAAACCTCGAGATAACTGAGATCAACAAGGATATAGAAGTCCTGAAGGCCCAGAAGCATCAGCTGAAGACGGAGAAAGTGCATTACATCAAGGAGGGGCAGACGAATAGGAATAAGCTTCGTGAGATGAAGTTAGTCCTTAGGAAAAACTAGCTAGCTAGGTAGTGTCGATCAGAGGTGAAGATCGATATATATATATATGCATTGTCAGAAGTAATTGGTACTTTGCTTTTGTGAATGAAGTGTTTGGTATCTTTTGTGAATGAAATGTTTAGTATCTTTTGTGAAGCTGGTATTTTTTTTATTAGCTAAATATGACAGTGCCGGCGTGCAGATCTATCCAACGTCAGCAGGTGTTCAAGATATTGCTGGCGTCGTCTCCAACGCCACCAGTATATCTTAACTATGGCGCCTTATTGCTGGCGTAGGGTGTCTACGCCAGCAAGGCCATTTTGGCCACGCCATAGCTAGGCTTTTCTGCACTAGTGTTGGGGCCGTATGATGTCGATGGGCTTCGGAAACGGGATTGGGGACAAGCGGTGAGTGACACATGATGTACCCAGGTTCGGGGCCCTCGATGAGAGGTAACAACCCCTACTCCTGCCTATCTAGTTGAGGATCTTGATGGTTACAGAGTTGCTTCTTGAGATGTTTGGCTAGAGGAGGAAGAAGGGGTCCTCTAGGTCTCCCTTTCCTCTCTATATGGGTGTGTGTCTGTGAGAATGCGTCCCCGTTGCATGGGGGGGTGCGAGGGGGTTTTATAGGCCAACCCCCGGCTTACAATATTCACAGGAGTCAAGCGTAGGGCCCAACCGGCAGTCTCTCTGGCCGCCCCGGGTCCGCCGGCTGAGTGGTCTTGTCGCTCGTGGGGCCCGCCGGCTGCAAGGTCCCCTCGGAGGTGGGGGCCCGCTGGCCGGGCCTCCCCATTGGCGCGTGCTTGTCACGCCGCCGCGAAGGTGGCACTGTGCAGCACCGCCTCGCCGCAGCCGGCCGCGGTCAGCGGTACGGTCGGTAGCATTGTAGCCATGCGGGAGCCGAATCATGGAGTGGTTGGAGGCGTGCCTCCACTGTGGCCTTGCCCTGTCTTGGTCGGTCGTGGTCAGCGGTACGGCCGCCTCCGTCGTGTCGGGGCGCGGCCGGCCCGCTGGTACGACCGGCGACACTGTAGCCATGCGTGCCTCCACGTCAACGCACACTGTGGCCACGCATGTCCCGATGAGGGAGGTCTTGTCCTATCGACGTACCTTGCTACGGAGAGATGGGTCAGCGTACGGCCGTCTACTGTGTATGGGAGAGCCGGCCAGCGTCCAACCGCCCCCCGTACTAGCCGGCCTGCCGACCACGGGCCAGCCGGCCCTGGAGCCAGCCGGACCAGGGCGTGAGGGGGAGCTGGCCTGGAGGGCGGCCGGCTTCCACTCACGAGCCGGTGCGCGTTGTTTCGAAAAGCCTGGTTCCCCCTCGCTTTGGTATACCCGGTGGTTATACTCCCGTCAGTAGTCCCCGAAGCCGGTGGGGGCCCGCGTCCATCCGCAGACGAGGGGCGCGAGCCACGGAGACTTGTTCAGCCGTCCGGGCAAGCCAGCGGCCGCGCCCGACGCTTCGAGCTCCACCGCGCCGCTTCGGGCCGCGTGTTGGTCGGCGGTACGCCACGAGTGGCCCGATGGAACTTTAGCTTGTGCCTAGGCCGCTAGGCCTCGGGCCGTGGACGGGATCTTATGCGGCCGGTCCCCGGCGGTTGCGGCCCATTATGCCCACGCCCCGCGGGTTTCGCGGGGTCGTGCGCATAGTAAATCCCCACATCCCCCCGTATTCTCCCCTTATTTAAGGGATGGGAGGCGGAGAGACAGAGGCAGTTCTTGCGCTCCTCCTCCCATCGTCTTCTTCCTCGCGCTTGTGCTCTTCCTCTCTTCTTCCACCGCAGCGCCCTCTCTCCTCGCCATACGCGCAGCGCTCGCCGGCGGGAGCCAGCTGGGATCCGTCACGTCGCGGATCACTGCCGCCCTCGCCCCGATTCGCTCGCCGGGCCCGGAGATGGCCGAGGCGCCCTCCGAAAGTTGGGAAGGCTCCAACGTGAGGGAGGAGAACATCGCATACCTCCGGCGCACCCGGATGCTGCCATCGAAGGAGCGCATGGCCGCCCGCGCCCCAAGCGACGAGGTGGCGCCGGTGCCCGAGGAGGGGGAATACGTGGTCTTTGCGACGCACTTCCCCCGCGGGTTTGGTCTGCCGGTGAGCAGATTCTTCAAGTACTTCTTGGAGACCTTCGACCTCCAGCCGCAACATCTGGGGCCAAACTCCGTTCTGCAGCTCTCCTGCTTCGTTACCTTTTGCGAGGCCTACGTCGGCCTCTTGCCCTTCCCAGAGCTCTGGAAGAAGCTGTTTTATCTGAAGGGTCTGAAGAATGTCGACGTGCCATACGCCGTCGGGAGCGCGGTGGTGTGCGTCCGCGGCAGCCACTTCCCGCGCATCACGCTTATTGAATCTATCAAGAAATGGCAGAGATCGTTCTTCTACGTGAAGAACGTCGATCCGACCCAGGACTACATCAGGCTGCCGGCCTTCGCCAACATCCCATCCTCGGGGATAAATTGGACGTCGACCACGGAGAACCCCGAGGTGACCGGGATCATGGGCCGGCTGCAGGAGATGCGGAGCGGGGAGGGGCTGGTTGCCTCTGATCTGCTGGCCGCCTTCATTTCCTGCCGGGTGCTGTCCTGGCAAGGCTTGGCCGCACAGGATGTGCGACATGGGAGGCCGGCGTGACCCATGCCGGCTGTCCACCGTCGAGCTGAAGGCGATACAGGTGGCAAAGCGGGTGAACGCTATCACCAACTTTCAGTTGGACACCCGCGCTTGGCACTTTGGCAAGCTGCCGTATAGCCGGCCCGACCCAGTGCCTG
This sequence comes from Elymus sibiricus, assembly GCA_039707655.1. NCBI lineage: Eukaryota > Viridiplantae > Streptophyta > Magnoliopsida > Poales > Poaceae > Elymus > Elymus sibiricus. The sequence continues at coordinate 328,574,901 of CM077667.1, forward strand.
CGGTACGATTCGCCACAACCTTCTCCTTTGTCTTGGCTTCCCTTTGGTTATCGTGCTTATGTGCTGCGCCGGCTGAAGCGGTTTGTTCGACAGAATACGCCGGACGACCCCCACCCCCAAATTTTCGATGCCGACCGGGCGGAGTCCGACCTGGAGGACTTCGAGCTGGGGGGAGGAGCCGGCGAGGAGATCGAATCCTCCGGTGAGGCAGAGGGGGACGAGACGGCTGGCGACCCTGGAGCCGGCGGGTCCAGAGCGGCTGGTGAGTGCATCCTCAAACCCACGATTAGGGACTGGACATATGACGATGATGATGACGATGTACGGATTTTGGACGTACCCCCTCCCAGAGCTCGCCAGGAGCCACGGGGGAGGAACGAGGGGCCATCGGCGCGGAGTCGGCTGCTCGAGAAGACCCGGCATGACAAGAGGGCAGTCGGGGGCCAGCCGTCAGCGGCGTAGCCGGCTCGGAAGAGGACGCGGACGGCCGCCACCACCGGTCCGCCGCCTCGGGCTAGACGCGCCATTTCGGTGGTCGTCGGGTAAGGGGTTCCTTTCATGTCCTCCATCGGTTTTTACGTCTTGGGACGGGCCGGTTCCTGATGGCCCTGGTCCCTTCTTTTTTAGTTACGCTATCGAGCTTCCTGACGCTGCTTCTACAGCCGAACCGGCGGACCCGGCCAGCCGCCTTGCTCAGGAGCACGCCGCCACGGTGTGGGAGGAGAAGAAGCGGCTCGCTGCCTTGCGGGCCACGCGCGAGACGTCGAAGGGCGCGCCCGTGCGTTCGGCGGCGTCGAGCGACGATCGGTGAAGGGCACGGGCGTCAGAATCGGCGGCGGAGTTGGCCCGGACATTGAGGCCGCCATCGGCGGAGCCTCATGGCCCGGAGGTGGACATGGTTCGACCCGAGGAACCGGCGATGGTGCCGCCGTCCGTTGAGCCGGCTCCCGCGTCGGAGCGAGGTCCGTTGGAGGAGGTGGTCCGGCCGGCTGAACCGGCTGTGATTCCGGCGTTCGCCGAGCCGATGATGGTGGAGCGGCCGGATGCCCCGGTCACGGCGGAGGCGGTGCCAGAGGGAGGGACCGCGCCGGTTGGGCGGCCGCAGAGGCGAGCCCGATAGCGGCGGCACCCATGCTACTCGTGGCGCAGACGGGGGCAGCTGGAGCCTACTCCCGCGCCCTTGTGGTCGCCGCGAGCGCCGCCCCAGCCGGGGCCGTAGAGGCGGAATCACCCAGAGGTGGGCCGAGCCGCATGAAACGGCGTATGCTTGATGTTCTAAAGGACTGGGCGCGCTGACTCGTGGCCCGGCCGTGCCTCCCCCGCCAGCCGGCGGTCCGGTCCTTGCGTCAGGCGAGCCGGTCCGCATCATGGCTCATTGCCGTGAGGGGTTCGCCCGGTTCGCCGAGGCTGCTGAGAGCAACTTCTGGCGTGTGGAAGAGGCGATAGAGGTAATCCCTCCCTTCGTGTATTCTCCCTTTGCCTTTCTAGTGGGGGTGCGCCAGCGCACCCACTAGGTGTAGTCCCCGAGGTTTGGGCCGGCTGCGCGGCAGTCGGCTCGAACCTTCTTTAATTTCTTGGCTTATTTGCGCTCTGACCCTTTGCTTTCTCCGTCATGGGCAGGCTGAGAATGCCAAGCGGCAGGTGCTGTTCGACGAGGCCATGGCCTTACATCGTAGCGGCAAGACCTCCTACTACTAGACTCAGGAGGAGCTGAAGAAAGCGCGAGGTACGTCCGTTTTAGTGGGGGCGCGCGAGCGCACCCACTGGGTGTAGTCCCCGAGGTTTGGGCCGGCTGCGCAGCAACCGGCTCGAACCTTCTGTAGCTTGTGCTGATGCTGGCTCTAACCTTCTGGAGCTTGTGCTGATGCCGGTTCTCGCTTTCTCGCAGAGGAGGTGGATGCCCTGAGCCAGACCCGGCAGAAGCAGGACGAGGTGGCCGCCGAACGAGACCGGCTGGTCCAGGACCTCGAAACGATCAAGACGGAGAAGGACCGGCTGGGCGGGCTGCTTGTCGATGGCCAGGCCGAGCGGGAGCATCTGGTCGCGGCCGTGCAGAAGGAGGTGTCGGCTAAGGAGGAGGCTATTAAGCAGGCGGCCGATGCCAACCAGCGGGCCACGGACCTTCAGGCTGAGGTCACCCGGCTCCACGGCGAGCTTCAGAAGCAGGAGGCGTCCCGTGCCCATGCGGAGAGGGAACTGGAGGATGGGTGGAGCATGAGCCTAAAGCTGGGAATGGAGATAGACGACGCCTTCCAACGTGAGTGTCCTGTCTTTTGGACTTCTTTTCTTCTCTGTCCTCTGTGTGCTTTTGCCTTATTCTTTTGCTTCTTCGCCCTTCCTTCTTTTAGATCAGGACTGCTTCGGGACTGCTTCCGGCAGCGCGGGCGGGAGATCAGCGAGAACGAGGGCTGGTCGCTCGAGGAGATTGTGCTGGCCACCGAGACCCGACTGATCTTCCTGCAGCGCTGCATGGATCGGCTTCGGGGAGCCAGTATGGAGGTGATTGCCGCCCTCTGGCCGGAGCGCGAAGTGCCCGAAGGCCGCGTGGCGCAATGGCTCAAGAACGCGGCGGCGCGATTTGAGGCCTGGAAGGCCTCTGCTGCCCGGGCCGGGGCACAGGTGGCCCTCCTGTTCGTCACGTCTTGGTATCCTGGTGTCAACCTGGCTTAGCTAGCCACGATGCGTGCCGTGCCGGCTGCGGAGCTGGCGGCCCGCGAGGACGGCCTTGTCCGCCGGGCCAGCGAGCTAGCGTCTTACGCTGCCTTGGAGCAGTATGTGCCTGAACTTGGTGAAGACGGCGAGCCGGTTGCGGAGGACTCCTTCGGAGTTCCCGAAGGGGCCAAAGGCAAGGCGGAGGATGAAGAGAGCACCGACTCCAACACAGGGAGTGATACTAAAGACGTGCCAACCGTTGAGACGAACCCCCAGACGGCGGCTGCTCCCGGCCAGACGGCAGAGCGTGCTGCCGACGCGCCTGAAGTTTGAGTGGCTCCGCTCCTGTTTATCTTTTTTCTCTTGTATGCAGTATTGATCAGAACACATTTCCACCCACTGGGGGTGTATTTTAAAGAACCTCTGGTTTGAGGCCGTTATCCTTTATCGTTAGTTAAGTTTGCCTAAGGTTGCATGCCAGTTCATCTGTTGCCTATTGATTTCTATCCCTTTTTTCCTTTACTAGATCCCCTCTGGCGTCTGCCCCGCCAGCCAGCCAGGCGGGAGCCGGTCTGGGGCAGGGACGGGTCATCAGCCTTGGGCGAGGTTAGCCTAGGTTTTTAGGGACGTTCGGCTCGGGCTTGAGATGAACCGCCAGGGGCTGGCTATGGGTAGCCGAGAAAGTTTGGACAAGTTTTGGGATGGTTGCCGGCCGGCCAGCCACTTCCCCTTGGCAATTTTCTGTGCGGGGGCTTTTGGTCCGGTACTCTCGCCAGCCAAGCAGCCGGAGGCCGGTTGTGGCTGGAGCGGAGAGTAGGGCTTGGCCTTGCGCACGGCTAATTGCTTTGTGGGAGAGTGGGCTGGTAAGCCGACCAGTCCCCGGGCTTGGGGAGCCGGTCCCGTGGGCCAATACGAACACTCATGCTTGAAGAGAGGTAAAGAGGACAGTCCCCGAGAACTTCTCCGGCAGCGCGGGCGGGAGATCGGCGAGAGCGAGGGCTGGTCGCTCGAGGAGATTGTGCTGGCCACCGAGACCCGGTTGATCTTCCTGCAGCGCTGCATGGATCGGCTTCGGGGAGTCGGTATGGAGGTGATTGCCGCCCTCTGGCCGGAGCGCGAAGTGCCCGAAGGCCGCGTGGCGCAATGGCTCCAGAACGCGGCGGTGCGATTCGAGGCCTGGAAGGCCTCTGCTGCCCGGGCCGGGGCACAGGTGGGCCTCCGGTTCGTCACGTCTTGGTATCCTGGTGTCAACTTGGCTCAGCTAGCCACGATGCGTGATGTGCCGGCTGCAGAGCTGGCGGCCCGCGAGGACGCCCTTGTCTGCCGGGCCAGCGAGCTAGCGTCTTACGCTGCCCTGGAGCAGTATGTGCCTGAACTTGGTGAAGACGGCGAGCCGGTTGCGGAGGACTCCTTCGGAGTTCCCGAAGGCAAGTCGGAGGATGAAGAGAGCACCAACTCCAGCACGGGGAGTGATACTAAAGACGTGCCGGCCGTTGTGACGGACCCCCAGACAGCGGCTGCTCCCGGCCAGACGGCAGAGCGTGCTGCCGACGCGCCTGAAGTTTGAGTGGCTCCGCTCCTGTTTATGTTTTTTCTCTTGTATGCAGTATTGATTAGAACGCATTTCCACCCACTCGAGGTGTATTGTAAAGAACCTCTGGCTCGAGGCCATCATCCTTTATCATTAGTTAAGTTTGCCTAACGTTTGCATGTCGGTTCATCTGTCGCCTATTGCTTTCTATCCCCTTTTTCCTTTACTAGATCCCCTCTGGCGTCTGCCCCGCCTGCCAGCCAGCCGGGAGCCGGTCTGGGGTAGGGACGGGTCATCAGCCTCAGGGGAGGGTAGCCTAGGTTTTCAAGGACGTCCGGCTCGGGCTTGAGATGAACCGCCAGAGGCTGGCTAGGGGTAGCCAAGAAAGTTTGGACAAGTTTTGGGATGGCTGGCCGGCCGACCAGCCACTTCCCCTTGGCAATTTTCTGTGCGGGGGCTTTTGGTCCGGTACTCTCGCCAGCCGAGCAGCCGGAGGCCGGCTGTGGCTGGAGTGGAGAGTAGGCCTTGGCCTTGCGCACGGCTAATTGCTTTGTGGGAGAGTGGGCTGGTAAGCCGGCCAGTCCCCGGGCTTGGGGAGCCGGTCCCGTGGGCCAATACGAATGCTCATGCTTGAAGAGAGGTAAAGAGGACAGTCCCCGAGAACTTCTCAGGGATCCCATTGCATTCATTAAGCCCAAAAGATGGGTGCGGTACATACATACTCTGATTTTCTAGCAGTAAAACGGGCGGAGGAGTGGCGCGTTCCACGGGCGTTCCGTCTCCTCGTCGGAGGCATCCCTCTTACGCTTTTGTGGCTTCTGTGTGTCTATGAGATAGTACGCGTTGTTGTGCAGCGCCTTGCTGAAGATGAACGGGCCTTCCCACGGGGTCAACAGCTTGTGCTGGCCGGCCGTTCGCTGGATTCATCAGAGCACCAAGTCCCCTTCGCGGAAAGCGAGCGGCCGGATCTTCTTGCTGTGGTAGTGCCGGAGCTTCTGCTGGTAGATAGCCGACCGGCTCAGGGCCAGCTCGTGGGCTTCCTCGAGCAAGTCGACGCCGTCAGCCCGTGCTTCCCACGCGTCCGCCTCCATGTACAGGGTGACCCGAGGGGAGTCGAACTCGATATCCGTGGGGATGACCGTCTCAGACCTGTATACGAGGAAGAAAGGCGTGAATCCGGTTGACCGATTTGGCATAGTCCTGAGGCTCCATAGGACCGTCGGTAGCTCGTCGACCCAGCAGCCGGCTGATAGTACGAGCGGCGTGACGAGCCGAGGTTTGAGGCCGGCCAGAATCAAGCCGTTTGCTCGCTCCGCCTAGCCGTTTGACTGCGGGTGGGCCACTGATGCGAGGTCGAGCCGGATTCCCTCCGTAGAGCAGAACCGCGCCAACGCGCCTTTGGCGAAGTTGGTGCCGTTATCGGTGATGATGCCGCGGGGGACACTATAGCAGACGGTTAAGTCTTTGATGAACCGGACGGCCGTGGAACCGTCCAGCTTCTTGATGGGTCTTGCCTCGATCCATTTAGTAAACTTGTCGACGGCTACCAGAAGGTGCGTCATGCCGCCCTAGGCGGTTTTGAAGGGTCCAACCATATCGAGCCCCCAGACGGCGAACGACCACGAGATGGGGATGGTTTGGAGGGCCGTCGCCGGCAGGTGGCTCTGGCTACTGAAGCGCTGGCACCCTTCACATTTATCGACCAGCCGCTTGGCGTCATCCAGGGCTGTTGGCCAGTAGAAGTCGTGGCGGAAAGCTTTGGCGACCAGGGTCCTGGAGGCGGCATGGTGGCCGCACTTGCCCTGGTGGATGTCCTTGAGGATCTCGAGCCCCTTGTCCGCCTCGACGCAGGACTGGAAAACGCCGGTCGCGCTGCGTCGAACCAGCTCGTGGTTGATAATGGCGTAGGCGGGGGCCCGTCGCTGAAACTGCCGGGCTTCTACCTCGTATGGAGGGAGCTCGCTGCGCGTGAGGAACACAAGTATGGGATGGGCCCAGATCGGAGCTGAGACCGGAGCCGGCGATGGCTCGAGCGAGGACCCTGGGGCAGCTGGAGCCAGCACATCAGTCCTCGGGGCTAAGGCTAGAGTCCCCGGGTTTGGATTGCCAGCCCCTGGGACCGGAGCAAGGGAGGATGCGTCCTCCGCCATCAAGATGGTGGCGGGCTCGGAGTCGGGCACCTTTGGGGCTGGCTCGCCAGTCCCCGGGCCCGAGGAGGGGCCTGCGGGATCCGCCGGCACGAAGATGGACTCCGATTCCGGGGACGGCTTGATTGACGGCTTGCGTAGCTGCTTGAGGGACACGCCGGCTGGGATGGCCTGCCGGGTGGAACCGAGCTTTGCCAACGCATCGGCCGTCTCATTGTCCGCCCGGGGGACGTGGTGGAACTCACATCCTTCGAAAGAGCCGGTGAGCTGTTGGACGAGGAAGCGGTAGCTGGCCATGTTGGCGTCCCTAGCATCCCACTCGTCGGAGACTTGCTATACCACGAGGTCCGAGTCGCCGAAGCATATGATGCACCGGATGCCGATTTCCCTTGCGAGTCGGAGGCCATGTACGAGCGCCTCGTACTCGGCCACGTTGTTGGAGGCGGCGAAATGGATTTGAAGGGCATACTTGAGCTGATCTCCCTTAGGGGACGACAGGACGATGCCGGCCCCCAGTCCGATTCGCATTTTTGAGCCGTCGAAGTGCATGCGCTAGTGCGTGGAGTCCGGGGGGGGGGCACGAACTGGGTCTCGGCCCAGTCCACAAGGAAATCCGCCATCGTCTGCAACTTGATGGCTGTGCGCGGCTCATACTTGATGTCGTGATCGGCAAGGGCGATGACCCATTTGGCGATCTGGCCGGTGGCGTCCCGGCTGCCCATGATCTCGGAGAGCGGGGCCGTGCTTACCATGGTAATGGTGTGCTCCTGGAAGTATTGCTTCAGCTTCTGCGCGACGAAGTAGATGCCATAGCACATCTTCTTGTAGTGGGGGTAGTTCTGCTTGGAGGCAGAGAGGACCTCGCTTAATTAATAGACGGGGCGCTGAACCGGCAATGCCTTGCCTTCCTCCGGTCGCTCCACCACGAGAACGACGCTGACCACACGCGTGGTTGCCGCGATGTACGCGAGCATAGGTTCCTTCTCAGCTGGCGTGGCCAAGACGGTCGCCGTGGAAAGGGCGCGCTTGAGGTTGCGGAATGCCTCGTCTGCCTGGTCAGTCCATTCGAACTTCGTGGTCTTCTTCATGAGCTGGTACAAAGGCAGCGCTTTCTCGCCCAGCCGACTGACAAACCGGCTAAGCGAGGCGAGGTAGCCGGCGAACTTCTGGACGTCGTTTAGCTTGGCCGGCTTACGCATGAGCTCGATGGCCTGGATTTTCTCCGGGTTGGCTTCGATCCCATGGGCAGAAACGAAGAAGCCCAGGAGCTGGCCGGCTGGTACCCCGAAAACGCATTTTCGGGGTTGAGTCGGATCTTGTACTCGCGTAGGTTGGAGAAGGTTTCCCGAAGGTCGTCCAGGAGGCTGAAGTGCTTCTTGGTCTTGACGACGATGTCGTCGACGTAGACATGCACGTTGCTGCCGATCTGAGGCAGGAGACATTTTTGCATGCAGCGCTGGAAGGTGGCGCCGGTGTTCTTTAAGCCGAACGACATCATGATGTAGCAGTAGGCCCCGAAGGGGGTGATGAAGGACGTTTTTAGCCGATCGGCTGGGTCCAGTTTGACCTAGTGATAGCATGAGTAGGCATCCAGAAAGGACAGCAGATCACAGCCGGCCGTGGAGTCGATCACTTGATCGATCCGGGGTAGGGCGAAAGGGTCCTTAGGGCATGCCTTGTTCAGGCTGGTGTAATCGATACGCATGCGCCAAGTCTTATTCTTTTTCAGCACCAGGACTGGGTTGGCCAACCAGTCCGGGTGGAAAACTTCCATGATGAAGCCGGCTGCGAACAGCCAGGCGATTTCTTCTCCTATGGTATGCTGCTTCTCCTCAGAGAAGCAGCGCCGGGGTTGCTTGACCAGCTTCGCTTCCGGTCGTACATGGAGTTTGTGCTCGGCGTACTTCCTCTCGACACTCGGCATGTCTTTAGGAGACCATGCGAAAATGTCCCGATTCTCACGGAGGAAGTCGACGAGCTCGCCTTCCTATTTGCTGCTGAGGTTGGTGCCAATGGTGACGCACTGCTTGGGGTTGGCCGGGTCGAGCGACACCTGCTTGGTGTCCCTGGACGGCTGGAAAGTCGCCTCCCTAGTAGACTGGGACGGGGGAGCCGACACGGCCGGCTGCTCAGTGGCCTAAGCCACGAGCCGGTCAAGCTGGCGCTTTTCCTCCGCGATGACCAGGGCTTCGGCCAACTGGCTGCTGTCGTGCGCACACTCGATCGACTTCTTGTAGTCGCCGTCAATTGTAATGATGCCCTTTAGGCCCGGCATCTTCAGCTTGAGGTAGGCATAGTGGGGGACCGCCATGAATTTGGTGAGCGCTGGCCTGCCCAGTAGCGCATGGTAGGGACTATTGAGGTCCACCACTTCAAACTATACTGGTTCACGGCGGAAGTGGCTCTTGTTGCCGAAGAGGACATCCAAGCAGATTTTCCCAATGGGAGAGTAGGACTACCCTGGGACGATGCCATGGAACACCGTCCGTGTTGGCTGTAAGTCCTTGTCCTTGAGACCGAGCTTGAGCATCGTGTCATGGTAAAGGATGTTTATGCTGCTGCCGCCGTCGATCAGCACCCGCGAGAACCGGCAGGTGAGCCTCTTGGAGGCGATCGTGGGATCGAGGACGAGGGCATAGCTGCCGGGGTTCGGCATCATGGCGGGGTGATCCGCCCGGCTCCAAGTAACCAACCTTTCGGACCAGTGCATGTACTGGGGAACTGGGGGCACCGTGGCGTTCACCTCGTGCCGTCGTTGACGCTGGCTATGCTTGTCGTTGCCTTCACCGGTGAAGACAACATAAGCCCCGTCCTGCTCGGTGAACTAGTCATGGGGGCGGCCGTTGTCCCGTGCCGGGGCCGGTGCCGGAGCCGAGATCAGAGCTGGAGCCGGAGCCCGTGGAGGCAGCGGCGGGGGGACGGGGAGGCCCTCGCCCCGAGCCAGCCGTTGAGAGAAGCTGCACTGCCGGACCGTGTTCGTTTTCGGGTTCGCCCCGGAGTGCATCTTGCAGGGCGCGTCTAGCATCTGCTCGAAGGTGAGCTTGGGCTGCCAAGGGGTCTTGCTGGTTCGCGGCCCCCGGCTGGCCGCCTGAGTGGCCGGCTGCTCCTCTTCGAGGGTTGCGACCTGTTTGCTCCCGTAGCGGGGGTCCGGCTGGTCGGATTTCCTCTTGTTGTTCTGCTGCTGCCGGCCGTCACCAGCCGACCGGGTGGTGACGGGCAGAGTCTGGATGGCTTTACCAGCTGAGTTGACCTTGATCCGCATGGCGGAGTCGGCCGTGGCGTATTTGTCCGCCCTCACCATGAGCTCGGCCAAAGTGGCCGACTCGGAGCACGTGAGCTTATGCTTGAGCAGGGTGCCATCTCGGCAGCCCTCGGAGAAATACTGGATGGCTTGCACCTCGTGTACCCCTTCGCAGGAATTGTGCAGTTCGGTCCAGCGCGTGAGGTAATCGCGGAGTGACTCGTCGGGCCCCTGGACGCACATGGCCAGCTCGTGGGGCGGCCGGGCCGTTTGTAGGTGCCGTTGAAGTTGCGAACGAACGCTTCCTCAAAGTCCACCCAGGCGTTGACGCTGCCGGCCGGCAGGCTGTTGAGCCATGTCTGGGCCGAACCGATCAGCATAAGGGGGACGTAGCGCACCACAATGCGCTTGTTGCCCCTGGCGATGCCGACCGCGGTGGTGTAATCGATCAGCCAGTCTTCCGGCTTAGCGGAACCGTTATACTTTGGGGTGTCGCGAGGCAGTGTGAAGCCGGGCGGGAACGGCTCTTCGCGGAATCGGGGGCCGAAACATGCCGGCCCGATCGGGCCTTCCTCCTCCAGGAGGGTGGACTGCACCAGTCGATCGATGCGAGCTCGGGCATCGTTTTCGCCGTGAGGGGGATGCGGCCCGAGCCGGGTTGCCTGCTCAGTGCGGGCAGCCGGTCCGGGAGAGCGCGTGCACTCCCGTCGCGGTGGCGGGGTGTGAGCGCGGGCTCGCCGCTCGCCGCCCTCCGGGGCGTCGTTGTGCTGGCTGGTGACTGCCAGCTGCTCACCTCCACGCTGAGAGTGCCCACCGCGACTCCCGTCGGTACGTCGGCCGGAGCCACGGGGGGAGCAGGAATGTTGGGCTTGCTGATGCATGCCGGCAGCCGGTGGATCGCCTCCCCCGGGGACGGGCGTTTCGGAGCCGACGTTGGCCCGGTCCATGCGGGCTTGCTGCGCGTTGGTAGAGGCGATGAGGTCTTGGATGTGTCGCTCTTGTTGAGCGCGCTCCTCACCCTCCATGGCGGCTAAGTCGGCGTAGGCCACTTGGGCGGCCCTCATGTCGGCCGTCGGAGTGTCATAGGTGGGCATCTTGACGCTAAGAATCTCCGCAACCACGCGGCCGCGGTTGCGGACCTCCCCACGCCGGCTAGGCTCGTTGCCAGCCGGAGTGAGGCCGTACGCAGAGTTGTATTCGCGATTCACGGACTCCATCCGGCGCCGGGCGGTTGCGAGGGAGGTAGCTTCCGTGAACAGTTGTCGGCGGGCTGCTTCCAACTCGGCCGATGCGGCGGCCGGGTCGGCCATCAGAGCGATGGGGGTGCTGAGCCCCACCAAGGTGGAGCGCAGGAGGTCAGAGGGCCGGGGCGGGCCGCGACAGCTGCCGCGTCCGCCTCTGCCCTGGCGCACTCCGCCACGGCGGTGGCATCTACTGTCGCCCTGGCGCGGCTGGTGCTTGTGGAGGTGCCGGTGACCAGCACCTCCACGCGGTCGCAGCGGCCATCGGTGTCACCTAAGGCGGTTACGCCTGCACGCGGCGGTTGGTCGGAGTAGTCAAGCACCTCGCCAGGGTACTCGTCGGCGTCGGAGGCCCCGGCAAGGCTCAGCCCCGTGAAGAGTTCGCAGAGGTCGTCGATGGCGTCGGGGCCCGCGCCGACGGCGGACGGTGGCAGGCCGGGGAAGGTGAGCCTCTCGACAACGGGCCCGCCGGAGGTGGGTCCGCCTTCGAGGAGAAGCTCGCCGAAGCGCGTGCCGAGGTTGCCAAGAGAGGCGTCGCCAAGTACCCCGAACGCGTTGCGCTCGGGGGAGGTGGCGAGGGGTCCCGCCCGGAGCATAGCTCCAGTCGACACCACGAACGGCCCCACGGTGGGCGCCAACTGTTGGTGTTTTCTACTGGCAGATGCAATGGGGTGGCTAATAGTAGGTGGTTGGGGTCGTATGATGTCGATGGGCCCCGGAAACAGGATTGGGGACAAGCGGTGAGCGACACACGATGTACCTAGGTTCGGGGCCCTCGATGAGAGGTAACACCCCTACTCCTGCCTATCTAGGTGAGGATCTTTATGGTTACACAGTATCTCCTTGAGCTGTTTGGCTAGAGGAGGAAGAAGGGGTCCTCTAGGTCTCCCTTTCCTCTCTATATGGGTGTGTGTCTATGAGAATGCGTCCCCGTTGCATGGGAGGTGCCGGGGGGTTTTATAGGCCAACCCCCCGGCTTACAATATTCATAGGAATCAAGCGTAGGGCCCGGCCGACAGTCTCTCTGGCCGCCCCGGGTCCGCCGACTGAGTGGTCTTGTCGCTCGTGGGGCCCGCCGGCTGCAAGGTCCCCTCGGAGGTGGGGGCCCGCTGGCCGGGCCCCCCCATTGGCGCGTGCTTGTCACGCTGCCACGAAGGTGGCACTGTGCAGCACCGCCTCGCCATAGCCGGCAGCGGTCAGCGGTACGACCGGTAGCACTGTAGCCATGCGGGAGCCGAACCATGGAGTGGTTGGAGGCGTGCCTCCATTGTGGCCTTGCCCTATCTTGGTCAGTCATGGTCAGCGGTACGGCCGCCTCCGTCGTGTCGGGGCGCGGCCGGCCCGCTGGTACGACCGGCGACGATGTAGCCATGCGTGCCTCCGCGTCAACACACACTGTGGCCACGCATGTCCCGACTAAGGATGTCTTGTCCTGTCGACGTACCTTGCTACGGAGAGATGTGTCGGCGTATAGTCGTCTACTGTGTATGGGAGAGCCGGCCAGTGTCCAACCGGCCCCCATACTAGCCGGCCTGCCGCCAGCCGGCCATGGGCTTGCCGGCCGCGGATCAGCCGGCCCTGGAGTCAGCCGGACCGGGGCGTGGGGGGAGCCGGCCTGGAGGGCGGCCGGCTTCCACTCACTAGCCGGTGTGCGTTGTTTCGAAAAGCCTGGTTCCCCCTCGCTTTGGTATACCTGGTGGTTATACCCCCGTCAGTCATCAAGTGGAAGCTCGATCCGACAATCTTATGTTGAACCAAGTGCAAGATCGATGCGGGACGCTGACACCAAATCATGCCTTTGGCCGTGTAATACATTCATGGATGGTGCATGTATCAAGGAAGAATTTGAACAGCATGTTCACAACACCGATCTCGCTCCTTTCATCGAAGATAAGTGCACCCAACATCTCAATCTCATAGAGACGTTTACTAAGAAATTTAAATATTTTCCTCGTGAGTCTAGAGTTTCATTTAGCCTTTATAATGATGCTTTCACCATGCCTTTAGACGTGTTCTATGAAGCGTGCAAAATTCCATATTGGGGTTCGCTAGACGAACCACCAACATCTGAGTATGAGTCATTTTTGATTAATCTTCGCTACGGTGAAGATAGAGGAGTGACACAAGGTAGAATAAAAAGCATCCATTTTCCATCTATACACTACTTTGCACTTTTTAATGGCAAATGCATTGTAGGCAAGCAAGATTGCAGCACACTGTGTGCTCCTGATTTGATTCTTATACACACTGCTATAACGGGAATTAAATGTTATAATATAGGAGCAATTGTTGCACGGAGATTGAATCACAACGCTACTAGTGGTCACTTTTATGGTGGGATCTATGCCGCCCGTGTAGCTAAGAAGTTATGTATATCACCTTGGCCTAACGATCCTATTTTACCTACTCAATACTTAGACTTTGAGGCCATGAAACGTCATAACTTTTTTAAGGGCACAGTCACTAACTATACTTACAACTTAAGGTTCAATAAAGGTTCGATTGTACCTATCGTATCGCCTGCTCCTTCTCTCTTTGATTATCACATTAAGGGGAGATACTACATTCTTGAGAGTGAGGCCCGCACATACAATGCGGAGGTTGAAGCTGCTAGACGGGCTGAGGAGGCTGTGCCAAGAGCCTTGGTGGGCTATCACTCAGATTATTATCCAGTCTACAGATGGTGATTGCCACGCTAGGCCAAAAGCCTAAGCTTGGAGAAGTACGTGTTTCCAATCGACATTATATTCATGTTAACACATTTCATTCCAGTTGTCGGTGTTCACACTTTTTCATTGTATTATCCATGCTAGATTTATTTTCTTGCTTTCTTTTCGTGTCTTTGAAAAACTTTCAGAAAATCCAAAAATATCTCTTGCTTCTTTTCAGTCTTTCTTCTTAGTTTAATTAGTTGAAGTATTAAAAGAAAACCCAAAAAGATTTAGTGTTTCTTCTTTTGCTTGTTGGGAGTTCTCCCGTGTAAATAGTTTTTCTCGTTTTTGTTTTTCTCTCTTTATTTTGCTTTCTTCAAGAAAAACTAAAAACTCCAAAAATATTTCAGTGTGTTTCTCTGAAATTCTCTTCCTTTTATCGAGTCGTACCAAGGACAAGACCACGATGAAAATGTTGAGTGGCTCTCATATGCACTACTATTGATCTAACAAAGAGCCCATATTACTTTGTCTTCTCCTCTTGAATAAAATGGTCGCAGATTCCAGCTTAATCCACGACACTCTTGCACTATTATTATTTTCATATCATTCGGTCGTGCAAGTGAAAGACAATAATGACGATATTTGATGAAGTGACTCTGGCAGAGAGAAGCGGGTATGAACTAAACTTGTTTTTGTTTTTGTAAATATGTTTAACCTAATATCCATGATTCAGCATATTATGATCAAACATGTTTGCAATGACAATTAGAGATTATAGTTGCTTATACCATGCTCAAGAAGCTAGGAGTGGATAATGATTTATGTTTGATGTCAACAAGCATTAAAATGGTTCTGATGTAGTATGATGATATGGTATCCTCCACTCAATGTTTCAAGTGGCTTGACTTGGCAAATGTTCATGCATGTAGTTGAATCAAAACCAACATAGCCTTCACGATATTTATGTTCATGGTGTCCATATCCTACTCATGATAGTATTCAATGTTTATTATTCATAATGCATGTTCATGACCGTTTTCGCTCTCTAGCTGGCCGCTTCTCAACTTATTTGCTAGCCTTTGCCTGTACTAAGCGGGAATACTGCTTGTGTGTCAAAATCCTTAAACCAAAGTTATTCCAGATGAGTCCACTATATGTACCTATATGCGGTATTACCCTGCCGTTCCAAGTAAATTTGCATGTGCCACCTCTAAAATTTTAAATGAACATCTGTTTTGTGTGCCTGGACCGCTCATGGAGCGACATGGGGCAGTCAGTATCTTCCATGTTAAGCGGGTTATTCTCATGATGAGTGTTTATTCACTCGTCCTTGCATGAGAGGGGCGGTAATAGGGATTCCCAGTCCCGAAATCAAACGAAATGCAAATAATTAAACAAAACTCCCCTAGGAATGTTGTTGGTATGGATGGTACCCGTGGATTCGGCTAGCCGTGGAGTGTGATTGTTGGTGGAAGGGAGAGTAAACCTTTACTTTTACCGCTTGGGAACCGCCGCTAATGTGTTTAGCATGGAAGATATTGACAACTCTTGGTCGTAACGTTGACAGGAAGGGTGTACCTCCCAAAATTATATTTATCTCTCATTTAAGCTTTGAGTTCTGGCACCTCTGCAAATCCCTGCTTCCCTCTGCGAAGGGACTATCTATTTACTTTCATGTTGAGTCATCATCTTCTCGAATAAGCGCCATATCTGAGAGCACTATTGTCATCCTCATGCATTGTGTATAGTTAATGTTGGATGTATCATGAATGGATCTTTTCTACCATGAATTACAATGTTTAGTTGCTGCTTGAACTTTGGAGGTGCTCTGCATTTATGTTTTGTGGTCTCAGAAAGGGCTAGCGTGATACCACTATTGCCATATTATATCATGATTGTTTTGACAAAGTGTTTGCATTTGAGATATTTTATTATTGCTTGCTAGTTGCTTATGTCATTGATATGAGTTAATATAATTTTTAAGAGTTATTGTTGATGTGGTTAGTCATAATCTTTGCTGAAAACCTGGGTGCTACTTAAGCATATGTATGTAAACAAGAACAAAAGAGCTCGTAAAAGTTTTTCTTTATCACTTTCAGTTTGTCAACTGAATTGTTTGAGGACAAGCAATGGTTTAAGCTTGGGGGAGTTGATACGTCTCCATCGTATCTACTTTTCCTAACGCTTTTGCTCTTGTTTTGGACTCTAATTTGCATGACTTGAATGAAACTAACTCGGACTGACGCTGTTTTCGACAGAACTACCATGGTGTTGTTTTTGTGCAGAAATGAAAGTTTTCGGAATCGAACGAAACTTTTTGGAGAATTATTTTACAATAAATAAAAAATACTGGAGCCAAGAACCACCGGAGGAGGGGGCCTGGTTGAGCACGATACACCAGGGCGCGCCAGCCCCCCCCCCCCCAAGCGCGCCCTGGTGGGTTGTGCCCACCTCGTGGCCCCGCCGACCCTAATTCTGGCACTATAAATTCCTATTTCCGGAGAAAAAAATCAGAGAGAAAGTTTTATTGCATTTCATGAGACGGAGCCGCCGCCACCTCCTGTTCTTCATCGGGAGGCCAAATCTGGAGCCCGTTTGGGGGCTCCGGAGAGGGGAATCTTTGGTCTTCGTCATCATCAACCCTCCTTCATCTCCAATTCCATGATGCACCCCACCGAGAGTGAGTAATTCCTTCGTAGGCTTGTTGGTCGGTGAGGGGTTGTATGAGATTCATCATGTAATCGAGTTAGTTTTGTTAGTGCTTGATCCCTAGTTTCCACTATGTTCTGAGATTGATGTTGCTATGACTTTGCCATGCTTAATGCTTGTCACTAGGACCCGAGTGCCATGATTTCAGATCTGAACCGTTTATATTATCACCATTATATCTATGTTCTTGATCCGATCTTGCCTAGTCATATGCACCTATTACGTGTTATGATCCGTAAACCCCAAGGTGACAATAGTTGGGATACTTTCCGGTGATGACCGTAGTTTGAGGAGTTCATGTATGCACCATGTGTTAATGCTTTGTTCCAGTTCTCTATTAAAAGGAGGCCTTAATATCCCTTAGTTTCCTTATGGACCCCGCTACCACGGGAGGGTAGGACAAAAGATGTCGTGCAAGTTCTTTTCCATAAGCACGTATGACTATTTACGTAATACATGCCTACATTATATTTATGAACTGGAGCTAGTTCTGTGTCGCCCTAGGTTATGACTGTTATATGATGAATATCATCCAAAAAATTCACCGATCCAATGCCTACGAGTTTTCCACATATTGTTCTTGCTAAGTTACTATTGCTGCTATCACTGTTGCACTTACTACAAAACCATTGCTATCACTGTTACCGTACTGTTACTGTTACTGTTACTACTGCTATCAAAACTATCATATTACTGTGCTACTGATCACTTTGCTGCAGATATTTAATCTCCAGGCGTGGTTGAATTGACAACTCAACTGCTAATACTTGCAAATATTCTTTGTCTCCCCTTGTGTCGAATCTATAAATTTGGGTTGAATATTCTACCATCGAAAACTGTTGCGATCCCCTATACTTGTGGGTTATCAATGACCACATAATTTGAGAGAGAGGCGTCGATAAAAACAGAATGCGGACATGAGAGCATCATGAATATTAATATAGAAGCAACTTTTTCATCATATGACTTCTCATAAACAAGTAACAATCTATCCACAATTATTGAAGTATGAAGCATAAACTTTATTGACCATCAACAAACTATGTTATTAGTCATTGAGACAATCACAATTCATCATATTTTAGAGAAGAGTCTATGTAAGAGCTTCCATTTTAGCAAGTTCACATACTCAACTATCATTTAGTCTTCTATGATTGCTGACACTCATTGCATATTTTTGGAGCTAATGTTTCCATCGGACGCATAGGAAGATATGGGCTTTAATGTTTTCGCCGCCCAACTTATTTACCTCAAGGATAGCATCATGCTTGCCAACTAGAGAATTAATAGGTAGGAATAGGGATAAACATTATTGACTCTTGCATAAAAATAAATACATGAAAGTAAAAGATAGGCCCTTTCGCAGAGGGAAGCAGATGTTGTCATGCACTTTTTAATTTAGGATGTGCAAGCTCTTAATGTAAAGGAACGCCACTTTATATTTCCCCTTATGATAGCAACCTTTATTATGCAATCTGTCGCCTTTATTTCTTTGCCAACACAAGATCGTACGAAGATTATTTTCCCTTATAATAAAAGATCATACATGTTTAGGATCAATTTTTATTGCTTGATGCACCGATGACAACTTACTTGAAGGATCTTATTCAATCCATAGGTAGGTATGGCGGACTCTCATGGCAAGAAACCGGGTTTAAGGGTTATGGATGCACAAGTAGTATGTCTACTTTGTGCGAATTAATGGGCTAGCAAAGGATCCTAAGCAAGCACCACATGTTAGAGTATCCATGATAATATAACTTCTATGTGAACGTAAACAAACCTAATTCATTACACTGTCTTCGTTGTCCAACATCAATACTTCTATCATTATATAATATTTGGTGGGGGCTCACAATCATAAAAGATGTCCAAGATAGTGTATTTGTATGTGAATCTCATCTCCTCTATCATAATTTTGCACGGATTGTATCAATGACTAATGCTATGTTTGTTCACTCCCAACAACTTTTATCAATCATACTTTTTCTATGTGAAGTCAGTACTCCCCATGGGCTTAGCATATGATTTTCTATTTATTTTATTTCACTGCTATGATTGATGCATGAGAGTAGAACAAGCAAAGTCAAACTAATCTTTACTCATACTCGATTACAAGGATAAATATATCTCAAAGCAAACACTCCAAGCAAAGCAATACTGAAATTTTATTTCTCTAAATTATGAAATAAGTAAGGATCGAACTAAGATAGATGATAATGGTGAAAGTGATGGTGATACGATATCGGGGCACCTCCCCCAAGCTTGGAACAAGCTAAGGGTGGTGCCCATACCCATGTACTCAGGTGTCCTTTTTGGGTGATGGTGCTGGTGTAGAAATCCTTTTTGCGATGATGGTCCTTAGGATACAAATTTCCTCATTAAGCTTGCCAACTTCTCGCTTAAGGTCTATATTCTGCTTGCGAAGTTTGTTGGTGACAATCATGGCTCCCTCCATGAAAGGATGGGTTTTGCTGGAGGATGAAGCGGTAGTGTCTACCTGCATAAGACGAAAAGGGGTGAATCGTGTATTGGAAGGTGTAACCTTGTTTGGTAAACTTGACCTTTTGAACTCCACATGCATATCTCCACGTTGAGGTAGATGTATTTCCTCCTCTTCTTCATCACTTGAGGCTCAATCATTTCTAGGTCAGCCTCCACCTCTTCCTTCGTTGACCACCCATAAGGATCCGCATCCCCATAATCCTCGGGATTGGCAATGAGATCTCAAACATAGCTTTCTCCCTCCGAATCTTGTGATGACAGATTGCCTTTAAATATGTTAGAAAAACACCCAAAACAAGAACAAAGGAGAAACTTGCGATGCGGTGGTCAAAACATACGGGGGTATATATAATGAATTTTTCTAGGTCATAATACATGTTTAGGAAAAAAACAGAGTTCGAAAGGCACACGAGGTGCTCCCAAGCCATCAAGGCACGCCCAGGGGGTGGCCACACTTTGTTGGCTTCTCATGGTGTGACGCCCCCGATTTCGACCGTACGCTAAACATACACGCAATGCGTACGATCAAGATTAGGGACTCACTGATCGATATCACAACACAACACTAGACACAAATTAAAGTCATACAACTTCATATTACAAGCCAGGGGCCTCGAGGGCTCGAATACAAAGCTCGACAAGCACGAGTCAGCGGAAGCAAATAATATCTGAGTACAGACATAAGTTAGACAAGTTTTGCCTTAAGAAGGCTAGCACAAACATAAGCAACGGATCGAAAGAGGCGAGGCCTCCTGCCTGGGAACCTCCTAACTACTCCTGAGCGTCGGCACTCTCCACGTAGTAGTAGGCTCCAACGGTGGTGTAGTAGTCGTCTCTGGCGTACTCCATCTCCTGGACTCCATCGTCTGAATGCAGAATCGTATCGAGGGGGAAAGAGAAAGCAAAGCAGCGGTGAGTACTCATCCAAAGTACTCGCAAGACTGACATCAGAACTATGCTAAGTATGCATCAGTATCAAGGAATGGGGTTATATCTGGGCTGACTGTAGAAAGCAAGAATGGGGTGGAAGGCCTAGTCCTTTCGAAGACTAGCATCTTCAGCATCTTGCAGCATTAGAAGAGAGTAGACTGGTATCTCATATATAGTCATATTATTGTAGCAATTTTATTAAGTAACCACGCCCAGAGATTCTTCCTCGACTCCCTGCGAGGAAGCAATCCCGGAGCCAACATTCATTTCAAATTAAATCACAATTATAGTTGTAGTAGGTCAAGGTACAACTCCAAGTCGTCCTGTTACCGTGGACACGGCTATTCGAATAGATTATCCATCCCTGCAGGGGTGCACCGCATTTCCAACACGCCTGATCACCTCCGGCCGGACACACTTTCCTGGGTCATGCCCGGCCTCAGGATAGCAGTACGTCATCGCCCCACCTAGGCTCAACGAAGAGGCCAGCCCACCGGTCTAAATCCTAAGCACACAGGGGTCATGGGCCCACTTGCCCTACGCGCTCCTGCACGATGCGTGGGCGGCCGGAAGCAGACCTAGCACACTCCAGTCCAAGAGCTGTACCGTCCAGTCCAATCCGGCGCGCGCCGCTCCATTGCTGACGTCCGAAGAGCTTCGGCTGATACAACGACGCTGAGTACCCATAACTTCTCCCACGCGATGGTTTGGTGCGTAAAAAGGCCAACGACCCAACTCAGATGAAATACCCAACCCATTAGCATTTTATTATTGCGGGGCAAGCGCGACCCATAAAGTGCGGTCCCGTCACCCCAACTCGAGGATGTGTGGCAAGGGCCTCTCCTGCCCGTCCACGCCTCAACATAACCTTTTGGATGCCTTACCGGCGCATCCCACCACATCTTACACACGGGTACCCTTGGGGCCGACCCGTCTCAAGACTGTCGGGAACTCAGGTCCACCTCAACCAGGGTGGTACCGCCTGTCCCTCCAGTCCCGTCTTTCACGTGTAAATAAAGTCAAGTTGAAGTAACTGTGTGTTTATACACCAAGTGGATATCCGAGGAATCACCCTCGATGGATCCCACTCGAGGTATGTGTATGACAAGAGTCGCTATCGATAAATGGGAAGGAGGAATCACCCTCGATACCCACGACCGATTAGCTACGCTACAGAATTAACACCGGGAGTGCTAAGTGAGGTATCACCCTCGGCACTCGGTAGTAGCTCTGTAGTGCCATACTTGAGGGGTGTGCGGTGATGTGAGGGGCCTGACTCGTCGGTCGGTTGACCGAGTCTTCGAGGCTTCGAGTCTTCGAGTCGTCGAGTCGTCGATGAAGAAGCAGGGGCAACTGGGACTAAGGGGGGGGTCACAGGGGATTCACTGATCAACCTATACTAAACAGTTGATATGATTGCAGGTATAGTATCAGTTTATCAAAAGCAGGCTATGCATCAGAATAGGAGCTAACTAATACAGTAGCAAAAATCTAATGCAAGAATAAGAGGGAAAGGAATAGGCGATATCGGAATGCTCAAGGGGGGTTTGCTTGCCTTGCTGCTGTGCGGCAAAAGGCTGATCGTCAACGGTGTAGTCGTACCCGGCAGCACCGTCAGTCTCGGGATCTACCGGAGAGAAGAGGGGGGAAGAAACAATAAATATAAGGCAGACAAATGCATCACGATGCATGACATGGCAATAAGCAGAGCTAGGCATGCACTAACGCAGTATTACACGTCGTAGACGGGTCGGAAGAATATCTGACGATATTTTCCGGGTCTCGGACTACTACCGAACAGACAAAATCAATGGAAAAGTTCCATGTTCGCTATGCTAGGAGCACGTGGCAGACTAACGGGCTGCGTATTCGGATTCGTCTCGTCGTTCTGAGCAACTTTCATGTATAAAGTATTTTCATCCGGGTTACGGATTATTTTATATTAATTTTCAAAGATTTAATCAATTTCTAGAATTAACAGATTTAATTTAATTCGAAAATTAATTTATTGTGTCATCATGACGTCAGCAGTCAACAGGACTGTTGACTGGGTCAAACTGACGGGTGGGACCCGTCTGTCATTGACTGTTAACTAACTAACAGTTTTAGTTAGTTTTATTACAGGTTAATTAATGTTAAGTTAATTAAGCAAACTTAATTAAGTTAATTAATTCGTTAATTAATTATTTAATCTATTTATTTTTATTTCTAAAATCCTTTATTTTTATTCAATTTTGTTTTTCTTTTTAATTTTCATTTATAGGGGCGGACCCCATCTGTCGGCGTCACGGGGAGGAGGGGGTTAGTGGCGACCTAATGCCCACTAACCAAATCGGGCTGGGGGTGGCCAGGAGCCAACCGGTGGCTCACTGGTGGCCGTGACCGGCGTGGGGGGCCCGACGAGGGTGCCCGTGGGCCCGCAGGGAGGTTCTGGTGGTGGCTAACCGCGGCGGTGGGGCTAGCGGGGGCCGGGGCGCAGCCAGGGGGGCGAGGCGCGACGACGCGCGCACGGGCGGCCGTGGGCGCGCACGGATGCGGCCGGCGCGCGTGCAGGGGAGGACGGGCACGCGCAGAGGCGACAGGGGCGCACGCGAGCGGGCCGGAGCGGAGGGAGAGGGAAGGGAAGGTAGGAGCCCCGGGGGGCTCACCGCGATGGTGCAGATGGTTGGCAGCGGGCGTGGGGACGAGGTGCGCCGGCCGGCGGAGGTTGCAGTGACGGCGAGAAGGCGACGGTGACGGTGTGGTGGCGCCGATGGGGGAGGGGCACTGGCGAGGGCGACGGGGAGGAGCAACGGCGACGGCCCGGTCGGGTGCGGGCGGCGAGGTAGCGGGGCGACGGCGTCGGGCGGCGGCGGAGGAGGGCCGGCGGCGGCGGCAGGGCGCTGGCGCCACAGGGGCTAGCCCGGATCCAATCTGGATCGGGGGGGAGCGAGGGGATCGTGGGGGGCGACGGGGGCGAGTGGGGGGGGGCAACAGGAGGCTAGGGTTCGGGGGAGTGGGGGTTTATCGCCCCAGGGGTGGGCTGGCCGGTTGGCCAGTTGGGCCGGCCCGCTGGGGGAGATGTGGGCCGGCTGGGG
Source organism: Elymus sibiricus (assembly GCA_039707655.1). Classification (NCBI taxonomy): domain Eukaryota; kingdom Viridiplantae; phylum Streptophyta; class Magnoliopsida; order Poales; family Poaceae; genus Elymus; species Elymus sibiricus. The sequence continues at coordinate 328,597,588 of CM077667.1, forward strand.
CCGGTCCAGTGGGAGGGGGGGTTTCTTTTTCTTTTTCTTTTCTTTTGTTTCTTTTATATTTTTTTGCTTTAAATATTTAATAAGTCATATTGCCCGATACTTGTAAAACAAATATTTGAAACTCATATAAATCAAAGGGCATCTAAATAATTGATAGGCCATTATTTTAAATACATTTGAGACACTTAATCATACGATAAAATGTTGGTTATAATTTTATAACAGCTTAGGGAATATTTGCAACCCAAGCAAGATTTTTAATTTGGAGTTTGCAAAACTGTTAATTTCACATTTCAAATAATTTTGAACTGCATTGGGATTTGAACGAGAGTTTGATTCCAACAGCGATCACACATGGATTAGCAAAAATGGATTAGCATAATCCTCAGATTAATGTAGCTTGATTACAGAGATTACTGTAGCACTTAATCCAGGGCGTCACACATGGGTCCCCCTAGCTAAGATATAATGTTTAATTCTTTGCCCATTGACCACAATCGGATTTGTGCCCTCGGAGTTGTTAATTGATACGTCTCCGACGTATCGATAATTTATGAAGTATTCATGCCATGTTTGCCTATGTTTATTGTACTTTTATATGGTTTTGATGCACTTTATATGATTTATTTAGAACTAATCAGGACTGATGCTCTTTTCACTAGAATTACCGTGGTGTTGCTTTTGTGTACAAAATAGAAGTTCTCGGAATCCCCAAAACTTTTTTATGATTTTTTCTGGAGAAAATAAGAAATACCAGAGAGAAGAACCACCGGAGGGGATCCACCTGTGGGGCACAAGCTAACAGGGTGTGCCCACCCCCCTGGGCGTGCCCTGATAGCTTGTGGTGCCTACGTGGCTCCGTTGCGCGTGTTTCCAATGCTGAAAAATCCTATATATACCAAAACCCCCAGAAGTAAACCTAGAACTTCCCCTCCACCGCCAAAACTCTCTGTATTGAAGAAAAACCCATCTGGAACCTTTCCGGTACCCTGTCGGAGGGGGAAATCATCATTGGTGGCCATCTTCATCATCCCGGTGGAGGCCATGACGAGGAGGGAGTAGTTCGCCCTCGGGGCCGAGGGTATGTACCAGTAGCTATGTGTTTTGATCTCTCTCTCTCGTTTTCTTGAGATGTCATGATCTTGATGTATCACAGGTTTTGTTAATATAGTTGGATCATATGGGGTTCTTCCCTTGCCATCTTGTTGTGATGAATTGAATCTTTCCCTTTGAGATCTCGTTATGTTGGATTGAATATTTTGGGTTTGAGAACACTTGATGTATGTATTGCATGTGCATACCCGTGGCGACAATGGGGTATTCTATTGATTCACTTGATATATGTTATGGCATCAACTTGCGGATTCCGATAACCTTGGGGATCTATGCATAGGGGTTGATTGTACGTTTTCATCCTACTTTCTCTGATATAAATCTTGGGGTACTCTTTTAAGTTCTTTGTGTTGGATTGAATATGATGAATCTAAAATTGTTTGATGCATGTCAAAGAATTATCCCACGGATACTTGAGGTGACATTGGATTATCTAGGTGACATTAGGGTTGATTAATATGTATCATATGTGTTATTTTAGTACGAACTCTAGAGCTATTTGTGACACCGATAGGAATAGCTCAATGGATTGATCGGAAAGGATAACTTTGAGGTGGTTCGCTACCTACAACAATTTCATGTTATGTTCTCCACTACTTAGGAACTTTGGTGTTATTCTTCGTTGCACGTTGAGGGATGATCATATGATTCTATTATGTTAGCATTGTTGAGAGATTGCACTAGCGAAAGTATGAACCCTATGCCTTATTTCCAAGCATTTATATAACGTTTTGATCGCTGTTTACTACTTGTTACCTCGCTGTTTTTATTTATTCAGATTATAAAAATATATTTCTACTATCCATACTACACTTGTATCCCCATCTCTTCGCTGAACTAGTGCACCTATACAATTTGCCATTGTATTGGGTGTGTTAGGGACACAAGAGATTTCTTGTATTTTATTGCAGGTTTGTTTGAGAGAGACCATCTTCATCCTACACCTCCCACAGATTGACAAACCTTAGGTCATCCACTTGAAGGAAATTTGCTGATGTCCTACAAAATTCTGCACTTGGAGGCCCAACAACGTCTACAAGAATAAAGTTGCGTAGTAGACATCAAGCTCTTTTCTGGGGCCGTTGTCGGGGAGGTGAGTGCTTGAAGGTATATCTTTAGATCTTGCAATTAAATCTATTAGTTTCTTGTTTTTCACTAATTTAATCTTATAAAATAAAACTATAAAAAAATGGAATTTAGGTGGCCTCAAATGCTTTGTCTTTATAATGTCTTTCGCGAAAATGATGGTTCGGAAAATTGTGCTCAATTGTTAGAGGAAGAATTTATAAAAATGCTTAATATGAAATCCTTTAATGATGAGCATGATAGAAATATTGTTAGTATGAATTCTATTAATATCCATGATGCTAATGATATGCAATACCGGAAGCTTGGGGATGCTATGTTTGATGAAGATGATATTTTTAATCCCCCAAGTTTTGATGAGCAAATTTACTATGATGAAAGCATGCCTACTATATATGATGCTTATATTGATGAAAGTGGGTTTGGAAGAGTGTCAACCCTAGGTATGAATGATCCCACTACTTTGTAGGGTGTTGAATCTTTTCATTATGAGGAAAGTGGATTTGGAGAGGTCATGACTTTATTTAACGATGAGTCCACTATTTTGGAAGAGGTTTCAATTGATTATGACAACAAAGTTGCTATCTATGATGATTATTGTGATGGAATGTATGCTATAAAGAGTAATAATAACAATGAAACTTGTCATCATGATTTTAATTTTCAATTGGATTATGCCTCTCAAGTATCACATGATAGTTATTTTCTTGAATTTGCCCCCTCTATTATGAATGAGAAGAATTTTGCTTATGTGGAGTGTGGGAATTTTCTATGCTTGTGGATCATGAAGATAATGATTTATGTGATAGTTATATTTTTGAACTCCTTCATGATGCTACTGAAAATTATTATTAGGGAGGAACATATGCTTGTAAGAATTGCAATAATGTCAAGTTTCCTCCCTATGTGTTGAAAATCTTCAAGATATGCTTGTTTGCCTTCCTATGCTAGTTGATTATTGCTCCCATAAATTGTTTGCTCACAAAATCCCTATGCATAGGAAGAGGTTTAGACTTAAATGTGCTTGCCATATGCTTCATGATGCTCCCATTGTGTTTCAATTCTTTACTTTTATGTGAGCATCATAGAAATCATCATGCCTAGCTAAAATGCTTTAAAGAAAAGCGCTTGTTGGGAGACAAACCAATATTTATACTTTTTTGTGTATTCACATGATTAAGCTACTGTAGTAATCTTGTTTTGTGTCTTTTATTTCAATATAAGGAGCCAAGTAAAGCCTTTGGGATAGTGTGGATACTTGTTTGTTTGATTCTGTGCAAAAACGGAAACTTTTACGACCAGTGCAGAATTTCTCTGATTTTACTGGAGCGTCAAACATTCTAATTTTTTACCCAAATTTTTTATGCAAATTATCTGCGTTGTCCTAATTTTTCAGAATTTTAGAGTCATGGAAGTATGGTGTTCATTCAGATCTTCATAGACTGTTCTGTTTTTGACAGATTCTGTTTTGCATGCATAGTTTACTTGTTCTAGTGTTTCTATAACTTATATTGAGTGATATAAATTATGGGAATGGTATAATAAAGTAGGAATTATGTGAGAACAATTATTAATCTTGTCTTGATAGTATCTAAGTGAATGGTGTATCTTTATTACACTAACCCATCTTACGAAGTTCCGTTAAGTTTTGTGTGATTGAAGTTTTCAAGTTTTGAGTGAGATATCGATATGAGGAGAATATGGAGCAGCAAGAACCGAAGCATAAGGATGCCCAAGGCACCCCCAAGGTAATATCCAAGGAAGACTCAAGCGTCTAATCTCGGGGATGCCCCAGAAGGCATCCCCTCTTTCGTCTTCAACACTATCGGTATATCTTACTTGGAGCTATATTTTTATTCATCACATAATATGTGATTTACTTGGAGCATCATTTTATTTTGTTATTCTTTGTTAGATATTATTTAATCTTGTTTTTCAACAAAAAGTTCCAAGAATTGCCTTTAGAATGCTTGAATTGCATGTGTGATGTGTGTTGTACAAACACATTAATTTTTGCTGTAGTATTTGATTTATCAGATTTTACTGGAACGTGGAAAGTTTATGAAATTTTTACACAGTACTGTCACACAACTTTTTTATCATGTCCTAAATTTGTAGCGACCCGAACTGAAACGGTCAAGCCTCTGTGTTTCTGTACCATCCCAAGACCATGTTGGTACACACACAGTACATCAATGTATATATCAAAGTGCAATCATAACTGCTTTATTTCATCAAATCTCATATAGAGTCTTTATTAAAATAAGTTTGGCCGAAGGCCAACTCATGAGATAAAAACTACTGCGGAAGACGTAGACACCAGCGAGTCCATCCGACTCCAAGGGCATATCACCAAGCGTAGAACGTGTCCTCACTCTTGGTCCGAAAAGTACTCTGCAACATGACACATTGTAGCCGTGTAGGTCAGCATTTTGAATATGCCGGTAAGTCACAAGAGAGAACAGATAAAATCATCCTCTACACTATATGCATATATGGCAGGTGGGGCTGTAAGTTTAAGTTTAGCGAAAAGCAATTTTTTCCTACAACAAAGGGGACAAAAGCAAAATTATTACTACAGTTGGTTGTTAATGAGAAGGCTCCACCAATTCTCATATCCCAAAATTATTCAATAAACCTACTCATTAATAATTTATTTGTGTTGAGACTGGCTGATAGTATCATCTCCGGTGCTCATGTTATCCATAACCGGGGACATGACTAATCGATTAGATTGTTACTCTGGAGAGCCTTGTACACTTTACCCGCAAGATTCGATCCCTCCCGTTGTGTCCTCGCACTGCCTGATGTTTGAGAATGGGACTATCGAAACATGGTCTTCCAAAGCGATCCTCCGATAGAAAGTCAGTGCCCATCCAATCCTACCGTTCTTCTACATCTCGTAGCAATCTGGCCTACCAGAGTCACGACTAAGGTCAACCAAGCCAGAGCCCATATTGACTTGCAGTTGCACATGTAAGCTTTCCGGCCTTGAAGTATCCATCCATCTCTTTGAGCCTTGGTGGCATTCCGTCGGGATGATCACATGTAGATACTAGGTTTCCCGGGCATAACCATGATAGATATCAGGCTGCCAGATGCAAACCAATCCACCCAGAGGTATATTGAATCCTTGAAGTCTTGAAGTCTTGATCATCACGTAGGTCTTGAATTAATTATCCCCACAACTCTCATGAAACTCACAACCAACCCCGTCTACTAAAGTGTAGCAAAATACAATAACGTTTCCCGGGGCAATAGTGTCAAAGGGTTGTGGGGGTACCTACCACATGTTACTACTCAAGAACCAAGTTTCCAATTACCTACTTTGCATGCATGGTGGACCAAGGTTGAAACTAATGCAATAAAAATCATGGGTAATATATAATCAAGTGAACTTGCCTTGCTAACGATCTTGAAACTCAAGCGACTCTAAGTAGCAAGCTTCACACTCCGGATGATCTAACGAAACAAACAATTCACACAATAAGCATAACATAAACACAACAAAGAATAACAGCATGTGCCACTACATTGCAAACATGGAGTTTCTCACGTCCCTCTCCTGTCCCTCCCCTCACGCCGACCATGGCTGCCAATCTGCACCGCCGGCGAGTGATTCTGCCGCCGCGACGGCAGAATCGATGGTCGTGAGCCACGTGCATGTGCCACTATGCGTATCCCGTGTACCACGGAGGACGCACGACCCAGGGGTGCTCGGGCCATGTCCCGTGATACGTGGCATGGTGGGACCAAGGCGAGTCTCAAGCCCGGTCCAGGAGGGCCCGACTGCTACAGGATGGGCGGCTAGGGTTTCGGAGGGGGTACTTGACTCCTCCACCCCCTCTTCTCCCATTCCAGATCTCAATCTATTACTCCAGCACTTCTGGGAGACGCCTAGGGTTTCCTCTTCATTCGACTGGTGGGAGGGGAAGGTTGGAGGCGACCCCAGATCATTCGCACGGGTTGCTGCTATTCCACCACGCGCTCGTCCATCTTTGCCATCCATGACAGATCGGGATGCGGAGTACGCGCGTGCCCACCGCGCGGACGGCTATGGGGCCTACCGCGGCCGCAGCGCTGGGTGTTTCGGCTGCGGCGCAGGGCATGACGGAGGCGGCGGCGGTGGGGGCGGCGGCCATAATCTCGTGTGAACATGCGACATCGACGACGGCGGACAGAACTCCACCAACATGGACCCCCGACGCGGGCAGTCCGATCGAGCAAGATGGGAGGACACGGCCATGGAAGCGCTTAGCGATGGCTATCAAGGAGAACAATGGGGTGATAACAACTTGAACAAGACATGCACGGGGGGATCCGGTCTTCGTCAACATCAAGATCTACGCCCGCAACAAGATCGTCGTCAACAAACTCCGGGCAAGAGGAACACCTCCCCACTAGTGGGTGGTGCTGAGGTTTGTGTTACATGCAAGGAGACTGGTCACATGCCTATTTGCTGTCCTAGAGCTATTTGTGGTAGATGTGGGTTGCATGGTCATCTGGTTCCTATATGCAATAATGTTCTTCCTTGGGAGTGTGATGCTCCGATGTGTGGGTTCCAAGCCAAGGGGAAGGGCTTCTACTATATTCATGATCATAGTATTCCGAACTAGAACACGGATAGGAACAGATTTGTGGTTATCACAGTAATTGAGGGACGCGCATCTGGTCAACAGTTAGAGGAATTTTTTGATGCTTACATCAATACTAATTGGAGGTGCTCTGCGAGGTCTATTGGTCCCAGTACTTTTGTGATGAGATTTCCTTCCCCTAGAAATGTGAGCAAGGCTTGTTTTGCCGAAAAAAATATGATTAAAAGTTATGGGGCTGCTGTAACACTTAGAAAATGGTCTGAATCTGTGAGGGCAAAGGGTGTACTTAACATTGCTTGGCTCAATGTGAGCAACATTCCTTTGGACAAAATACATGAAAAAAATATGCCTTATGTGGGATCTTTGGTAGGGGTGACACTGGAAAATGATAAATCAACTATCAACAGGCCTGAATCTGTCAGAATTAAGCTGGGGTGCAGAGATGCTGATGATATCCCTTAAGTGGCTGAAGGGGTGCTGGGTGGACATTTTTATGACTTTTTATTCTCTGTGGACAAGATCCTTGTGAAAAAACATCCTAGAGAATCTGTTAATGTGACTCAAGAGGCTGATGGAGGGACTTCTCCAAAAAGGCCCAGAATTGATAATTCCCAAAACATTGTCCAGGGAGCTTCTTCCTCCAATGTGGGTACTTCTTCTGCTCCTCCCAACTTTGTTGTAGGGAAATCTACTGGGGTGGTGAACATGGAAACAATTGAGGAGAATGATGAACATGAAAAAGCACAAAATGACAATGAGGAATTATCCTCTGAAGAGGAGTGTGATGAGGTTGGGAATGAACTACTCATTGACACTATGGCTGCTGAAAATAGAAAGAAGGAAATGGAGGGGGTGGATGCCCAGTCACATGAAGTGATATATTATGAGAAAATTGTGGTGAATACAATGCAGATTATACCAAATCCTACTGTCAACAAACAATATTCATCTTACTTGGAAGCCGCATTGGGGCAACCTGTTGTGATAGAGCTTGCACCTGATGATATCCCTTGTCAATAGAATCCTGTGACGTACTCTGTACAGTCCCCTGATACTTCTGGAGAAAATGTTGATGTTATCCCTACCCCCCTGTGATGGAAGAAGTCTAGGCCAGGTTGAGCCAGAGAACGGTTGGTGTTAACATGGAGCATGTGATTGACAAGGCTAAGAAATTAACTAAGAAGAGAAATTTGCAAGGTAATAATGAGCTACCTCCTAGTAATTCTTTTGAAGTATTGTCCAATATGGAAATTATTTCATCTTCTGCCATGATGGGTGTTGATATTCCTGATGATAACTTTGCTGTTATCGATGTGATTAGGGAATTAGAAAAATCTAGAGCTATTATAGCTAACAAAATGAATAAAGCTGAAAAACAGAACAAAGAAATGTTTTTCCTGACCAATGCTGCTGGAGATAAATCTCCCATAGATACTTCCTGGGTTCAAGATGGAGGGGGTTGATGATGATAGCTTTACTATAGTAAGATCAAGGAAAAAAGAGAGGAAGAAAATGAATGTGGTGATTGCTAAACCTGTGACTAGAAGTCGGAAAAATAAAGTGAGTAATGCTGCAGGTAAGACCACGTCTCTTGGTAAATCCGACAGCAAAGCTCACTCGCCTAAAACCAAGAAAAAATGATTAGTCTCTTCTAGAATTGTAGGGGGGTGAGTAAAAAAGGGATGCCAACCTATTTATCTGATTTAATCAGAGATCATTATTTAGATTTCATCGGCATACAACAATGAAAAAGGATTTGTCCTCTATGTTCTTGAGGAGATTCGATCCTGGTGAATCCTTTTGCTGGCAGTGGATCCCTTCTATAGGGAAGGCGGGAGGCATCCTTTGTGGCATTAAAATTGATACTCTGGATAACAGATCATGTGTGGTGGGCAAATATATCATGAAATTTGAGCTTTTTTATAAGAGTAAGAACGTGGTTTACTGCGTGTTAGTGGTATATGAGGCCGCGCATGAGGAATTCAAAATGGAATTTTTAACGGAGTTGTATGATATGTGTAGAGTGATTACCTGTCCCTATATTGTGAGGAGTGACTTTAATCTGAGACATGCGGGTGAGAAGAATAAAAAACTAGGCTTACTCACGCATTTGACCTCTTTAATTCTGTTATCAATTCTTTCTGTCTAAGGGAGGTAGATATGAATGGTGGTGTATATACTTGGTCGAATAAGCAGCAAGTTCCTACCCTCGAAAAATGGGACATGGTTCTCATGTCTAGCTCTTGGGAGAGTCAGTTTCCTTTGACTTTTGTTAGAAAATTGGTGAGAGATATCTCGGACCACTGTCCCCTTCTCCTAAATACAGATGATAGGATCCCGGTTTCCACACAAAGCAGGGACTTTAGATTTGATTTGAACTGGCTGAAAAATTCTGAGTTCCTCCCCTTGGTGTCCAAAATTTGGGTTCAACCCGTTAAGTCCAGTAATCCTATTAATATTTCAAATATCAAACTAAAAAGGTTCAAAAAATTCTTCAAAGGATGGGGTGCTAACAATTTTGGTAAAGCTATAATTAAGAGGAAAATGCTGAAGGAAGAACTGGAACACCTAGAATATCAAACTGATGTACTATCTACTGAGTTATATAGCAGGAAAGTTGAGATCCTGGTGGAACGTAACAAACTCTTGGTCGAAGAGGAGGTAGCTTGGCTACAAAAATTCCATGGAGACTGGCTTTTGAAGGGTGATAGAAATACTGAGTACTTTCAGAGAATTGTTAATGGTTGAAGAAGGAGAAATACAATTTTTTCGCTTAGTTGTGGAGATACGATGATTGAGGGTACTAAGAATATGTTGGAACATGCTACTGAATTTTATAGGAACCTTTTTGGTCCCATTGATGGTAATATCTGCAAAATAAAAGATCACATGTGGGATCCGGATGATAAAGTTAAGGATATTGATAATTTCATCCTGACTAGGCCTTTTTCTGAAATTGAGATTAAAATGCTCTTTTCTCCATGAAACCTAATAAAGTTGCTGGTCCAGAAAATATTCCCATTGAGTTTTTCCAACATTGCTGGGAAGTTGTGAAAAGAGAGATGGTGCTACTTTTTGAGTGGTTCCATAATAATAAACTAGATGTCCAGCGTTTGAATTATCGGATTATTACCCTCCTGCCTAAGATTACTGGAGCTAGTAAAATCCAACAATTTCGCCCCATATGTTTGCTTCACTACATATACAAGCTGATCACTAAGGTGCTTACTATTAGGTTGGAGCCGTTTGTTGGCATCTTGTTTAGTAGGCATCAAAATGATTTTATCAAAAAGGGACATCATGGATGGGCTTATGTCCTTGCATGAAATCCTCCATCATTCTTATACTAGGAAGAAAACTAGCATTGTGCTTAAACTAGACTTTGAGAAGGCATATGATAAAGTGAACTGGGATTTCCTTCTCGATTGTCATAAAATGAGGGAGTTCGATTCTAAGTGGATCGATCTAGTGAAGAAAATTTTGGTAGGGGGCACGATTAGTGTGAAGCTCAATGATGAGGTGGGCCCTTATTTTCAAAGCTCGAAGGGGGTGCGTCAGGGCGATCCCTTCTCCCCCTTCCTTTTTAACCTTGCCGCGGATTGTTTAAAAAAGATGGCGCTTAAAGCACAAAAGGCTGGACTGTTTCATGGCCTTGTGACTGATTTGATCCCTGATGGGATAGCTATACTTCAGTATGCGGATGATATGATTCTGTGTTTTGAGGATAACCCTAGAAATGCCATTCACATTAAACTGCTGTTATATCTGTTCGAAATTATGTTTGGCTTGAAAATAAATTTCTTGAAAAGTGAGATTTTCTCTGTGTGTGCGGATGATGATACTCTGAAACTATATGCGGATATGTTCAATTGCCAGATTGGCTCTTTTCCTATCAAGTACTTAGGAATGGTAGTTAGTTATGATGGCTTAAAGAGTAGTGATTGGACTTTTGTTGATGATAAATTTGAGAATCATAGTGAGTCCTGGATAAGTGAAGCACTATCCTCCGGAGGGAGGCTTATCAAAGTAAATGTTGTACTGTCACATATCCCAACTTTCTATATGTCCATGTTTCTCCTGAACAAAACCACTCTGGAGAAATGGGATAAGCCCAGAAGAAAATTCTTTGGCATAGGAATGGAAAAAAGAGGATATCATATGGTTAAATGGAGCCGGGTGTGTAGATCTAAAAGTAAAGGGGGTCTTGGAGTAAAAGACTTAAGGAAGCAGAATATAAGCTTGTTGGTCAAGTGGGGGTGGAAACTTGATAAAAAAGAAGGATTTTGGCAAGATATAGTTAGAGCCAAATACTAAAAAAACGGATGTGGCTTCGGTCAAACAGAAGTCCAGTGATTCCCCTTGCTAGAAATCCTTGTTGAAAGTGAAAGATTTCTATATGGCAGGAATAGGGGTACAAATAAATAGTGGGGATATTGCTAGGTTGTGGCTAGATGAAATAGAAAGTGGCATGACTTTTAAAAACAAATTCACTAATCTTTTTGACATATGTGTTGATCCACACTATTGCCTTAACATGATTGGTAATATGGACCAGGTCTCTTCTTTTAGAAGAAGTTTATCCCCTAAGTTGATGCAACAATGGAAAGATATGAAAGAGGCTGCAATGAATTAGAAAAAATGACTTCTCTGATGAAATTTTCTGGAAACTTGATAATTCAGGAATTTTCTCTACCAAATCAATGTATGGGTGGCTGAAAAAAGATCTTCTAGGGTCTGGGTTCTAATGGATATGGAAGTCCAATATCCCTATTAAGAGTCAAATTTTCTTGTGGCAAACCTGTGAGAATGCTATTCTTACTAGAGACAACATGAAAAAAGGCAGTGGCCAGGTGACCCCCGGTGTTCTTTCTGTGATGAGATAGAAACGGCCGAGCATCTTCTTTTCCTGTGGCCTGTTGCTAGGGTAATCTGGAGAACTGTTGGCTAAATTCTTGGAACCGGTTACTGCCCAAATTCCATTTGGCAATACTATGTTTGGATGTATGCATTCCTTCCGGGTTTTGACAAACTTTATACTGTTGGTTTGGCTGCAATATGTTGGGCAATTTGGCTTGCTCGCAACCGAGCTGCCTTTGAATTCAAGTGGATTAATTCCCCCTTTGAGGTGGTGTTTACAGCTTGTGCTTTCCTGATCTATTGGGCAGGTTTGCAGAAACCTGATATGGTGCATATGGTGAGAAAGGGAGCGGA